>OX393555.1:13947549-14547549 GCA_947650365.1 Chamaelirium japonicum | reverse complement strand
CTTGCTCTCCGCTTAGTATGGTAAACTCGCTGTCCCTCCACTTGGTGCCATGATGCAACTCGAGCAGTGGAGAATACCGTCAGACTCGAGTGCTCATATGACTCGGTTCCTTCCCGGTTGACCACATACATCGTACCTCCGATTACTCTTCCGAGCAACCGGATCCGTCACCAGTCCAACTGATGACCACCTGGCCAGGGTTTAATACGACGTAGGTCAGACCAAGGAACGCACCTCCCGTTAGGGGTGTGGATAGCCTGCAGGAGTGACACGCTGATGCAATGCCAGCCGGGTAACCCAGTATACCGTGGTTTTGGATCACTGCATCCGGATCCTCACACATTGGTGCGCCAAAGCACCACACAACTGGTTAGTCCACCAGACATGGTTCCTCAGGGTTTAGGACCGTTTTACCCTAAGCAGAAACACGGTTTAGTGCACCGATGTCTGCTCATCGATCTGTGCACCGTGTTGGTTCCGTTCGGCCACAGACACTGTGCCTGGTAATGACCGTGGTGGAGACACCTACGCTCTGTCATCCCAACAGCTTATCCTGATAGGGCGACCAACCCTTATCAGAGCTGCAAACGTATTTAGGTTACATGGGACCAGTCCCTTGAGTCTCCCACTCAAGTGGATTACCATGTAGCCATGGCTCTCTGTTCTGTAATCAGAACACGTACTAAGGTACGTACCAATATGCAATCCTATACTATCAACCATACATAGCTAAACTATAGGTTTTTACGAGCTATAGACCTCACCAATTCTAACAAACTGTGGGTGCAAAATCTGGCAAACGCCCAACGGTGGGACCCGCAGTCCTGTATGGGGCCCACGAGTCCAACGGTGAGACCCGTTGCCCTGCCTGGGGCCCACGAGTCCAATGGTGGACCCGCAACCCTGCCTTGGGCCCACTTGTATTATCTGGGGTTTGGTAAATCCCCTCGGAAATTCACTAAACCCCGGATACTCTATGGAATATTCCTGAAATATTCTCTAAATGAACCAAACCACTATAAATAGCAAACCCTGTAAATTATTCCAGATCCAAAATTTCAGACTAGAAATCCACTTTCTGTTTTCCAAAGCTCACAGAGCTTTCTGGTTTTCAAACTCCTTTTCCATCCTCTGATTACTTGTAAGAAGCATTCATTAATCTGTCGAGAGTAGCTCTGCTGGTTACTCAGTGATAGTGGATTCAAAGGTTGCGTCTTACCGCACGGAGACGTAAGCTTCAGCGAAACTTTATCACCACATCTAGTGTCAACTCTCTCTCTCTCTCTCTCTCTCTCTCTCTCTCTCTCTCTCTCTCTCTTCTACAGTGCTTGTGTGACAGCCTAGCAAGTCACATATTAGCGCTTCGAAGCGCGCCACATCCTGAAGGGTCAAACCTTCAATCGACTGTTGGAGGAGGGTCACGTACGACGGCCGAAATCCTCCTCCACACTTACGCCAAGCCAACTCCTCCAAAGCAGCCTTAATCGCCCATAACTCGGTCAAGAGTGGAGAGCCCACCTACATAGCAAAGCCATCGCAGCACATAATCTCCTGCGGTTGTCGACACCACCCAAGTCCCACTCGCTAGCTCTTCTGCTGATTTAAACGAACCATCTATCCAGACAACAAACTGCACCTCATTTGTGTCACTCGGATCCCGTTGTCTACTCACAGTGGTTCGCATAAATTGAGAGATGTGAGCTTGACCTTCTAGTGCAAGCGTATAGCAGGCCATGGCTTCTTACACAACTTTTCTACTAGAAACAACACCAATATTATTCTGAATTGTTAATTTTTCTGTCATTGGTAACTCTTCTAGAACTTTTTTTATCCATTCTTACTCTTTTATACTAAAACACAACACCTATATTATTCAGAAATTGAAGTTAAAATTGTTGAGAATTCCTTTCTAAGGGGTTTTTTTGGGGGGAGCAAACGGATCGGTGTGTGTTCGTTGTTTCCCCCTCTCCCCCTCCTGATCTTTCGCTCCCATCTTGTTCTCCTCGGACGCCAGCGGCGGCTCTAGGAGGCCCGGACCTTCCTATGGGGCGTCTTCAGTATAGGATTTGACCCCCCTCCATCTCATATGGGCTCCTCCATGCGGCCGACTTTTTGTGCTCGTTGCACCGGCGTCACGTGGCAACTCTCTACTCGGCCGACGGCTTTCACTTGGCGTCGAGGGCGTGGATCTATCACCTTAGGGTTAGATCTGGCCCCGGCCTTCTTGTTGGCATCGGAGGATTTCCAGATCTCTTCCAATGGACGGCAGCATGGGTCTCGGTGTTGTAGTAGCGACGGCATTCAAAGGCGAAGGGTGGTGCTGATGCGGCTCCTCCATATTGGCCGGGCTGCCGGAGATGGTGGCGTTGGATCACCTAGGTTTTTTGTTGTGTTTCTTTTTTGTGGTACGTTTTTTCTTTGTTCTCTCTTAGCTTCCGGGAGCTTCGTGGTCTCCGCCGGTGAGCGGTGTTGTATGTTGGTTTTCCTGTTTTTTTAGGGATCGACGTCTTGGTGACAGTGTTTTGAAAACAAGACCGGACTGGGCGGTTCAACCGGTTTGGACCGGAACCGGAACATGTTTCGGTTCGGTCTTTGAATAAACCGGGTTATTTGTTAACCCAGGAATCAAACCTATCCATTGAAGAATTTATAGGGGGGTTAAATGTTTTTGAGCTAAACTTCAGGAAGCCATTGGAGGAGAGTAGAGTGTAATTTATCCAAAAAACAATTCAGCCAACTTGTATGTCAACTTTTGGTTGTCAACTTCATGTGGAGGTGGCCACCACCAGCTGCCACTGCTCCGTCGACCACTATCCCTCGCCAATCAATGTCCATCACCATATCACCGACCACCACCCCACCGCCACATGGGCCATCCGTCGTCGTCGGCCACCACCCCTGTCGACCACCACCCGCAACCCTCGCCTGTATTGGCGACCCATGGCCTGCCCCGCTGTCCGCCGGCCACCACCCATTGCTGGCCATCAACACCCACCACTGGCCGGCCGAAACCCATCGCGCGCCGTCTGCCACCACCCGCACACATTGCATCCCTATGGAGTTCATCCCATGGCCCTTAGTGAATGAGAATCAAGTGGGAATCGGGGCCTATTTACAGGTTTATGGGGGTATGTATTAAATCCCCCCCAACAAAAAAAAAACAACAAGGATCTAGTATATTATTCACAACCCATGCACCCCGATCGAGTCGAACAGTTATAACTCCAAATTTTCGAAGGACTCCAATGATCGAAATTCTCCTCCACTCTAGGTAAAATCTTAATAAGTCTTTTGCTGCACGATCGAAGGAAGGGTAGGGACGTTTTCACGCCGCCAACTGAAGCCTTCGACTGTGAGGAAATGATTGTAGTTACTTTTTAATAATTATGCCCCTCTTGAGGAAAAATCATGGGTCCGCCATTGGTGGTCGCAATTTCTTCCTTGGCTCCGGCAATAGTGGCGGTGGTCTCCGCCGACTGGTGGGCTTTTCAGTGCTTGCGCTAGCATGTAGCGCCTCTTGGAGATCCGGTTGTGATCTCCCCTTTAATGAATATACATCATTCTTATTCCCTCAAGATCAGATATAGGAGACAAACATGGAGACTTATGCGACAGTTGATTGCATTTTTAGCAGTCTAAGATCACATTTCAACATCAGTATTAGGATCCTTTCAACTACATTAGTGAAAATTGCAATGAGCAATATTTTGAACCCCACATCAGTGCTTTAAAACTCACCCCAACTCGACTCGACCAAAATTCGAGCCGACTCACCCATTGACTTGGACCGATAACAACTCTGTCAAAACCTCGGTTGACTCAAACCAAGACTCGGTTAACTCGGTCCAAAACTCGCCCGAGTTACATTTTCATCAATTTATTTATATGGTTATATAAAAGAGGATACAGGGTATAGGTTGGCGGCCTATTTCAACGAAATGGGCAGCCGCCCATTTGATTACCCTAGGAGTCTTAGAATGTGCTAATTTTTTGTGATCATAAGCATATTACTTTAGATAGAACACCCAAAAAAAATCTGCACATTCTAAGACACTTAGGTATATCAAATGTTATATTTCAGATTAACAGTTACAACAGGCGTTCGATAAAACTTCTAACATTTGATGCCCCTAGGAGTTTTAGAATGTGCTGATTTTTTTGTGGGTCACAAAAAATCAGCACATTCTAAAACTCCTAAGGACTTCAAATGGGTGGCTGTCCATTTCGCCAAAATAGACTGGCAGCTCATTTCCCGTTTCCTCTATATAAAAATATCAATATTATGTATAATATATCGATAATATTAAATTTTATGCTATATAGAAATATATATATTAAATATTAGTTTTTTTTTTTACAATAATTAGTAACTTATTATACATACCGAGCTTTTAGATAATTACTCGGTCGAGTTTTGATTGAGTTTTCGAGTAGACTCTACTCGGGAAGGTTATGAGTCGAGTTGAGTTTATGGGCTTTAAAACATTGCATCACATATGCGATTTGTGCAAATGGAGGGCCTCAATTGCACGTCCGACTGCTTATGAGGTTGTTTAGTCACACGTGATTTTTGTCGGTTTTCTTCTTCTTTCTTTTTTTGAAAAGTACAGATTTTATTAAGAATAATAACAAAAGTACATCCACGCCAACCTAACTCAAGTAGTACTACTACTTGAGCAGGGCAAAGCGAAATCAAAAAAAGACTCTCAATTGACCTAACTCAGCAACCTGAGCAGGGCAAGGCCACAAACAAGAAACCAAACAACACCTCTATTCAAGCCTTCAGCAAACTCGAAAATTGTAGACCCGAGCCAATTAACCAAATCATCTATTTCTTCTCAGTAGCCACCCGTCCATATAGACTTTATCCGCACCGGATCTCATAGGATTATAGGTATTCCCTAAAATAATATGGATCTGATTTAGTATTTTCTGAAGTAAATGTATAGAAGTCATTTCCTTGTCATTAAACAACCTATTGTTCTAGGCCCGACCCGACTGCATGCTGGAGCCATTATATCTATAGATCTAACTTTTTGATCAATAGTTACCCCACTTTATGATCCAGTGGATGCACCAATTGCTCCACTTATTTTTCTGGCCTATATAGTGGATGCATGTATAAGGTTATGAAATATGAAACAATTTAATCATTTCTAGACCCAAAACCCATACCTGACCTGCTAAGATCAGTGAATTGTATTAAATCCGGACAGCAGGCTAACTAGCTAAGTGACACTGTGATTGGATGCCTGATAGACCCGACATGACCCGACCTATTGAAATTTAAATGGGTTTTAAACAGATCTAATTAGTCGGAGACAAAATTCAAACTTGGCCCGTTTACTGATCGGGTTATGACCCGAACCCGTTTAGCCTAGACTTAGACTCGCTAATTTGTGTCAGGTCATTTAAGTGTGCAGATTTAAAATCTAGAGCAACATTGAACCCGAACGACATGCTAACTGGCTAAGTGACACTGCGATCGAATGCCTGATAAACCCAACCCAATACGACCCGACCCATTAAATTTTAAAAGGGGTTTAAATGAGTCTAATGGGTCGGATACAAAACCTGAACCCGACCCGTTTACTAATTCGATTAGTCATACCGACCCATTTATGACCCAAACCCATTTAGCCTAGACCTAGACCCGCTAATTTCTAGATCATTTAAGTGTGTAGATTTAAAATCTGGAGCAACATTTGCTCCGTCATATGATCTAATTATTGCACCAGTTACTCCATATATTGCTTCAGACTGTATGTTGGATCATTTAAGTATACAGATCTAAAATATGGAGCAACATTTGCTTCAGCATATGTTCTAGTTGTTGCACCAGTTACTCCACATATTATTCCAGACTGTATGCTGGATCATTTAAGTCTGTAAATCTAAAATATGGAGCAACATTTGCTCTACCTTATGATCCAAGGGATATTGCTCCACTTATTTCTCTGGCCTACGTGTTAGATGTTTATCTATAGTTATAAAATATAAAGCAGCATGCACTCTATATGTTTTATCATGAGTTGCTCCACATGGCTCTATTTGTTGCTCTAGACTATATATTGGAGCCTTTAAGTTAGCAGCTTTAAAATATGGAGCAATATTTGCTCTATATTTTTTAACAAACTGAAACATTCAACAACTGTAAAAAGAATCATGATACATTTAAAACATATCCAATATTTACATATACTTGTTTGAATATTATATAAACATTCACATGTATATATTGGAATATGTCAAAAAAGATATTACAAACATCAAACTACAACTCAACCTTCATATGGAATAGGAAACTTATAAGTCTTCTTATTATGGTCAGTACGTTTACATCTACCACATTTTATAGTTTTACGTTATTCGCCTTGAGAAATGATTTTGTTCTTCTTAGGTCTAACGGCTGAAATTCTTATTCTTGGTGGTAGCAACTTATCATACCGAAGCAACTCTTCTAGTGTCTCCCAATGACTTTAATCGATAACTGGATAGATTAACTCTTCATATGTCAGTCAATAATTCTCTGCAAGATAGTATTGTGTACAGAATGAGTATGGATCCATGAAATATTGCATGATTCCAGTAAAAGCATAAACACATGGCATAAACATCACATCGAACTTATGACATGTGCATCTACTCATACTTAAAATGATATGATTATTGTAATCCAACAATCTCATTGAATATTAATTGAAGTTGATCGAAAAACAAGTAGTTCCACGAGCTTCCATATCCTTCTCCAATTCTCCCTCAGTCAACTTTGTTAATTTTGTTGTTAGATTCGCCGACATTTTTCATCTCTTTAATCACAATCCTTGAATCTTTAAACGAAAATCCTCAACGAGCATCGTTATCAGATATTCTCTTACCTCTTTCAGAACCCTATTATAATTTTCAGCTGAATTTGTGGTGACAATATTATATCTCCAACGGGGGAAAAAAATGGTAGTCTATCTTTCTTTTTCAAATTCGTTTAACCATTTATAAGCATCATGATTTATGTCCCTTATTATTCTCAAGAACTCTACAAACTTCGTCGTTTCAGTTGCTTTTGCATCAGTGTAAAAGTACTTGTACAATACTGATTCTTTGAATCTTGCATGCATATATTATGAAAAATGAAACGCACAATATCCATTAAATGCATAAGAGGATATCTTTGGAAATTGAGATAGTAACGCTTGGTGCTGGTTTGATAAAATCATCAAATCATTAATGTGACCAATATTGCATCTCGAAGTTGCGTCAAGAACCAATTCTAACTATCTTTATTTTTTGATTCTCCAATACCAAGAGCAATCAGAAATATGTGGTTGTCTCTATCCATTGTTGTCGCTAAAAATAAAGTTCATTTGTATTTTCCCTTCAAAAATGATCCGTTAACGATTATCATTGGTCTTAAACATTGGTTGTGAACACTTCATATGCATTAACCAAAAGCTAAAATAAACCTTAGGAATCTAGCTCCTTCTTGTGGGTTCATCGTAACGGTTTCTGGATTTTTCTTTCATAACTCGTGGTAATATGATCTTATATTTTTTTTTTTTGAGATTAGCAAGTATTCAAAAACCTTTCGGGCATTGGACCCACTTCGAGCTCGGACTAATTCCTCCGAAAATACACACCGACCCACTCAAAAGTTTCAGCCCACACTCATGGATAACTCAAGGTGTGGAGGAGTTTAACCCACAAGATCTTATAATGCTTTGGCTTTGCCAGATTGAACACCGGAGAAGTTGGGATTAGGCAGGACAAGACATTCCACCAAATAACGTACTATATACTAGTAAAAAAGCGGGCATTGATGAACTTAATGCATGCCACTTGACACAGACGATATCATCGCTGTCCAAAAAAATGTTCCATCTGAAGTGATTGTGATTCACTTATTAGAGTGAGAGAGTATTAATGATTTTTTAAATAATATCAAATGATCATTAAAATAAGATGGTTTTGCACCATATCCCTCCTAAATAAGATGCATTTATTTCACGGTGAATTCTCGGGCCAGCGTCTTAATATGTCTAAATCTATAATCATTTTTTACCCTCGAGACAGCTCAATTGTCAAATATTATTTCACGACTTATTTGGGTTTCTCTGAGCTTTATGAACCTTTTACCTATTTGGGGGGTGTAAATTTTCAAGAAACGTGTTAAAACCATTGATCTGGGGTGCCTCACCTCAAAAGTTTTGTCCAAATTGGCAGGTTGGAAGGTCTCCTGCTATCAATCCCTAGTCATTTTCTTCTGCTAAAATATGCCATGTCCTCGCTGTCGGTTTATACCCTTGCTCATCAATGATTCCCTGACGACATCATTGACCAACTAGAAAATAAGATGAGGACATTTTTGTGGGGCTCTACTCAATCCTCTACTGGTACGCATCTTCTGAGTTGGAATAGGGTTTGCACTCCGACAAGGGAGGAAGGTTTGGGCATTCGTCCATTGAGGCTCACACGGGAATCTCTTATGGTCAAACGGGGCTTTGGGATTCTTACCTCGGTTACTTTGCTTTGGTGATTTCTCTATATCCATAAATATGGCCCAACCCTCACTCCTTGGCACTGGACCTCCCCTTCAAAAATTTCTTTGGTATGGCGGGCCATATATCTGGGTCTACCTGCCCTTCGGGAGAATATTATGATGGTTGTTTGGGTTTCAGCCGACTTCAGTCCTTGGGATTACCCCTGGGCCTCTACTACTCCTTTCAATCATCTTCTGGTGTGTTTTGACATAGCATTTTGTGCGACCATCACGTCCATCTCCTACTTGTTTTTGTCACTCAGTCGGGAGTGAAATTGAATTGCACACTTCAGCTTCATATTTTCCCCACTTTTTTGTGCAACTTTATACTTATGATTCCAATCGTATCCCACCCACAGGATAGTCCTATCATGTGGCGAGCTTCATGTCGACGATGATGGCCCTCTTGGGCCTTTAAGGCAAATTCTCGTAAGTTACCAGGGACGGCAACTGTTTGCAACCTTTGGCAGCTCTGTGAAAACTATCGATTTCACCTCAGGGTCAAAGTTTTGGCTGGAAGCTTTTACATGGTATTCTGCCTTCCAATCAATTCTTAGCTCACAGGGGTTTGAGTCTTGTTCTCGGATGTAATCGATGTTTTTGACCCTTGGAGGACATTAATCATGCCCTCTGTGATTGCCCTCATTCCTCAACGATTTGAGATGAGATCTATGCACGGGCAAACATTTCCTAAGAGCTCCACTGAAGATTTCTTACTGGTTCTCAAAGGGGAGGAATTTTGCCCCCCACGACTCCGGAAATTCCCCCCACTTTGGTGCTTCAGGTTTTTTGGCAGATCTGGAAATCACGAAATGTCACTATTTTTCAGGAGAGGTATGAAAGCCCTCTAACTGTAGCAATTCGCATTTTATCCCTTCAGTGGGAACTTCAGTTGGCCGGCGTTCATACGAACTCTCCTCGATGGTTTTCGGTTATCTCGATCCATTAGGTTCTCCCAAATCAAGGGGAACTAAAATTAAACTTTGATGGTTTGGTGGACCTCGTCCGTGATTCAGTGGGGAGTGGTTTCCTCTTCGTGATTGGCATGGTCGCGTTCTATGTGTGGCTGCTTCTCCTACTTTTTGTCCTTTTGTTGACTATGCAGAAAAATTGGCTCCCTTTTTGGGCCTACGTTTGGTCTCTATTTTTTATCCGCAGGTCCCGTTATGGATTGAAAGGGATTCTCTACATACCTTACAACAACTTAAAGCCACAAAGCCTTTCGACTCCATCATTGACGACTGCCAGCGAATGGCTTTGTCTTTGCCTTCGATTCGATGGTCTCACGTCTAACGGGAAGCCAATGGCCTTGCAAACATTCTCGCCAACTTGGGTAGAATGATCCTCAATTTTATTGGGAGAACTTTCCCACTGCAATCATAGACACGGCTCGGCGGAAAATGGGGCTCGGGTGCTATCCAAGGCTTGTACATGATCTTGGCTAGACTGGGTTTTGTTTAGTTGCCCCAGTGTTTTGTACTTTGTAGCCCTTTCGTATAATAGTTTTACCACAAAAAAAAAAGAATAAGATACATTTAAAGCAAGTCTGTCCGTTGACTTTTCTCCGCTTTAACTAACAAAATTTTTCCTAATAATTACAAATGCTTCTCTTTGCTGTAGCACAGAGAAACAATGCTTGTAGGGGTAAAACAGATATTTTAAGTTTTTTTATGTCCACCATTAAACCGATCTCTTCTCAGAGACCTTAGGCACATTACCCCAAAAAAATTTGCGAGACTTAGTGAACGATCTCAGACAAGAGATCGGTTTAAGGGAAAGGACAACAAAAAAGATGGTGTGTTGCACCAGGTCCCTCTCGAAAAGGATGCAGCTAGTGCAAGTCCCACACGTGATTTTTATCCCTTTTAAATGATCAAATTCCCCCTTAGAGCATGCCCCTCCGTCCTTGTCGATACAGGAGTCAATCCGCGGTTTGCACTGTAGCAAAATTTTTTGGGATGAGATTTCACAGAAAAATAAATTATTACAGTAATTTTAATGTAGCAAAAGAGTAACAATCTGTGCAGATTGTTACTCTATAAATATTGTTATTCAATCTGTAAAGATTGTTACTCTTATACTAAAGTGATTTCACTGTAGCATTTTTTTCCCGACGAGATTTTTTTTAAAAAAAAAATGCTTTAGTGATTTCATTGTAGCCAAAGTGTAACAATTTGCACAGATTGTTACTCAATAAAGATTGTGACTCAATATGTACAGATTGTTACTCTTTGGCTACAGTGATTTCACCGTAGCAAAAAAAAGGAAGACTTAGTGAATAGTGCCTGACAAGAGATCCGTTTAAGGGGAAGGACAACCAACAAGATGGTGTTGCACCAAGTCCCTCTCAAAAAGGATGCAGCTAGAACAAGTCTCACACGTGACTTTTATCCCTTTTTAATGACCAAACTACCCCTTAGAGCAAGCCCCTCCATCCTTGTTGCTACATGACTCAATCTGTGGATTTGCTACAGTGATTTTACCCTCATCTCATGAAAAAATAATTTGTTGCAGTGATTTCACTGTAGCAAAAGAGTAACAATCGCACAGATTGTTACTCTACAAAGATTCTTACTCAATCTTGAAAGATTGTTACTCTTTTGTCATAGTGATTTCACTATAGCAAAAAAAAAATCCCCAACAAGATCTCAATTTGTTTTTTTTACTACAATGAGTCACTATAGTGAAAGAGTAACAATTTGCACAGATTGTTACTCAATCCATACGGATTGTTATCTTTTGCCACAGTGATTTCATTGTAACAAAAAAATCGATAGAATTTTATTAAAAAAATATATAGCTACAGTGATTTCACTGTAGCAAAAGAGTAACAATTTTCATTCTTTCTGTTATAGTGCATATGCCAAGCTCGGACCAAGCCCACATTACAACTGCACGTAGGGGTCATCTCGGACCAATACTCACATCTTCATCAACAACTAGGGCTACTAAGTTGGGCATTTATCAATCGGGAGGACTTATCACCAATAATCTATGTTGAGTGATTTATCTCCAAATACAAAGAATTATCACCAATAACCCCAAAAAAAATGACAAATTAGGTATAAGTCCTTAACTATTTTGCAATATTAGCCGCAGTACACCATAATGTACTATATTAGCTAAGGTCCCTACAAGTATACATTCGTCTCCAAGAAGAGTATATATTCGTCTTTAGAAAGAGTACATATTCATCGGGAAGGACTTGAGCTATATCTTAAAATTAATGTGTCCTGTTATTAAAAGTCATCTCTCAAAAAGGACTTATGTCAAACTTTCCTAAAAAAAAAATTTCCAAACTTTTGCCTACCGAGTACCAATTTCTGCCACACCGAGAGTGCCTTGCACTGCACGCAAACAAAAGCGCAAAGCTCTGTACGGATTCTTCGGAAGATGTCAATAGTCCAGTTTGTTCGGACCATGTGCAGCCTTTGATTCGACTACCCCACCGGGCAGTGTTTTGAAAACCGGAGCGGACGGTTCAACCGGTTTGGATCGGAACCGGAGCATGTGTCTGTTCGGTCATTGAATAAACCGGTTTATTTGTTAAATCAGGAATCAAACCTTGTGATTGAAGAATTTAGTGAATATCTATTTAAAAAAACAAATATTTTTGCGGTTCAAACCGTTGAACCATCGTTTTGAACCGATTTGGACCGAACCGGATACTTTTCGGTTCGCCTTCCGGTCCGGTTTTGAAAACCCTGCCACCGGGTCAAACGGTCAGATTGCGAACACCACAGCGCGTCAGCCGACGAATCACCGGATGTAGCCCGCCACCGACGAGGGCTAATGCTCGGCCTTCTAGAAGCCCAGGCCTTTCCGATTCCACGTCAGCAATGTAGGAAGCTCGATCGAGCTCCGATACAAATGGCGCCCACGGCCTTTCCCCCTTCCTCCTCGTCTCTCTCTCTCTCTCTCTCTTTCTCTCACGATTGCTCCTATGTCTGTTACCCTTGCCCTCGCCGGAATCCCTATGGATCGGGCCACCACCGTCCGGCCAGCCGGAGCTTGGAGGCGGCCGATAAAGGGTGCCGTGGCCTTTGCGGGGGCGTCCGCGGCGGTGAGGGGGCCGGCGAATCTATACGAGGTGCTGCGGGTGAAGGAGACGGCGTCGGCATGGGAGATCAAGTCGGCGTACCGGTCCATGGCGAAGCGGTTCCACCCGGACGTGTCCCCCGCGGACGGGACGGAGTTCGTGGAGATCCACCGGGCGTATGCGGCGCTGTCCGATCCGGCCACCCGGGCGCGGTACGACCGCTCCATCGGGCAGTTCGGGCGCTCCGGCGAGGCCCGGATCCGGTGCTGGAGGTGGGAGACGGACCAGTGCTGGTGAGGGCCGACTTCCGGCTGGACAGGTGTCGGTTTCCCGTCGGCATTGTCCCCTCCATTGTGGAATTTGTGGCAGTAGATGTAAATAGAAAATTGTTTTTGTTTGAATGTAAATAGATTGCCAATGTCATTGGCAGCACTTTTATTTGCACCCCAAGTTTTACTTTTCACACACCGTTTTAATTCTTTTTTATTTCAATTTTACTCCGTGCAACACACCGACGTTATTTTCTCTTCACACCACTCTCTCGAACCTTTTTCCCTCTTCTTATCCTTTTCCTAACCCTAACACATCATTTTTATAACTCGTACACATTTCTGAGCAATGGACAAACAATACATCGTCTTGGAGAATGCTAGCATGAACAAGCAACTTTCGTTTTGAAGAAAACTAATATGAAAATGGTAAGATATTATTTTTTTTCCCGATTTGCAACTTGTTCTGCCAACCAGGGTCAAACAAGTACCTGTGTGTTTGATCAACCAGGGCAGAACAAGTAATAGTGTGTTCTGCCGACCACTGCAGAATAGATAACAATGTCTTTCGGGCATTAGTGATAGCTAATTGAGAGAGCTGTAGCCAGCTCATTTCTTACGTTCATATGACTCGCTCAAAAGTTTCATATGCACTCCTATGTAACTCGAGTCAAGTTCTAGTTTTCGAACACAGGAAAGAACTATTAGAGTTCTCAAAGAAAGAAATATACAGACTCCAGTTTATATGGTCGCATTCACATCTTAGTGAGTTTCTGATGAGAGAGTTATAGCTAGAATAGATAACTAGGAAGACCACCTAGTTCTATGTTCTTCTAATCAGAGCAGAACACTCTGTTGTATGTTTAGCCCTATCCATCCAAGCAGATCAGGATCTTGGTCAGTCCTTCATTCTGTGGGTCCAAATGAAGGGTGGAGTGGGGAAGAAGAGCTCCCCGATGGTCGGGGAGTGTGATAGGGCGGAGAGGAGAAAGGGGAAAGGGGTTAGGGTTGGGGGTGAGAAATGGAAGGAGGAAGGAGAAAGAACTGAAGTGTATTGAGAAAGATGAAAAGTATACTAGGGTTTGGATAATGTGTACAATGTGTGAGGATAAAAAATTAAAATATTTCACGAAATATTTCGTTTTTCTAAAACCTCGATATGAAATATCATATACAATCTCGACAAGTTGAAAAAGTGTAGGATATTTCTCGAAATATTATAAAATATAACAAAATATAACTCGGTACTTAGAAAAAACATGACTGGGTTTAGGATAAGGTGTACTTCAACTTGACAACCATATTTACATAAAAAAATATTAATTAAATGATCTTTATGTTCTCTATTTAATTAATGTTGTTTTATGTAAATAAGTAAATGCCACCTTCCTCCTATTTGATTTTAATAAAAAAACAAATGAATCAAAAAATATTTTCATTTTTAGTAGAAGAAACCAATTTTCAGGGATTTTTATAAAATTCACATGCTAAAAAAAGTAGCTAAATCAACTCCTTTTTAGCTCAAAAAATTCCATAAGATGTAGAATTATAAGCGTATCTAGAAGCCCATTGTTCGTCAAACAAAATTTTGAATGAATAAAAACCTTCCTATATAAAACTCGTGTATCCAGACTTAGTAAAGAAACAGTGTTTTATACTTCAATATAATTTTTGCACGATTTCAAACTTGTATAACTTTCTTGTTTTAAATCTGTTTTCAAAATCATTTGAGGGTAAGGACACCCAAGAAGATGGTGATGCAGTAGGTCCCCCTGAAAAGGATCGAGCTAGAGGAAGTCCCACAATTGACCTTTATTCCATTTTAATGACCAAATTGTTCCTTAGTGCATGCTCCTCCGTCCTTGCCGTTACGGAACCCCAACCCACGGATTTGCTACAGTGATTTCACTCTAGCAAAAAAAAATTGGGCACGATTACAAAGAAAAATATATTTCCACAGTAATTTTACTGTAACAAAAGAGTAACAATCTGCGCAAATTACTACTCTACAAAGATTGTTACTCAAACTGCAAAGATTGTTACTCTTTTGCTACAGTGATTTCACTATAGCAATTTTTTCCAATAAGATTTCTCAAAAAAAAAGTTGCTACAGGATTTCAATGTAGCAACAGAGTATTAACAAACTGTTACTCAATTTGCTCAAACTGTTACTCATCTGCTACAATGATTTCACTATAGCTAAAAAATTGACAAGATTTTACAAAAAAAATTAGCTACAGTGATTTTACTGTAGCGAAAGAGTAACAACTTCCGAAGATTGTTACTCTTTTTGGTACAGAACTGGTGCCCACCTGTATAGCTGCACGTAGGGTCTTGCTCAAGTGTTGGCTGCAGGGTTAAAAAGAATAGTTTTCTATCGGGAGGACTTAACACTAATTAACCATATGGACCGTCTTTATCATTAAATTTGATATGTTAGAGGGACCTATCACACATTGCCCCTTTTTCTTTTTACATTCAATCAGACTTTCGTTTTCGTTTGGGTGAGATAAATCCTCTGCAATCAAGAGCTTGTCCCTAAAAAATTTTCATAGATGACATTATGCAATCTCTGTGGCAACTTAAACCTCCAAGCCCTAATCTTCCACATGAGTGGGGTACCCATCAAGTTGGAGAGAACTAATTCTCTCTAAAATAACTGAAAAAACACTACAAGAGTCCAAGCATTTTCCTTGTAACATGTTTTCATATAAGTTCAAGGGCAAATTACAAAAACTTCCCTGTACGATACACCTCATTTCATATTGATCCCCTTTTTTTTAACAAATTGGTCATGTCTGCATTTATCCCGCTCCGTTAACTCTTATTTCTAAAATACCCTTATTTTCTAATTAGATTCATAATTATCTGAAAATATTTAACTTATGCATACTATATGCATAAGTGTTGCCTATCACAAGCACAAGGGTATTTTGGGATAAAAAGTTGATGTGTGGGACTAAATGCAGACAAAGCATAGTTTCAGGGTTCAAATTGTAAAAAAATAATAATAATAATTTGAGTGACCAACATGAAACGAGTGGTATAGTTCAGGCTTTTTTTTTTTTTATTTGCCCTATAGCTAACTACAGTGTTGGCATTGCCCAGATAGCAAATAATTATTAAAAAAAAAAATACAAATCAGACCAAATACAAACTATTCTGATTGTGTATTAACCCCTGACAACTTTATATTTGCATATCAACCCTCCAAAACATATAAAGCCGGGATGAAAGCAGGTTACACTGGATAATAAATCACTTTCTCAGTCTGAATGGTGATTTTACACCCTCTGGATTATGGACATAACAAGCACCTCATTAGATTACATCAAATTAAACTCCATAAACAAAACAGGGTGAGAATAAACAATAGAGACAATATCGGCACAGCTTACTAATTATACACTAAGGTAAACCTTCGGATTCAATCCCTACTCACTCCTTTCATTTCCCTGTACAAGCTTCGAACAGAACCCTACCAAATCGAGACGGTGGCTTTGCGTGCGCAGGGAGGGACAGCTGTGAGAGAGGGCGAGTTCATTTACAGCTCATCAATACGGAGTTTATGACGTGCATTATTGCGCGGACGTCGGGGGTTGATCTCTGGTGGGCGAGTATGCCGTAGACCTGCTCGAGTATCGGCCGCACATACAGTGCAATCATCTGATCCGTCGGGTTGATGGCAACGGCGACGCTCGTCATCCACCCCAGCTTCCGGGAGGTGTCGTTGCCGATGTCGCATGCTAGCTGCTGCAGCAGGGCTAGCAGGACTCCTTGACTCAGCGGAAGTGGCACCATTGAACAGATCCCGTGCAAATCAACCTAAAAACAAATAAATTTATAAGCCCAGGCATAAATACAAGCTACTCCTTTTTTCATCCGAATTTCCATTTAATTTCAGGCTGGAAATATATTTATTTCGAGAGATGGGGTGATAATAGAAGGCATGCGCAATTGCACAAATTGGGGATTGGGTATCCATTTAGGATTAATGTAAATAACCATTTTGAATGATAATAACATTTGGTACATGGAGATTTTTCCTTGCTGAGACAACTAATGAAAAGATTTAGAGAGTAATCTTTCTAAATGATTTTTATTTACTTGCAGCTTATGATAGAGTAACTACAGTAAGTAACTTGGCTGCCTCAAGAATATAGTGGGCGTACCGACAACAAAAAATTTTACGAGGGTACTATTAGTAGGTGTGAGAAGCAACCATGACACGGGTGAGGCGAGTTTGCGGTCAAGGTGAGACTTAAACACAGCCCATATCCTTCTATTTTTATCATTTATGAACTTACTGGTGTAATTTGATGTGTAAGTGGTTAAATGATATCTTCAAATTAAGAGGTCAAAAAATAGAACTAATGTAGTCATAGAATGCAACTTTTAATGAAAATAGTAATGATAATGAAGCAACATGAGAAACCAATTGCCAAGAAATATAGCAATTTGGTTATTTTCATTGCCCCCAATCTGTTATATAGAAGAAGAAACAGATGAGGATGTCCAATATAAATAGAGTTGGTTTTTTTTTTGCAAACTAAATAATTGGCTTACAGGATGTTATGTCATTGACTCATCCTTAAATGCATAAAAATAATAATAACGCCCACAATGTTGTATAGTTCAGTATGTTTAGCCATATAGATGGCTCAAAAACACAACCTGAGTGTTGAAAACATGAGGATATGGAGGCAGATGTGAGGCAAAATTAGGAGGATAGGGTGAGGAATGATTGGCTTAGAGGAAACGTAGACGTTGCACCATTGAGGACTAATAGACAAGAAGGGAGAGAGAAAATTGGCAGGAAAAGAATGATCCACTCACTGGGGCAATGGCCCTATATCTATACATAAGATGGGGTCACCCAAGAAATGATAAATCTAACCTATACAAGGCTAAGCGCACGCGCGCGTGCACACACACACACTCTCTCAAACTCAAGATGGATCATTAAGGACTAATAGACAAGAAGGGAGAGAGAAAGGAAAGTTGGGAGTGAAAAATGATCCACTCACTGGGACAATGGCCCTATATCTATACATGAGACGGGGTCACCCAAGAAATTATAAATCTAACTTATACAAGGCTAAGTATATACACACCCCTTGCCCCTCCCCTCTCAAACTCAGGATGGATCATATAACAAAAGTTTGCTAATGAGATTCAGAAAACACGATAAAGAAGTATGCAAGGTGAGCTGTAGAAAACACATACAAAAGCGACGGTCGTCCACGTAGCGATGACGCACAAAGTGACAATCAAGCTTGAAATGCTTCATGCACTCGTGGAACACCGGATTGTTGGTAATCTTAATAGCACTTTGGTTGTCACAGTAGAGAGAAGTCGATAACGTTAGTTGTACGCCCATATCACTGAGGAGGCAGCGTAGCCAAACAAATCTCACACGACGTGAGTTCCATAGCATGTACTCTACCTCAGTGCTGGAGAGTAAGATGATACCCTGCTTCTTGCACTTCCAGAAGATTAGCAAGTCACCTAAGAAGATACAGAAGCCAGTGGTGGATCGTCGATCAGTAGGATTATCTGCTCAGTTCGTATCTGAATAGGCATGCACAAAGGAGAAAAGGACGATCACATCAAAGAGTGAGTCATCGTGCCCCAAATATAGAAATCTTCAGCAAGACAACATACTTAACTGAGCGAGCAGCGCAGCCAGCGCTGACAAACTGACTAACAACTCGAACAACATGAGCAATATCCGGACAAGTAGTCATCAGGTAGACTTAACCGACAAGCTTCCTGTAGCAAATAGGATTTGAAAACAACTCGTCATTAGTGGGGTGAAGGTTCACATTAAGCTCCAACATGTCCACAATCTGGGAGCCAGTAAGGGTAAGGCTACAAACGAACCAAGTTGTTCATGAGCGGCTTGCAGATAAGCTTGATAAAAGCTCGTTCGAGTTCGTTCGATTACTAGTCAAGCTAAACCCAAGCCTAGAATTTAGGCTCGTTTAATAAACGAGCCAAGCTCAAGCAGACCAAAGCTCGGTTCAATTGGGCTCGCAAACAAGCTTGTTTAGGGTCGTGAGCAAGCTAGTGAGTAGCATTGTGAATAGGCTCATTTATGGCTTGAATAGACCTAACATATATTTTGGAGTTCGGGAACAAGCTTGATAAGAGACCGTTCGATCACTAATTGAGCAAAGCCTAGCTTGAGTTTAGGCTCGTTTAATAAACCGCCAAGCTTAAGCAAACCAACGCTCGGCTCGGCTATTTAACAAACCAAGCCCAAGCCTAAAGTTTTGGCTCATTTAGTAAACAAACAAGCTCAAACAGAGCAAAGCTCGGCTCAGCTCAGCTCGGTCGGCTCGTTTGCAGCCCTAACTAAGAACAATACGACCCATTACATTAGAAGTAAACTTATGTTGAAAGATTCGGAATACTCGAGGAAAAGAAGCAATCTCAAGACCAAGGAAGTAGCAAAAACAGCCCAAGGTCTTTTAACCTGAACTGCTGTTGCAGGTGCCGCTTCATAGAATTTATGGCAACAGTATTATCACCAGTGATGATCATGTTGTCGACGTAGAGAAGTAAGATCGCATGACCATATGCAGATGTACAAGTGAACATAACATAATCGTTTAGACTTTTTGTAAGCCAGCTACAGCTTTACAAGCACTGAGGACCAGAAGCACTCAAACCAAGCCCGTGGAGCTTGATTGGGCCCATAGATATAGCTAGACAAAATTAACAGGCATGCTAGGGAGGGGTCGGAAGATCAGGAGATGCCGCAATGCAAACTTCCTCGGAGAGGTATCCATGAAGAAAAACATTCCTCACATCCATTTGAAAAGCAGTCGATGATGAACTGAAGCAAACAGCTAACAAAATCCATAAAGTGGTCATTTTCGCAACAGGGGTGAAGGTCTCCACGTATTCAACATCGTACTCCTGCATGAAGCCACGAGCAACTAGACGGGTCTTACATATCTCAAAAGACTAGTCTGAACGAGTCTTAATCTAGTAGACCCAGCAAAAAGTAATGGAGTTTTTCCCTGAAGGAAGAGAAACAAACGCTAAAGTACCAGTCCGCTGAAGAGCATGCAACTCCTCAGCCATAGCTCGCTGCCAATGGGGTGCCTGAATTAACTCGCGATAGGAAGCCACTTGAGAAAAACCATAACGATCTAGTGAATGCCTCACACTTAGGATAGTGCTGAGATGCAGTAGAGGACTCATATGTACGATCAGACGAGTTTAGTAATAAAGGTGGTGAACCGGAAGTCACTGCAGAAGAATTGATAGCGAGCAAAGCGGGAGAAGCCAGCAGTGCATGTATAGTTTGTGTTGGGTGGCACCCAGTTTAGGTGTAAATGATAGGAGGCATAGGATTAAGCATGGGAAAAGATACGGTGGAAATAGTTGGAGTCACTAGAGTGGAAAGAACACCCGAAAAAGAACGAAAGTCTAAAAAAAAGAAGTCTGGAGATAGAGGGGCCCTAGTAAAAAAGGGATGTCCTCAAAAAATGTCACATGTCAAGAAATATAGATACGCTAAACAGATATATCATAGCAACACCAGATCTTATGCTCAGAACTGTACCTTAAGATGATACATCTAACAACCCGAAGAGAGCTTGGTACGCTTCCTACGTGGAAATAGAACAAAACTAGTCAACCAAAAATTAGCGAAACTCGATAATTTGGCAAAGTGAAGTAAATTCTGAAATGGGGACTAACCAGAAAGAAGTGAGGATGTTGTCCTATTAATTAGAGAGCCAGAAATAACATCAGACTCGGACTAGAACTGACGAGGTACGGATGAAGAAATAAAAGAAACCGATTTGTCTCAAGAATGTGACGATGCTTCCGCTCAAGCTCCAGTGTTATTAAAGGCGCGCGCCTAGGCTTAGGCTCAACTGGGCTCACCCCCTGCGCCTCAAAAAGCACAAGGCCAGACTTTATTAGAAAGGCGCGCGCCTAGATCTAAGGAGCGCACCTAGGCTCCAGGCTCCAGGCTCCAGGCGCAAAAAAGACGCGCCTAGTTGAACCATGTTCAATTATGTACTTGCAATTGATATTTTTGGCAATATGATTAAGTTATTAAGTAGATTTGATTCATGATTACAGTAGTCTGAATATTGACACATTAATTGGATATTATTTACATTCAAAATTATTTGTTATAGTTCTTAGGTAGGACCATATGAGCAATTGTGGGTTGGATTTGATGACTTCACTATTAATTCAACTATTACAAGATTCAATGAGTTTTACTTTCTTTCTCGATTTGCACATTTCATACTGATTTAGAAGCATGTGCACAAGCACACGGATGAAATAACACATTCAATCATTCACTATTTATTTTTTATTTACTATAATATCACATTTGATATCTTATAACTGGTTATTGAATTTGAACTACCCATCCGTTGGGTCGATGAGAATCGAACGGTCCAAAACGTTTTTCGCTGTTACTGTAGCCACTACAGTAACAGTGAAATTTTTTTGGTCCGTTCGATTCCCATCGATCCAACGAATGGGAATCGAACGAACCATCAGACGCACGGGATCAGGCGGTCGGGGTGATTCTGGCCAGGGTTCGCAGGGGATCAGGCGATCGGGATTAGCAGCCGGTTTCGCAGGCCATCCGCTGTCCGATTCCGCGCGATCGGACGGCCAGAAATTGGCATCGCATTTATCAGCCGGGCAGCGCACGCCACAGCCTAACACGTCTCTCTCTCTCTCTCTCTCTCTCTCTCTCTCTCTCTCTCTCTCTCTCTCTATATATATATATATATATATATATATATATATATATATATATATATATATATATATATATATATATATATATATATATATATATGGGGCGTGTTAGGATGCGGCGTGCGGTGCGTGCGGCGTTGCACTGCAGCCGCCTGATGCACCGCTGCGTGCATCGCACGCACCGCAGCAGTGCATCAGACGGCTGCGGTGTGACGCCGCACGCACCTCACGCCGCATTTTATCATTCCTCATATATATATATATATATATATATATATATATATATATATATATATATATATATATATATATATATATATATATATATATATATATATATGCGCCTTACTTCAATCAGGCGCACGCCTTGAGTTGCGCCTAGGCTCTAGGAGACCTTTGCGCCTCATGTGTGCCTTGAGCCTTCCAGAACATTGCGCTCAGCTACCCAATTTTGAGCAGGCGTGTAAAAATACGACTGTTCGGGTAGAGTCCTCTGAGAGAAGCACATCAACAAAGTCGGAAAAGATACTCACAAGTACCATCAGAGCGAAAAATCTTAACCCTCTTCCCAAACTGAGTGTGAACCATATGAATGAAGTCGCGATAAACTTGACAAACATCCGATCGACGAAATAAAAGGAAACCCAAGTAAAGCGAGAGAAGTCATCGATAATGCTTATATAATAGTAAAACCCAAAAATAGACATAGCAGGAGCAGGACCCCATATGTCAGAATGCACTAAATCGAAGATACAAGATAGCATACTCACTAGAAGGAAATGGCAAAGTAGAATGTTTAGCCAATCTATAACTCACATACAGAGGGGTACAAGGATATATCACCAAAGTGAGCCAACTAAAATATGTTCCTGAACCACTCAACTGAGGGGTGTCCAAGGCGGCGGTGCCAGAGGTCCAAGTAAAGCGAGAGAAGTCATCGATAATGCTTATATAATAGTAAAACCCAAAAATAGACATAGCAGGAGCAGGACCCCATATGTCAGAATGCACTAAATCGAAGATACAAGATTGCGTACTCACTAGAAGGAAATGGCAAAGTAGAATGTTTAGCCAATCTACAACTCACATACAGAGGGGTACAAGGATATATCACCAAATTGAGCCAACTAAAATATGTTCCTGAACCACTCAACTGAGGGGTGTCCAAGGCGGCGGTGCCAGAGGTCAGAAGCCGCGCGCGCAGTAACAGATGCAGTGGAGGCGAAGGGAACATGTAGGACCAAGTGATTAAGTCCAACTCAACGTCCAATTCCAATCCTCCGACTGGTACGAAGGTCTTGCACCAAACAAAAAGAGGATAAGGTGGTGATAAAGCCTAAGTCAGCAATTCGACTAATAGAAATGAAATTTAGCAACATATTAGGCGCAAGGAGCACGTCAAACAGTGTTAAGCGCCACCGGGGTCAGAAAACGTAATGATGAACCCCCAACAAAAGACTATGAGGGGGGAGCCATCGACAGTGCGGATCTGGTACTCACGAGGAACACTACAATAATCACTAAAAACGGGAGCATCTTAAGTCAAATGTGAGTGGCTCTCGAGTCCAGGATCCATGTGGCAAAGGCAGTGCAAGTGGAGGCAAACATAACAGTGTCTAGTGAAGCTATTATAGCTGAGCACCAAGCAATAAGAGCTCGGGAGTGGGAGCATAAGAAGTAGCGACTGCAGTAGATCGTCGTGGTCGACCAGGTCTCCTAATGAGCTTGTAGCAAATATCTCGTATGTGACCACGCTTTTTGCAGTAGGAGCAAGAGGTATGGATAGTGGAACCTCTAGCTAAGCTTCTATCTCCAATAGAATGACGATTTCCGACATGTCCCCCGTCGCCTCTAAGAGTCTAGCTGACATGACGAGAGGTGGTAACAAGAATAAAGTCGGAGACAAGAGCACATTGTGGGGGCTAAAGTGCCTAAGTGTGTCTCCTCTGCAAGTAACTCAAAGATAGCATCATCCAAACTCAGAATCGGGTCTCGACAGAGTAGCTGTCCGCGAATAGGCTCCAATTAAGCCTAAAGACGCATTAGAAACTAGTACAAGTGCTTATGCTCCCTGCAACACGTCGGTGATCAGCAACTTACTCAGGGGGATATATAGCTCCATGGAGGCGAAGAAATCCCAAATTGTGCGATCACCCTAAGTCAAGACCTCGGACTCACGAAGAAGCTAGTACTCGCGAGATCCACCGATCTGAACAAACATCCGAGTCAGTACAACCACATCTCCCAGGAGGTCTCGAACTAAAGCATCTTCACGCGAAGATCGTGCGAAACATAACCTCTGATGTATGCACATATGAGCTTATCCACCCAAGAGCACTCTGTAGCAATGGTAGACGTGACGCCGGAGGATGCTGAGCTAGTGGTGGAGAAGGACGGAACCAAATGCGTTCCGTCAACGTAACCCCACAAGTCATGTGCTTCAAGGTTATCTTGAGCGTGGAGGATCAGAGCCAGAAATTAGATGATCACATAAGCTGGACATCCATAATCAGAAGCTTGATTGGAGGTCTCATCGCAGCCGCCATCAGCGCTAAGGAGATGCATGAAGATTTTCCACATTTTACTGCACTTTACCGTAGATTACTTCATTGCACCACACAGCACTGCACTTCACTTCACTACAGTTACTGCACTTCACTCCACTTCACTGCACTAGCTGCACTACACTGCTCACTGAAGTAAAGCTGGCAGAGAGAGATACCAGGTCCAACTGAACCACACCTAAATGATGTGGGCTCCACTGCTCAATGAGAACCGATGTGCTGTGAACAGTGTGCTGAGAACCAAGCCCAAATGAAGTGGGTTGCACAGTTTGAAAAGTGTCCTGCGAACAGTGTGATGTGAAAACTAAGATCAATGAGGTGGGCTGCATTGCTTAATGCGAACCAGGCCCAAATGAAGTGGGCTACACCGTGTGAAAACAGTGTACTGTGAAAAACAGGCTCAGCTAAACTGGTGCACTATTTAGTGTGAAAACAATGAGCTGGAAACTTAGAACCATCAGCAGAGAGACCACATGTTGAGCCGCCGAGCCGGTGCAATGAACCAGCTTAGGTGGCAAAAACTCAAGGCAAGTGAAATCTCAAGTCAAAAATGTGAACGGTTGAGCCTCACAGTGCCTCATACCTCGTTGACAGAGCCTCGCGGTGCGTCAGACCTCTCCGACGATCATTGGGATGAGCTCACGGCTCTGATACCACGATAGACAAGAAGGAAAAGAAAAAGAAGGAACGTTCGGAGTGAAAAGAATGATTCACTCAATGGGGGAATAGCCCTATATATATTTCTGCACATGAGATGGGGTTATCCAAGGTGAGCATACCCCAAGAAAGCATAAATCTAACCTATACAAGGCTAAGAATATACACACTCTAACAAGGATAAAATGATGATGAATAAATTAAGATGGTACCGGCATGTATAAAGAATAGTAGATGCAGCTTCTATAAGGAGAGGGCGGCGGCAGAGTGAAGAAAAGGGAAAACATAAAATAGATGGAACTTGTTAGGAAAGATATAGAAAAATTTCTTGCAACAAAAGAGATAGCCCTAAACATAAATGGTATGCGAAAAAGGATCCATAAAGTAGATGGAAAACATAAAATAGCATTGATGGAACTTGTTAGGAAGGATATAGAAAAATTTCTAGCAACAAAAGAGATAGCACTAAACATAAATGGTTGGCGAAAAAGGATACATAAAGTAGACCCCAAATAGATGGGACTTCATGGTTACGGTTATGGTTATGGATCCCCTAACCAATGCATTCATCTTTGTATAGCAAGCTTATGCATCCAACACACCCTTAATGGAGATAATTACAGACCTAAAGTTTTCAAGAGACTAAATTCTACAATGATTAGGGTATCTAGTATGCGGATAAGGCAGAAGATTTCCTCTTAAACATATCGATCTGGCGTCTATTTCATAAATGCATGCGAAGGCAGATCATACCTGACTACATAACCAAGACACTATGGAGACATTACTTCTTTGAAGAGCTGATGTGAAAGCCTCATCATATTTACGCTCAGATATCAATCTTGTTAACTCCTTCGTTGGATCCAAAGGTGACTCAACCTGTTGAACAGACAAGGCCTGCTAGAAATAAGCATAACATACTCACTGGATAAATTTATCATCATACTGCACAAATATTTGAGCTTTACAGAGAGACAGGGTGATCCAAAGAAAAGTAGAGGAGATGGATGTATCAATGAGTATTACCATCTCAGGAAGACCAGCCATAGGCCCATTGCTTTGTTGCACCGCCACAGGACCAGAAGCCTTTGGGTTCCCCGCTGTAAGAAGAGTTAAGAGCTTGCGCTGGCCATCAGCTAACTCGGTAGTTACGTTTTGAGTGATCGATGATGCAGAGTTGATTGCATCCTGTAAATCCAACACATCAGACAGCTAGTCATTACAATTACAAGAATGAGGGTGCTGCAACATGAAGAAAAAATTATATCGTCCCTACTCCGACCTTGCAGAGATTATGAGAAAGTTAGTCCTACTCAGTTAACATACACAAAGGGGGTATTGGACAAGCACGTTACTATTTTCTACATGTCATTACCACACATGAGCATTCCATCGACTAGCTAGAAGGGCACCTGCTAATAGATCCGGTGCATGGTCTGTGACATTTTACTTGTACAAGCATACTGTAAATGCATACTTAAATCTATCTATGATCTACAATATAAAGCAAACCACAGTTACTGTGGCACTACAGTAACATTGGGGAAGTCAATGAGAATTGTTCAATACCCTGGTTAATGTAGCAGTACATTAACCCAGATTTTTTCTCTCTCACTAATGACAAATTAATAAATTTGCTTCGTTCACATGCATCAACATGAACTATAATCACGTACCCTCAATGTCAACGCCAATGGAGTATGTGCGGACTCGAATTGCTGTTGAGCAGCAGAGGTATATTCAGTCATTCCTTTCTGGAACGCAGCATCTACTTGCTCGAACATCGTTTTGCATGACACTTCAAATGCGGGGATCATGGAGGATTCCAAATTAGACCTCAGAGCATCCTGTAGAAAACCACTCGGAAATCAGTTACACAAATTTTGAGTATAAAGATTGGCTATGTTATTATACCAAATAAGTAGAGTATACATCTGGTTCCCAAAACAAAAAACAGCATACATCTGGTGTTTTACAACTTAAATAGATAGAGGAATCACATCAGTTCTCGTAAATGAAAGAACTTCAAACAAAAACAAAAACAAAAAAATCTACAATATTAGAATGGTATCATAAAATTTAGTTGAGCACAAACAGGACATTTCGTTCGGCTAAACTAGCATACCTGAAGAGCTTGCTTCCCTGAAGTTTGGAATTGTGCTTGAATTTGCCTAGACAGTGTAGCTTCAAGTTTTGAATTGACGGATTTCTCCAACTGACTTACCGCCTTGTCACCGACCCCTCTCTGGAAATGAAGGTATTAATTAGATATATATAAGTGAACCTTTAGGGAAAGGGTAAAGAGCGGAGGGAATGGAACCTGAAAAGAGTCAGCTATAGCTGAAGAGATGGTCTTCTCAATCACAGGGGAGACTGCACGAGCTAGACTTGGCCCAACTGTAGAGATCTCCTTCTTTAGTACCCTCTCTACGATGGCAGGCAAATCCTTGTTTATACAACTTGTGATTAGGCCTGTTATCTGTTGTACGCGGTCCCTCTCAGCCTTCTCATGTTTAACATTTTCCTCTTGGAAGCGTGCCCACAAAGCATCAGTATTGGCCTTGATAACTTTCTCCATGCTCCGGCCTAAGGCTCCCTCCACCCTTCGACCTTCTTTAGTGACAGGAACAGCCACCGCCACACTCATCTGTCTTTGCATTTCCTTTTGCATATTCATAAGCTGCAAGAAAAGCCATCTCCAAATTCAAAACAATGAAAAGAACAAATGCGGACGAAAGGTGGCATTAATTCCTTCCAGATGATAGAAACAACAAAGCTCATACAAACATCTAGTTAGAAATATCAGGACTCTTTGAAAAATACCAAAATGATGTCAAAGCTTTGACCAACCAAACTATCTCAGTTTGGTTATCTAACATAATTTAGTGCAACTAGTCTTTCAACCTAAATCAGAATCTTAAATCAGGCTAAAGATGATATGATAAGTTCCAGTACAAGTAATATATGAAGAATTAAATAATATTGTCACTTTCCCCCCAAATAGATGGGACAAGGCTTGATGGTTATGGTTAGGTGACTTATGTCAACCTTTTCTGAAATAGCGAATAAAGGAAAAGAACAGAAGGAAAGGCATCAAAGAAGTGAAAAAAGAAGGAAAAAATAGAGTTGTCTGCTCCAACCACCAACTAGATTACACACCCCAATAATTATAACCTATAATGTGAATTATAAAAATAAAAATGTGATCCTATTTGTTATAAAGCTTCTTAATGACAAAATTTCCTCAATAACATATGTTCACGCTTATTAAGATAAGCGTACACAATAAAATTTGAAATCCTACTTTGGTAAGATTGTCAACGATCCCACCTTAAAAAGAAGCAACCCATTTTCAAATCAAAAAGGTGAGGCGAAAGGTTTGCTAGATTAAATCAACAATAGAGATTTATGGAGAATAAACAGTTACGAATAGGATAAATATGCCATATCAGAGAAAAAACCAAGTGTAAATATTACAGGAAGATAGGATCAGATTACAGCTTAAAAGGAGGAGAGAGAGAGAGAGAGAGAGAGAGAGAGAGAGAGAGAAGGAGGGGGGGTCCGTAGTACTTAGAGCTATTTTGAAATATCATGGGAGACTAGACAAATCAGATAAAATCACTTCATGATCACATCCGGTGGATCAGATTAACGGCTAGGGGGGAACTATTGGCCTAGAGATAACTATGAGTGAATCAGATACGGTCTTGAGATTATACATACATAGCGAGATCATATGGGCGAAGAATCATAAGATTTCCAATTTTATCCACTGGGCCAATAATCATATGATAAGGTTCATCAATGTCAACTAATGCACTTTTTCCACAGTAGGCAAAAGTGACTGATTGAAAACACTAACCTGTGCAGAAACTTATCTATGTTTGCTGGTTTGGCATATGGGTTTAGTTCAACTAGGGGAATCCGAACTAGTTTGGCAGTTGAAGTTCAGGTTCGAACAACTGCTCAATCCATTTATAACTTGAGATATACATATCTGTGTGTGTGTGTGTGTCCATATATGCATGTCTATATCTTAGTAACAAGACATGCTAAAAACCACCAATTGTACTGACAAGAAATTAAAATTTTCAAACAAGACGGATGAAATAATGGTTGCTTGGCAACTATGAATCCAACATATATATATACACTCTCTCAAGGAAAACATGCACTTCTTTAGTCATGTACTTTACATTCTAAAAAATTATGTTTCATAGCAAAATCTGTATCCCTTGTGCATTATAGACATATTAAATAATTTTATATTAACAATGCTAAGGAATATGATAGCTAAATATAAACCTCAAAAGCAAATTTGAATTGGACATGTCATGCTCACCTGGTTCAGAGTCTCCTGCATAGCCAGAATTTGAGAGAAAATAGCTTCTGTTGATGGAACATCTGCACTGCTCTCTGGCTCATTTGAAGAATCAGTGGAGTTAAAAGGGCTTAAAGAAGAAGAGGATGGGGCTGGTGCTTGAAACTGCTTTGCCTTTTGTTTTTTCCCTTTTGCAACTGAAAGAGACTGCGAAGCTGCAGCAACAGCAGATTCAGCTACATTTTCAGGCATATCTCTTGTGCTGTCTTGTGCTTCTTCCTCGTGTGCCATGGGAGGCTGTTCCGATGCCTCGGCAACAGAAATATCAACTGGCTGCTGCACACTACAAGTTTCATTTGTCAAGGCACAGACCTCCTTGGCCTTCTCGTATTTGGGGTCTGAAGTATCAGAGCTGAAAGATTTTTCCTTATACTTCACAGAAAGAACTCGTGGCTGTTTCTGAAGGTCAACTTCCTCATGCGGATTTGATCTAGTCTCACCAACAACGTTGACTTCCCTCTCAACACTGGGCACATCATTCTTAATGATCGTATCTTGCGCCCTTCCTTCCTCACCTTTCAAACCTTGATTCACAATAGTACTTTCAGAAGAAGAAATAACACCTGATAATATCTCAGCTGGGGTTATCAGGTGTGCGGTGTTACCACCCAGCTTAAACATCAAATGAGAATTTGGCACCATAGAAATGTCGTTTAAAGCAATGTTTGAATGATCCTTTCCCGAACTATCATCTATGGAAGGAACAACAGCCTCGTTCGTTGTTACAGTCTCAACTCTCCTATTAACCGAACACTCGAGAACAGACTGATCGACATCACGATCACCAAACGAAGCCCCCCTTTCAAACCCTTTCGGGGGGCCTCTCAAAGCAGATGCCCTGCCTGAAAGGTCCAAATTCAAACAAAGAGGTGAAGATGCAACAAGTGTAGTATCAGCATCTTCACTTGAAAGTGACGAAGCAGTGAGCTTACCTTCAGCATTTGTAGTTAGGTCATGAACACTTGACATCTCCGAAGAAATCTGCGTTGAAGGAAGAGTAGGCTTTGGTGAAGCATTATTTACAGGAGACTCGCTTGCAATAGGTACACGAGATGGCTCTAGCACATGAAACCCTTCTGAACTAGGTGCATCAAAACCACGTGAAACACAAGAATCCTTATCCAATAGAACACTATCATTTGGAGGTGGCAAACACTGAGACAAATCCAACGCGTATTGTTGAATAGCCTGTGTCTGGACACAGTAAACTTGAACCACCTGCTCGCCATCAGGGAGGCAGTCGTATGTTCCGGTAAGGCTCAAAATTGGCATCGCAACAGTAAAATCTGCTACATAGTCCATGCGTGTAGAAGCTGGGCATGGACCATAGTCTACATGCACTGCATATATGGCATTCTTCTTTGCGTTTGCAACTAATAAGAGGCTCCCCCGTGGTAACAAAACAAGTTGGTTAAAAAATGCCTCCTCAGGTCGGGGTTCTGCAGAGCTTCTCAACTCTAAAGTTTGAGTGCACTGCCATGATTCAGAATCACTAGACAACAGCCAACCTTCTTCACTTGTGGAGGCCCAGATCTTCACTTCTCTATTAAGAGGGCCCTAGGTAAATCAAAAACAGTTCGGGAAATAAATGCCACGAACTAATTTGGATAATGGCACAAGTGTAACAGAACAAATACTCTAAATAGTGTTGTGGACAGAAAGTAGCATTAGAAGAGAGGAACTTGAAGCATGTTAATCGAGCAAATTACTGTGATACCCTGAACCTAATATATCAAAAGTAATAGTGAAACAACAGATATGCACATCGATAAATGTCTACTATTTAATACAAATTTCAATAAGCACACCTAAGGTCCATACCGCTGTGACAAGAACAATGTGATCAGGACGGTGAGGCGATGTCAAGAACTCCACTGAGTTAACAGGTTGACCATCATGTGGCCTCAATGTCGCAAGGGGCATTGCTTTACGATCTTCCCAGACCTTCACCTGTGGTAAGGGACAAAAGTTTGTGAGCAAGCATTAAAATTACAATGCTGTTCAAAATCATGAAGAAAGAAATAGTAATAATGCAATAAAATTTTGATTCTTGAAAAATGCAGTGTTTGGTTATACAAGGAAAAACGGCAGAATAGGGAGCTGGCATATCAAGGCTACAAAGAGACAACAGACATTGATGTCGAATGCTAATGTGATGGCTGGATGTAGGACATTGTGAAAAGTTAAAAAAAAAAAACAACTAGCGTATCCCTAACAATGGATGGATCATGAAAAGAAATCATATAACATGCACATCCTGTTACTCAGATCAACACCACCTACACCCCAACCACCACCACAAGACACCACCACAAGATGCACAGAAAATGGGAAGTTGGGGTGTGAGATGGTGAAGACCTATAATCTAGTATAATATAGCAAGGGATACACCGATACTTCGAAACAGGTGCCGTACCCATATCGGATACTTCCCGATACTCCAACACGGCCCGATACAGCGGGATGCGTATCCGATACGGCTAGGAAGTATCGGAGTTTAAAAAAACAAAAAAAAAAAGATCCGATACGTCAGGAATACGGGGCTGATACGCCGGGGATACGGGACCGATACGCGGGGATACGGGACCGATACACGGGGATACGAGGCCGATACGTCGGGGATACGGGGCCGATACGCCGGGATACGTATGGATGGTAATATAGTTCAAAATCCAAAAATCTAACCCGAACCCAACCGAAACTCGATAGGAACTTCGGATATAAGTCTAAATTCTATACGTGAACATTTGCTTAATAATATCATTTAAATGTTTTGTTTTTTGGATGATGTATGTGACACTAACTTTGTATTTTGTAATAGATGATGAATGTTAGCATTTTGTAATGGACGATAAAATATGACACTTGCATAATGTTGTTAACGTTATTTTTTGTAATGGATGAATGTGACACTAGTTTTGATTTTTTGGTTGTATTGGATGTAAATCATGTAATAAATGATGAGCATGGTCATATTTAATTTTCAAATTATTCACTATTTTTATTCTAGCACAAAATTTTATATTTAATTATTAATATTATATATATATATACCTATATATATATATATATATATATATATATATATAATTACAAATGAATCCCTATCGTACCGCGTATCCTAGTTTTTCAAAATTCCACGTATCGCCATATCCGCATCCTCATATCCGTATTCCCGTATCCGTATCGGTGCTTCCTAGGAGGTGGGAGGGGGAATGGGAGGTTCAAAAAAATGGATGGGAACAAACATGCAGTGCTTGTTATTATTTTTTTGCCTTTTCATCCAACTACTAAGAAACTACCACACGGGCTTGATCTAACTGTTTAGCAACCAAGGTTCAATAATTAACTAAAAAAATACTCTCACATAGCTAAAGACCTGAAATTTTTGTTTCATATGTGTCACCTCATCTCAACTTACAATACAAGAAAGAGCAGCAGAATCGAGAGAGAAGAAGGGAAAGCCACAATGAAAGCCTGTTTCAAATTCAAGAACCAGTTCTTTATTTGAACATAACTTAAAGAGTTAATGCAATCACGCGTCCAAAGAGTCATAAAGAAAAGAAATACCGAATCAATGGAAAGACAAAAGACTTCCCTAAACTTATTCTTACCAGAAAACCTTGGAACTGATACAAAGTAGCATCTACATCTACGAACATTAGAAGGAGCTTCACAGACAATACACAAAAGACATGATGCCTAGACATGGGAAGTTGATCATTCATCCAAAGGACTCAAATTAGTACTACAAAACCATGTCAGGACTGAATCTGCTTGCATAAGAACCAAAAAGAGCCTTTTATTTAGTCCGCAATAAGACAAGCAAATAGTTATATAACCAAGGCACTAAGCAGACCACACAAGCACTGCAATATATTGTGGTATGAGTATTCGATTTAATAATATAAGTTTTGGCAGCTTCAGCAAGCATGACATAAAAATCAATATTTTTTGAAATATCAAGAAACATAATGGTTTTCCCTCCCATCAAAAGGAAATCTTCCCCTCCAAAATACGTGATTTTTTCCTCACATAAGCCAAGCAACGGGAAAGAAAATTGATATTTTGATAAGGACCAAGACTGATTGATATTTTTCCTCATGCACGAAATATCTCATATATTGAGGGTTCCGAAATAAGATACAAAACTGATAGTTCGATCCTTGAAAGCGAGTAAGGGGTTGATGAAAACAACACATTTCATATCAGCAACTAAATACAATAGCATCATTCATTTAAAAAATAAAGATCCAGAAAATCATCAAACATTCAACTGTGAGTAAACATCAAGAAAGAATAACCAAATTATTTCACCAGGTGATAAAGCACAATGCTTCCACAACACAAAATAAAGCAATAGATGGTTATTCATTAGATCACAGACTTTTAAATGACAAAATCCAACTTGACAGGATCAAGCAGTTAAACAGGATTAAGTGCGAACCGTGCCATCTTTTGATGCCGAAACTAAACGAGTTGTCATCCATTGAGATATAGACAAATCTGTCACTTCCCCATCATGTCTACCAATAAGTTGCACACCTTCAATCAGTTTGTCGACAGGGCATTTAAGAGGTTCCTCTGCAGAAAATTCTTTGCCTTTTCCCACTTTTGTTGTGTCAATTTTTAGCACACAGTTTCCAATAGCAAGAACTAAAATTTCCTGCAAAATATTTTCAAATATGAGAGGTATAAGAATTCTAGAAGATGATGCATAATGTTCTTGTTAAGAAGAGTATAATAGCTACCAACAGAAAGCATACCTGCAACCGTAAGTGCATCATTGAGGATATCATATATCAAACAGAAAATAGTCTTAGAATAATTACCTGTTTGTGAGAGTGCCAGCAAATCCGTGGATGGTATGGTTCCCCATCCCCTACTATCTGAATTGCAATAACAATTCTTCCAGTTATCTGAGGCTTACTTTCCTCATCAGGTCCCTCATCAATCTTCCACACATAAACTCTTCCATCTACACTCGCACTGCACACCAAAACATCGGCAGAAGGCAAAGGAAAAAGAGAGGAAGAATAAGTAGAAAAATCATGAAAGAAACAACTGGAGGATAAATGGACATTACCTAGCTAAGAGGTGGACATCTTCAGCGAAGAAAGCCATGTCTGTAACCCTCTGGAAAGAAAGCAAAAACAGAGTAAAATTAATAGTAAGAGAAAGCATATCAAAAAGAGGGGTTCCCTGAACATAAGCAGTAGTAACTTGCTCCTGAAAAGAAAAGGATAAGAGAAATTTCTGAAACTTCTAAAACATGCTAAAACAGCCTAAAAGCAATCGAACTATCTACCGAGACATGTGTCACATGTTAACAGACTTAGAGAGAAATGTTGTGTCCAAACCGTACTACGATAAACCATACGATTAGTAGCTCATATGTCAAAAAGGCTTCAGCAAGGAAGTAGTGTTGGTATTTCATAATTGGCAGGTGGTGTTTTTTCATGTGAAAACCAACTGACAACAACAGCAGAAGATAATAATAATTCCAGGGGTGTAGCTGGGGAATCAAATGTTGAAAATTTCCTACAAAATTGCTGAAATATGTTTTCGTTTTTAGGTTCCGACATAGCTATTGTCTGAAATTTCCATAATACCAAATTTTCGTTCGACAGCACGAAATGCCGGCCGAAATGATCGACATTTGACCAAAATTCAACATCCATCTACTTTCCAAGCAATTTCACTGGAAAATTCCATCTTTTTAGGAAAAGATTCCATATTTTTTAGTGAATAATCCATCTTTTCCTTCATTTTTTATTTTTTATAAGAGACAGACTTTGACCATAATCGATCAAAACTTGACAGAAATCCGATAAACTTGAAAGAAATCCGATAAACTTCCACCTAAATCTTTCCATAAAAATACAAAATTTGCCCTGACATTTGACCAAAATTCGGCAAATTTCCTTTTTTTTTTACCAACCGTATTGGGCAACAAAACCTTTAAAACCTTGGGTATAGCAAAACCATTACTAACAGAAGTTTAAATGTACAAATTTACATGCATTGTTAATAGATATATTGCCATAAATAATACTGAGCTTCTTTACACTTGAGAACCAGTGTTCTAAAAATCAGCCAAGGCGGCGCCTAGGCGCTAGAAAGCCCCCCACCGCACAGCCTAGTCCTAGGCGGTGCACAAAAGCGGCCCAGGCTCTAGGCGGTCCTAGGCAAGGCTAAGTGGCCGCCTGGGCGGGCCTAGGCACTAGAATATGTATAGATGTTATTCTATTATTAGTAATCATAAATTTATGGTTTGGAATGTACTAAAATTATGGATAATATCATGCTTGTTTTTGTTTTTGTTAATCTTGAGTTTATGGTTATGTAAATGATATATGTTCTTTAAAATAATAGTTCAGATAATCTTAAATTTATAGTAAGTTAAAAAATAGGGTAAATTACAAAGACCCCATGTAGTTTGGCTGATTATCACTTAAACCCCCTCATGTTTAAAATTCTACAAATGCCTCCCTATAGTTTGGAAAACACATCACTTGCACTCCCTCCAAAGGGCCTCCAGAGAAGATCTATGTGTATGGTTTTTCAAACAATAGGGAGGCATTTGTAGGGTAAATGATAATCGGTGAAACTAGAGGGGGTCTATGTGTAATTTACCATATATATATATATATATATATATATATATATATATATATATATATATATATATATATATATATATATATATATATATATATATATATATATATATATATATATATATATATAATTTAAAAAAAATAAAAACACCTAGGCACCACCTAAGCTGTCTAGGCGCTAGAAGGTCCCCCACTGCCCGACTAGCACCTAGCCCTTTTTAGAACATTATTGAGACACACTCAGAAGTCCCAACATATGTACCCCACAATAGGAAAACTCAGAGCCCTATCAAAGTTTAGCAAGATTCAGATTTCACTCACCGCCCTTAATGTATGATCTGGCATTTCTTTCCATTACCCAACTGTACCAATCAAAGTATGTACTGACATCAGTAAACAGGATGAGACCATAATTTGTGCCATGAATTGAACACATCTAACAAATGAACAGACTTCTCATAATATTTAAAATTCTCCATAATGACAAAACTTCAAAGCTTCCAATGGATTCCTGGCACATCCAAGGATCACTCCCCACACCTGCGGTATGGTGCATCCACTTTCACTGCCAGAATCCCACCAATCCTAAGTATAATCTACATTCAAAACCATAATCAGATCATAAAAAATCACGAATTAATCCACTTTGACATTAAACATAATTGACAAATGAACAAACTTCCCACAGTATGTAACATGGCCCGATTTGTGGAAAACAAAGTAGATTTAAATTTAGTAAACAGAACATTAGGAATGCCTGCAAATCAATTCAAAGGTTACTCCATTTTTTGCTATTTGACAACTCCAATATGGTCTGCATATTCACTTAGTTATCCAAATCATATCAATCACATTACCATCTAACTTGAGTGCACAAACAAGATTGTAAAGACTTCGAACAAATTCACGGCATGAGCATAAATAATGTTTACAAGATCGTCCTTTTCATAATATAACAGGCTCCTTGAAAGATTTCTGCCAGTTCCATTTCACAGCCATACTTAAATATCGACGTTCCTTTCTTTCGATCATTGAATACTATGGAATTTCACTAGCATCTAACTTAAAAACCCAAGTTCAAGAAAATTTCCAAGTTGATTTACAACATGAAGGGGAAAGAGTCAACAGTGAACAGAAATCGAAAATGTCCCACAACAGGAAAAGCTCAAAACTCAATTACAGATCTTTTAAGGCCTCGTTTGGTTGGAGGGTTTTGGGGGGGTTTCAAAATTTGAATCAATGGTCAGGCTGTTTGTCAATATTGGGATCATTCCCATACCACCTGAACATAGTAAACAACATGAAATCATGAACTTCAAGGAATTGATGCAAACTATGAAACAGGTCATCAAACATTTCCCCACAAAATCCCACCTGTGTGTGACCCCGGAGGAGCGATCTGAGAGCAGTGTTTATGTTGAGAACCCGGATATTTCCCAGCTTGAGGCCGTAGCAGATGTAAGACCGGTTGACCGCGATCTGCCGGCCCAAGACGAGGCCGGGATCGGATATGTACTTGGTGATCGGTGTGACCTCCAGCTGGGGCGGCTGTGACTCCCCAGGCAGCCTCGAGTCCACGTCGTACACGACGCGCTCGCCAGCCCCCAGGTGCCGGCCCCTCGGCATCTTGCTGCTCGGAAGGCGCACCGGCGATGGCTGGGGGATCGGCGCAAGGGTTGTTTGCGGGGCCGACTGTGCGGGCTGGAGGATCAGCGGGAGCTCCTGAGGGGAGGACGCCGGGGCAATCGGCGAGAGGGGAGGCATCGAGACCACGGATTCGATGGGGGGAGAGGTGGTGGTACCGAGGAGGGCCATGAGTCGGGCGCCGTGGTTGGGGCTGGGATTGGGACTAGGGCTAGAGTTAGGATTAGGGCTCGGGAGGTGGGGAGGAGGGGCGGGGTAGGAGACGGCGGGGCGGTGGAGGGGGTCCTGGGGGTAGTGGAGGTAGGCGTGGTGGAACGGAGAGGTGGGCGGGGGGTAGGAGAATCCGCCGGGCGGCGGCGGCGGCGGCGGCTGGTACGAAGGTGGCGGGGCTGGGTAGGAGGACGGCGGCGGGAAGTGGGACGGGCTGCTAGGGTTAGGGTTCGGAGTCGGGGGCTTGAAGAGCTTATGCATGTCGAAGGGGGGCGGCTGGTTGGGATTCCCGGCGGGAGAAGCCATCAGCAGCGGCGGCTCCCACGGGAAAAGGGGGAGGAGAAAGGAGAAGAGTAGAGTCTACAGGGGTTGGACTATCGTGCACCGGGTTGGGAGAAGCGTACGTTAAGATCTGGAAGACGGCGACAGAGGAAAAGTTGGAGAGCAGAAGTGGAGAGGAGGAGAATTAAAATGAAAAATGTTGAAATGAATGATTTATTACAAATAATTTAGCCAATGCACGTCCTATCCGCACCCACTACATTCAACTTGGCATCCTAATTTTTTATTTTTTTTTTAATAACAAAATTAGTCTCATTCTTAATCTTTTCCCCCGCCTCCGCTTATCCCCTGCCACCTACGTCGTCGTCCCCTTCTCGTTGCCCTTGATGCCATGCCCAGCCTCCTCAGTGGCCCTCCCTCCTCTTCCTCCACCTCCCTCCTCCGCATTCCTCTCCTTCCTCCCCCCACCTTCCTCCTCCTCCTTTCTTTCGCCTCCTTCTTCCTCATCCATCTTCTCTATGCCAAACCCAAGGCCTAGTTATGTTCAGAGTTATCGTTGAAGTGTCGACGGGATAACCATCGACAGTCCCATGTTGATGTCGACGAAGAGGAGGAGGAGGAGAAAGGTAGAGGGGTAAGGAGGAGGCGGAGGAAGAAGAGGGAACTGGGGCTGTCAGGAAGGAGAAGCCGACGTGAGATGTGGGCGGTGTCAGAGACGAGGGATACGGGCAACGTCGGAGGTTTTGCACGCAGTCGGATGGCTGGAGGTAAGGGACGGGGGGCAGTTTAGTGTTATTGACGGTGCCAAGATGAGAAGAAAAAAACTATGTGCCAATAGAATCTAAATACAAGCCGAATTTGGTGGGTGCAAATAAAACACACCTTTAGCCAAAAATTGGTGAATAATTTATAAAACAAAAAAGGTGTATACATAATATACATTTATTTAGTGTTCTACTCACACGCGATGGAATGTAAGATGCATAGATCTCCATAAGGTGCCAAGTTTTTTTTTTAATATACATGACACTCGGTCCGTCCAGCGACTAGTGTAGTTCAGATTAGACTGGTGAACAAAGCAATCGCCAAACATAGTGTAAAAATACCCACGAACCTACAGATAACACAACACAAGCGGTGAGGTGCCACGCCGAATAGAAGCACGCCACACCTAAGCAAGGAAGTAGCCACGCCGAGAAAGAAAAGTCGCTACACAAGTGGAAGAACAGGCCTACCACAAGTACCACTAACACCGAGAAAAAGTACCCACAGAAGTCGAACCCATGACCACAAACCAGTGGTCACTAGAGGGGGATACAACACCAGCTATCAGTTGGGTGTTGCGGGTTCCTTTCTTCTTTCCTAAGGCTCGTTGATAGTGTTATGGATTGTGAGTCTTGTGACCTATGGTCATGTTCATGTGTGATATTTTCTTTTCTTTTTTATGGGTCAGTACTTGAAAATGATTTTGTTCACTTTCAAGGACTTTTAGTCATTTCATCATGGTGCATCAACCAAAATGATATATGTACCTTGAAATGGACCTATCACAAGGATGGTGATGTTCACTCGCCTTCAAAGATGGTGAACAAAAATCGTTCTCGGAGGGAGTACGAAGGTATATAAATTTGTCAAAGATCTTTGTCATATATTTGTAGTACTTGATTTTGACCTATTTGCAATTATATTGTAGCCTTTGTTCTAAGTATTCCATGCTCGATATATATTTTCGAAATATTATAAGTTATGCTTTTCTATAGTTTTTGATGTTCATGATGGTGAGAGTCAAATCGACATCATTGAATGTGTTGTGTTGGATTTGTCACATTCAGTGGGCCTACATACGTCACATAAGTTATGTGCATCTTGAAGCCTTGACCATTGTCGTAGACCTGATCTTTTGTGATCATGTTTTGGGCTAGGTCAAAACATCTCAAGTCGCACCAGCACCAAAGGTGCTGCTTGGGTAGAATGTGCGTTGAGCTTACATGTGTAGAGTTCGAGTTAGTTGAACCAGATAGCCCTCTTCTCTATGATGTGTTAAGAGGGGTCTCGGTTCTATAAATATTTGGGCGTGGTACGTTCCCCTCTCTGACCCTAACGTCATTCTCTCTATCTCATAATCGTCCAATCATTTATGAGGATTCGTGCAGAAACTTGTGCAAGTAGCGGAAGGATCACGACTTGGCAACCTCCCTCGTGCGCAACATCTTTGTCCCAAGTGCATAGCATCTGCTCCCATGGCGCTACATATGATCAATCCATTCTCTATCGAATCTAATGATGGGTCCAATACTATCTTCTCTCTCAAATAAAGCTTGTATATGGTATTATAACCCACGTTGATTGGATCGGTGGAGATCTACATTTTACAATCTTATTACAGTGCTTGAACACTTTGTTTATCTGTTCTCGGATCGTTCGTGGTGTCTCTACATAAAGATCTGGGAATCGATAAGCAAATCAATGGGGTTTTTTTTTTTTTGAATCTGCCTCCTGACTGTCAGTGATGCTCGGCGTTCACATTAGACACACATAAACAAAAAGGGATATCTTTATGCAAACACCGGTGTCCGGTGACAATGTCAACTACGAATTAATATGATTATTCACAAAATGGATTACCATACTATGACACGTATAATCATAGTTACCAAAAGTTTAGTTGGAACACTGACTACAATAAAAATCATTTTCAAGAGCCTTCTACTTATGTTTCTTATATGCCACCATATAAGGAGACTCTTAAAGATGTATTACAAAGGTTTGTACAAACAAATGTTCAAATCAATCAAAATCTCTAAAACTTTAATAGGGATAATGGACATACGGCCAATTATTTTTAAGAGCGTTCTCTTTGACTCCTTATGAAACACAACATAAGGGGATTTTTGAGGAAGTTGTTAAAGATACATTCAAATCAATCAAAACAGTATGCAAAAATTTGAATAGATGATCGGATTCATGAAACAAGAATGCAAGGTCTCAATAGAATTGACTCAATCTTTAAGGATATTGAGGGAAAAGACTTTACATTACGACTTGAACCTAACCCCATGAATGAAGATGATGAGGTGTATAAGGAGAACCTAATTCACATCCCCGTGAAAGATGAGCTTGCTACGAAGTGTATCTGACCAATATTGATATAATTAATATAGAGATGACTTTTAAATATATCACTGCTCTCCCCTCTGGTGCTCATGAGGTTAATATGCATGTGATTTTTGAAAACACTTATAATCCCCCATCAAACTTTGAGATCTATGGGATGAATATGTTCAATAACCTTGAAGAATAAAAGATTCTTCAATCACTGTTTAATGATCCCGTGGAGGCATGCGTGATAAATTTTGGTGACATGAACGATTATCCAGTCAATGTCTCACAATTTGAAGAATCGCCCTTAGGCATTAATGATCCCCCCACCCCTCCAAAAAAAAAAAAAAATCTAATTTTGAGGTACTAATTTGCCTAACCAATAATCTTCATTATATGCCATAATATGTAGATCAAGTAGACAAGTTTCCTGTAAAAATTCCTTCGCAATTAAATCAAAAAATAAATATCAAATTGTGGGATATTTCCAATAAACATGAAAGATTCATAGGCCTGAGGAAACTTATGTGGCCAAGTTTGAAGATAGCAATTCATCTCCTAAACTTCAAAGAAAAGGAAACACATAATATGAAGAAGATGACTAGACAAAAAGTGCATATAGATCAAAATATAAATTTTATATGGATGACCACTTAATGTTCTTTTTAAAAATTTTCAAAGACTCAATCAATCCAGATTTTTCCTCTGTCACCACCTATCTATTTTCCTTCATATGTACCTTACAATATTTTTACCACCATTGACCCGACCTACAGACCGACAAGTGAGTCTGTGTCAGTTCGTGTCTCATCGAGTTCAGTCTGGTAAGTTTCTTAGTGCCTTTGTGTCCACATTCTCTTTATAGCCTAGTCAGTCTTTGTGTCTTAGAATTATTGTGAGTGTCAGTTTTATATTTTGGTTAAGTAGGGCGTCTAGTTTTTTTCTCTTGCATTTGGTCAGTTGTGTTTGACTTCTTGTTCGAGCATTGAATCAGTTGTCAGCCTTTTCGGTGCAATGTTCCATTAACCTAGAGACTCATGTTTAAACCTGACAGGTGCACGCGTGCAAGACGTCCGGATAGGACATTAAACATAATGCTTCTTGGGAGGCAACCTAAGTTCTATTATAGGTTTTAAGGTTTTGTTAGTATGTCACCATAATCTTACCCCTCTCTTTGATTTAGAAACCCTTTAGAAGCCCATAGGACAAAGCAAATACAAAGTTCATCAATCGCCATTCTGAGCAATCAATCGAGAGCCTTCTGGTGCCATAATCCGCACAACTGCAACGTTCGATCGATCGTCCTATGTGGCGATTAATCACTGCTTGACCTAGTCATGGCCATTTGTTGAAATTTAAAATTTAAATTTCAGTTTAAATTTTTAATCTTAGCCACCACCACCGCCCCACCACCTATAATTACACCTACCATAAATTTGGTGATTGTTCACCAATCGTGTCCATCGATTGCCCTCTCCTTCCCCAATCACGTTTTTACTAGCCTTCATTCCTCTTCTTTATTTAAACATCTCATTCTTTTCATTCATCTTTATTCTCTCAATCATGTTTTTTTATTCATCTTCATGGCTATATTTTTGCATCTTTATCGTTCAATATAACCCACGCTTACATCCGACCCTTCTTGGGCAAACCATATAGCAATATAATAATGGTCATAATATAATGCCAAAGAACAACATATTGTATCATTTAGACAATTTTAGAATAGTCTCTCACCAAGGAAATGTGTCATTTATTTTCTCTTTTTCATCATCGCCTGAGGTGATTAATACTTTACTAAATTTGATAGTTTTTGCGGATAATATTAAAGTACAAGAATGGTTCATAAATCATAAGTTGAACGATCATTGTATCACTTAAGCTTTTAATAGGACCGTATAATTTAAATGGTTTGATAGCACCAGAAGTGCTCCGAAAGATCGACCTTATGGAGAGAGGAGAGCACATCAGGTATATGACGACAATTGTCTCAGCCTCCATTACTAATGTGTGACTAATTGCTTACCATCAGTCCGCACACATAGCATGTTTCAACGGTAACCTACTCACACGCGGAGAGAGTCGTCAGTGGATGCAACGGAGCCACTCGAGAGACGTTCCCAGAGCGGGCCCAGTTTTGATACCATGCAACAACACTTGAAGAACTCCAAAAAGTCGACCTTATGGAGAGAGGAGAGCACAAGTATAAAAAGACAATGATCTCTACTCCCATTACCGATGTAGAACTAATTGCTCAACAAATGGTACAAATGAGCTCAATCATGAGCACATAGCTATATATATAGATCAAATTAGTTACTTGATTACTATATTTTATATTATTGACCTAAAACCTATTGGATTTATGAATTTTCTGTGTACGCGCGCGCAATAAAGGGATCCTTGTTTAACAACTTTCTCCAAGCACACACGCAAAGGTTTGCAATTATCTACCATCTCTTAGTTTCAAAACCATAGCCAAGTTTGGTATACAAGACATGGTGTTTTGATAGATATCTTATTATGTGTTTGGTGGCACTTTATAAGCGCAAAATAATATACATGTGGGTTATGTAAATCGTATTAAAAAATATAATGTTATACTTGATCTAACACAATACGAATGGCCTAGTAGGACCCTCCCTATCCTACCTTGACCCAATCCGACATGACCTGACCAGATCTAATATGACATGAACTAATGGACAAACACAATAACGCATGACCTAACCTAACTAACTTGACCTACCCTGATCAGACTCTACTCAACCTGAAACAACATGACCCAACACAACCTAACTCAACCTAACATAACATATCCTAACGTGACTCAACCCAATACGACCTAGTACAACAAACTCAACACAATCCAACATCAAATAGTATAATATCTAATTTAATCTAAAGTATAATACTAAAACGGAGCCCTCTCTCCTGTGTTGTGACACATGGACTTCTTTTGAAGAGGTAAAATTCTTCTTCCGTGTGTGAACGTGGCTCTCTCATAAATCCTATTGAAAACCTTCTATAAAGATTATAAATACTCGTTCAATGACATTTAATTATCATTTGATGTTAATTAGGAAAATCATTAGTACTCTCTCTCTCTCTCTAACAAATGAATCTTACTCACTCCAGATTGTACATTTCTTTGGACGACTATGATGTCGTATGTGCCAAGTGATGTGCATCAAGTTCATTTGGGTATTGTCTGGGTTTCTTACTAGTGGTATAATAGTAAAATGGAGCCCTCTCTCCCATATTGTAACACGTGGACCACTTTTAAAGAACAAGAATTCTTCTCCCGTGTGTGAACACGGCTCTATCATAAATACTATTAAAAAATACTATAAATAAAATAAATATCCATTCAATGATATTTAATGGTCATTTGATATTAATTAAAAAAATTATTAGTATTATTTCTATTTCTTTCTAACAGGTAAATCTCACCCAAACGAGTAAGTTACAATCACTCAAGATTGCACACTTCTTCATATGACTGTAATGTCGTCTGTGCTAAGTGGCGTGCATCAAGTTCATCTGGGCATTGCCCGGATTTCTTATTAATTTAATATCTAATACTAAAATTGAGCCCTCTCTATCATGTTGTGACACGTGGACCACTTTTGAAGAGCCAGAATCGTTCTTCCATGTGTGAACGTGCCTCTCTCTCATAAATCATATTAAAAATCTATTATAAAGATAATAAATACATATTCAATGACATTTAATGATTATTTGATGTTAATTATAAAAATCATTATATTATCTCTCTTTCTCTGTCTAACAAGTGAATCAACCCGGACGAGTGAATCATAATCACTCTAGATTACACACTTTCTTTAGACGGTTGTAATGTTGAATGAGCTAAGTGGCGTGCATCAACTCCATCCGGGCATTGCCCGAGTTTCTTACTAATCTAATAGTATAATACTAAAAAATCACTACAAAAAAAAAACAATTTTTACCGACGAAATATATCCGTCGGTAATTTTGATTTTCCGTCGGCAAAGCTTTTTCACGACGGACATCATTTCCGTCGCTGGTCTGTCAGGAAAAAAGACGTCGGGAAAAATCAGCGATGGAAAAAAAAATTCCGTCGGTATTAATTATTAATACCAACGGTTATTATGTCGTCGTCGGTAATATATTTATATTTAATTAAAAATATAATTAATTATTACCAACGATAATTTATCTTCCGTCGGTAATATATAGGCTTATTATCGACGGCTGACAGTTTTACTATCGGTAATAGTTTATATATTACCGACGGACAAATAAGTTCTGTCGGTAATATATAAATAATTTTAAAAAATAAAATAGTTTATTAACGACGGAATTTATAAATTTCGTCGGTAAAAACACATAATTTTTTTAAAAAAATTGCTACAATTTATTTAATTCCTGTGATTTACAACAATACCACAATATATTCAAATATTACCATAATTGACAAAATCAAATATTACCGCAATTTATCAAATATTACCATAATTTATCAAATATTACCATAATTTGCCATTACCACAATTTATCAAATATTACCATAAATTACCATTACCATAATTTATCAAATATTACCAAATATTACGACAATACCAGACAATTATATACAAGACCAAAAAATGATCACATATTTATTACAAAATTATTTTTACACAATCCAAAATTGAAGGAAATTGCGTGCCCTATCTCAACCACCCCACGCCGCCCGGCACCAACGCTGGTGCTCTCATCCCCTGACGCTGCACATCCTGCAATTGACATATATTTGTTTAAAAAAAAATTATATCTATAATTTAGAGTCTAAGCGTTGAAAAATCATAAGTTAGCGTGTTTCGGATTTGAAATTGGTTTGGATTCGATCGGATCGACATCCGATAATTCATACATGTAATTTTTTCATATTTCGGACTTGCGAGCGAGTTCTAATTGTAGTCTAAGCGTTGAAAAATCATAAGTTAGCGTGTTTCGGATTTGAAATAGGTTTGGATTCGATCGGATCGGCATCCGATAATTCGTACTTAGAATTATTTCGTATTTCGGACTTGCAAGCAAGTTCTAATTGAAAATTTTAACAATTTACGCTCCGATTGACTGATTTAGAGTCTATGCGTTAAAAAATCATAAGTTAGCGTGTTTCGGATTTGAAATAGGTTTGAATTCGATCGGATCGTCATCGGATCGGCATCCGATAATTCTACTTGGAATTATTTCATATTTCGGACTTACGAGCGAGTTCTAATTTGATATTTTAACAATTTACACTCCGATTGACCGATTTAGAGTCTAAGCGTTGAAAAATCATAAGTTAGCGTGTTTTAGATTTGAAATAGGTTTGGATTCGATCGGATCGACATCCAATAATTCGTACTTGGAATTATTTTGTATTTCGGACTTGCGAGCGAGTTCTAATTGGATATTTTAACAATTTACGCTTCGATTGACCGATTTAGAGTTTAAGCGTTGAAAAATCATAAGTTAGCGTGTTTCGGATTTGAAATAGGTTTGGATTCAATCGGATCGTCATCGGATCGGAATCCGATAATTCGTACTTGGAATTATTTCATATTTCGGACTTGCGAGCGAGTTCTAATTGGATATTTTAACAATTTACACTCCGATTGACCGATTTAGAGTCTAAGCGTTGAAAAATCATAAGTTAGCGTGTTTCGGATTTGAAATAGGTTTGGATTTGATTGGATCGTCATCGGATCGACATCCGATAATTCGTACTTGGAATTATTCCGTATTTCGGACTTGCGAGCGAGTTCTAATTGGATATTTTAATAATTTACCCTCCGATTGACCAATTGAGAGTCCAAGCGTTGAAAAATCAAAAATTAGCTTGTTTCGGAGTTAAAATAGGTTTGGATTCGATTGGATCGTCATCATATCGGCATCCGATAATTCGTACATGGAATTATTTCATATTTGGGACTTGCGAGCGAGTTCTAATTAGAAATTTTAACAATTTACGCTCCGATTGATCGATTTAGAGTCTAAGCGTTGAAATATCATAAGTTAGCGCGTTTCAGATTTGAAATAGGTTTGGATTCGATCGGATCATCATCGGATCGGTATCCGATAATTCGTACTATAAATTATTTCATATTTCGGACTTGCGAGAGAGTTCTAATTGGATATTTTAATAATTAACACTTCGATTGACCGATTTAGAGTCTAAGCGTTGAAAAATCATACGTTAGCATGTTTCGGATTTGAAATAGGTTTGGATTCGATTGGATCATCATCGGATCGGCATCCGATAATTTGTACTTGGAATTATTTTGTATTTCGGACTTGCGAGTGAGTTCTAATTGGATATTTTAACAATTTACGCTCCGATTGACCGATTTAGAGTTTAAGCGTTGAAAAATCATAAGTTAGCGTGTTTCGGATTTGAAATAGGTTTGGATTAGATCGGATCAGCATCCGATAATTCATACTTGGAATTATTTTATATTTCGGACTTGCGAGCGAGTTCTAGTTGAATATTTTAACAATTTACACTCCGATTGACCGATTTAGAGTCTAAGCGTTGAAAAATCATAACTTAGCGTGTTTCGGATTTGAAATAGGTTTGGATTCGATCGAATCGGCATCGGATCGGCATCCGATAATTCATACTTGGAATTATTCTGTATTTCGGACTTGCGAGCAAGTTCTAATTGGATATTTTAACAATTTACCCTTCGATTGACCAATTGAGAGTCTAAACGTTGAAAAATCATAAGTTAGCGTGTTTCGGATTTGAAATAGGTTTGGATTTGATTGGATCATCATCGGATTAGGATCCGATAATTCATACTTGGAATTATTTTGTATTTCGGACTTGTGAGCGAGTTATAATTGGAAATTTTAATAATTTACGCTCCGATTTACCGATTTAGAGTCTAAGAGTTGAAAAATCATAAATTAGCGTGTTTCAGATTTGAAATAGGTTTGGATTCGATCGGATCGTCATCGGATCGGTATCTGATAATTCGTACTTGGAATTATTCCGTATTTCGGACTTACGAGCGAGTTCTAATTGGATATTTTAATAATTTACCCTCCGATTGACCAATTGAGAGTCTAAGTGTTGAAAAATCATAAGTTAGCGTGTTCCGGATTTGAAATAGGTTTGGATTCGATCGGATGCCATCGGATCGGCATCCGATAATTTGTACTTGGAATTATTCCATATTTCGGACTTGCGAGCGAGTTCTAATTGGATATTTTAACAATTTACACTCCGATTGACCGATTTAGAGTCTAAGCATTGAAAAATCATAAGTTAGCGTGTTTCGGACTTGAAATAGGTTTGGATTCGATCGGATCATCATCGGATCAGCATCTGATAATTCGTATTTATAATTATTCCATATTTCGGACTTGCGAGCGAGTTTTAATTGGATATTTTAACAATTTACACTCTGATTGACCGATTTAGAGTCTAAGCATTGAAAAATCATAAGTTAGCGTGTTTCAGTTTAGAAATAGGTTTGGATTTGATCGGATCATTATCGGATCGGCATCCGATAATTTATACTTGGAATTATTCCGTATTTCGGACTTGTGAGCGAGTTCTAATTGGATATTTTAACAATTTACACTCCGATTGGCCAATTGAGTGTCTAAGCGTTGAAAAATCATAAATTAGGGTATTTCGGATTTGAAATAGGTTTGGATTCGATCGGATCGTCATCGGATCGGAATCCGATAATTCGTACTTTGAATTATTCCGTATTTTGGACTTGCGAACGAGTTCTAATTGGATATTTTAACAATTTATGCTCCGATTGATCAATTGAGAGTCTAACCGTTGGAAAATCATAAGTTAGCGTGTTTCGAATTTGAAATAGGTTTGGATTCGATCGGATCGGCATCCGATAATTTATACTTAGAATTATTCTGTATTTCGGACTTGTGAGCGAGTTCTAATTGGATATTTTAACAATTTACCCTCCGATTGACCGATTTAGAGTCTAAGCGTTGAAAAAACATAAGTTAGCGTGTTTCGGATTTAAAATAGGTTTGGATTTGATCGGATCGGCATTGGATCGGCATCCGATAATTCGTACTTAGAATTATTTCATATTTCGGACTTGCGAGCGAGTTATAATTGGATATTTTAACAATTTACACTCCGATTGATCGATTTAGAGTCTAAGCGTTGAAAAATCATAAGTTAGGGTGTTTCGGATTTGAAATAGGTTTGGATTCGATCGGATTGTCATCGGATCAGCATCCGATAATTTATACTTGGAATTATTCTGTATTTCAAACTTGCGAGCGAGTTCTAATTGGATATTTTAACAATTTACGCTCTGATTGACCAATTGAGAGTCTAAGCGTTGAAAAATCATAAGGTAGCATGTTTCGGATTTGAAATAGGTTTGAATTCGATCGGATCGTCATCGAATCAGAATACGATAATTCGTACTTGGAATTATTTCGTATTTCGGACTTGCGAGCGAGTTCTAATTGGATATTTTAATAATTTACCATCCGATTGTCTAATTTAGAGTTTAAGCGTTGGAAAATCATAAGTTAGCATGTTAGCATGATAATATGATCTAAGCTAAAATTAGTAAGATCCATATGTTTTACTAATATTTTAAAGATTAGTAAGTACCTGATCATGAGCATGAGCCACCGCTAGACCGGTTTATGAACTCATTAAGCCGACGCTCTGGTGCTCTGCGAGCTTTTCTTTCCTCATTGAGGGCCTGCCTCTCCACCTCAACCCTGTGCTCGAGGGCCTGCCTCTCCGCCTCAACCCTGTGCTCAAGGGCCTGCCTCTGCTCGTGCTCTACCTCAACCATGTGCTCGAGGGCCTGCCTCTACTCGCCCTCCACGTCTAGCGCAGATTGCAACTTAGTGATAGCACCGGTCTGGATGTCCCTTCCCCTCAAGCGCATACCTTCTTGTCCAAAGTAGGAGGAGGGCGTGACTCCAAGGCCCGTACAGAGGACACGACGGTGCGTGGCAGGTCTGAGCACAGTATCCATCGCTGAGTTGACACATACTGAGCTGGAGAAGGAGCCGGCCTCGCCCGACGGGGTCACAATAAGTCGCATTCTCTCCTATATGAAAACAACCAATGATATTCAATTATATTTGATAGCATACGTATACAAATATATTAACAGTAATTTAATTACTTACCACTTGCGAGGCAACCCTGTCATCCATAAATGCCCCATCGGTACGTCGCCTCCTAGAGGCCTCAAAAAGGTCAATCCGATTAGGCTCGTGGCCCAAGGACTGTGTTTGTTTTTTGACATATAAAATAAATAGATGAGTTAAATAATAAAATGTTTGTATCATTTACCAGCTGCTAGGCAAGCTGGGGCATGGAGGTCCTCCACCTCACTGGAGCAGATATCGTCAAGGTATTTCTATTCTACTTGCCTTTAGCAGAACTCGCCTGTGTCAATCGATTAAATTTTTAAACATCAATACAAATTTTTAGTATAATATTAAAACAAGTATGAATCAATAAAATAATAATTATACCTGAAACTGAAGGGTGGCCCAGTGAGCGATCAAAAACTGTAGAACGTGTAGCGGTGACACATCTCTCGTCACGGTCGCAGCCTGTAACTCCTTAGCCGGCTCGCCGACCAAGTAACCATAGAGCTGGTGGAGCTCGTAACGGTAATCCCTGTACCGCTCACTCACCGTCTTCCACAAGTCCTCCCGGTGGGTGTCGGTTTCCATGTTCTCCCATTTAAATTTCTCCTATAAAATTAATTTAGAAACACGTAATTTTATCAAATCAAATTATAAAGAAGTACGATATTATTCTAAAATGCTTTAATGAAACTGACGTACCAAAAAGACCTGATACATCCTCTCCTTATAGGATGCATCGATGTTCTTCCACCCCTTTATCCCCACAATAGGGGCATTTCTCTCCTCACATACTATCATACCGACCCACGTGGCGGCGTCAGAAGCGTGCTCGCCCACAAAGGACCTATCGCACCACTATAGGGAAAGCGGCTCGCGTAAGCTCGACAAGCACCGGACCGTCGTCACACCCCGGTCGCCTACATGCCTGGTGATCCATGACCCTGCAAATAAAATATACATCAGTACTGAACAAGTATTTACAATATGTATAAAACTTTAGATCTAAATATTACCTGTGGGCGTAGACGCCGTAGCCGAGTACTGAGCACTGCTCGAAGCTCCGGAGGCTGCGACCTCATCAGGAGCTAGTGTGTAGAGAGGTACAACACTACCAGATCCGGAGGACTCGGCCTCAGACCTTGGGGTGGCAGCCAGAGCGCTCCGAGCTAGCCCACCCCTGCCTCTACGAACCCTCGACCGTGATACCATCTGAAATAGGTTGATTTACATATTAAACAATATAAAACAGTTTGATTTACATATGAAACAATATGATTTATATATGAAACAATATGCTTTATATATAAAACAATTTGATTTACCTATAAAATAGTAAAATATTCATTTTCTAACAGTCCAATTTACATATAAAATAATCCAGGTCTAGTCATTTTGTGTCTCATCTCTGTCACTCTCATCGCATCCCTCTTCTATCATTTGATTTGCACTCGCTGTCTAGTTTATATTATCGACCTCTTTATTTTTGTCGTACACTGCATCGACAACGATTATCTCATCATTCTGATATGCATCCAAATCATCATTGAAGACCCCCGCATCTTTGTCTCTCATGTCATAAAAATCTCAGGGTAGTGACTTGACTACAATTTGCCAACATGGAGAGGTATTATCCGGTGCGTAAAATATATGTTCCGCTTGAAAGGCAAGAATGAATGGATCTTGATATTGGGTATTCAATCTCTTGCTAGTGTTGATGCTGATAAAACCGTATTTGTCAACATTATAACCAGTCCCGCGATTATTAACATCATAATCAATTATATTTGAATAATACGATCCGATTTTGGCTAAGGAATTTAATCTTGAGAATCTCATTGAGGACGTCGTAGAAGTTGATATTTCCTAATTCTTCTTTCTTATCATTGACGACAACCCCACTATTTTGTGTTCTTCGTGATTTTTCACTATCTTTCGTCCGAAATCTATAACCGTTCACGATATAACCATCAAATAATATTGCGTCTTGCAAATGGCTATAAGATAAGCACTAGAGATTCGTATTCATCAGCGGATCATGGTTGTCGTGCAGCTCTTGTGCCTATAATAACCACATGACATTCATGATATAAACACATAATTATTGTTCGGTAATGGATGTCAATAAAATTCAGTAATGATATGAATATTTACGTATTTCTCGAACCACGATGGAAATTCACGATCATAAATTTATGGAGCATTTCAAGTACCTTGATTATTAATGATGGTTTTATGCTTCCTGTTTTACAAGTTATGAATTAAATTATAATTAGCACATATACTTAATGAATAGACTGAAAGAATGAGTAAATAATCGTAAATATTAATATTTACTCAATGAATGGCCATACTTCATCATATTGGCGCAACACATACATATGTGCCTGTTGAATCTCATCTATAGACAATTGACAGGTTTTGCCTCCTCCTAGAGGTCTATCCATTTCGACAAATATAGACAGACCCCCATCGAAGTTTATTGGACCGCCATCATAGTTCCGCTCAAGTTGATTGAATCGCGTATCTATACCATGTAGGTATCTTAAACAGAATATCAGACATTCTTCTGCTATGTATCCTTCAGCAATTGATCCCTCCGGACGACTTTTATTACGAACATATGATTTCAATGTTCGCAAGTACCTAATTTGAGAAAAAAATTTATGGATAAATACCTCAAGAACGATCAAATATATTAAAAAATAAAACGAGACGATTATCTCTTGATAAAATACATCCAGCGGTAATGAACTGGGCCGCCGAGTTTGGCTTTATTTGCCAAGTGAATGGTCAAATGCACCATGACATCAAAGATGGAAGGTGGAAATATCATCTCTAGCTTACACAATGTGATTGCAATATCTCTCTCCATCTGATCAAGTTGGTCCAGTCTAAGTACCTTCGAGCACAACTGTCTGAAAAAAGTGTTGAGCTCAATTAACAGACCAGACACCTGTTCGGTTAAATTCCCACGTATAGCAAGAGATAACAATCGTTGCATAAGAATATAACAATCATGGCTCTTTAATCCAGACAACTTTCGGTCATTCTCTTGCACGCATCGTGCGATATTCGAACAGTAACCGTCCGGCGTTTTCACAGACCGTAGAAATGCACATAAGGCTGCCTTCTGCTGTGAGCTCATGGTGTAGCATGCAACTGGCAACACATACTTATCCTCAATCTGTTGGGGATGAAGTGATTTTTGAATGCCCAACTTCTTAAGATCGAGACGAGATTTAAGATTATCCTTCGTCTTACCGTCGAGATTCAGCAGTGTTCCTATAATGTTGTCACACATATTTTTCTTGATATGCATGACATCCAAGTTATGCCGCAAAAGTAGGCTGCTCCAGTATGGTAGTTTAAAGAAAATACTCTTCTTCTTTCAGTTATGCTCACACGTAGATTCTTCATACGTTCTCTTTTTTTTTTATCTTTCTCAAGTGCCACCGCATCAAGCTGATCCAATTTACACAAGACTTCTACCCCCGAAAGCTGGTCCGGGGCCTCTGTAAGTTTTTTCTTACTATTGAACGCTGTTTTATTCTCCCTCCACTTATGGCCGTCAATAAGGAATCTTCAATGGCCCATATAACAGAACTTGCCTCCGTTCTTTAACCGTAATGAATATGTCTCCTTATTGCATGTAGGGCACGCCAATTTTCCTTTAGTACTCCACCCAGATAAGTTGGCATATGCAGGAAAATCGTTGATGGTCCATAGAAGTGCCGCATGTATCCGAAAATTCTAGCGCAACGAGGCATCATATGTATCGGCCCCAACTTCCCATAACTCGTTCAACTCCTCAATCAACGACTGCAAGTAAACGTCAATATCGTTACCAGGCAACTTAGGTCCGGGAATGAGCAAGGAGAGCATTGTGTATGGCTTTTTTAAGCACATCCAGGGAGGCAAATTGTATGGAACTAGGATAACTGGCCAAATGTTGTACAACACACTCATATTCTTAAAGGGATTGAAGCCATCGCTAGCAAGCCCTAACCTAACGTTGCGAACTTCACATACTAATTCAGGATAGGTCTGATCAAAATCTTTCCACATCAGAGAGTCGGTCGGATGTCTCATAACCCCGTCATCTGTACGTTCTCGTGCATGCCACCTCATGTGCTCAGCAGTCTTTGATGATATAAATAACCTCTGAAGCTTGTCCCTAAGCGGGAAGTATAGGAGAACCTTTACAGATATATTTTATTCCTTCGATTGGTACTAAACTCGGTATCCGTCTCTTTATATCTCGTTGCTCTGCATATGTGGCATGACCGCGCATGTTCGTACTCCTTTCGGTACAACATACAATCGTTCATGTATGCATCAATTTTGTCATAACCAAGACCGAGATCTGTAATTATCTTCTTTGCCTCGTAAAATGATTTCGGTATTGTCTCACCTATAGGAAAAGCCTCTTTCAACAACTCTACCAACATATTAAATGACTTATTACTCCAACTATTGAGGCACCTCAAATGAAGAAGCTTTATAGTGAAAGAAAGTTTTGAAAACTTCTCACACCCTGGGTATAGAGGTTGTTCGGCATCCTTAAGCAATCTGTAGAACTTGTCCGCTTCAATATTGGGTTGATCACCTAACGGTGTTTCCGTGCCTATTCCACCTTGCAAATCATGTATCATACCCTGCATGTCATCGTCATCGTCTGTATTAATATTATCGTCATCATCGATCACTGTGTTTGCAGTTTCACCACGAGCTACCATGGGGACTGCATCTACCTCCTTACCATACGAGAACCAATGGGTATAGCTAATGTCAATGCCACGTATTACCATATCAACCTCATATTCCTCTCGAACCTTCTTAGTCATCCTTCCGCAGTCTATACAGGGATACACAATTTTTTCATCAAGCGGTGCAAGACGTTCAAATGCAAAATCCAAAAATTTCCTAACTCCTTCTATGTACTCTTGGCTCATGCGATTCGAATTACGCATCCAACTCTTATCGATCGAAGACATCTTCGTCTATCTGGCTATACAACACCTGTAGTAATTTCAAACCATGTCTATAAGACTCCGCACAATTTTGGTTTCGGTTCCCGGGTATGGAACACCGAACCGAAACCGAAAAAACCGACCCGACTCCTTAAATCATAAACCCAACAGCCAAAATACTTTTGTTTCCAGTAAGTGCAAGTATAAAATAATTATGTTACATCTACAATGCTTCAAAAGAGTGAATGTCGGTTGATTTTACTTTGAACTTTCATTTTGGCACTATATAAGGGCACAATCATCCATTATTTTGTGACGAATTAACGATCAAGATTCAAGAGTCGAGGGCTCTAGCATACCTCATATCAATCGAAACCGAACCGAAAACCCATCACACCGAACCGACAAAAACTGACCATTTAGGTTTCGGTTTTGATTTTTCGTAAACCGAAATAAAATAAAATCAACAAACCGATATCGAAACCGATCGACAAAACCGACGCTCACCCCTAGATATTGGTGCACTCTAATCCTTTATCGGGAATCAATCCTGAACCCTAGTCTAAAAACTATATTTTTCCCCCCATTCCCCCCATTCAATTTAGTTTTGATAAAATAAAAATTACCAAATGAGGGAATTAAGTAGATGACAAAAGGGGTATTGTGCTAACATTTCAAACTTTAGGATGTGATTTGGAACAAAATAAACTAAGGGGGAGAGGGAGGAGGAGGAGCTCACCGGAGATGGAGAGGTAGGCCTCGAGGAGGAGGAGCAGTGGCGTCGTCGGTCGATGGCGCGAAAGATGGGAGGGGTGGCCGGAGGTGCAAGGGAGGGGAGGGGTGGCCAGCCGGAGGCACGCGAGGGAGGGGAAGAAGGCCAGGGAGGGGGGGAATTAGATCGAGAGAGAGAGGGGAGGGAGGCCGAGGAGGGAGGGAGGAATTAAATCGAGAGAGAGGGGAGGGATAGATCGAAACAGAAACAGAAAGGAGGATCGCTGATCTGATATAATCATAGGGTTTTTACTGACGGAAATAATATATTCCGTCAGTAAAAAGTAGCCTTATACCGACAGAAATATAGATACCGTCTGTAAAAATCAACGAAAAAAAAATATAAAGTGGGAGCGGGTCTCTGGAAAAAATCACAGGGTCTTTACCGACGGATACTATATATTCCGTCGGTAAAACATAGTATTATACCGACGGATATATAGTTACCGTCGGTAAAAATAAATATAAAAAAAACATGAAGGGGGAGCGGGCCTCTGAAAAAAATCGCAGGATCTTTACCGACGGATATTATATATTCCGTCGGTAAAACGTAGTATTATACCGACGGATATATATTTACTATCGGTAAAAATAAACAAAAAAAAAAATAGTAAAATATAAAATATATTATTAGAGACGGACTTTTGTATTACTGTCGGTAATAACATATATTGCCGACGGACGGTTTTATTTCCGTTGGTAATAACCTATATTCCCGACGGAATTAATTAATACCGTTGGTAAATATATATTACCGACGGATAATATATAACCGTCGGTAATAAATATGTAAAAAAAAAAAAAAAGTCAAAGTTATATTACCGATGGCAAATATTGTTCCCGTCGGTAAAATATATATTATTACCGACGGTATTATAATTTTTCGTTGGTAAAAACCCTATTCCTTGTAGTGAATGGAGCCCTCTCTCCCGTGTTGTGACACGTCGATCTCTTTTTAAGAGCCAGAATTAATCTCTCATGTCTGAACACGGCCCACTCTCATAAATTTTATTAAAACATACTATTAAGATGATAAATATCCATTCGATCAATGGCATTTAATGGTCATTAGATATTAATTAGGAAAATCATTCCTCTCTCTCTCTCTGATCTATAACAAGTGAATTATACTCATCACACTTTTTCAAATGACTATGATATTGCCTGTGCCAAGTAGTATGCATCAAGTTCATCTGGACATTACCTGGGTTTCTTACTAGTATATATACTAAAATGGAGCCCTTACTCCCATGTTGTGACACATGGACTTCTTTTCTTTAAAATATAAATAATTTTTATTATAATTTCAAAATGGGGGAAGGAAGTTATATATATAGCTAGGCTATACCCAGTGTGGGCCAGCATAAAAGGCTCAGTCTCTATCACTTATAGTACCCAAAACACCCTGCTCCAACAATCGAGCCTCATACGAGAGCACACCCACACAGGTCCCTCTAAGCACAAAAAAAAAGAGCATCACCTGCATAGAGTGCAAGCACATAATCACTGCTCGGCTCACATTGTCTTTCCGCTCCTAGTTGTTCGATCGCTCGCTGTTGTTGGTTATCACTGCAGAGTCCGCTTCGGAGTGAGCATGCTAGAAGGTTCGGATGTAGCCGGAAATGATGCATGGGAACCTCCGGGGGTCAACTCCGATAATTGACTCCAATCGTACTGTGAGATTTCGATTCCTCAGGAGCTAACACATAGATACCTTCTTCGGGACCCTCATCACCATAAGCATCCATTGTCTTCTTGATAATATTGTGGATTAGGGCTATGTCACTGAGTGGGACTTGCTTGACGAAGTTCATATCGAAATAGGCTCCCCTATTTCCATTGGCTTCTACCTCCTCTCCATCCTCTTCTTCTGCATCATCGACATTCGACTCTTCATCCTCATCATTCGACTCTTCATCTCCTTCATTGGAATGCAACTCTTCCTCTGCATCTTCTCCTTTGTCGGGGTGCGGCCCATCCCCGTCGAGTCCATCGTCGATGCCAACAACAACAGCAGACGATGTTATTATATATGGAGTCCTTCATTCTCGTCCTCCTCTACACCCACCTCCTCCATACCCAAGGTCGCAAGATCCAAACGTTCCATCTTGCAAGACAGTTAGACAGGGAGACCGATTCAGTTCATATGGTGTCGTAGTCCTGCATCTGCTCCTCTAGGTGATCTGCCCCAATGGGCTCGACCCCTTCTTAATCTAGGCCGGTAAGGATAGCCAATTGAGACCCTTGAGGCTGTAGCCCACCGCTTAGCTAGACAATTATTGTATCAGCCTCAACATCACAAGAAACATCACAATATGTTGATTTCAGCACGTCTGCTGAAATCTAATCATCCATCATGACAGTTGATAGGTGTTAAGTCTTCAAATAATGCATTTTATCGCTTATTTCATATGACATTATTATCACTTTCCTACGTAAAATTTTCATATATACATAAAGCGCATCGTTTTCTTTACATCATTGCATAGTACACTTTCATACAAACACAGTGATATATTGGTCGTACTCATACAATGCATGAATGAAAAATACGAAGCTCGATAGTCCAAATTATCCTTTTTTATTGATATTTGTATTGGAACCTTATGGATGTCATTTCATATGTGATTTTCAGGGAATTGATCTGGTTCTCGGCGCAGCTAGCTCAAGGGCATCATGATAGAGCAATGGACATTCTCATGGCGAGTTAATGGAGCATGCACAGCCTGTTTGGAGGCTTTTTTTGAAATTCAATGAGAAAAAGAATATTTACGATGATTCAGTCAAAAGAAGGCTTCACCGAGCCAACGCACTGCATATATGATTCGAACCTGGAGGAGGACTACACGCATGAAAATGGAATGACGTAGGTTGACAAGCTCAGATGGTTCGGAGTGGAACCCGAATGACCGACCAGCTTTATTCTCCTTATTTTACTCTCTTTTTCCATCACAGCCATGTAATACCCCAGCACCATTTTGTCGATCATGATTCCAACCGAGCCATCCCTTGCATCCTAATTAATCCCAGCCGCCCAACCTCATAACAACTCCTCATATCCCCACTCTCTATTCTTTCTTTTATTTTTATTTAATCAAAACCAAATCGTGGCCGTCCGTTTTGCCCAACCAAAACCCCAACTTGGAAACCCATCTCAGCACCCATCCATGCAGGTGAACGCATGGATTCCATTTCTCTTTTGTTTGAACCCATTCATTACAGCCATCCCCTATTCTTCCTTTCCCTATCTTGCATCATCATAACAACCCATGCGTCCAGCTCATCCGAAACCCATGCAGATCGGAGGCCCAATCGCAGCCGTCCACCCCTCCATCTCGAGCACACAGCCCCCTCCGGATTGTCCCGGACTCGGACTCCCATCGCAACGTCCATCTCTCTCTTCCCATATCTCTCCTTCTCTCTCTAAATCCCAATTTTCTCTTTATTTTCTTCCTTATCTGCAGCCCCTACAAAAGTGGCGCTAGCCCTTAATCTCTCTTTCCAACTCCTTCATGTACGATCTATCCCTATGATTCCATCTGATCCCTCAAATTCTCTCTATATATCTCTAACTAACTCCCGGACGTCTCTCTCTTCTCTCTTTCCTTAATTTCCTCTCTCTTACCTTACCTCAACCGAACCCCAGCTATACCCGTCGCACCCTCTCCCGTCACCCTCTTTCTCTCCGTTTTTCTCTCTCCTCTCAAACTCATTCAGCCGCCCGATCTCCAAGCCTTACACGAACTACCAGAGCCTCCCCGGATCAGATCGCAGACGTTTCTTTCTCCCCCTAATTCCTCGATCTCTAACTATTCTCTCTCTCTCTCCCCCCTATTCTCTCTCTCGGATTTTCTTTCTCTTTCCTTAATTATCTGTCCATCACCCGATCGTAGCCGTCCAACCTATCCCTCTTTTTTTTCCGCCCGATTGGACTTCTCTCTTTCTCTTTTTTTGATTTATCTCTCTTGAAAACCGTGCATCTCTCCTCTCAATTTAGAGAATCTCCAACCATTCCCTCTATTTTGCCATTGCCAAATAAGAATATTTTTAAAATATTCCTAAATGGAGGCCTTCCATCTCCAATCATGGCTAGGACTGTCAATTGGGCCGGGCTAGCCCGATACCCGCCCGTCCGACCCGAAAAAATTTGGGCTGAGCCTTAAATGGGTTTGGGCTGGGCCGAGTTCGGACATAATTTTATACCCGAAAATTAATTCGGGCCGGGCTCGGGCCAGGTTCAGCCCAGCCCATATTCAGCCCGAACCCGAATGCTTATATATTCAATTTAAAAACCTATGAAGTATTGAATCCCCTGTACAGTTCGTACTACCCTAGCATATTGAGTAACCAAGAGTCGCTCCGACCCTCCAACATCTTCTTTCCATAGTTGACTGACAGCCAACACTAATTCAATGGTCAATATATCCTTTCCCAATTTGGGAGTCCCACTAATACTATCCCAGATTCCCAATCTTCTGTTTCACTTCCTTCCAAACAAAAAAAAAGTCTCTTTTTTACACTAAAACCCCTAACTGATCGAAGGACGCCCTCCATGGCTCCATCCCAAATTCCCAATCTTCTGTTACATCTATGCTTGTAGTACTAGATGTCCAAATTTTTTTGCATTTTGATTCACTGCAAATCTTAATTGGGCTGGCCCGAACTCGGCCCGAAGCCCGAAAAACAAATTGGGCTGAGTTTGGGTTGAATAAAGTGGAAATTTTTTGGGCTGAGTTCGGGCTTGGGAAAGCCGATTCATATACGGGCCGAGTTCGGGCAAGGCTTGGCCCGACCCGACCCGGCCCGATTGACAGGCCTAATCATGGCCTCTATAATTTAGCATCTTCAAGGAATATACCTTATTATATTTTACTTTTAAATATTAGAATAAAAATTCATTAACAAGAATAAACATTAACAAAAATAATTATAAAATAAGTAATTAAATAATAAATATTAAGATAAAATTTATAAACCTTTTAAATATATGCCTTTTTTTAATTTTTTATTTTTCAAGTCATTTTAAAAGACACTTAATTATTAAGAATTCATTCTTTAAAATTTTAAATTATAATTATAAAATTAAAATAATTATTATAATCATATATGATAGTATATATGTAATATTATTAAATAAATAATTATTATAATCATATTTATTAATTCACAAAATTATATGATTTATATAATTAATATAATATTTAATAATTTTAAAATAACTCTAAAAATATTAGATATTGGTCTCTTTTCGAAGGTCTTAATGAGAGCTTTCCAATGGTACCAAATTTGTTAAAAACGGATTACTAAATTAATAAATACACATAGTTAAATATTTATATGTAAAATTTATAAATGATATATTTGTCATTAACATTTAATGCATACATGCTTTGGAGGGCATTTTTGGTATTATAAAAAATCTCTCCAAATGGCAGCCACCGCTATTCCCTCCCCCTATCCCGCTATTTTTGCCGGCCAAAACAGCCCCTTGCATAAATGCAGGGGAGAGTAGCGGATGGTTGAAGGGATCCGTCCGCTATATTTGGCAATATAGCGAACGGTTGGAGATGCTCTCATAGAGGACCCGATCTCGATTATCGGGGCTTCTATTACATCATCTTCATCACCCGACCACCATCTTCCGAGCCAAGCACCATCGTCTCCGAGCCCCACGCTGCACGTCGTCATCCTCGCTAGAAGCCATTATCTACGCTCGTCATCCTTCGTATTCTCATTAATGGAGTTTGCTAGCACCTATGTTTTCATGTCAAACTATATAAACATGTGCGGCTAAACCCCTAGCTATGGGGGATGCCCAGTAGTCTATTATGTTTTTATTTGATCAATAATAAAGCTTAGTTCTTATGATTGAATCTCATACTGGATGATACTATTTGATGATGCATGTTATCATACTTGCAAATTTATTTGACTCCGGACATACGGAATACTTGTGAATCTCTGTGGTATGATAACACAAGCGTAACGATTCCCTCTTCGCATGATTTTTAATCTATTTAGTTAAGTATGATGAATGTATATCTTTAGAAATTGATGCATGTGTACAAGTCTTTTTGATTTCACATCAACTACGGGCATGTGTACTGCTTAAAGATCCCTGTAACATGCATCTGAACTTAATTTTCATGCTATCATCATACTTACATATTGATCAAAAGAATGCATAACATACTACTAGGTTGAACCCACACGTCTTAGCCTCATCTTCATCATAATCTTCTTTAATTAATTGCAATCTTTAGTTCTGTTTAATTTAGCATCGTAGTTTCATCTCTTGTGCTCCACCCTCAGTGAAATACTCTAATTTACACTCATGTTCACGCACTTTTACCGCACTAGTTCTCATTAGTCCTTCAGTATCTGTGGAATCGATCTCGGACTCACCGAGATTATTACTTCGCTACACACACTATACTTGGGGTTAAATTGTACTTTTTAGTTCCTTAATTAGGACTACTTAAAGTTGTAGCAATAGGTCCTCTACAGCCACCCCTTTTGATGCATCAATACCAGTCCTCTACAGCCACCCCTTTTGATGCATCAACACCAACCCTAATAGATGCATCAACATCTGCCACATCTTCCCTCTTATCTAAACCCACTGCAAGATCTATAGCTAAAAAATCAGTAGCAACTACCTTACCCACTTAGGATCAACAATACTAGAATCCATCTCCTTAGCTCGAAAACAGTTATCTCTTCCTATGACTCATGTTGGAATTGGTGAGGTCTACAACTTGTAAAAACCATTAGTTTAGTTGTAGATGGTTGATAGCTTAGGATTGCATCTTGGTACGTATTAGTGTTCTGATTACAGAACAGAGAGCCATGACTATATGGTAATCCACTTGAGTGTGAGACTCAATGGACTGGTCCCATGTAACCTAAATACGTTCGCAGCTCTGATTAGGGTTGGTCCCCCTATCAGGATAAGTTGTTGAGATGACAGAGCGTGGGTGTCTTCACCACGGTCATTACCAGGCACAGTGTCTGTGGCCGAACGGAACCAATACGATGCACAGATCGGTGAGCAGACACCAGTGCACTAAGCCGTGTTTCTGCTTAGGGTAAAATAGTCCTAAACCCTGAAGAACCATATCTGGTGGACTAACCAGTTGAGTGGTGGTTTGGTGCATCAATGTATGAGGGTCGAGTTACGTGACCCAAAACCACGGTGTACTGGGTTACCCGGTTGGCGTCGCATCAGTGTATTATTCCTGCAGGCCATCTATACCCCTAACGGGAGCTGTATTCCTTAGTCTGACCTATGTTGTATTAAATCCTGCCCAGATGGTCATCAGTTGGACTGTTGACCGGATCCGGTTACTCGGCAGAGTAATCGGAGGTACGACATACATGGTCAACCTGGAAGAAATCGAGTCATCTGAGCACTCGAGTCTGACGGTATTCTCCACCGCTCGAGTTGCATCATGGCAGTAAGTGCAGGGACAACGGGTTTACCACACTAAGCGGAGAGCAGGGGTATACGAGAGCACATAGTAAATCCGAGGGAATTGGAGTGCAACATGCGTCGCACTCTGGGTGGCTACGCAGGTTAACTTGGACTCAGATGATCGATGGTACACTCGGGTAGTGTGTCGATCGAGTCTAAGTTGAAAGCCATAAAACCCGGTCCCTGAAGGTTCCACCTTATCCACATTATATATGTACGGTATGTTAGAATTGGTGAGGTCTACAGCTCGTAAAACCTATAGTTTAGCTATGTATGGTTGATAGTATAAGATTGCATCTAGGTACGTACCTTAGTACGTGTTCTGATTACAGAACAGAGAGCCATGGCTACATGGTAATCCTCTTGAGTGGGAGACTCAAGGGACTGGTCCCATGTAACCTAAATACGTTCGCAGCTCTGATTAGGGTTAGTCGCCCTATCAGGATAAGCTGTTGGGATGACAGAGCGTGGGTGTCTCCACCACGGTCATTACCAGGCACAGTGTCTGTGGCCGAACGGAACCAACACGGTGCACAGATCGATGAGCAGACATCGGTGCACTAAACCGTGTTTCTGCTTAGGGTAAAACGGTCCTAAACCCTGAGGAACCATGTCTGGTGGACTAACCAGTTGTGTGGTGCTTTGGCGCACCAATGTGTGAGGATCCGGATGCAGTGATCCAAAACCACGGTGTACTGGGTTACCCGGCTGGCGTTGCATCAGCATGTCACTCCTGCAGGCTATCCACACCCCTAACGGGAGGTGCGTTCCTTGGTTTGACCTACGTCGTATTAAACCCTGACCAGGTGGTCATCAGTTGGACTGGTGACGGATCCGGTTGCTCGAAAGAGTAATCGGAGATACGATGTATGTGGTCAACCTGGAAGGAACCGAGTCATATGAGCACTCGAGTCTGACGGTATTCTCCACCGCTCGAGTTGCGTCATGGCACCAGTGGAGGGACAACGAGTTTACCATACTAAGCGGAGAGCAGGGGTATGAGAGAGAACATAGTAAGTCCGGGGGAATTGGAGTGCAGCCTGCGTCGCACTCTGGGTGGCTACGCAGGTTAACTCGGACTCAGAGGATCGATGGTACACTCGGGTAGTGTGTCGATCGAGTCTGAGTTGGAAGCCATGAACCCTGGTCCCTGAAGGTTCCACCTTATCAACATTATGTATGGTTCTTATACCATCTCATTGAAACACAGAACGTAGTTAGAGGAAGCGAGAAGTCCAAGCATACGCTCCGTGAGTGCTTCGTACTAGTGCACGGTAGATGCGTAGCTACGTGTGTGCACTAAGGGGAAACCCTAGGTTAGTGCAGAGATGCATGTAGCAATTCCTTGCCATAAGTGGACTTTGCCACATGGGTGCGATACACCGGGACATGTTGCGAGTTGACTAGTTGACTTTACTAGGGGCACCCTACGGGAACCTCAGAGAATAGTGAAATCACTGGTGCACTTCACTTATGTGTGCCTTGCAAAGTCTCGTACACGAGGAACGACCAACTAGTGGCATAAGGGCGTTTTGGTCATACCATGCGCCACTATGCACTAAGGGGGCCGGCCCTAAGTGTTGAGAGACTGGTCAAGGCCGGCCCCATTAGTTTCGGGAGGTTGTTGCCTCCGATGAAGGGGCCGGTTATGAGGCGCAGAAAATGGGCTGGTTTTGACCATTTTCGAAAACAAGGAAAGGATAGAGATAAAGAAGAGATATATAGGGATAAGGCTTGAATCAATCATCCTTATCCATACTGTCCTTATCTATATGGATAGGCCGGCCCTATATATGAGAAGGAGAGAGAGGGGGCACGAAATTAGATGCATGGGCAAGCCCTAGGGCCGGCCATGCAAGCCATGGGGAAACCAAGCCCCTCTCCTCTCTTCGCATCTCCTCCCTCGTCTCTCTCTCCCTCGCTTGCGCCATTGGATGGCGACTCGTCTTCCTCGCGTGGTGTTTCGTAGAAGGAGAAGGCTCGTCGTATGGAGGCATGCAGAGATCCATCGACGAGGTGCCGTGCATCGTGTGAGATCGGGTGAACTAGAAGGCGTCTCCCGCAACCTTTTGCTGTCCAGAATCTGCACAGAAAATCAGCATTGTTTCTGTTATTCCGGGAGCTATAGAAGTCCAAACGACGTGAAACTTGTTGCAAACGTTCCGCCTCGAAGTTGGCTACCTGCAGTCCAAATTTCAGCCCAATCGAAGTTCGGAGCAAAAAGTTATGGCTGTCGCACCGAAGCTATATCGAGCAGATCCGTAGCCCGTCTCCATCGACAAAGAAGAAATTTGTCGCGGTGAAAGATTCCGCACGCAGGTATGATCTCTAACAAGTAGATCTAACATAATTAGAACATGCATTCATGCTAGATTGTTCGTTTGCGTTAGATCGTCGTTAGGGGTTCGCGTAGTTGCCATGCTAAGTTTCATACACGCATATGTAAATTATTTCGATGAAAATTTTGATATGTAACGCACACCGCTCACGGTCCTCGGACCTTCACTTTGCTTCCGCTGTGGGCCTCTGCCAGGGGTTTATTTCCAACAATTGGTATCAGAGCCCGCTAGTGGTGTGCGTTTCATGTTTTTCATGAAACCGTCATGTGCGCGCATGAATAGTATGTGCCGCCATCGGGGTTCTACGAGTAGATCATGCATAGTATATTTCTTGTGTGTTCTATGAATCGTTCTTGCAGGGCACCGCTTCTAAAATTATTCTGGATATGTGATTGCTTGCTACCGGGGGTCGGACCCCATGTTAGCGATTTTATCTGGATGTTTTTTCTTTTGTGTGTGGATAGATTTTAGAGCCATAGTCGGGCAAGAGGTGAAGATTTACCACCCTTGATTCCCAGGCTTCTAGCTAGGTTTGTTTTCCTTTTTGTTCTAGGAAATTGTGTACGAGCGAGCACTTGCTCGAAGCGTACTAGATCTTTTTCGGTTACAGATTGAAGAGGAGGACCTACCGTGAAGATCCACCACCGGGAGGACGAGCGGAACCTTTGAGGACGATGGCAATCCGGCGAAGCGTACACGATGACGGCAAAGGGCAGAAAGCGTCAGGAGATCGTATACAGAGGCTTGCACCGGATCGAGGAACCTTGCGAAGGAGACAGAGAGCCTGCGCTGTGCCAGTCAGGTTCAGGGGTCGGACCCTGAACTTGATTCAGTTGTGTGCTTGTTTCTTTCAGTAGTTCTTTATATTTATGTAGAGAACCCCGATGCAATAATTTGATTATCTGTGTTAGAGGGATGCCCTTTCCCCTCAGGTCCTAGCGACCTTATTAGGATAGGATTCCACTAGTGACGCCTATTATTTAATTGACCCTTGATGATAGCATGAATTCCTCACATTTGGTTATGCCCCCATTAGGTCAACACCCGATTAGTCGGGTGTGCCTATTTGGCAAGCATCGAAACCTAGAATGAGTTGGAATTCTACTATGACATCATTCGTCAAATTTATAAGCGAGGCGCCATGGTAGTGGAAAACCTTTCCTGTCAGTCTGACCTTAGGCTAGGCTCCAGAGCATTAACGTGATAGCCAGGTTTGCAGAGCATCAACGTTCTTAGGATATGTAATGTGACCCTTGAGTGGAGAAATCCACTTGAGGCAGGGACTATGATATTCCGAGATCGATTAATGCTTCGCGAAAGGCTTGAATGCTAGTGGGAGCATGGTATGACCAGGGTCTAGTGTATAGGTTGTCGTGACCTTAGTGTACACTCATACTTGCATTAAATAACCCTCAACTATAATAAGGGATGTGTAAGAGGACTCGTCGAGATCCTCTGGCCTCCACAACTAACTGCTCTGTGTCTGGGTGGAAGGGCGTAGCTCGACACCCCCTAGGGTGAGGGTTATGTTTTTCTATTCCAGATAACTTAGCGGTCTCCTTCAGGATATGGCAGTTACGGGGCCAGGAGAGAAGGGCTTTTTATCCCACCCTAGTGGGGGCCGCATGAACTCCCGTGCCGTAATTGCTTAGGCTTGTGGGTAAGCATCCGAAGTGGACGTAAGGCATCTGTTGCTTGCACAATGGGGATCACGTGGCACTGGCCAAAAGGACAACCATGGTCCATCAAAGCCCTTAGTTGGCAGATTTGGATAGGGTCAAGGAAAGGCCCGTGTAAGTGGATTGACGCTGCATGATGCCCCCTAGGGCAGGTGTAGTCGATTCCGAGATCTTACATACATGATTAATTAATCCATAGAGGTGTCTTCGCTGTGAGGGTAGCGCTGACATTTGGATATAATTAGCTTATTTTAAAAATCCATAAAATAAGTTATTTTGCATTCATTTTCATTCAACCATATAGTTCCCCTATCTGCTATCCCATAAGAGAACCAGTTATCGGGTCTCTAACTACGTAGAGCGGAAGCGCTTTCTTTAGCTTATGCATAGGGTAGTTAACGTACATTGGCATGCAATCTAAATATCTCTGTACTAGACCTAACGGGTCCAGATATCACTAGGGCACTAACTAGGGCATATGAAGACTGGCGAGAGTCTAAGGAGATGTGCAAGTGCTATGTTATAGCAGACTTGCGGACAACTCTTTAGAAGCGAGTCAGAAATATGTCGGGTCTTCTCTAATAAAGTTTTACTTGCATAAGATATCTGCTAGGCGAAGTCAATAGACTCATCGCCTTTCCACCAAGATACTTGTCGGTATCGAGATGTCAGTGGGTATGCTTGTTCGGGAACACATCTTTGAGTTCCAGATCGAACTAGATTCCAAAGACATGGTGCCAGATGACGAGGTGGTGGAAGACGTCTATCTTGCATCCTTGTCTGGAACCTTCGAAGGCGTTATCAGAGACTTTAGCTTTAACAAGTTAGAGATGATAAACGCAGAACTTCTAAAGAGATTTCCAAGAGACAAAGGATGAGATCAAGATTAAAGGCAATGCCTTTAGTGCTTAACCTAGGTCTTTTTTAGAAGAACCTAAGGGAGTAACTTATAAGAGATCGAAAACTATTCTAGTGCAAAAACTAGTGTGGACTCCTAAGTCTGGTAACGCTAAGGACGGAAGTGTTTCCGCTTTGGCGAGTGTAGGGGGTATTTGAAGATTGAGTATGGCCTCAGGATGTTAGGATTTGAGTCGCTATCTAGTAGCAGTTCTTATGCTTCTTAGAATGTAGACTTCGAGTCTACAGAGATTCAAGGAAAGCAGAAAGCTACTTTATAGTGAAGTAATCCTAACATAGGTACTGATGTCATAAGCCGCTGCGGAAGCTGTTAGATATGATTGTCTTAGTTTTTCCGAAATACGGATTTTGTTTTTTAGAGATGTAGTTCTGTTTCCTCTTTGGTAAATGAAGATTTTAGTTTTAGACAGCATCGTAGGTGTGTATCTTAAACTAAATAGATAGCTTCATTACTAGAGAAATAGATCAGAATAATCTCTTTATATTTAATCCTAATTCGGAAGTAGATTTCATGACAGCTACAGCGTCTAATTTAAATTCATCTAAATCCTTCGGAGAAGCTATCCCATTTGTGACCCCTCTGATTTAGATATTCTGCCTTAGATAAATTCAGAGGTGAAAGAAGGCCGAGTTTCTGTTCACAGAATCATCGGAGATCCTTCTAACCTATGAGTGTAATCTGGAAGGCAGAATAACTAAAAGGGCCACGAAGGTATGGGAGTTAGTTAATTTTGACGTCTATGGTTCCAAGAACGTCCAGACGATAGGAGTCTCTTCGATTTAATCGAAGGAATAAGTCGCTATCGGACGAGTTCCATAAGATCCTAAAGGAGCATGGGATTTTCTCCCAGTTAAATGCTCTAAGGATGACACGTCAGAATGAAGTCTCCGAGAGAAGGAATCGGACTCTGTTTGACATGGTCCGTAGTATGATGAATATTGTTAAGTGTACTACCCACCTTTGGTGGGGTTGTACCTTAAAACAATAGCTTATATCTGAAACTATCTTTCATCTAGATCAGTGCCTCAGACCTATAGAGAGCTATGGTATAAGCGAAAGCTGACACTATAGAGTCTCGAGATATAGGGTTGTCCTGCACTTGTGCAAAGGGACAAGAGGGATGATATGGAGATGTAGTTGCAGGTATATCTGTTTATAGGTTACCCTTAGGAGGCATACGGTAGACGGTTCTATGATCTTGAGGTTTGGAAGGTAATCGTTTCTACGAATACCATTTACCTAGACCAGTATTATATTATAGACCATAAGTTTACCGGTAAGGTAGTTCTGGGTGAACTACTGGGTACTGGTAGAGAGTGCGCATCTGAAAACGTAGTGGGAGTAGATGATACAGAAACTAGTATACCAGGTACTGTAGAAACGATTCACTCTATACCACCACCACCTCGTCGTTGTGGGACCATCAGAGCTCCTGAAAGATGCTATGGAGAAACTTTGATAGTTAATCCAGAGTTTCAGGAGGATAATCCCTAGAGCTACGAAGAAGTAGTGGGAGCTTCCTTTGTACCACCACCACCTCGTCGTTGTGGGACTATCAGAGCTCCTGAAAGATACTATGGAGAAACTTTGATAGTTAATCCAGAGTTTCAGGAGGATGATCCCTAGAGCTACGAAGAAGTAGTGGGAGCTTCCTTTGTACCACCACCACCTCGTCGTTGTGGGACTATCAGAGCTCCTGAAATATACTATGGAGAAACTTTGATAGTTAATCCAGAGTTTCAGGAGGATGATCCCTAGAGCTACGAAGAAGTAGTGGGAGCTTCCGACAGCTCTGACTGACAAAAGACCATGGAGGCAAATTTGCATCAATGTCCCTTGGAATAGTCTTGACACTTATAACACTATCACCCTTCAGGGTGTAGAAGGTGCATTAGAAGAGCACCCGATTAAGACTTAAGTAGCTAGATTAGTTACCAAAGGAGAAGGGATTGACTATGTCAAAACCATCTCACTGGTAGCTATGCCTAAGTCTATAACGGATCCTCTTAATCCATCACAGCCCATTATAGTTGGGAGATCTGGTTGATGGATGTCAAGACAGTTATTCCCTAACGGGAATTTGGAAAGGACATATGGATGAGTAGCCCCAGGCTTTGTGTCAGTAGGTTAGGAAGATATGGAATGCAAGTTGCAACAGTCCATTTATGGACTGATGCAAGCATCCAAGTTGGAATATCTATTTTGATCAAGGGAATCCGCTCATACGGATTTGATCAGAATGAGGATAAACCAAAATGGTATAGGAAAGGTGAAATAGCTACAAGGGTATATTTAGTACTTTACGTTAACGATATTCTACTGATTGAAAATGACGTAGGAATATTGTTTACGGTAAAGGTTTGTAGTCATCACAATTCGATGTGAAAGACCCTAGTGAGGCGAGTTATGCTCTGGGAATCAAGGTAACTCTAGATAACCAGAGCAAGGTTCTCTTGCTGTCACAGGCTACGCATGAAGATAAGATTCTAGCCAGATTCGTTTTACGAGGCTAGATATCTATTGCGCAGCAGGAATGATGGGTCGGTTTCAGTTGAACCCGGGTCCAGATCTCTGGACCGATGTGAAGGGTATACTCAGAAATCCTCATTAAGTAAGGATTGTGAGTTAGCTTGCACTTCACAGATTCTGATATCGATTGGACACACAGGATCTGACTTTGGTGTCAGATGTGCGTTCCAGAAAATCGATTTCAGGGATTATTTTTATCTTGGGATTAGAAGCGGTAGATGATAGAGTGTGAAACAAGAGTGCATCACAGACTCTACCACAGAGGCTTAGCACGTTGTTGCGTGCTAGGTAATATATCAGGTGGTAAGGCTTAGGAAGTTCTTAGAGAACTTGGGACGCGTACCAGAAGCTCAGTTATCTGTTGTTTCAACAGAAGAGCGGTAAGCAAGGTCCAAGGAGACTAGGCACCGCTGTGAGGGAAAACCCATCAAGTACAAACTCCACTTGATCTGACAGTTAGAGAAGAAAATGCAAGTAGTGGTACTGAGGTGGAATCTACAGATAATGTTGCCAATTCCTTTAAGGAATTCCTGCAAAGGCTTTTGGGCAGTATGTAGAAGCTACAGAGCTCAACACCGTTATTCCTCGTTAGACCTAGTGGGAGATTGTTAGAATTGGTGAGGTCTACAGCTCGTAAAACCTATAGTTTAGCTATGTATGGTTGATAGTATAAGATTGCATCTAGGTACGTACCTTAGTACGTATTCTGATTACAGAACAGAGAGCCATGGCTACATGGTAATCCTCTTGAGTGGGAGACTCAAGGGACTGGTCCCATGTAACCTAAATACGTTCGCAGCTCTGATTAGGGTTGGTCGCCCTATCAGGATAAACTGTTGGGATGACAGAGCGTGGGTATCTCCACCACGGTCATTACTAGGCACAGTGTCTGTGGCCGAACGGAACCAACACGGTGCACAGATCGATGAGCAGACATCGGTGCACTAAACCGTGTTTCTGCTTAGGGTAAAACGGTCCTAAACCCTGAGGAACCATGTCTGGTGGACTAACCAGTTGTGTGGTGCTTTGGCGCACCAATGTATGAGGATCCGGATGCAGTGATCCAAAACCACGGTGTACTGGGTTACCCGGCTGGCGTTGCATCAGCATGTCACTCCTGCAGGCTATCCACACCCCTAACGGGAGGTGCGTTCCTTGGTTTGACCTACGTCGTATTAAACCCTGGCCAGGTGGTCATCAGTTGGACTGGTGACGGATCCGGTTGCTCGAAAGAGTAATCGGAGATACGATGTATGTGGTCAACCTGGAAGGAACCGAGTCATATGAGCACTCGAGTCTGACGGTATTCTCCACCGCTCGAGTTGCGTCATGGCACCAGTGGAGGGACAGCGAGTTTACCATACTAAGCGGAGAGCAGGGGTATGAGAGAGAACATAGTAAGTCCGGGGGAATTGGAGTGCAGCCTGCGTCGCACTCTGGGTGGCTACGCAGGTTAACTCGGACTCAGAGGATCGATGGTACACTCGGGTAGTGTGTCGATCGAGTCTGAGTTGGAAGCCATGAATTAACCCTGGTCCCTGAAGGTTCCACCTTATCAACATTATGTATGGTTCTTATACCATCTCATCGAAACCCAGAACGTAGTTAGAGGAAGCGAGAAGTCCAAGCATACGCTCCGTGAGTGCTTCGCACTAGTGCACGGTAGATGCGTAGCTACGTGTGTGCACTAAGGGGAAACCCTAGGTTAGTGCAGAGACGCATGTAGCAATTCTTTGCCATAAGTGGACTTTGCCACATGGGTGCGATGCACCGGGACATGTTGCGAGTTGACTAGTTGACTTTACTAGGGGCACCCTACGGGAACCTCAGAGAATAATGAAATCACTGGTGCACTTCACTTATGTGTGCCTTGCAAAGTCTCGTACACGAGGAACGGCCAACTAGTGGGATAAGGGCGTTTTGGTCATACCATGCGCCACTATGCACTAAGGGGGTCGGCCCTAAGTGTTGAGAGACTGGTCAAGGCCGGCCCCATTAGTTTCGGGAGGTTGTTGCCTCCGATGAAGGGGCCGGCTATGAGGCGCAGAAAACGGGCTGGTTTTGACCGTTTTCGAAAACAAGGAAATGATAGAGATAAAGAAGAGATATATAGGGCTAAGGCTTGAATCAATCATCCTTATCCATACTGTCCTTATCCATATGGATAGGCCGGCCCTATATATGAGAAGGAGAGAGAGGGGGCACGAAATTAGATGCATGGGCAAGCCCTATGGCCGGCCATGCAAGCCATGGGGAAACCGAAGCCCCTCTCCTCTCTTCGCATCTCCTCCCTCGTCTCTCTCTCCCTTGCTTGCGCCATTGGATGGCGACTCGTCTTCCTCGCGTGGTGTTTCGTAGAAGGAGAAGGCTCGTCGTATGGAGGCACTCAGAGATCCATCGACGAGGTGCCGTGCATCGTGTGAGATCGGGTGAACTAGAAGGCGTCTCCCGCAACCTTTTGCTGTCCAGAATCTGCACCGAAAATCAGTGTTGTTTCTGTGATTCCGGGAGTTACAGAAGTCCAAACGATGTGAAACTTGTTGCAAAAGTTCCGTCTCGAAGTTGGCTACCTGCAGTCCAAATTTCAGCCCAATCGAAGTTCGGAACAAAAAGTTATGGCTGTCGCACCGAAGCTATGTCGAGCAGATCCGTAGCCCGTCTCCATCGACAAAGAAGAAATTTGTCGCGGTGAAAGATTCCGCACGCAGGTATGATCTCTAACAAGTAGATCTAACATAATTAGAACATGCATTCATGCTAGATTGTTCGTTTGCGTTAGATCGTCGTTAGGGGTTCGCGTAGTTGCCATGCTAAGTTTCATACACGCATATGTAAATTGTTTCGATGAAAATTTTGATATGTAACGCACACCGCTCATGGTCCTCGGACCTTCACTTTGCTTCCGCTGTGGGCCTCTGCCAGGGATTTATTTCCAACACGGTACTTGTACCATCTCCTTGAAACACAGGATGCAGTTAGAGGAAGCAAAAAGTCCAAACATACGCTTTGTTAGTGCTTCACACTAGTGCACGGTAGATGCGTAACTACGTGTGTGCACTAAGGAGAAACCCTAGGTAGTGCAAAGACGCACATAACGATCCCTTACCATAAGTGGATTCTGCCACATGGGTGCGATGCACCGGGACATGTTGTGAGTTGACTAGTTGACTTTAGTAGGACCACCCTACGAGCACCTCAGAGAATAGTGAAATACTAGTGCACTTCACTTATGTGTATCTTGTAGAGTCTCGTACACGAGGGACGGCCAACTAGTGACCTAAGGGTATTTTGGTCAAACCATGCGCCACTATGCACTAAGGGGACCGGCCCTAGGTGTTGGGAGACTGGTCAAGGTCGCCCCCCTTGTTTATAGAAGGTTGTTGCCTCCAATCAAGGGGCCAGTCATAAGGGACAGAAAGTGGGCTGGTTTTGACTGTTTTCAAAACCAAGGTAGAGATAGAGATCAAGGAGAGATTTGAAAGGGTCAACACTATCCTCTTTGGATCTGTATCCAAAGGGGATAGGCCAGCCTTATATAAGAGCAATGAGGGAGAGGGGGGGCTGGCGTCTCGGGCTTTGGCGGGTGCCGAGGCAATAAGGCCTGCCTCGAACTTTGTCTTCGATTGCGTTGTCTCCTTGGGCTGAGACTATGCCGACGTCTTGGACTTTGTCAAGTGCCGAGGTGGCAAAGCCTGTCTCGGCTTTGTATTCTAATGCTAAGGCTTTCTCCTGGGGCCGATATGATGTCAATGTATCGGGCTTTGTCAAGCGTCGGGGTGGCGAAGCCTGTCTCGGACTTTGTCTTCGAATGCCAAGACTGTATCCTTGGGCTAAGACGATATCGACCTCTCGGGCTGCGTCGGTGTGGCGAAGCCTGTCTCAAACTTTGTCTTTGATTGCCAAGGCTGCCTCCTTGGGCCGAAACGATGTCAACGACTCAGGCTTTGTCAGGAGCCGAGGTAGCACTACAAGAAAATAGGTTTTTCGCAACGGACTTAGTCTGTCGTAAAATGTTGTTTGCGACAGACTATATCCGTCACATAAACCGTCGCGGAAAGGTGTGTCGAGGTGTCGAGGCTTTGTCAGGTGTCGAGGTGGCGAAGCCTGCCTCAAACTTTGTCTTTGATTGCCAAGGCTGCCTCCTTGGGCCGAAACGATGTCAACGACTCAGGCTTTGTCAGGAGCCGAGGTAGCACTACAAGAAAATAGGTTTTTCGCAACGGACTTAGTCTGTCGTAAAATGTTGTTTGCGACAGACTATATCCGTCACATAAACCGTCGCGGAAAGGTGTGTCGCAAAAGGTTTGCGACGGATTTTTATCCGTCGCCTTAGGGTAGCTTTAGCGACGGATTCAAGTCGTCGTATTTATTAAAGTTTACCGACGGATTAAATCAGTCGCTGCTATATTTATACCGACGGACTTTATCCATCACCATAATCACACTTGTAGCGACAAACTTAATACATCACTAATATTTTATTTAATTATAAATAAATAAAAATTTAGTAAATTCTCTTACTAGATCTGCCCATTAAAAGACCAACACCAAATTTCTCAAAACAATCACATTCATTTCCTCTAAAATGTAATCACATTTATTTACTAATAATAATTACACACCATTTACGAAAATCACTCATTCATTGATAAAAAAAAAACAATCACATTTATTTATCCACATTGGTTATGTACCATTTACAAAACAAACAATTAAATTACAACAAAATATTTTCAATTTGTCCTAATGAACATTTACTGAAGCTCTTTGTGAATGGAGCAAAGTTGAATGCATCAAGCTTCCTAAGTTGTAAATATATCACATTATTCTCTGTGATCCCAGCCCCAGAAGGGAGCTCTTCTCAATCTCTAGCTAGTAGCCTCCATTGAGGAAGAGCTTCCACTCCCACTCTCCCTCCTGTGCTCCAATGCCTAATCCCAAGCTGTCGTTGCTGTGTTACTGTAGGACTAGTTGCACTGCCTCGGCTGGTTCTAAGGTATGTTGTACAGCCTATAAACAAAAAATCAATAGAAAATATAAATCCCATCAGATTATATATATGTATTTTACTGACACTACTGCAAGTCCGTGAAGTGTGAAGTTCTAGTTGTTATTTGAATGCCATATAATACAGTATAACTAACATAACTTCTAACAATTTAGTTGACAGCTTACTTGTTACAGTTGGATGCCTTGAAATCAGGCCATGCCATACAAATTCCCTTCCATCAGCTCGAAATCACTCCTATTCGGCTGTCAGTGCTTGCTTGAAGATCTAGTTTAGTGCTGGACCAATAAAGAAAGAAGACAAATAATTAGGTTCAATTGCTATTTTGCACATATAATATTCCAGGATGAAGTCTACAAAGTTTGCTTAACTAAAAAAGAACCATCCATTAAAAAAATAAAATAATTACAAAAATAAGCTCCCAAAAAATTAACCCTAAGAAAATCTAAATTGCTGACTGTTGTACAATCACCCAAAACCAAATAAAAAGCCCCAAAACCAAATAAAAAGCCACAAAACCATCACTCAGACGCCCTCTAAGAGAAACCCACCAAACAGATAGATCAAACCACACAAATTGAGAAAAAGATGCACACCAAAATATCAGTTAATAATTTTTTTTTACATGATAACAGAATAAAAAAGGGCAACATACCTTGAAGTACTACAATTGAGTCCTTTATAACCTGACATGAGAGAGAGAGAAAGGGAGAGAGGAAGAGAGAGGTTTTCACCTTTACTGTTGTTTTAATATATATAACTTTGTAGGCTCTGCATGCATAGGTTAAAAAGAAAAAATATAAGAAGGGAAGATGTTCATATAGTCTTTGCATACATTATTTTTGGAAGATAGTCTTTATATACAAGAAGTACTACAATCATTAAATCTCCTGAAGGTGCAAATCACATAGCATCCAACATCCACTTCTCCAATAAAAAACAAATCACTTCATATATCATGCAATGCCAAGAAAGTCTCGAGGCCAAACCACAAAGCCTCCAACACCCACTTCTCCAATAATACTACTATACCCATCTGGTTTATACAAAGATGCATCACTAACTAAAATTTCATTAAGAGAAATTTTATAATTGCCATTTCCCATCTGAATATTATGGACAATTAATGTGGGATCCACAGCTTGCACCTCACCACGAGCAACTAACTGACGAGACCATGAGTAAATATCACATTGCTTTCCAATATCTGTGGGAGGCATCTGCAAGTATACATAATCAATTTAATTTATTTATAAATGATGTAAAAAAAAGTGTATATATATATATTACACAAAACACACACACACACACACACACAAACCCATACACATGTATATATTAAAATTGTACCATACCGAATGTGATTGAACTGATGGACTAACAGATCTTGGTGAAGTAGAATCATCCTTTTTCTGTGATGTGAGCAATATATATATATATATATATATATATATATATATAAACAATAATTCATTAGAAACTAACAATATTTTTAAACAACCTACACTAAAAATAGAAATTACCATATTTCTTAGAGTTGCCTTGATATCATCCACATCTCTCTTTAAGTGAACTACTGTAGAAGTAAGCTCTGCATTATGTTCTTGCAAGATCTCATTCTTCTTTAGCAAGTGAGTAGTCTTTTTCAGTACACTCTTACAGATGCCACTACCTAGACCACGCATGTGGCCTCTACTGTCTTTCCCAATGGTCTATATAACATGTAATTCATGTATGAGAAAGTATATAAATAATATTGATTTATTTACCAAAGTATGTTAGTTACCTGTGACAGGGCATCATCCACACTTGTCATCATGGACTGAGGATTCGAAATTGCAGAGTCCTTTAATTTTTCCTTTTAAAAATAAAAAAGGTTAATAATTCAATTTATTAGTGTAAATATTGAGGGGTGATTTTAAGTTGAGTGAAATATGCACTAACAATTATTTCAGGGCATTGCACGGTATTGTCTTTTTTTGTGTGCGCTCTGATGAAAGCTTCAGACCTACCCACCTCGGCATCAGATTTGCATTGCTGCTCCTCAGCCTACGTGCTCTCATTCATCTCAATTAGAATTAGATAATAAAATAAATAAATCTTCATATATAAAATTGTAAAGTCAGTCAGGCTCTAAGTCTATACCAATTCATGTCGGACGATAGCCATGCTGCGTCTACCAAGTGTAGAAACAAACACTTGCTTGCCTCTATTGATCATATTTTTTTCGCTTTGGACCTACACTAATCTCATTTATTACAAAATATATAATAAATATTCAACACAATGTTTATTATTTCTAAACATACCTTGAACTTAACAGAATTGCAATGATCTATAAATTTCACCCAGTCCTCCCTTGTTACAAATGGTGGGGTCGAACCTGCTTTCACAATTGCAGGATCTTTATCCTTAATGCACTTATTATGTAACTTACGCTTATGATTCCTGAAAGCTGATTGCATACGATCTTTTAAGTACTCCAAAGATACTAGTTCCAAATCAAAGGAAACCTAAACATATATTGAAACATGAAAGCATACTAAAAATTCATGTTTATTAATAAAAGAGAAAAAAAACACTTCTAAAAAAGTAAGTGAATATGTCATTACCTGCAGTAGATCCTTAACTTTTTGGATGTTTGCATTAGGCACATCTCGATAATCTTTGTAGATGATAGGGATGTGTGTCCGAGTGAGGGAACCGATGGCTGAGGAGAGTGCAATGTAATCTGTTTTTCCACTGTTAGGTTGCCCATATTCATTTACATTTACTCTTCTCTTGCTCCCATCAGGCAATGGACTTGGACCCCGAGAAGGACCTCTTTTACGAGAGAAAGAAAAGGAAGGTGGTTGTCCTACTTGAAGGAAAAAATATTATACATGTTTAATAATAATTAAAAATCAATTTTTCACATGATTATTATAATGAGTAAATTCATAGCATACCTCTGATATCATTGTCATGTATATCATCATCCAATGGTGTGACAGAATGGTTCATGCTGCTAATTATTAAACATATATTAATAATAATCACATATGCAACAATAAAGAAATATAATTTCTAGTTATAATAAACTTCTACAAAAAAAGATTGTTATAGAAATATTATAACATGCATTGGGATTATTGAGCTTTAACGAATAATATAAATGTATATACAACTTCATTAAGCAACTAAAAACATATGAGAAGTTAACAAAATTAGATCCTTAATATTTCTTCAATCGTTTCCGCATCTTGGTCTTCTCAACGATCATACCAATATCATCAGGGTCACTATATATCAATTCCTCATCGATGATATCTTCATTATTACTGGGACCAATATCTGCATCAGTTACAATACGCTCTTCTGATAGAAGGCATGCTTGATCTTCAATGTAAATCTTTCTTGGAACCTCCAAGACTACATGCCAATCTGGATCTTTTGGATCCTTAGAGTAGAAAATCTGCATGGCATGATCTGCAAGAATGAATGGCTCGTCACCCAACTTATCTGAACTAATTAAATTTGACAAATTTACCAATCTCAGATTTGCTTGCTCATCATTCCTAACACCGTGTTGCGTCACCTTAACCCAATCACACTTAAACAGGACAGGCTTATACCCTTCTCGATATTCTAGTTCGATGATATCCCTGAGAACACCATAGTATATTGTATCTTCATCCACTGGAGATTTATCTTTCTTACTAGATTGGAAAGTGGTCATACAACTTGTACAAACCCCACTGTTCTGATTTCTTTTATTCTCCTCGCAATCCTTAGTGACAAACAGGAAACCATTTACACAATACTTTTTATATCGAGTAGCAAAAGAAGTCGGGCCTTTGACTATATCTTTAAAATGGATATCAGTTGACTCGATAAAGCCTGGCTGCAAATACAAAAGAGCAATGACATATTCTCATAGTTAAAATACTAGCCAATTAGAATCATAAATTTTTTTAGTGGAGCATCAAAGTAAGAATACTACCTCATTTTGCAACCAAGGTATGAACTCTTCTTCGATAGGTATCTTGTAATACCCAGATTTCTTTCCTGCAGCTATCTTACGACGCTTTATAAATTCAGTATGCTTCCTATGTATAATAATTTTGATCAAGTTGTTAATATGAATTGCATAATTTTATTAACTGGTGTATATATAAGCAATAACTACGTACATACCTTTGCCACTCATCATAATTCGGATGACTACTTAATACCCATCTACGAGCTTGTTCATATTCAATACCTTGTATGACAAACGCTTGGCCTGAGCCAATTGGTCCACTCTCATCGCTATTTTCATCGACATCAATACTATCAAGTAATTTGGGTGGATATGGAGTAGATTCATCTAACTTCTTCTCCAATTTTTGCATGATTTTTTTTTTACCTTTACCTTTATATTCCATGCAATAAGTTATAGTCTCCTCCTGTATGTACCTTTCTGCTATACAACCTTCAGGGCGCGCTTTGTTTCTAACATAGCTCTTGAAGGTTTTCATAAACCTATGAGAATTAATGGCAAGTTAGGAATGACATTACAAATAAAATATATGGATTGACATATTCATATCATAAACTTATAATATACCTTTCAAATGGATACATCCAGCGATAGTAAACAGGGCCGCATGCACAAGCCTCCTTAGCTAAATGGATTGGCAGATGCATCATCACAACGAATACTGAGGGAGGGCAAATCTTCTCCAGTTCACATAATGTATTTGCCATGCTCTTCTCCAGTGTCATGAGTGTATCAAGATCTATGATTCTAGAGCACAGTGCATTGAAGAATGTACAAAAGCTTCTAATTATAGAACGAATTTCCTTCCTATCCTGAAAAGCATGCTGGATCAATATAGGAAACAGATGTTGCATCAAGATATGGTAATCATGAGACTTCATGCCCTTTAAGTCCATGCAATCTTCTGTGACTATATTTTTCCAATTACTACTAAAACCAAATGGAACACGAAGATCACGCAGAGTATGAAGGAAAAGTTTTTTCTCTTCTTTTTTGAACCAAAAACGACTAGGCATTTGAATTTCTTTGTCATTCTTTTTTTGTAACCACAACTGCTTCTTTATTTTTAGTTTTTTCAAGTCTTTGCGTGCATTTGCATCATCCTTGGTTTTTCCTTTAATATTCAGCATCAATGCAATCAAGATTTCACACACATTTTTCTCAATGTGCATAACATCCAAATTATGACGCACAGGGATATCCTTCCAATATTCAAGCTCAAAAAGTATCGACTTCTTATAGAAACATATACCTTCTTCATCTGCTTCTATATCCTTTCGTTTCCTTTTATTGACCATTGTCTTTCCACACTGGACAATCAGGTTAGCAGTCTTGTTTTCAACCTCAGTCCCGGTCAAATGTATTGGTTTTCCACGAGTCTCTTCTTTTTTATTGAAGGTGCTAGACCGTGTGTCTTTTCTGCGCTCATCTGTTAGTGACAACCATCGTCTGTGACCCATATACACATGTTTCTTTCCATAGTGAAGCCATATGGAATCAGTGTTTGGACCACAACAAGGACATGCAAATTTTCCTTTTGTCTTACAACTAGAGATATTTCCATAAGCTGGAAAATCATGAATTGTCCACATTAATATAGCACGCAAGTTGAAAGTGTTATGCTTGTATGCATCAAATGTCATAACACCATTTTGCCAAAACTCTTGCAATTCAGCAACTAATGGCTGCAAGTAGACATCAATGTCCTTTCCTGGTTGTCGTGGGCCTTCAATAAGTAAACTGAGCATCGTAAATCGAGGTTTCATACATAAGAATGGAGGAAGGTTGTACACCACACACATGACAGGCCAACAACTGTATGATGCGCTAAATGTGCCAAATGGATTAAATCCATCTGTGGCTAGTGCCAAACGAACGTTGCGGGGTTCAACTGAGAAATCCTTATACTTGGTATTAATATGTTTCCATATGCTAGAGTCAACTGGATGTCTCATCTTTCCCGGATTCATTTTCCCATTGACATGCCAAGTCATTTCTTTCGCAACCCATGATACACTGCATGCAAGTTTTACACATGTTGCACTTAGTATATGCATCAATTTAAGAATGTAAAAATTAATTCACAAAATAAAAATATAATTGAAAGCACATGTACCTATACATCCTTTGTAACCTCGGTGTTAATGGAAAATACCTTAACACCTTAGCAGGGACTCGAGTTCCTCTCTTTTTCTGATCGAGAACTATCTTATACCTAGAAGCACCACAAATTGGACAACTGCTTTTGGACTGATGCTCTCTCCAATACAAGATACAATCATTTGGACAAGCATGGATCTTCTCATAATCAAGACTTAGCTCTTTTATAATATTCTTTGCACGATAGGTATCCTTCGAGGTCTTATTACCTAAAGGTAAGACCTTTTGGAACAATTGAAGAAGCTCTGTAAAACTTATATCACTCCATCCGTATTTCATCTTTATGTTGTATAGTTTTATAACGAATGTGAGCACAGTAAAATCTTCACATCCAGGGTATAATGCAGTCATAGCCTCTCGCATGTTTTTCTTAAAATCGATGTCTGGATCATTGTCAATAGCTTCTTCACCACCAACCGCTACATTCGTCTCATCTTGAAAACTTGAGACTTCAGGATTACCATCAAGATCTTGAACTATTGAGTCTATAAGATATTTATCTTGGTTATCCAATGATATCTCATTGAGGTCATCTTCAAACATTCGTACAGGTTCAGTAGACTCAAGTGTTGCACACTCACCGTGGAAGTGCCAGACCGTATATGTTGGGTTGAATCCATATTTGAAAAGATCAAACCTAACATCATCATAGCAGATTGGTATGTGTATGTTTGTACAATTCCTGCATGGACAAATAATTTTCTCTCTACCAGGAAGATGCTCCCGTGCAAAGTTCAAAAATTTATCGACACCATCCACAAAACGTTGGTCTGGAAAAGAAAGTGTAATCCAACTCCGCTCCATTGGACAATATATCTTTATGACGTAGACCTAAAAATATAGAATCACATATATATGTTATATCACTAATCAATACATATCATGTAGTTAACCACATAAACAAAACAAAAAAAAATCCAATGTTTAAATATAATTTTTTTTCATAAAAATTGAACATATAACAACTTCTATAATGTCATTAATGGAATCAAATTTTGAACTATTACCTTCAGTCGAGGAATAACTATTACCTTTAGTCGAGGAATAAAATGGCTTGTAGAACAATCTTCTCAAGTGAATATTTTCTGCAATTAATTAGGAAAAGGAATCAGTGAGAGGTGAATAATGGAAATCACTATTTTCAAGAATAATAGATATCACGATAATAAAGATATCATGTTAATAAGGCAATGCACAAATTAGAAAGTATGAATTACAAAAAGGATGACCACCATAGGATTCATATATTATCGATACATATAAATGTGGGTGTTGCTAAAATCCAACATATCAGGAACTAGTGTTTTTGAAGTAATCATGTTTTCACAGAACTATTAATGATCAACCGATCGAAGCTCAAATAACAAAAAAAGTTTCGATTTAGCTAAATGTAAAAATATCTATAACCTGAGTAAAGTAACAAAATATGAGTAAAATATATACATGTTATTAGCAAGTAAATAACATAATTAAAACTTTCATAACAAAGTGATAATGTTTAAATATTCGGGTCCTATTATGCACAACAAAACACATACTTTTCAAACTCCAAATCATGTATTCAAGAATAATGGATCTAAAACAGAAATAATTTATACATGTTTGGTAACCAAAGGAAGCTTAAAATTAGGCACTAAGTATGAGACGATAATTAATAGTTAAAGAGCTAATAAGTAGGTTTTAAGGATAGAGTGAAGACTACCCAACAAGCTGAACAAATCTTCCTATTGATGGAAGAATCACTAAATCAATCATGGCCTGTAGTAGAAAATTTCTAAGATAATTCAAGGCTATCTAATTTAAAGAAGGGTTGAACACAAATTTTTTACTATTTTATTGATATTAATGATGTACTACAAGGGAAAAAAAAAGTTATTCTTCACATAATACACAAATAATTTATAAAAGGTACATCCAGTAACAATAATTTCTCTCATAAAAAATATAAAAAATATTTTCAAATTTACCATTTACTGTAATCAACTATAACATATCGTGACGTAAGAAATATTCTACCTTATTCTTCTCTTAATCAACTTTAATTGCTGAATAACAAATTAATAAAATATTCAAGATAAAAGAGAAGATCTAAACTAATGGCAAACCTTCAACTCGTCGTTACCCTCGTAAAGGATCTTTCTATCTACTAGCAACATTGAAACATGTTCATCATGGCTAGCATTCAACTCATCGCTATGCTTCCCGAGGACTTTATATTTGTGCTCCCACTCCACACTTTCCTATCCATTATCACAGAGATGGAATTTAGGATAAAGTTAAAAAAATGGTGGGAAATTACAAACGCTAGAAGGAAGGGGATTAAAATATATAAAGCAAATATAGTGAAATCCAAGTAAAATAAGTGGATATAACTATTCAAATTCTCGATTTAAATGAATCGATATTTTGCAGATTCTCAAATCAAGACTTTGAGCTAAAATTCCTATCAAGATGACTAAAATTGAAATTATCATGTTTCATAAAGATTAGGGGTTTCTCTTCCTTGATCGATCTTTGCCGAAGAGTTTCCAAAAAACAATAATGCAAATTCCCTCGACGAAGGAAACTAACTTTGGGAATTTGAAATTTCAACAAGATTGAAGATAATGGAGATTTCTTGAAAACCGTACAACACCCAACTAAATACACAATCCTCTAAAGATCCCAAAAGTCATACCAGTCTTTTTTTTTTCCTTGTTTCTTTAAGAGTTCTTGGATACCAGGCAAAACCCATTTAAGATCAAACAAGAATTTATCAAATATATATACATTCACACAAAATTAAAACTAGAAAGGGGAAACCTGCATGGCAGGGGCATACATGTCGGTTCGAAGGCGACAAAACAGAGCCTCTGAATCCGACAACACCGACGACCTGATGCTTGTAGGGGATGCCCATCTTGTGTAGCTCCCGCCGAATGAGCTCACAAGTCTAGAATTCCTTGTACCCCAACTCCAAGTTATCGTGGATCCTCTTCCTCACCCCGACCATCAAGTTGAAAACTCTGGATCATTTTCCAACCGGAGGAATCCGGTAGCATCGGGCACATATGAAGCGGCCAGTGCCATGTTCAACTAATCGAGAAGGCAAATCAAAGCGACCCATTTGGAATTTCTCAAAAAAAAAAAAAAAAAAAAAAGCGACCCATTTGGAGAATCCCATATTGGGGTCTCAATACTCCAAATGCCAGAGGAGTGGAAGGGACATGGTTTTATGGGGATTTATGGGGAAGGATCCAAAGGAAGCCATGGGAGGTGTGCATGGTAATAGGTGGTGCAGGATGTCAATCCAAAACCAAAACTCATATAGAACATACAATGAGATATGTATACCCTAAAACAGAGGACAAGGTCCTCCGCTGCAACCTTCTGGCATTCATGTACTTAAAATCTATTTTTCTAAGAAATAATTTCAAAAAAACAATTTTCCAAGGAATTGAATCAAACCCGGTTCCGTTGCTGGTGCCGTGCAGATGAAGATGGGAGAGAGGGAGTGGATCGCCTCCCACTACTTGAAATCCAGGGCTATGATCGATGAATCAAGGATGTACTGTGCTGCGGGGGATGTGCTGATGAAGAGGGGGGAACGAGAGAAGAGAGGGAGCGGCTCGTGACCATGAGGAGCTGGGATGGGTAAATATATTAGGGCATTAATTATATGGACGATTGTGATCATGTGATAACTCAATCGGATGAACACCCAAAGAGCAATAAACCACTTTCCCCGTTTGGAGGAAGCGGAGGGCGCGCCTTTTTTTTCCCCAGTTGCGCGCGAATTATAGAACGTGGGTGCTATGTATTTTTTTTTTTAGAAATATTTGGGGGATATCAGTTGCGACGAAATATTGACTTTTAACGACGGATTAAAATCGTCGCTATAATCTGACGGATTTAATCTGTCGCTCTTTACCGTCGCAAATAGTCTGTTTTCTTGTAGTGTAGTGAAGCCTGCCTCGGACTTTGTCTTCGAGTTCCCAGGCTGTCTCTTTGGGCTGAGACGATATCAATGTCTCGGGCTTTGTTTGGTGCTGAGGCAGCAAAACTTGCCTCGGACTTTGTGTTTGAATACCAAGGCTGTCTCCTTGGGTCGAGACAATATTGACGTACATTGGCTTTAGCAGGTATCAAAGCCTGCCTCTGACTTTGTCTTCGACTGCCAAGGCTTTGAATGCTGGTTGATTGTGGGGAGACCCTGTGCGATTAAATTAGTCTTGTCTTCTGTTGGTCGAGACAAACCTCTTACCGACCCAATCGGTTGTGGGGTTTATAACAGGTTTCTTTGAATACTGGCAGATCGTGGAGAGACCCCGTGTGATCAATCCAGTGAAGGGACATCGATTATGCACCTTTGCGTTTGACAATGAATGACAGTTGAATCCTTGGGTGATCTGCAACGCCGGAGGATGTTCGAGGGTTGGCTGTCTCCAAGCCCTCAGTTATTAGTCGAACCTTCGGGTGATCTGCAATACCGTAGGGTGCTTGAGGGTTGGCTGTCTCCAAGCCCTCGGTTGATGGTTAGATCCTCAAGCGATCTGCAATGCCGAAGGATGCCCGAGGGTTGGCCGTCTCCAAGTCCTCTGTTGTCGGTTGATGTCGATAACAGATTGTTTGGAAGGAGCAGGGGATGGGTCGCACGACCAGTGGATGTTTGTTCCGTCGTTGATACAGATGACTGACATCGGAGGATTCACCCCCTATGTTTGAACGTCTATATTTAAATAACTTCCTTCGGCTGATTCACGGGTCATATCTTCGTCATTCTTGTATAGCAATGGAGACAGACGGATTGCTCAGGATATCGGTAGTTGCTACTTGACCAAAGGAGCTGGAAAGCCTGGAGGTTGTAAGTTGATTGTTCGATCCCACAAACGGTGCCAAATTATGGGGGGAGATTACGGCTGCCATACGATCCCCCTCTAATAGTCAATTAAAGGGTAGAGCTTCGATGTGTTGCATGTTGTAGGGGGCTGAGCTGTCACGCTAATATTGTAGAGCAAAGTAGAGAGAGAGAAAAGAAGAAGTTGACACATGAGGTGGTGACGGAGTTCGACCGAAGTCCACGTCTCCGTGCGGTAAGGCGTAACCTTTGAATCTATTATCTCTGAAGAAATAGAGCTACTCTCGACAGGCCGAGAAGTGCTTATACAAGTAGACAGAGGGTGGAGCAAGCTTGACTGGAGTCTAATCACCAGAAGACTCGATGAGCTTTGAAAAACAGAAAATGAATGTGGTCTGGAATATTCGATCCTCGAATATTTATCGAGTCTGCTATTTATAGAGGTTTGGAAATATCGGGGGTTTTGGTAAATATCAGAGAGGATTTACCAGATCCCAAATAGTATGTATGGGCCCCAAGTAGGACTGTGGGTCCCACTGTCATCTCCGTGGGTCCAAAATAAGGCTGCGGGTTCCACTGTCGTCTCCATGGGTCCCAGGTAGGGCTGCGGGTCCCACTATCATCTATGTGGGCCCCAAGCATGGTTGCGGGTTCTCCGTGGGCCACAGGTAAGGTTGCGGGTCCCACTATCATCTCCGGGGGCCCCAAGTAGGGTTGCGGGTCCTATTGTCGTCTCCGTGGGCCCCAAATAAGGTTGCGGATCCCATTGTCGTCTTCATGGGCCCCAGACAGGGCTGTGGGTCCTACTGTCGTGGATTAGCCAGATATTGCTCCCTGTTAAGTCTACAAATAATGTATTTTATCACTTATTTCGGACTGCATTATCATCGCTTTCCTACGTAAAACTTTTCATATACTCGTAAAGCGTATCATTTTCTTTGCACTAATGCATAGTACACTTCCATACGAACACAGTGATATATTGGTTCGCACTCATACGATGCACACATGAAAAATACGGAGCCCGATAGTCCAAATTATCCCTGTCTCTATCAATTACTTTATCGAAATCTTATGGAGTTTATTTCATGTGTTTTTCAGGAAATTAATCCGGTTCTCATATTCTGCTACAATGCATGCAACTAAGTAATTGACGACGTTGATTCGGATCGATGAATGATACATTGCACGTCAACAAAAAGCAAATCAGGTGGACAGTTCACGAGCTTGTAACTAACTAGTGGGATCGACTACAAGAAGACTATGCATAAGCAAATGACCTGGCATTGGGTGTGGCGGCTGGTTCAGTGGTTCGGATGGGAATGGAGCTCGTAAAGGATGATCTCGGATCTCGTTCGATACGCCTAGTTCATACCCGATCTTTTAGATATCTAAGCCTCGAACCCGATGAGCTTTTATACCTAACTTAGCACGAACTTTACCCATGCATGCACTCCTCTTTCACTATCATATTTAGAAAAGTGATCACAGCCATCCATGGGCTTATCAATTAGCCATGCATCCGAAATCCATGCAGTACCCGTTTCCTTCTCTTACTTTTTCTTTTTAAATTCTAAACCGGATCACAACCCATTGCACCCAACTCCATCTCTATGCGGCCGTCCCTTTCCTTCCCAGTACTTAATCACAGTCGTCCCTCGCGATTGTCCCGGACACCCAAATGCAGCCGTCCGTGTACTCCCACATGCAGCCGTCCCTTTATTCCATGCACAGTAGCTGTGCATGCACCCAACCAAGACCAGCTCTCTCTTTTCTTCCCATTTTAATCACAGTCGTTCGTGCAACTAAACCCCATGCATAACCACCTTCTCGGAAAACCTGATAACAGGTGTCCCATGCAAGCCCATACAGCCGTCCCTCTCTCATCCCCGACCCGATCGCCTCCACTCTCTCTCCTCCTTGATTCTCTCTCTCTAAAATCTGCACCGATCTTCTCTCATTACCGCACCTTTCTCTCTAAAACCGATTCTCTCTCTTACCATATCTCTTATTCTCTCTCTCTCTCTCTAAATCTTTCTAAATCCAGCCCCTACCTGATCGTCTCTCTCTCTTCCTCTAACTCTCTCTCTATTCCGAGACCCATCACAGCCGTCCCTCTCCTGTCCCGATTCTCTCTCTTTCCTTATTCTAACTGAAACCGTTTCTTTCTCTCTCTAAACCGATCCAGCAGCCCCGAGATCACAGCCGACCGCACCCATCTCTCTCTTCTCTCCCATCTTAGTTTTTCTCTCTTGGATTATCTCTCTAGTCCGATCCCCATGCAGCCGTTCGATTTCCTCTCTTCTTTCCCCTCATCTTTCTATCTCTTCCGAACCCCTCGGGATCCCATCAATGCATGCATGCAGCTGATTCCTTCTCCTAAAAACCTGGCGATCTCCCCATTACAGCAGCTCCTCCTGAACGTCTCTCTCTCTCTCCTTGCCTAAACCGAAACCCTCTCGCTCTCTCTTTCCCATTCTGAACCCCATCACAGCCGTTCGGTGTACCCAGTTCTATCCGAACTTATTTCTTTCTCCTGCCCGATTTCTCTCTTTCTAAAACCGTGCATCCCTCATCCCTATATAAAAGAAGGAGGAGGGGACGACTGGAAGGATCGAATCATCACCGCCCAACCTCATCAAACCATTAAGCCCGAACCTCATCAAACGTTCCACCCGGCCACCATTCCATCACCAATCGGGCCCGAACTTCATCCACCATCTTCCCGAATTTGATCAGACCATCACCCCCGGACTGCATCGTTTCACCACCAACCGGATCCATCATCTTCCATCTGCCAAGCTCCGAGCCACGCTTCATCCTTGCCGAAGTCACTCCATACTCCATCATCCTTGCCGTGGAAGACCATCTCGAAGCACGTCGTCACTGTCATCGCACGTCGTCATCATCGCCGGAAGCAGTCATCCACGCTCGTCACCCTTCGTATTGTCATTAATAGAGTTTGCTTGCACTTATGCTTTTATGTTAAATTCTATGAACATGTGCGGCTAAACTCCTAGCTAAGGCTATGGGGGATGCCTAGTAGTATGCTACGTTTTTCATTTGATCAATGATAAAGCTTAATTTTTATATGATTGAATCTTATATGGATGACACTGTCTGATGATGTATGTTATTTTACTTGCACATTTGTTTGACTCCGGGCATACAGACTGCTTATGAATCCCTGTGGTAAGATCGCACTAGCGTAACAAGTCTCTCGTCATATGATTTTCAATCTATTTTAGTATGTTGGATGCTTATCACTAGAAATCGATGTATTTGTACAAGTCCTCTTGATTTCACATCAACTCCAGGCATGTGTAATGCTTAAGGACCTCTGTAGCATGCATCCGAACTTAACTTTGATATTCTCCTCATACGAATTATTGATCAAAAGAATACATGAAATACTACTAGGTTGAACCCGGATGCCTTAGCCTCATCTCCATTGTAACCTCCTTTAATTAATTATAATATTTAGTTCTATTTAATTTAGTAACGTAGTTTCATCTATTGTGCTCCATTCTCAGTGGAAAACCCTGATTAGCACTCACGTTCACGCACTGTCATCACATTAGTTCCCATTAGTCCTTCAGTCCCTGTGAAATCGACCTCGGACTCACCGAGATTACTACTTCGCTACACACCCTATACTTGGGGTTAAATTGCACTTTTTAGTCCCTTAATTAGGACTACTTAAAGTTGTAGCACCCCCACAGCTATCATGTCCAAGTCCGCTGGCGCACACACGCGCGCCGCGCTTCCCATGCCCTAGCCCAAGCCCAAGCCCAAGCCCAAGTCCGGTTCGGCACGGCACGCACACGTGCATGTGTGTGAACTTGTAGTCCCTCCTCTAATGTGATGACTAGTGAGGGGAAAGGGATGATCCTTTTTAAGTTGGTAAACGGGTTATGGGACAAAACCCGTTATTTTTGTGAGGTTTTCAAACACCCAGCAAACACATGACCCCTCTTTGCCCATGCATAGTTCCGTCCATGGCCGCATCATCGGCTACGGCGAGCAGTGGAGACTAGAAGAAACGGGGGACGGAGGGGTTCAGTTAGGTTTATAATTTCTAGGTCTATGGTTCATCCAATTACTTATAGGTCTTACGTTTAGGTTCAATTCGGTGGCGGTGAACAGTGGAGCCGAGAAGCTCAGACTGCAAAGGTTCGGCTAGGTTCAATAAAAACGATAACAGTGGGCCATGGATTCTGCCACGTCACCCAACAACGTTATCTGCTGCCCAAAACGCTACCACGTCGATAGAACACAAAGAGCTGGCATCTGTCACGCAACGTGTATCAGTCGACCGTTTGCCACGTGTTCTTAGAGATTCAACTCCCGTGCTATAAAAATACACCCGAAGTTCTACTCCCGCTCCAGGATGACAGCCGCAGGATGGCGGAACAATACTTACCGGGCGGTGAGGGGCAGCGCCAGATGAGCGGCTGCGCTGCCCTCGCGAGCCTCGCAGTCAGCGGGCCGCTGCTCCTGATGATGGGCCTCACGCTTATGGCCTCCACCACGCTCCTCCTCGTCGCCTCCCCGCTCCTGCTCCTCTCCAGCCCCCTGCTCCTCTTCGGAGGGTTCGTCCTCGCCGCCTCGTTGGCCGGATTCGGTGCCTGCGCCGCCATGGCCTTCGCCGGGACCTCCGCCCTCGTGTGGGCCTTCCGTTCGGTTTGCGGCGGGTAGTGCACCGGCGGAGTCGGGTGGATTCCGGGGATGTTGAGGGAGTCGCGGGAGGGGGTGAAGGAGGAGGAGATGGAGTTTCGTGGGTATTTGCAGGAAAAGGCTGAGATGAGTCCAACTGAGAATCAGACGGTTGGGGTTATGCGGTCGGATGGTGGGGTCGAGTGATAGGGTTTCATCTGTGTACGTATTGCGTCCAAATAAAACAATAAAAACCAGTTTTTTTTTTTTTTTGGAGGTGGGGTGTGATGGTAGTCAAATGTGTGACTCGTTATTCTCTTTATTTCGATAAGCCCTTACTTAAGTTGCATTTAACTAAGTTTCTGTAATTTTATTTTTAAATATTTATTTTTACTCCTAGGATATTAAATTGGTAATAGTGCATACATAATTACTGTTGCAGTGCAGCTAGCAGAGTAACAATTCGATTGGGAGTGATTTCATGAAGCTACAGTGTAGCATAGTAACAATTCGATTGTGAGTGATTTTGTTGAGCTATAGTGTAGGTGTAGCAGAGTAACAATTCGATTGTGAGTGATTTCGTTGAGCTATAGTGAAATCACTGTAGCAGCGAAATTGATACTCTGCTGTCCGAATTGATACTTTAAATCGAATTGTTAACCAGCTATAATAATTTCATTGTAGCAGCTAGTGATTTTTCTGTAGCATATAGTAACAATTTGGTTGGGAGTGGTTTTACTATAGTTACAGTGAAATCACTGTAATAATCAAAATGATACTCTTGCCATCTGAATTGATACTATGTTGTAATGGGAGGATATTTTTATCAATCTTCAGAGGTTGAAAAAGTTAACAAGGACTTGATATAAAAATTGTCTCTTCAGAAGGGTTTGGAGCTCAAACATCTTACCTGGACTGGAGCTCAAAACAATCTCTCAAAAAGGATTTTTCACTCTTGTCACCTTTTAAATTTGGTCCTATAGAAAATAATTTAAATATTTCAAAGATAATAGGAAGGAAAGCAAGTGTCTAGAGAAGGGAGAAATCAAAGAAAAATCTCAATGAAGTGAATTTTCTTGGTGGCTGAGAAATACATCCATTGGAACTAGTTAATCGATGGTGCAGTGTTCCACTAACAGTGAATAACAGTTTTTTTTTTCACGGGAGCCTCATCCAAAGGTAAAAAATATTGTCACTCCTCTCCCTCTCCATTGCGAGAATTCATCAACGGATCCAGGAATCAAACGTTGGAGGGGGAAATGTTAGAAAAATCTTTCGAGGGGTGGGGTCTTAAATTTTGTTAAAAATTTAGGGAGGGCGAAGTTATATAATTTTAAAATAATCTTAGCTAATACTACTATAATAAAATGTTCTCTTTCGAATCTAGGGGGGCGGTCGCCCCCACACGCCCCCTGGATCCATCCCTGCAACCACCCTCACTATTGATGATCTTCGTCACTATATATGCGGTCTCCCTCACCGTCAATGCTCGTCATCGCCACGAGGCCTGTCACCGCCCTTACCGTTGTGATTGACATCTACCACCGTCAATGTTCCCATGAACAAGAGAGCAATTTTGGCTATCCAGGGTGAATATTATTCTCCAATGTAAAGCGTGTGCTAGAAGCTCATCTAGCGATTCACATTGGAATTGGAAGGTAAAGTTCACCCTGGGTGAACAAAATTATTGTACAAGTAAAAGAGAACATTTTTCTTGGTGGTTTTCTCATCTCAAGGGGAGAGAGAGCTAAATGGAGAAATGGCTTTAGATGAGGGTGTTAAAGATGTAGCTCAAAACAAGCATATACAAACTCCAAGGATCGTGTGCGAAGAAACAGTGTAAGATAGAGCATCAGGGGGGAGAAGGACTCGGCCAGGCATAGTCGTGCGCACGATTGGTATCGGCAATTTTTTAGGGCGAGAAAATAAAGTCGAGTTGTGCACACGGCCATTGTGTGCACGACTTTCAACGGCAACACGCAGGATGGGCGGTTCGGGCTGTGTTTTCTCGTGGGACTCCTTCTCCAAGTTGAATACAGATGTATGGTTATAAATAGGTGATCCTAGGACGAACCTAGGGGATCATGGTGGCACAATAGTAACCCTAAGGAGAGATTAGAAGGTAGCCATCACCAAGGAAGAGGAAAGAGAATCCATTGGAGGCGGAAGTTCTCAGTAGAGAATCCATTGGGGTGGAGGGCTGCGGGATCTATTCTCTAAAGGGGGGGTCCTCTTTGTGGGCGTATGGGGGATTGGTTAGAGACAATTGTAATTGTACTCGAGTTTTTCTCATACAAGTAAATCCATCGATTGGTCGTTGTTGAAATTTTTTGGGTGTTTTGCTTGTTTACTCCTTCTTGCTCGGTCTTGTCGGTGGTCGTCTATACCGTGGTGGTTCTACGCACATCATATTCTGCTGTGCTAAGGCTTCGGATACTAATAAATTGGTATCAAAGCTTAGGTTGTTGGAAATAATTGCATGGCAGAAACCCGCAGCGGAAGCAAAGAGTAGGTCCGAAGACCGTGAGCGGTGTGCGTTACATATCAAAATTTTCATTAAAACCCTACACATACGTGTATGAATCTAGCATGACAACTATGCAAACCCCTAACGTCGATCTAACACGAGAGAATAATCTAGCATGCATGCATGTTCCATCTATGCTAGATCTACAAGTTAGAGATCATACCTCCGTGTGGATTCTTTTGCGGCGACAAATTTATTCTTTGTCGATGGAGATAGCCTCAGATCTGCTTGGTATACCTTCGGTGCAACAGTCATAACGTTTTGCTCTGAACTTCGATTGGGCTGAATTTTGGACTGCAAGTAGAGAACTTCGAGACGCAACTTTTGCAAGTGGTTTTACGTCGTTTGGAGTTCTGTAGATCCCACAGTCATAGAAACATCATTGATTTTCTATACAGTATCTGGACAGCAAAAGCTTACGGAAGACACCTTCTACTTCACCCGATCTCACACGATGCATGGCACCTCGTCGATGGATCTCTGAGTGCCTCCATCCGATGAGCCTTCTCCTTATACGAAATACCACGCGAGAAAGACGAGTCACCATCCAATGGCACAAGCGAGGGGGAGAGACGAAAGAGGAGAGGAGAAGAGAGCTATGGAGAATAAAGGAAGGGGGTTCGATTTTTTCAGCACCTATGGCCAGCCTACCTTTGCCTCTTTTATAAGGCCAGCCTACCCCATTGAATAGGGCACTAATGGGATAGGTTTGATCCCAAAAAAACTCCTTTTATCTCTCATTCTCTTTATCCGTTTCCCCCACTTATAAGACTTGAATTTGATCAATTCAAATCTCTATGTATATCCCTATGGTCGGCACTATTACTGGGGATTCTCATCCCCAAAATATAGGGGCCGGCCCTATATAGGTCTCCCACAGCTAGGGTTGGCCACCAGTGAGGCTTGACAGTGCATATTTTTACCAAAACGTCCTTATGCCTTAAATTGATCATTTCTAGTGTGCGAGATTTAGCGACTCTTCCTTAAGTTATCTTTACAAGTTACTTTACTATTAATTGAGGTCACCGGAGGGTGCCCCTAGTAAAGTCAACTAGTCAACTCGTAACATATCCCGGTGCTTCGCACCTATGTAGTGAAGTTCACTTATGGCGAGGGATAATTACATGCATTTTTGCACTAACATAGGGTTTCCCCTTAGTGCACACACACGTAGTTACGCATCTACCGTGCACTAGTGTGAAGCACTCATGGAGCATAAGTTTGAACTTCTCGCTTACGCTTACTACGTCCTGTGTTTCGAGGAGATGGTACAAAGACCGTACATAATGTGGATAAGGTGGAACCTTTAGGGACTAGGGTTCATGGCTTTCAACTTGGACTCGATCGACACACTACCCGAGTGTACCATTGATCCCCTGAGTCCCCTGCGTGTCCACCCAAAGTGCAACACAAGCTGTACTCCAATTCCCCCGGACTTACCTCTCGCATACCCCTGCTCTCCGCTTAGTATGGTAAACCCACTATCCCTCCACTTGGTGCCATGATGCAACTCGAGTTGTGGAGGATACCGTCAGACTCGAGTACTCATATGACTTGGTTCCTTTCAGGTTGACCACATACGTCGTACCTCAGATTACTCTGCTGAGTAATTGGATTCGGTCAACAGTCCAGCTGATGACCACTTGGCCAGGGTTTAATATGACGTAGGTCAGACCAAGGAATGCACCTCTCGTTAGGGATATGGATGGCTTACAGGAGTGACACACTGATGCAACGCCAGTCGGGTAACCCAGTACACTGTGGTTTTGGATCACTATATCCGGATCCTCACACATTGGTGCGCCAAAGCACCACACAACTGGTTAGTCCACCAGACATGGTTCCTCAGGATTTAGGACCGTTTTACCCTAAGCAGAAATATGGCTTAGTGCACCGGTGTCTACTCATCGATCTGTGTACCGTGTTGGTTCTGTTCGACCACAGACACTGTGCCTGGTAATGACCGTGGTGGAGACATCCATGCTTTGTCATCCCAACAGCTTATCCTAATAGGATGACCAACCCTAATCAGAGCTGCGAACGTATTTAGGTTACATGGGATCAGTCCCTTGAGTTTCCCACTTAAGTGGATTACCATATAGCTATGACTCTCTATTCTGTAATCAGAACACATACTAAGGTATGTACTAAGATGCAATCTTAAGCTATCAACCATTCATAGCTTAACTATAGATTTTTACGAGCTGTAGACCTCACCAATTTTAACATAGGTTCGGGATGATACCAATAAATTGGTATCAGAGCTTAGGTTCTGGGTGATCCCAATAAATTGGTATCAGAGCTTAGGTTCGGGGTGATACCAAGAAATTGGTATCAGAGCTTCTTGTTGGGGATCCGAGAAGGCTCTAGTTCGACGGTGCAAAACAATGTCGACCGAAGAAAGGGGGCCGAGATGCACTCGCGGCACGGGGTGCGACGGAGGACCCAGGAGCGACACTCAAGGAGGAAGCCAGAGGGCCAGGGAGAGGTTGCAGTATAGCACCTCCCTCTCGGGGGCTTATTGCAATGACAGCTGGCGCCCGAGGCAAAGGGCACAGTAGGAAGAGGCACAGTCCAATGCTTTCCAGGAGGTTCGGGTCTTTGGAGGAGTCTTCGAGGGGGAGCACCTCCTCCTTCGGAACGGTTCGAGACACCAAAGGCGTTAGCCGGGAGGAGGGGTGAGATCTTGGCACCTACTCTTTGGTTTGATAGATCACGATAGCAAGCTGTGATGGCACGGTACATGTGGGTGCCTAGATCGAGGGGGAGCACCTCGATGGCACGGGAGTCATCGAGGCATCGTGTTTAACCACCGACGAGCGGATTAATGTTGGTTGCCGATTAGTAACAGTTGGAGGTGCCGACGGATACCGGTTCGGATCGTCGACAGGCGATGTGGGTACTGACGGGCACAGAAGCGACATGCACGATCGCAGGTACACCTGCAGTTTAGCAGGGTGCGTGGCTATCGACGAACGACTGAAAAAATATGATGACGGTCGTGGTGATGGCGGACTCAGACGTGGGCAAACCTGTAGTACAACAGGGTGTGGAGGATATTCGATCGTTGGCTAACAAAAAACAGCTCAGGAACAATAGGCACGAGAAGCATCGCAGAGTGAATCAAGGGTCATGGTTTACGGTGGGTCCTTAGCCGTAACGTCAACCCCGCGCTCACCATCCATCACATGCAATAACGGTTCCTGCACTAAAGAGCATTCACTACTCTGTCGAGTTTATGTACAATGTGTTGGGTGTGTGTTTGATAACCACACAAAATCAATAAAAGTTTAGTCCCATATTGATATAGGGAAAACCCTCTTATACATTTAAAAGAGATTCTCCCTTTCCCCTACTAATCACACAAGAGGAGAGACTCCACAAGCGTACACACGTGTGTGCGTGCACGTGCGTGCCAAACCAAGCCGGGCTGGGCTTGGCAGCGCATGTATGTGCGCCCACGGACCTGGACCCGATAATCGCTTTGAAATGGGTTGGTCCGCACATGCCTTATTTTTATTTTTGGTTTTAAACCCTCTACTATATTTATTATTTTTCATTTTGGCCACTAGTCGTTGCATGCTAGCCGTTACGCGAGAGTATTGCTGCATAAACCGCTCCCCTCTTTCATCTTCCTATTAACTGTCCAAGGCCTATATAAGGACTGGTGCAACCATGGAGAACACACTAAAGTTGTGCTGCGTTGCTACCCCTTTGCTTCGCGAGAATTTCTTCTCTTGCTTTCGAGTCGCTGGATTCCTGTAAGTTGTTTGAGGTTCACATATCCTTCTTGAAGTCGTGCTGATGGGAAGAAGATTGTCTGACCGGGGTCGTCATATCTCCAAAATTTATTGCCATGAGTCTTGTACGAGAGGGGGTAATAAGATTCTTGTGACAACGTTTAGTACGATTCGACCATCAGACCAGAGTTTCTAACTCTACTTTCTTGCTCGTACTAGATCTATATAAATTAACTTGCATTTAATATAAAATCTAAATAGATTTTTGGTATTTATATAGATATCTATTTGTCTCTCTTTTCTAGAAAAGTTCGACAAGGCGAATGACGGTTCCATAGAACCCGCTCTGCCTTGGCAAATCATTTCTAAATAAAATTCGTTGTATTGTCTTTATTTATAAAATACTATTTGCTAAACAATAAATATTTTAATATTAAGAATTTGATTAAGTCCTATTTTTCCTAGTATAAAATGGTTAGACTTCCAACACAACGAACCTAGCATGTACATCTCGTGAAACGTGTAACGATAGGAATAACTCTATATTAAAATATTAAAACTCAATACAAAAGAAAGTCTGATGTCCATTCGGATCCACGCGGCTCGGCACGCGCGTGTGTGGTGAACTAGGTATGATTCTTGAGAAACAACAAAGCCGTATACAGAGAGTCCTATTAAATATGCATTAATAGTTCTCCCCTGTATAATATGATACTGAATAAAAAAAACAGTTTTATATTCACTCCAAAATCAATTTTTTATAACAAGATATGTTTAATTATAAAGAATTTTAAAAGATGAGAAAAATCTATATAACATGCATGTTAAGGCGGTATTGTACTACTAGGCTAATATTGCGCAGAGATAAGTTAACCATCCGATCTAATCAATATATGAATGGGATCCATCCGACCTCTCTCTCTCTCTCTCTCTCTCTCTCTTCCCCATGATCTCTCTCCTTCTCTCTATTCCCCACGATCTCTCTCTCCGTCTCTCCTTCTAACTGCTCTCTCTTCGTCCTCTCTATCTCTCTCTCTCTTCCAACGTTCTTTGTCTCTTCCAACGATCTCTCTCTCTCTCTCTCTCTCTCTCTCTCTCTCTCTCTCTCTCTCTCTTCCAACGATCTCTCTCTATCTCTCTCTCCGTCTCTTTCTCTTCCAACCTCTCTCTCTCTCTCTCTCTCCGGGGGGTTGGGGGGGTCACGCCGAAGGCACGGGCATTCACTAATGATATACATATGAGAGTGGACGAATGGGAAGCTGCCATGTGGCACGAAAGCCCTCAGCTTTATATTAAGATAAATAGATAGATGGTTTGTTCTTCATGCATGCGATAACGGATCTGAAATCAAATCCGAATAATATCGGATAAGTTTTGATCCCACATTCCTATTATGTTTAGGTGCAGATTTGAATCATAAATAAATATTTATTTGTATTTGATCCTTATCCATACAACGAACTAAATCTCGTTTACTAGCCTACAATGCTGACCCGGTGGGAGATCCAAAAGTGGTGTTTGCTGTTCTGTCCACAACACCCAAATATCACCACCGCTCCAGCCCTCAATAAAAGCCTATCGACGGTGATGATCGTGCCTATCAGCTGCACCGTCTTCTTCTCGGAACAGCAAACCACTCGTCTCACTCTAATCCGGCAAAAGGAGCGAGCAATGATAGCTGGCATCTTAGTGGGCCTCCCACCTATGAATCCAAGATAATCTTAATTAATCAATTAGTCAACTAATTAACACTATGGGTCAGTTGGGTGTGTGGTCACTATGGTGTCAAGAATCACTCTCCACAAATTCATTACGACATGACAAGTGTTTGAGGCTTTGGTTTATCCACTCACTTATCCATAGGAGGCTCTATCATCCTATGGAACATCTGGAAAGCCAGGAACCGCTGGATCTTTGACAAAGAGCTTCCGAATCCTCACGATATCCTTATGGCTTCTAACGCCCTCTTCTAGCAGCTTCAATCGATCAGTCACCATGATCTGAAGTTACATCCCTCCCATTGGTTACTGTCGGATCCGAGACTATTAAAGGTTAACGTGGATGGGGCTTCGGATCGATCGCTAGCTTCCACAGGAATTATCATTCGGAATAGCTCGGGAGCTCATGTGTACTCCGCAGGGGCTGTTTTCCACGCTTGCGAGGTCATTGCGATTGAGGACAGAGCTATCATTCATGGGTTGCAAGCTCTAAAAAGAGTTGATGCTCCTCGGTCATTATGGAGGCGGACAATCAAGTTCTCATTCATCTCCTGTCGGATGGAGATCTGTCTCCATCATGACGGATACAAAATATTATATCTGACTACAGGATGTTAACTCTGGGATTTTTCCAGTGCGTTTTCTCCCATGTTCGCAGGAATCTTAATAGCTATGCCGATATGCTGGCTAAGCTCGCCCTTCAGGCTAATGACTCATTTTCGTCTTTCATTGCTTCCCCTTGTATCGCCACCCTTATCCAATCTGATTTGGACTCGATGAATAATTGTAATCAGGTTCCTGACTTTCGGGTTTGGGCGCCATGAATAGAACCCCGTAGTTCCTGCCAAAAAAAAAAAAAACCAACGGGTTTTCCAGTGCACCCGCGGGTTACAGGACCCCCCCGCCCCATCAACTTACTACAGAGGGATCCGGTAATGGGTGCGGCTATTTACACCACCTGTATTACTAGGGGCAGCGCATTTAAGAAAAAGAAAAAGCCGATCATATCCCTATGTCATGAATGAGGGCAACTCAAACCCTTTGCCACGCCTCCTCCGTCCCCAATCCTACATGTTAGGCATGTTGCCATCTCCGACCTTGTCAGACAAAACATCACCCACCTCTATCGTTCGAATCTACCTCTGCCTCTCTCCTCTCCCTCATTCCTCGTCCCCCTCCAACTTTCTCCCTCCTCTTTCTTCCCCCTACCCCCCCCCCCCTCCTTATTTCTCCTCCTACACTCGATTGTTTCAGACTGGGCTTCTTCCCTGTGCACTTAGCAATACGATGTTGAGTGCATCTATATATCATTTGGTCATATAAAAACCGAGTGTTCATTGATGGCCGAATGGTCTGTAGCTGCACTAGGCATTGCATGGCTGAGTGGTCACTCCTTCGTCCTCCTCATACACTCGATTGTTTCAGCCTGATCCCCTTTCTTTATGCACTCGACTGAAACGACTGAGTGTAGAGGGGGCTGGGGGGAAGGCGGAGGAAGGAGAAGGAAGGAGGAAAAGGATGGGCAGCAACGGATGGACGATGGACACCAGCATGGTCAGGGCGGTGGACAGACTTTGGTGGATGGCAACGTGAGGAGGAAAGGAGGCATGATTCGATGGACGGTGATGAGCAGTGGTTTGCACCACACATTACCGGCCGGTGTGGCACAATTGCAGGAACCCAAATCTTCTGCACTATTTCTTGATCTGCACTATTGTCTGCCCCCCAAGTCACAGTCGTCCGTTGCACCCATACTTGACTTGTGCATTGGACTCAGCCCCAACTGGCTGGCCAAAGAACGACAGTGATCAGGTACAAGCTGGAGCCTATGTCGCTGGGCCAATCATAATCGTTTCTTTGATTACCTGGTGCACTGAAAGGCGATGCACCCGTCGGGTATGGGTGCAACAGACGGCTATGACTAGTGGGACAAACGATGGAGCAGAAAAATGACCCAGAAGATTTGGGTTACAATTGCTGGTGTTGGCCCTCAATAACCTGCACCTGCCCTGGCAATTGTGTTTCCCTAGTAATCTCTGAGGTGTACAGCCCCAACCTCCGACGGTTGGGAGATACTGGACATCGACCATGAATGAAACGATAAGGTTGCCACGCGGGACACCGGAACAAAATGCGGACGTTGAAGCGTGTCCGCCAACACCCACCGATATCGCCACCCCATCCTTTTAATAATACACTCCTATTTACCTGCTACACCAGGTTTCAAACGCAATCCAGCTGACCCAGCCGGCAAGTGAACCCTCTACAGCCGGTCGCCATGTGCCGTACGCATTATCGAAAGCGGGTGGCGACATCCATCTCCAAGAGCAAACGCGGATTGCCAGGCTTGCTGAACGCTGCTTACCGTAATTGAGGGATTCTCCAAGGTTAAATTAGGAAAAAAAAAGGATGGAGAAAGGGATTAGGGGAGAGCAGGAAAGCAACGGCTCTCTGCATGCCCTCACCCTGCCATATAATGGGCGGATCGATACAGAGTTTAGAGAGAGAAACCCCCAAATGCCCACACAAACGGTGGGGAGAGAGAGAGGGGGAGCGTGGATATCGTTGAGGCGGTTTTGCATCGCTAGGGCTCGCGTGGCGTGCGAGCAAACCCTGGCTTTCTCGATATATAGTCTCCCCGGCCCCCCTCCTCTCTCTCTCTAACGACACAGTAGAGAGAGAGAAGCCGCAGCAACCGATCGAGGTAAGAGAGAGAGAGAGACAGAGAGAGAGGATTCAAAATTGTTGAAGGTCGCCTTCAATAATCAGTGCGAGTTTCACCGTCTTTTTGATTCTTCGATCGTCTTGTTTGGAAAAAAAAAATTGAATCCATGATTTCAATCGGTTTCGCTTCTGATCTGGATCCATTCATCAGTTCGCCGAGCTCATTCCTCGAGGTTTTCCCGCGCGGATCCGAGATTTCTTCGCTCTTCGGCTCTTTTTGATTCCCGATTTTTATTTTGGAAAAATCTGACTGCATGCAGCTTGTGATGCATTTCAGTGTTATCGATCTCCGAAATTTTGAATTTTCTCCCTGAGCTGAATTTTGAGATTTGAAATTTTTTTTTCCCTGAAGAAATTGAATCGTTTGTGTGTTCATTTGATGCAGCGAATGGAGCGTGGGAGCAAGAAGAGGGGGAGAGAGGGGAAGGAACTGATGGAGGAGGGGATGGTACGAGTAGGAGTCGGCGCGGGCTCGTCGACGAAGGCGAGGAAGCAGGAGATGCGCGGCCCGGCTTTCGAGGACGGCGGCGATGTCTCCAACGGATCCGGCGCCGGCCGGGCGCTCGGCGTCTTCGAGTTCCCGTGGCAGCAGCAGGAGGGGCTCGCGGCGGCGGAGCCGGACGGCCGGGATCTCCTGGACGTGTTCTTCTCGTCCCTCGTCGACGGCTCCTCCGCCGCCATCGGGTTCCCCGGTGACCGGCTGTTCCGGGCCCCGGCGGCGATCCCTCTCCCCGAGGAGAGGGACGAGGATAGCTCCTGGCCGTTGGATGGAGAGGCGGACGGCGTGGATTGCATCTGGAGCTGCGCGCTCGGGCAGCCGCTCTCCGCTGTGTACAGTAAGGGCTCCAGCGCATGATAGTTTTTTTGGCCTTTTTCCAATTTGAATTCGGCGTTTAGACGTTGCTACAGTGATGACTGTAGTTGATATCCAGAAAAAAATCTTTCATTTTTTTAAACTCACATCAAAACCATCGGGATGTATCACCGCCATTGGTTCGGCTGAGTGTCATGTAGCTGTCGGGTTGCCTGCCATCGGACGGCTGTGATGAGTCACCTTAAGTAAGGAATCATTGACAAACTCACACGGATACAACTCCTGCCGGCACACGTGTGTTCCACATGTATGTGTTTAGCTTTCTCCTTTTTGGGATCCAATCCTTTGAGGAGATATAAATGGGCCTTTGAGGAGATATAAATGGGATCAGAAATTCATTTGCGTGACACATTCATGAAAAATGACAATGATGTCTCGAGAAATTAAAGGAGGTGTTTGGCAACATTACGGAAACTTTTGTTGTTATTTCCGGCTCCAAATTTTAAAAGTAACGGTTAATATTTGTTCTGGTGGAATGAATAGTTGGAAATGAGAATTTATCGCTCCGTCGGTTTGTCTGCCAATTGGATGTTGAAGAATCGAATTTATCTTAGAAATGGTAATTGACGAGGATATCCTCTGCTAGATGAAAATAACCTAAGGGCCGTTAGTAAATTAGGATTTGGTGAAGAGTTCCTTGTATTTAGGTTTACATAAGTAGTGGTTCTGAACTTCTTTGTGGTATTTTAGATTTAAGTGTTAGTGGTTGCGGAGTCCACAGCGTGAACTCCTGATCCAGGCGTTAGTCAATATTTTATATGATCTTGAACTCCTAAGTTAGGCGTTAGTCAATAATCATGGTACAAGTCCATGACTTCATAACAAAAAGGATTTACAAACCCAAGCATATATACTTTTTGCCCATCAAAAGTTCCACCTCAAAGGTGGAATTTTAAATCCCCTACATAAGACTTTCTCTTTGAAAGGTATCATCGGCATCTCCCGGAATCCTAGCGTGGAAGCTAACGTCGGATCCCCAACAACCCTCATTCTCCTCTTCCAGGTATCTCTCTATCTCCTTTCTTCCTCTTCTTTGGGTATACCCAACCCCTCTCGACCGCCCTCTCCCTTCGCCCCCCCCCCCCCCCCCCCCCCCCCGGTCGGAACAAAATACAGTAGAGAGAGAGAGAGAGAGAGAGAGAGAGAGAGAGAGAGAGAGAGAGAGACCCTCTGGATCCGTCCGGTTCCGATCACGACGTCCGTCTGGCTCCGATCGTAACGCCCGTCCGGTGCCGATCACGACGCCCATCCGGCTCCGTCATGACGCCTGCCTCCTCGATCATATATTGGACTCATTATTTTAATTAGTATGCTACTTCCAATTTGTATGTTATTTGTGGAAATGACCTCCTTGGTTGATAGTATGCTAAAATCTTTTGGCATGATACAATTGGTAATCTTGTTTGAAATATGATCTTATTTATAAAAAAATTATCAATTTCTATATGTAAAATTACTCATATCTTTGATATTAATTTTTTTTACCATTTGACTTATGTAAAAATTGGTCAAACTATTTATCCAACGTGATGAGACAATCTTGGATGACAGAGGCAATGTTGATTAAATCGAGGTTAATTTTGATTCATTGTTCTTATATATTTTTTTAATGAACGTATTAATACTTTTCGTATTAAGCCTTCAAAATTCATCAAAATTGTTCGTCAAATGTGTTAGTTAAATGGAATTTTATGTCCAAGTCTACAACAAAAATCCCACGTGAACTCCTAAAAAAGGGATTTATGAGACCGCGGGCTTCTCAAAAAAGTCTGCAGACTCACAAAAAAACCCAGAGACTCTTTAAAAAAAGTCCATAGACTCTGACCGCAAGTCCATGAACTCCTGAATAATGATTTTAAAATCCCAATTGACTAACACCCCCTAAATTTCTCATGTTCTTTTGATCTAGGTAAATTCATCTAAATTTTCGATCGATCAAATATATATCGGCAAATAATGTTTTGTACGCGATGGGCAATCAATGTCCGATCAATTTTGGTGAGACTCTAATGCGCCACCAAACTAGAAAAAAAATAAATCCTGAAAAATCATTTTCCTAGGACATTGGATAAAAGATTGTGACACAAAGTGAGATTATCCGGATAAATCAATATACAATCTAAATTACTAGCCAAAGGAACGGAAACTTAAGGAAAAAGTATAAGACCATGTTTTGAAAGTATATACGAAAACGGATATAATTTGAAAGTTTTCATAAAAAAATCATAATCATGTGAAAATACAAATATATTCCTAAAGTTCTAATTAATGGGATGCGGTCTGCGGACGGTGGCGGCGGGGCCGACTAACGGCAATGGGTGGGAGGTGGGTCGGCAAAGGTGATGGCTGGCAGTTGGGGGGGGAGGGGGGCATCCCCTTAGGATTCATCCCATGGCCTATAATTTAAATCAATGATAGTTTTATCAGTCAAACGGTCAAGCAGGATCTAGAATGGTAATTTTCAAAGTCATGTCTGGTCAAGTTATGTCGGTTTAGGTGGGTTTGATCAGGTTAGGGTATATAAGGGTTGTCGGGTCGGGTCGGATCGAGTCGGGTGATGCCAAGTTGATTGAGGTGGAGTAAAATTGGAAACGGGTCGGATCATTATGTCTGTTGTTCTTTGAATCTCGGGACTTTCTTATGTGCTTCATTTGGTGACCCTTGGATATCCGTCTCCTCATAAAATCGGCTTATAATGGAAGGCCCAAGATGGGATATGAAGCCCATAATTGGATGCCCTGGGGCCTAAAAACCCTGAGTTGTAAGAGGAGGTCCACATAGGGCATACGAAAGCCACCGCCCAGTTCCTAGCCGATATGGGACTAAACCCAACAATCCCCCCACACTAGGCTAGGGCTTGACCACCCATCAACCAAGATTGCTGACCTATGTTCTATTTTAAAGGTATAGGCTTCGTGGGCTCCCAACTCTTGAGCTCACATGGTGACTGTTAGGAGATGAAGACTAGGGTTTGGAGAGAATGGAATTGTCTCTATTGAGGGACTCAAGCCCAATATATATGTACATGTATGACCATACAACCCGACCCGACTGTACAAGTAACCCGACCCATCTATATACATTAACACTCCCCCTCAAACTCACGGTGGATCATGAACCGAGAGTTTGCCGATAAAGTGTCGGAAGCGAGCAATCGTAAGGGCCTTCGTCAGAAAATCAGCAGTCTGCTCCGATGACGAAATGAATGGCAAGGAGATGGTGTGGTCGAGAAACGCCTGGCGAACATAATGACAATCAACCTCGATATGTTTTGTTCGCTCGTGGAAGACCGGGTTGCTAGCAATCTGAATAGCACTCCGGTTGTCACAGAAGAGAGGCGTGGGCCCGGATATCACAACTCCCAAGTCGAGCAGAAGGCGGCGAAGTCAGACAATCTCTGCGGTGGTGGAAGCCATAGCCCTGTATTCGGCTTCGGTGCTGGAGCGAGCAACAGACTCATGTTTCTTACTGCGCCACGAAATGAGCGAATCACCCAGAAACACACAGTATCCTGTAGTAGAGCGACGAGTGGCTACATCTCCTGCCCAATCTGCATCAGAGTAGGCACGCAGCACCAACAGAGATGTGGAGGGAAACAGGAGTGAACGGGTGATGGTGCCTCGGAGGTAGCGGAGAATCCGAAGGACAGCTGCATAGAGAACTGAGCGTGGAGCCTGAACAAACTGACTGACAATGCCAACAGCATGAGCAATGTCTGGCCGGGTCATAGTGAGGTAGACGAGCATCCCAACCAGCCTCTGGTAGCGGGAGACATCCTGGAGCGGTTCACCGTCTGTAGCGAGAAGCTTCAAATTGAGCTCCATGGGTGTATCAGCAGTGCGTGTGTCAGTAAGAGCAGCATCAGCAAGGATGTCGGAGATGTACTTCTGCTGGGAGACCAACAGACCATGGGCTGACCGGGCAATCTCAAGGCCCAAAAAGTAGCGAAGAGATCCCAGATCCTTCATCTCAAACTGACTCTGGAGGTGCCGCTGGAGAGAGGCGATGGTGGCACTGTCATCCCCAGTGATGATCATATCATCCACATAGAGGAGAAGAACTGCAATGCCCTGACTGGAGGAGCGAGTGAACAAGGCATAATCGGAGTGACGCTCAACAAAACCGGCGGCCAGAACTGCACTGCGAAATTGCTCAAACCAGGCACGAGGGGCCTGCTTGAGCCCATAGATGGCTCGGCGCAACCGACACACGTGCCCTGGAGGAACTGAAGTGCCCGGAGGAGGAGCCATGAAGACTTCCTCGGAGAGATCACCGTGGAGAAATGCATTGGTGACATCCATCTGATGGAGAGGCCACCCTCGAGCAGCTACCACAGGTAAGAGGGTGCGCACAGTAGTCATCCGAGCAACTGGAGCAAACGTCTCCTCGTAGTCAATCCCATACTCCTGGGAGAAGCCACGAGCAACGAGGCGAGCCTTGTGCCGCTCAATGGATCCGTCAGGTCGAGTCTTGACCTTGAATATCCACTTGCAGCTAACAGGCACCACACCTGAGGGACAAGGCACCAAATCCCATGTCTGGGTCCGCTGAAAAGCCTCAAGCTCAACTGACATGGCCTGCCGCCACTCTGGATGCAACGCTGCCTCACGGTACGATTGGGGCTCCCGATGGGTGTGTATAGCAGTAAGAAAGGCCTGAAAAGAAGGTGAATAGGAGGCACTGGCAGAGTAGCCAGAGGAGTCAGGAGAGTCAGAGGGAAAGGCAGAGTAGCCAAACCTGTCAGGAGAGTAGTCATATCTGTCAGGAGGGTGATGTTCGCGCGCCGGGTAGCGCCGAACAGGAGCAGGATCCACGACCGGGGAGGAGGGGGCAACAACATCAGGCGAGGGAGTACCAGTGGGAATCGACTCTGGAGGAGGAGCTGCAGACCGACGAACATAGACACGAGTAACAGGTGGTGGTGGAGGAGGCGAGGGAGACTGAGGAGGTGGTGGTGGTGGTGGAGGTGGCGGGGAAGATGGAGGTGGAGTAGGTGTGGGTGGGGCAACAGAAAACGGGGGTAGAACGGGAATGTGGAGATGTGATGAAGGTGAGGAGGGTGACGCAGGAGAGGAGGGTAACGACGTAGAAGAGGACGTAAGTGGTGAGGGAAGATCCCGGGACTCAGTGGAAAAGTACGGGACATCCTCTACAAAGGAGACGTGGCGAGAGATACGGATCCGGCGAGCTAAGGGATCGTAGCACCGATAGCCCTTGTGCTCCCGACTGAGTCCTAAGTGAACACACCTAACAGACCTAGCAGAGAGTTTGGTGCGCTCATGGGGAGGGAGGAGGACGAAACACGTGCACCCAAAGGTACGAAGAAGAGAGTAGTCAGGAGATGTGGAGTAAAGCCGCTCGTACGGGGAAACACCCGAGAGGGATGAGGACGGAGTGATATTGATGAGGTGAACAGCGGTCAGGACAGCTTCAGCCCAGTAGGAATGTGGAACAGAAGCAGACAGAAGTAGAGCTCGTGCTGTCTCGAGGACATGACGATGTTTGCGCTCGGCGACTCCGTTTTGTTCATGGGTATGGGGACACGACTGTTGGTGAAGAGTGCCGTGAGTCTGAAGGATCTCACGCATCTCAGAGGAGAGATACTCCTGGGCACAATCAGACCGAAAAGTCTTAATACGCCGACCAAACTGGGTGTGAAGCATAGTAGTGAAGGTCCTGTAAATATGAGGAATCTCGGAGCGGCGACGCATGAGATAGACCCAGGTGCAGCGGGAGTAATCATCTATGAAGCTCACATAATACAAAAAACCAGTAAAAGAGGCAACTGGAGCAGGACCCCACACGTCAGAGTGCACGAGATCAAAAGGGGCGCTGGAACGGGAAACACTAGTAGAAAAAGGAAGAGCAAGGTGTTTGGCTAATCGACACCCAGTGCAGACAAAGAGAGGGGAGAAGGACACCCGACCCAAAGCGCCAGAGCGAAAAACGCTTTGGAGTCGATCACTGGATATGTGACCTAACCTTCTGTGCCACAAATCGGCATCAGAGGTAACAGACAGAGCCGACGGAGTGGAAGTGGGAACCTGAAGGTGATCCAACTGATAGAGTCCCCCTGCTCGACGACCCAGCCCAACTCTCTGACCCGTCCGCGGATCCTGCACAGAACAAGAAGAAGAAGTAAATGTAACGATCAGGCCCGAGTCACAAAGAGAACTAACAGATATTAAGTTAATGTTTAAGCGGGGAGCAAGGTGAACACGAGGTAAGGTTAGGCGACCAGTGGGATCCGAGGCAGGGGTGATGGATCCACACTGCGAAATGGGTAGACGAGTCCCATCAGCAGTGTGAATCCCCATGTGGGTAGGAGCAGGGCTACAGTCCGTGAGGACAGAAGGATCGGAGGTAAGGTGGCAGGAGGCACCCGAGTCGAAGATCCATGGAGCAGTAGTACCCGGAGTGGCAGAAAGACTGTGAGCTGGCGGAGAGCTGGTAGAGGCGAGGTATCGCAACAGTAACTCCTCAAAGCGCTGGAGGCGGTCGGAGTAAGACCGAGACTGAGCAGAAGTATCCGGAGTGGCAGAAAGACTGTGAGCTGACGGAGAGCTGGTAGAGGCGAGGTATCGCAACAGTAACTCCTCAAAGCGCTAGAGGCGGTCGGAGTAAGACCGAGACTGAGCAGAAGTATCCGGAGTGGCAGAGAGACTGTGATCGGTCGAAGAGCTGGTGGATGCGAGGTATCGCAACAGTAACTCCTCAAAGCGCTGGAGGCGGTCGAAGTAAGACCGAGACGGAGCAGGAGTGGTGGCAGGTGGTGCTGGAGTAGGGAGATCAGCAGCAGCAGCAGTCTCGCCATCATGGCGGAGGGGACCCTGACGACGTCCACAATCGACGGACGTGGTGGAGGGACGTGGCCCGAGAATACCATCAAAACGAGGAGACTGAGGGACTCGACGATCAGCGACTGTGTGCAGGCAGTATGGGAGTCGAGAGAAGCTGTAGGAAGCCATACCCCTGAAGTACGGGGGCGAGCCGGCACAAGGGAGGTCTAAGGCAGTTCGTACAGAGGAGAAGGGGGGGCGGTGGGGCTTCAGGGGGGGCGCAGGAGGGGGCGGTGGGGCTTCAGGGGGGTGCAGGAGGGGGCGGGGGTGCAGGGGAGGGCGGAGGGGGGCCTGCCGGGTGGAGGGAGGCGGAGGGGGGGGGGGCCTGCGGGGTGCAGATGGGGCCGGAGGGGGGGCTGCCGGGTGGAGGGAGGCGGAGGGGGGGCCTGCGGGGTGCAGATAGGGCTGGGGGGGGGCTGCCTGGTGGAGGAAGGCGGATGGGGGGCCGGTGGGGTGCAGGTGGGGCCGGAAGGGGGGGCTGCCGGGTGGAGGAAGGCGGAGGGGGGGCCTGCGGGGTGCAGATGGGGTCGGAGGGGGGGGCTGCCAGGTGGAGGGAGGCGGAGGGGGGGCCTGCGGGGTGCAGATGGGGCCGGAGGGGGGGGGGGGGCTGCCGGGTGGAGGGAGGCGGAGGGGGGGCCTGCGGGGTGTAGATGGGTCGGAGGGGGGGCTGCCGGGTGAAGGAGTGGCCGGAGGTGACTGCCGGGTGAAGGGGAGGGGCTGCCGGGAGGAGGAAAGGCCGGAGGGGAGGGCTGCCGGGTGGAGGGAGGCCGGAGGAGGGGCTGCCGAGTGGAGGGAGGCCGGAGGGGGGCTGCCGTCGTCGCACGAGAGAACCCTAGAGCTCTGATACCATGTTAGGAGATGAAGACTAGGGTTTGGAGAGAATGGAATTGTCTCTATTGAGGGACTCAAGCCCAATATATATGTACATGTATGACCATACAACCCGACCCGACTGTACAAGTAACCCGACCCATCTATATACATTAACAGTGACAATGAGAGCAATTTTGCTACCAGACCGGTATGTTGCACTTGCTTACAGTCTAATACGGGCGTGCCATGTGGACAACTAAACAGGAATGAGATAGCATGATTCCCCATCGCCACCCCCAAACATCTCAACCTAACAGATCGACCCCCACCACCACTTTGGCAGCCGATCAGAACAATGTAAGGGATGATCCTCGTGCCGTCCGAGGACTCCATCCAACAATCAATCGATCAGGTATTGACTTGCTGACTTTGGCTTTGAAGTAGAGGAGAGTGAGTAGAGAAGATAAGAGAATAAACAAAGGTGTGGTATCGAAGTTCGGCCGAAGCCTACGTCTCCGTGCTGTAAGGTGCAACCTTAATTCACTAACACTGAAATGCAGTGACCTCGACGGACCGAGTGTCACTTGTCTGTATTTGAATGAGGTAGAAAAGGATGACAGAGCTCTGGTTTTCGAAAGTTTGATCTGAGAATCAAAAGATCAATCTGGAATATTCATCGGGTCTGCTATTTATAGGGATTTGGAAATATCCGGATTCCGGGACAGTTTCTGTAGCTGTCTCGACAGGCTCCAGTCATGGCTGGTGGGCCCCACCGTCATCTTTGTGAACTCCTACGCAGGGCTAGTGGATCCCAACGTCGTCTTTGTGGACCGCCAGATAGGACTAGTGGGTCCCACAGTTGTCTTTGTGAATCCCTAGGCAGGGTTAGTGAGTTCCACCATCGTCTTTGTGGACACCCCCAAGCAAGGTTGGTGGGTCCCACCTTATGACGTTGGTCAAATTTTGCACCCACAAACACCTCGAGCCCTTTGAAGACCAAGCTTCTCTGACACCCATTTGAACTTTTCTAGACGGTTGAGCTTCTACGACGACCTATTAAGCCATCAGATAATTGTGTGAGCTTCTCCGACGATTTATCACCACTCGAATTTGGCCATAGCTAGTGCAGCATACCCGTCGGTTAGCAAAAATGCTTTTGGAGAAAATGAAATCACATAAAAATTGAATAAAGATATTTAAAAAAGCCAATTGAAACCAATTCGATGTAGCTTGCCGCACTGATGGAGATGCTGGAGAGAAGTTTATGGGCTGTTCTTGTTCATTGCTCACAATTCAAGAGAAGGGTGGAGTCAATAGCTATTAATATAGGGTGGAGTTATAACTAGGGGTGCAACTTGGGTCGGGTTGGTTCGGGTTTGAGCCAAACCAGAACCGGTCCGAAAGTTATCGGTTCTACTATTTTCTAACCCGACCCAACCCGAATTTTATATAAACCCAACCCGAACCAAATCGGATTGGTTCGGGTCGGTTCTCAAGTCTGATTTAAACTAGGGGTGCAACTCGGTTCATATTGAAACTATAAGGTGCAATGGGTCTGATTTAAACTAACGGCCGAGTTGAACCATGGGGTGCAATGGGTCTGATTTAAACTGATGACCTAGTTGAACCATGGGGTGCAATGGGTCTGATGCAAACTAATGGTCTAGTTTAAGCTAATGGCCGAGTTGCACCCCTAGTATAAGGATCCGGGTCGGGTTGGTTCGGGTTTACCCGACTCTAACCCAGAACCGACCCGATTTAGTCGGGTCAAGATATATCGGAACCAAACCAACCTAAAATTTAACAATACCCGAACCAACCCGACCTATTTAGTTCGGGTTGGTTCGGTTCTAGGGTTTACCCGACCCAAGTTGCACCCCTAGTTATAACGTCATAGAATCAGATAGGTTGAAGTAAAACCTTAGTAACAGTCGTTCTTTTGAATACCATTTGCGGCTGAGTGCAATTCACAGCTCAGGCTAGGTGTGATGGATGGTTGTAATTCAGTTTTGGCTTTAACATATCTCATCTTATCGCCTCATAGGATCCCGTGCCTTAATATAATGTCAGGTATCTATGACTGCCTTGATATATTGTCCGAAACCATTTAAGGAGGACTTCTTAAATGGTTGGCAACAATCCCTTTGGATCGATGCCCCATGGCTAAAGCTATTACTCAAACTCTGAGGCATGCCAATGACAACAATCATGTCCTAAGGCGAACAAACCACACTCCTAATCATGGGGGGGGGGGGGGGGGGGGGAATCTGTGACCTATTGGCCTAAGCACTTCACTAAATCCCTAACAATCATGGGTGCCTGGCATGTCTGGAAAGCCCGCAACAAGGAATGCATTGAAGGGCAGATAATTCCATCGAAGAACATAGCTCGGATGGCTATTGAGGCCACTCGGGAGTACATTAATGCTAATTGTACACTTCCCTTGCAGGCGAATCCAAGCGGACCAAGATCAATCAACGTCAAGTGGGTAGCCCCAGACCAATGAATCTTCAAACTCAATTTCGATGGAGCAGTCTCGAGCAAATCGGGAGAGGTGGGAGCGGGCTGGTTCATCAGGAACCATAAAGGGGATATCATTCTTGCTGGATGTTGTGACTTCAGCACATCCTCTGTTGCGGTTGCAGACGCCCGCGGCCTATGGGAGGGCCTACGCTATGCCTCTAAGCTTAAGTTGGAGCCCATCTGGATTGAAGGGGACTTTTCGTTCACTATCACTCGTCTCCAAAATACAGAGGAGGAGGACCCAATCCTTGGAGACTGCAGGAGGATGCTCATAGCCCTCCAAGTTACTCAAGCTACTCACACTTATTGCGAGGTGAACAGTGTAGCTGACTGGCTAGCGACGGAAGTAAAGCGAGCGAGATTTGCACAATTATGACGCCAAGAATTCCCTAGATCTATCTTGGACCTTGCCACGATTGATTGTAGCTTACGTGCTTTTGTTAGGTAGGTGCCTTTAATTCAGTAGGATGTATCAGTTTACCAAAAAAAAATTATGTTAGGATACTTTCTTGCCCTAAAACCCGAGTTGTAAATGGAGGTCCACCAGAGGGTATAAGAAGCCACCATTACCCAGCTCCTAGCCGATGTGAGACTAAAACCAACAATCCCCGCCACACGAGGCTAGGGCTGAACATCCGCCAGTCCCCCCCTTCTCATGCGCGGGCGCAGAAGAAGAGTCAAACCAGGGCCTGTCTATTATCCTATTGGACGGAACCTCACTCTAATACCACTGTTAGATACCCTCACACGCCAAAACCCGGACCATAAAGGGCGGTCCAAAAAGGGTATATGAAAGACACTACCACCCAACCCCTAGCCGATGTGGAACAAAACCCAATAATCCCCCCTCACACGAGGCTAGGACTAAACAACCGCTAAGCCTCTTCTTGTGTGGCAGGCATCAGGGGAAGAGACGCCTGACCACACCCAACTAAAGCTGGCTTGGCGGAACGTTGCTCTGATACCACTGTTGGATATTCTCTTGCCCCACAACCCGGGTTGTAAGTGGAGATCCACCTAAGGATATAAGTAGCCACCATCACCCAGCACCTAGCCGATGTGGGACTAAACCCAACAATCCTCACCCAAAATAACAGGATGCACAGTTGCACTACAAACATTTCTGAAAGAAACTAATGGAATGCCAGATTGCCAAGAAAGTTTTGCGGGAAAGGAATAAGTCGGAAAGGAAAGGAAAGTAAAAGAAATGAGTTTTCCTACTGTTTCTCTATGCTTTTGGTAGGAATTTCCCACATTTCTCATCAACCACACACTGATCTTGTGCACGCTGCCGCCCTTTTGATTCCGCAGTCGTCTCCTCGCTCCACCTTTCTCTTCTTCCTTCCTCCTCCCCTTCTTCCTCCATTTAAAACAATAACTCAGCCATTGGAGACTGAGTGACATTACAATGCACTCAGTCTCCTACGACCGAATGGGTTGTAGAAACTCCCGGTCTGAAATTGCTATGTAGGAGGGAAAAATACTCAGCACCACCTCTCTACCATACAGCCGTGGGACCTACTGCCCCCCAGAGCCTATCACATGCTCCGCGTGCTGGGGCCTGCTACCCCATGTCTCTTGAACCACTGTAGGCTCAGCGGCTGTACATTAGAGAGGCGGTGCTGAAATTTTTTCCCGTGTAGGAGGGAGAAGGAAGGAGACAGCAGTCATGGGTTGCATGGGGTCAGCGCGGACGCAGACGACGAAGGCAAACGGCAGCATGCAGGGGACCGGCAATGGCAGCGTTGGGCACGGGTTGCCCTAAGCAATTGACCTTGCTCATGCCGGTACACAGCTGAAAACCAGTGGAAACGGGAAGAGTTCTCTGTACAGCAGTGATAGGTTCTCAGTAAAAGGTCCTTCCCTTCATCAGAGCATCTAACACCAGATGGAAAATAACTGAGAAAATAAATAAACAGAACACTGTGCGCCTAGAAAGGGTGAAACAGAGGCGAGGGGGTGGCCCTTATAACTATACATATGGAGGGTTTTTATATGACAGTCCCACTGGGGATCAAAGCATCCTTGATTATGGTGACGATGCCACTCTTGATGAAGTATCCATCCGTCTCTCTCGCCGCTTCTTGCACGTCGTCGATGTTCACGATCTGGAACAACAGCAATTCATCAGATGATGGTCATACCTATGTGCATATGTATGTATGCATGTACATGGACAGACTTCCATGGTGAATGAAGCGCAGAAGATTGGTAAAGGAATACGTCATAGAAATAAATAACTAAAACCTTAATGTGCATGTGTGGAGAGAGAGAGAGAGAGAGAGAGAGAGAGAGAGAGAGAGAGAGAGAGAGAGAGAGAGAGAGAGAGAGAAGGGAGTTGGAGGAAGAGGAAGGGGGGAGAACTTGACCAGCAGCACGAGCATGACTGCGGTAATGAGTGCTTGTATGGGCAGATCAAGGCCCACTGTGGTGGTACTCGTAAATTAGGTCAGGGGGGCAGCCAGAATTTTGTTTTTGTTACGTGTTGTGGTACTTAGAAAATATTGTGGTGCAAATATTAATAGCCTTTTAAAGATTCACTCTTGTTTTTATTTTTTCCATCCTGACTTAGTACTAGATAGATGATTGGTACTGTATATACTTTCAGAAAGAAAATAAAGGAAATAAAATAATTATCAGTAAATGTAGTAAGAGATTACCTTGACATTTTCTCCAATGCGGGCGTTTTTGTCGATGATCGCCTTTTTGATGTGAGAATCTTTTCCAATACCGATCGGAACACTGCCTTTTGCAGATAGGAATCTCTTGTCGGCGTCCGTCTGAAAGCATAACGCGACACAATCAACGCGGTGAGTCGTTGCACAAAAGTATAATATAACACATATTCGACCTCCATGGCTTTGTTTGATAATCAAGTGAGCATTACCTCGTAATAATCTGCTCCCATCAATAAAGTGTCTTCTATGATTGCACCTTCAGAAATACAAGAGCGAAGCCCTATCACAGAATGGTGAATTTTGCAGTTCTGCAGTGAAACGAGGCACCATGTCATGTATTATAAGGATCTCACTTACGGACGGATCTCACTTACAGATCGCTTTGAACATATTTAAACCCTAAAGTGGTCTTAATTAAAATTGTGAAACCACTTTTATAATGCTTAACTAAATAACAAGTTTTTGCATAAAAATCAGCGATACCAGAGAGCAATTATCAACCCCTTTAAAAGGTTCATGTGTGTAACCTTCTACAAGAGGTTCTTGTCGAAAGCAATCATTCTCATGCACATTGCATATGAGATTGGCCCATGGCCATTGTGGATGCGGAAAAAAGCGCGGGTCGTCTTTATTGCGAATCACACGAGATTACAAATGTGGCTGGGACCCGGGTTGCTCGGGTGTAGCGAGTCCGGGCTGCGGCGAGTTTTGATCAGGGGATTGTGGGAAAGATCTTCTGGGGGATCCCTTTGATCCGCGTCTCCACGTGGTGTTCGTGCGAGAGCTCTGAAGGGGCTGCCCAGGACAGGGGTTTTACAGGGAGAGGGTTTTGGAGAGGCTAAGGAATGTCCACCGTTGCTTTGTCCCTTCCGTGCTTCGCGCTTTCTCGGCTAGGGGGTTTTCGGCTTCGTTCCTCGGTCTTCGTGTCTTCCTCGTTCCTTGCTTGACCTCGGTGTCCTTGATCGTCGGTTCGCGGCGTCGATCGAGTTTTTGGCGTTGGCTTTGGCTTTGGCTTTTTTGGCTTTGGCTTGGCTCCGGCGTGGCTCTGGCTTTTGCTTTGCTTCGGCGCTTGCACTTGGACGTAGCTGGGAGAGACTTGCGATGCTTTCGTTCTTCCGGACTTCGCGTCGTATCGGCTAGAACGTGCGGTGCTTTTGCTCGTGGCCGGCGTAGTCGCTTGGCGTTGGCACTTGCTTTGCTTTGGCGCGGGCTTTACTGGGGCTTTGCTTTGGCTTCTTGCGTTGGCTTTAGCTTTGGCGTCAACTCGATCTTCTTCTTCGAACGACGTGGGCTACTTCTCCGGTGCTTCAACGGTTTACGTGTCGACTGGACTTCTCTTCTTCTCCGGGCTTCTTTGGCGTGATCGGGGTCGAAGAATGCTTTCGAAGATGGTGGGGGTAGCACCGATCTCCGTGCGACGGTTGTAGCGTCGGCTTTTGTTGATGAAGACGACGGGGGTGGCGACGCTTCAGACGATCTGCTCCAGGCTTTCTTCTTCGTGGATGGGGCAGGCGTTTGTCGAAGACGCTGGGGTGATGACGCTTCGCTTCTCTCCTCCGGGCTTTGGGGCTTGATCGGGATCGAGGATTTGTTGGAGACGACGGGGTAGTGCCGCTCCTCTTCTTCTCCGGGCTTTTGGGCTTGATCGGAGTTGAAGGCTTGTTGGAGACGACGGGGTAGTGCCGCTCCTCTTCTTCTCCGGGCTTTTGGGCTTGATCGGAGTCGAAGCTTGTTGGAGACGACGGGGTAGTGCCGCTCCTCTTCTTCTCCGGGCTTTTGGGCTTGATCGGAGTCGAAGCTTGTTGGAGACGACGGGGTAGTGCCGCTTCTCTTCTTCTCCGGGCTTTTGGGCTTGATCGGAGTCGAAGCTTGTTGGAGACGACGGGGTAGTGCCGCTCCTCTTCTTCTCCGGCCTTTGCTTCTGGCGTCTTCGGAGTCTAAGGGTTCTTCTTCTCCGAGCTTTCTTCTTCGTGCACGGAGTCGAAGGGATGATCTTCGTGTGCAAGGGTCTTCACATTGATGAGGACTTTCAGTAAGCCGATCCCTCGGGACAGGCTTGACTGTGCCTCGTGAAGCCTTGGGTCGGTGAAGAAGCGTCTCCTCGTTTGCAGAGCTCCCGCGCTTTGTCTTCAATCTTCGACCTTTTTTCCTTCCCCCACCCCCTCTATTTATAGGCAAAGAGGTGGGGAGAGAGATATGGGAACTTTTTAATTTTAAATCCCTTTTGTATCTCTCTCATAATTACCCGGATTTTATTCATCCATTGATGAGGGGAATAACATTTAGTTGTTTTCCTTTTCTGGCGGGTGCAATTATGGCTGGATTTTGCGCACGAAATCGATGGCGATCGGGCGCTTCGTCTTGTGCGTCGGATCGAGGGATCGGCGCAGATCCGCGTGTGTGCAGACGTCATACGCTACCTCCCCCCGCGCATGGCGGTATTTTTTCCTTTTCTTTCTTTTCTTTCCTTTTCTTTTCTTTCCTTTTCTTTTCTTTCCTTTCTTTTCTTTCCTTTTTCTTTTCTTTCTTTTTCTTCCCTTTCCTTGCAGGGCCGGCCGGCCCCCCCCATGGGGTTCGGGTCCTACTAGGGCCGGCCCCATGTGGCTCGGGTCCTAGTAGGGGCCGGCCCCATGGGGTTCGGACCCTAGTAGGGGCCGGCCCCCCTTGACGCATGGGGTCCGCTCCTCTTTGCTAGGTGCGAGTCGGGTCCGGGTCCGCATCGGTGCGCGCGAGTCGGGTCCGCGTGTCGGGTTTGCATCCACGTAGGGGCCTTTGAGTCGGGTCCGCGTGTCGGGTTTGCATCCGCGTCGACACACGTAAGTCAGGTTCGGGTCCGACGAAATTCGTGTGTCTACAGCCATATAATCGCGATTATAAAATTTGTTCATCCTCTAAAATTTTCCTAATCAGGTTGTTTTAATCATGTTGAGAATAGTCCCACACCGGTAAAGGGGTGGACGCTCCACGTCTTCATATACCGTTTCCCCCTCCCACTCATCACTGGTTTTGAGGGGGCCAAGGGAATCGTAGCATGGTATTAGAGCTAGGCCTCACCCCGTCTCCCCTCCATGTGGTACCGTTGCACCCTCTTTCTCCCTCCCTCCGATCGAGAGGAGCTCTACGGGCAGGCGGGTGTTGAAAATAGTCTCTCACATCGGAGAAGGGGTGGGAGTTCCACGTCTTCATATACCGTTGCTCCCGCCCTCTCATTACCGGTTTTGAGGGGGCACGGGAATCGTAACAAATCAAGATGCAGATACCCATCTATATGTAAAAAAACTACTTGTTCTAATCATTCTGACAACATAATGTTCATATAGCAAAAAAATAAGGACAAACAGTCCAAAAAGTTTATAGTTATATGTTTAAACAAGACTATTTAGTGTGGATTAATTCGGATGTGTGAGACGTAATATAAAAACAGAACTTACTTTAATGACACAACCCTCGCCAATAACACTATCTGTAACATCGGCATCAAGCATCTTTGAAGGTGGTAAATATCGAGGTTGTGTGTAAATTGGGGACGAACGATCGTAGAAGCTGCAAAGATAATTTACTAGCCATTGTTAGAATAAATATTAAAGGAATTATGGTATTAAACTATGACCAAGTGAATAAAATTATTTCTTGATGTTATCCCTTCTAAAAAACTACCTGAAATCAGGTACTGGCTTTTTAGTTATACCCAAATTTGCATTGTAGAATGCCTCGATGGTACCAATGTCTTCCCAGTACCCATCATACAAGTAGGCTTGTACCTGTAACCCAACAAGGTATTCTTACATTTAATACAATAAAAGAGCCATAAACAGAAGAATAATATAGTCATTGCATCCATGCATAATAATTTTCAATCATATAAAAACATAACTCAAAATTGATACTTCCTCGTGCAAAACATCTAACGCACATTATAGTATGAAGAAATTGGACATCTATATAGGATTAAAGTTGTACAAAATAATATTAGGGCAAAGTACAAAAACCTCACCTGAACTCTACACCTCATTTCATATTGGCCCCTCGACTTTTTTTTAAAAACAATTTCATCCCTGAACTATGCTACATTTGCATTTAGCCCCCTCTGTCAACTTTTATTTCGAAAATGCCCTTGTCCTCGTAAGCATAATTTTGAGTCTTATAGGAAATTGATAAGGGTAGATGGGCCTAAATGCAGATAGAGCATAGTTTAGGGATCAAATTGTTCAAAAAAAAAGTTGAGGGATCTATATGAAATGCGAAGTATAGTTCAGGGGAGGTTTTTGTAATTTGCTCATAATATTAAAACTTAATGTTCATTGATAACATGGATGCTTTGAGAAATTGGATGTTTACTTGGAATAAATTAAAGGAGGAAACCTCATTTCGATATCAAAATGATGGAAAGAAATGCAAACGTTATGATTTTCAGATGTTGAAGATTGTCATATTTATGTAGGATTTATTCTTTATGTAACGATTTCTTTACATAGAAAACATAGGACCATACCAATAAGTACAAATTTATCTACATCTATCTGAGCGTTTTGTGATTTACAAGAAAAAAATGGTTAAATATAGAGATTAGAAGAAAAAAAAAAACTATCAAACTCACCCTCAGTCCAATACTAGTTGCACCAGGAATTACTTCACTTCCAAAGTCATTCGCACCAGGAAACTGGTCACGAAGTAATTGCAGCATCACATCTTTACTAATCACATATATACCCATACTTGCTATATAAGGCATCTCTTTTGCTCTTTCATCATCAAGGCCTAGAATTGTGGTATCAACCTACAAAAACGGGGAAATATTATGATACACCACGTATTGGTAGAATTATTGAACACCTTAATAAGAAATGATATATACACAGTTTGATTGCTCAATAATTTGCATGGCCTTAAACACCTTAAAGAAACTAGTCAAAAGCCTCTACCTTCATTGCCTTGAGTTGCTCTCCTTTTGGCTTCTCTGCAAATTCAATTATGCGGCCTTCCTCATCAATCTTCATTAGACCAAACGAAGTTGCACGTTTTTCATCCATTGGCAGTGCAGCCACAGTAATATCAGCATCGGTTTCTCTATGTGCCTGAATAAATCTTTCATAATCCATTCGGTACAAATGATCTCCAGCTAGAATAAGATATTCCAAAATACTATGCTCCTCAAAAAGCCACAGATATTGCCTGACAGCATCAGCAGTGCCCTGAAATCCCATAAAAGGCAAGATGAATTCAGATATGGCGTAATGAAACTCACAGGAAGGAGATATCAATCAGCTACAGGGAATGTAATCAAGCTAAAGCCGGTAAAGTGGTTCACCCTATATAATATGTCACAAGATTTAAAATTGTGCATTGCATACCGGTTATAGTACATCGCATACCAACACAGGTACATAGCATACCAATTTAGCAAGTCACATACCAACTTAGAATTATATGCTGTTTTGCTGAAAGAATGAACTATAAATTACTGAAATTTAAAATTGTCCCCTTAATCCATGGGAAAACGGGAAAGAACTAAGCATGACCAAACTAAATAACTATTCAAGACACAATAGAAATCCAATATACTCTTGGTTACATAAGTTTCTGTTAGCTTATGTATATATAGGTCGGGTTACATGTATAGATAATTGTACATGTAACGCAACCCATCTATACATACGCTAATAGTTTCATATGGCCAAAGAATGTCAAAAGATCTTACTTGACAGTTTTAAATATTATTATTTCTACAACTTTACTGGTTTCTATAATAAATAGCTTTCTAAACAAGGGCTTCTACAAAGGGAAAAAAACCGTTCCCTCTCATCTTCTACTATTTTAGGCATTAGGTCAATGTTAAGTACCAAATTAAGACTTGAACCTTGAGTTCTTCGTATCTTACTTTGAACCTAGTTGCTACAGTTGTATAACCTTGTCCCATGATCATCTTCCACAATGTGCACACAAAAACAAGAAATACCAGCAAATTTTGACAGTTTGACAAGGATATTTGATGCAAACCACCTTATTACTTATGCCCCAGCAAAAGTTCCAAACCTATTGGAGCAGAAATCCAATGAAGCAGAGACACTAGCATTGAGGGAAGAATCATTAATGATGAGAGTATGGAAGGCCGCCTTGGGAACTCATAGATAACACTGATGAACCAGGTGATGATGCTTCCAAGTCCCAGGTAGGTGTGAGATTCTTATAAACCCAAAGTACTATTTTGCATTCACTTGCTAAAAGAGAATCACCACTCACCAGTGATGGTATGTGTTGACTTTACCTTGAAGTTCCCATGTATTGTCTATGCATCCCCATTTCGAGGGAGAGAAGGTTGTAGTTGTACATTATAGTATTATTCCAAAAAATTCCTTAGAGGAATCTATTTTAGCACATTCTGGTCATTGATTTACTAAGTACCTTATCTTATGAATAGAAAAAGGCAAATGGAAAAAGAAGATCCTAATGGTTCCTATCATTGATTATCATACAAAACACAAGAGCTTAGCCTTTCACCAAATAATCCTATTATCATCCAAATAAACAAATTCTTATCATGGGGAACCACCAAACCTAGCAAAAGAAGCTAAGATGTGGTTGGAGTCTATATGCATGGATCATGCACGTGAAAAATCACAGAGATTAACATGGTTGAAGAGAAGAGCACACAACAATTAAAGGTTCACTAAAAAACGTACTACTTCTACAAAGGCGGTCCAAGAGATACTCCACTATTCAAAGAGAACTACAAAATCGTAGCATTATTAGGGTCCCATACTTCAAGATCTAGATCATAAGATCCAAATCAAATAGGGTCTTTTCGATCAAGATCAATTGGTTTGTTCAGGGTTCCAATTGAATTGGACAATCCAAAAACGTTCCCAAGAAATGTGTCATGGATCGTGCGACCCGAACGATGCCAAAACATGTCTTGTTCCACATTAATAGTTATATTGATTCTTTTGCTTCTACTTGTTTAGATCAAAGGAGCATCTCATATCCTTGTGAAAAACATTAGTGTCGTATCATCATAGTCTTTTTAGCTTGCAAGGCAAAAAAGAGGGTTTAGGGAGAAACCCATAGAGGAAGTTTGTTTATATCTTCGTACTCATTTGCTTAGATCCGACATTTTTCCAATGTGTTTCTACACGGGGAGGGGAGAGCTAATTAAATGTCTGAAGCGGGCAGCTAGCTAGTGCTTTGACTTAATCATGCTTAGCTAAAAAAAAATACTTCATTAAGTTTTCCATCTTTTTGTACGATTTTGATAAGTAATTAGGATGGGAGGTTGGATAAATTAGCCAAAGCTATAATACCAACACATGGTGATATCAACAGTTCTTGCACTCCGTTTGTAGTTTTGCTTGTTAAACATCCAGACTATACTTGAATATGTTTCCTTTCTTTTTCATGTCTTTCCCTTTCTAGTAGGTATCAGGAAAAAAAAAATGATCTATGATTTGGTTTGATATGATCCGAGTATCTAACCCTTGCACAATCTACAATATGATCCTTACCACAACAATATGTGGCAAGTCGTTTGACATGTTGTCCATTAGATGTACACAAAGGTTGCAGAATAGGCTGATTTTTGGTGAGGATGATTACCTTGCCATTGATGGCATATCCACCAACAATCAATCGATTCTAAAATCTCTAGGTGCGTCAAATGTGTTGAGCTTTATCGTCTGTTAAGGCAGCAAACAAACCAAGTTGTCTGTGAGCAGCTCGCAAACAAGCTTGATAAAGCTTGTTCAAGTTTGTTCGATTACTAATCGAGCCAAGCCCAAGCTTAGAGTTTACAAGCCAAGCTAAAAAAGACCAAAGCTTGACTCAGTTGGGTTCGCAAACATGATTGTTTAGGGATCGTAAGCAAGCTCATGAATAGGCTCATAAAAGGCTTGAATAGACCTAACATATATATTATACACTTTTGACTCATTCTGTAGTTCGGAAACAAGCTCGATAAGGGACCGTTCGAGTTTATTCAATCACTAATTAAGTGAAGCCTAGCCTGAAGTTTAGGGCCATTTAATAAACAAGCCAAGCTCAAGCAGACCAAATGTCGGCTCGACTCGATTATTAAACAAACCTAGCCCAAAGCTTGAAGTTGTCTCATCTAATAAACGAGCCAAGCTCAAACAGACCAAAGCTCGGCTTGGCTCGTTTGTAGACCTATTGACCATACATACCCAATGGGAAAAAAAAAAAACTCATAAAAGTCATGAAACCTCCCAAAACGCAAAAGGGCCTATAGATATCAAATCAAGGAGTAGATATTCCAAAAGGGTTTGTATGTCTCCAAGGATGCCTAGATATAGGTTGGTCGTTTTCCTTCAAATTGACTGCCTTTGGATGATAAGGTTATAGCTAAACCACGGATCCCATATGTCACACATATACTGAATCGGACTAAAATTGAGAAGCTAAACTATAACCAAAATGGTTTGTGTATCCCATACCTCACTTTGAGAAAGCCAAAATATTAAAAAAAAAAATGGAAGTCCCTTTTCCCACTCTCATCCTAGTGCATACCCAATCATACCAATTTACAACACCTAAGATAAGTCAATAATCTTCATTCCCATATCTTCACTAAGGCAACCAAAAGGATACACAATCAGCCTTTCAACATTGTTCAAGTCTAACCAAAGCCTGAATTTTAATACAAAAAGTAGCTTTGTCCACTATACCCAGAAAGGAACCCAATCAACCTTCTTCAATAATTATCCAAGCAAAATTTGAACTTCAATGCATGAACTAGATTTGTAAATATATCTCTTCGGTGTCCATCTTTCTCAAGGTTACTTTACCTGATTCTATAATCTTCCTCAAGGAATGATAGAGAATAATGAGTTTCTCGCTTGCAAGAAAAAACTAATCTCAAAGAACACACGAGTGACCCGTCGAACACCAAAATCAACAAACAATGACCTCAACCATTGAACTTTTGGTTTTGTAACTGTTACAAACGCTCACAACAAATGAAAGATTGGTCGTAGGACCGGCCTTCAACTATATGCTCTCCATTGAAGTAGATATGCATTTGTCCTGATCATGTTGGATTATGTTGCCGCCAAAATTAATGTCAGACAAACTCTTCACGATGCCTTCATATCACTATCCTCGTCAAAACTAGACCTAGAGTACTATTCAATATCTAAGAATCCATTTTATGGCCTTTGGTGTTTCTCTAGATCTTCCATATATCCTACTTCAATGAAAATTTGTGAAAATCTGGATGGAATGAGACCATCGCATAAAACAGGCTAAAGATAATGCAGACGAGTAAACACTCTATAGGTGTATTAAGTGATTATGAGTTATTGCAAATAAGTCCATCTTAATGAGTTGTATTAAGTAAACACTCTCTAGGTGTATTAAGTGATTATGAGTTTTTATCATATCCCTTCATATATTGGTATAAGAGCAAGATTATCCTCTCATTCTACCAAGATTTACTAAGGATTATGCTAGAGGTGATGGTTACAACGAGGATGGATGCCAATGATCGATATCAAGAACCGTGTGGATATAACTTTAGAAAAGGGAATTGTGGAGATGTGGAATCAGATCGAGCGGTTCATGCAAGACATTGAATTCTTAGAACTTTAGTATCAATCATGTCAAACAAGAGAGATGAAACCTAAATAATGATTGGGTGGTGAACGGACCTCCGAAACTGTTCATTGCAAGCCCAAGTCCCCAAATTCACCAAAACGAATTTAAAAAAAAGTATTCTTCTCTGTAGATGATCCTCCGAGGGAATCTCCAATAGTATATTGGAGCTCACATCTCTTCGACGAGGATCCCGAATAGATGCCCACATAGAATTTCAAAAACATTTGATCAAATAAGCTGAAAAGAAATCCCAAGATGAGCCCAACTCATAATCCGAAACTTTGACGAGGAGACCACTGTGGAGTTATGGCTCAATTATTGGCATTGACCCTTCATAAGGTCCGGGTGAATGTGACAGCCCGCACGCAGCCTAACTGCACTGAACCCAGACGAAGTGCGCAGAGCGCGCGCCCGGTGAAGGTTCGAGGGTGGCAGCCCTAAGAATTTGTGGGGGTGTGGTGGTGGTGGGGTGTGTGTGTGTGTGTGTTGGGGGGGGAGGGGGTGGAAGAAGAGGAGGGGTTATTTATACAATTTCCATAAAACCATGTAAACATATGTACATATAGGATGTTTCGAGGACTGGGGGTATAAGTAAGGGTGACAATGGAGCTTGAAAATCCAAAAACCCAACCCAAAAATTAGTGTATGGTTATGAAATCTGTACCCGAAATCAATTCGGGTCGGGTATGGGTATCAGATTCATACCCATTCAAATTTTGGATATGGTTATGGATACCCCTCTGTCCAAGCCAAAACTGGAATCTTAAGCTCTACATCTTTACCTGCGATATTCGTACCCCTTTATATCTTTCCCAACCGGGAGCGTGAGTCGTGATGAGTCTTGAGTGTGTACATGGTACCCAATATCCCCTTTTAACTTTTGCAATAAGCCAATAGGTCCAATACCCATATTAAACTCATTCCCAACTTGAAGATTTGGTGTTAAAAAGTCACACAAGCCTCAAAGCGTCAAAGAGTCGAAGGCCTCAGGCTCACAACCCCATGTTTTGCATCCTAGTGTCGCAGCCTCAAAGTCTCAAAGGCCTACCCGGCTCTGTTTTTCAGCCTGGTGCGAAAGCCTCAAAAGCTTCCCCGACTCTGTTTTTCAACCTGGTGTAGTGATTTCAAAGCCTCAAAAGGCATCAACCCTGGCTCTGCTTTAACCTAATTATTTTATTTGCTTTGCTTTGTTTTTTTTTTTTGTCAGACTTGAAACAATTCAAATCCCAATCCAGGTATTGCAAAGAAATTAGAATATGTAAAAGAGAGCAAAAATTTACCCAATTCATACTCGAAACCCGAACCGAAACTCGAATGGGTATGGGTCGGGTATGGACTCCTCTATACCCGAATCGGTATGGGTCGAGTATGGACCCTCCCATACTCAAATGGATATGGGTAAGGGCAAGGGTAGGGTCCGACCCGTTGCCAACCCTAGATATAAGGTGAGATTTTGGCAAATTTCTAAGAGGATAAGCCCTAAGGTGAATAGGGTTGCTCATTGAGGGAGAGATTGCTTGTATCTTTTCTTGTTCCTCGGCTTCATATTGGATTTTGATCGGTATCGCCAATGGTTTTTTTCTAATTTGGGTTTTCTCGTAAATCGTTGTCTCATGATTGTAGTCTTTTTTTTTTCTCGTCTTTACTTTCAGTTATTTGGAAATCTATGATTGTTTTGCGTTTTTAATTCGTCATATTTGTGTTTGTGCTCCTGCTTCCTCGGTGCAACCCTACGAAACACCTATGGTGGAACCCGAAGATGTGCTCGATAAAGAGCTTGTAGTTAAGACAGAGGTGTCCATGGGTAATGCCAAATAAGAGCCCGTGATGGAAGTCATGGATTTGTACTCACCATCAGAGGATGTCTCGTGCCATTAAGAATTACTGGAGCCTGAACATGAAATGCCCTTCATCTTCTTCGATATTGAATTTTAAAAGAACAAACGATGAAGATGAACCAATTAAGAATTAAATGAGAGATGACATCCATCAGAAGACGAATATCATAAAATCCCCAACATGTTATTCGGAAACAATTAAGTGGTGATTACATGCGGGGAATCCCGGAGATATTTGATTACTGTTCTACTTCAATAAGAGACCAGATCGATCAGACCTTCAACATGGCCTATACATCAGGTGGTTCAAACTCAAGACCTTTACCCAAATCTTCCTGATGGAGTGGAGAAAATTTTCAAGCCATGGATATTCATGCAAAAGCATTCATAAGGTACTTTAAAAGCATAAACAAGCTGGAAAAATTAGTCAACTTGAGTCCACATTGAGTCCATTAGACATATTTTAGTTGCTTCTTTGTTTTTATGAGCTTTAGGCCTTATTTTAATTTTAGAGCTTTTTGGAATTTTTTTCCCCACAAGTAGGGATTGAATTTTAATTTTGTAACCCTCCACTTTCATATCCTGGAGGGGCCTACATCGTTGGATCCATTCAAGGCGTGTCTCGAGCTTGCCTGCAGGGAGTCGATAATCTGAGTCGTTGTATCGATCCGAGACAAAGCAATTGCACAAAGGAAACTAAAAGAAACATTTGCAAAATCTCAAGATGGACTTTCTTGAAAAAATAAATCTATGCAGAATTTTCGGCTGGCCATATCCCTTAAATTTAAGGACTAAGATTTCATTTTTTAGAGATAATCCAATCTCAATATTGTTGGGTAGAGTCACACTATGAAAGAACAAAAAGAGGATACCAACATAGTTTAAAAAATTGATCATTACCGAGTGCACTGGTCGATAGCACTCAATTTTGATCGGACCAGTATCTAATCGGCCACCAAAACCACGAAAGGCCGCGTACCGATTGGTCCATCCCTATATCAGTTTGTATTAGCCGATTCATTATGGTATCTAGTACGACCAGGTTAGTATCTGCTAGGGCCATATTACATGGAAATTTGTTCTTTTGGCTTTTCCCCCACTTTCCCAGCAGTCCAACACAAATGATATTTCCATGTGTTTGATGGGTGCACTGCAAGGCCCAAACCTTGAATGAAACGGGACAAAAAAAAGGCTTGAACCGGTTTCGATCCGAACCAACCGATACTGAGTTTAGTGCAACTGAGGTTGGGGTTGTCTGATACAGCGACTGATACCGTGTTTTAAAAACTTGAATACCAAATCCCTATATTTAAGGAGATAAGATAGCGTTAGACTCAAGTGGTGAAAGAGAACAATAAGAAGTGAATTTCTAGAAATAATTGTCCAAAACTTAAGGCTCATAAATTGGTGTTGTTTTACTGGAATTCTATAAGCAGAAAATAATCCATAATATATTCCGAAATTGAGAAAGAATAGGCCTTGAAACAAGAAAAAATCAGAAAACCATCTAGAATAGCGTAAAGGTCATGTCCTTATATAAGTATAGTCCTTTTTTTAGAGTCGTGTTCCAATTGTACTTGCTAAATCAAGGTTTATGAATAATCTAGGCCGTCCTTTTTGCTTCATGCCAACAGGTCTTTGGATGATGTGATTGTCACGAAGTACAAAACTGGACTTGATAGAAACCTGACCTTTAACCCTAATTGGAATCAATTTATCACTTATACGTCCGATATGAACACTATCTAGAACAAATTAGAGACAAAAGTCAACAAATTATAGAAATTCAGTCCATAAATAACATGTGTTCACATTTAATTGTAAAATAACTATAGTGCAATATAATCATGTAACAAATTATAACTTCTTCAAGAACCAAAAAAAAAAAGTGCTCACATTTATCAAGTAGCTCGACATAGATAAGTGGCATGTATACCGTCAAGAATTCAAAAGTTTAATTTTAACTCGATAGAAAGAAAATAAAATTTCAGAAATATAACCTGAAACCAGTTAGGGTTCTCCGGGCTCTGCTGGGCGGCAAGGACCTCCACAAAGCCTTCGTTCTTGTACCCGCCCATGTTACTTGCATAAGCTCGCGAGAGGTGGCGGTTGAGCGACGCCGAATTGAACTGGGTTAGAACATAGATCTTCGAGATGTCACTGTTCAAGCAATTGCTGACAGGAATATCAATCAGCCTGTAGTTAGCTCCGAGAGGAACAGCCGGCTTTGCTCTCTTCTTCGTCAAAGGGTACAACCGGGTCCCTGCGCCGCCCCCGAGTATAATCCCCAAAACACTCTACAGGAAAAAGAATTATTAAGAGAATTTATACCCAATTTTCCAAAATAAAGAAAATTATTCATGTGCAGAAGCATCAAACACTCCACCATGACATTGTTCAGCAAACAACCGGATTTTCAATCACAAAAGTCATCAGTATGCCTACATTAATCTGGATAACCCTAAAAACCCTAAATCAATCTCCATCGACTTCAAAATCACCATATTTTCTAGTTCAAAAAACTTGCGAAGGCAAGCAGAGATCCAACTCACTCGGCTCGCTTCGGGATCAAGGCACGTCTGCGAGTTCCTAGAGTCCGAAACAGCCTTCGGGGAAACCAGAAGCGGATTCCGCCGGTTGAAAACTTTTTTCCGGCAGCTGAAGAGGTCCCGGGAGCGAAGCTTCTCGCCGGAGAAGTGGGAGGAGGATGAGAGGCTTGGAGTCGCCGATCTGAGGAGCGTAGTCCCGGATCTCGAGCTCCGATTCGAGGAAGGGTTTAGGGTTTTGGAGCATGAGAGCCTTGAAACGCCAATCGCTGCCGCCATTGAAGTGATCGAGCTCTCTCTCTCTCTCTCTCAACAAATCCGTGGACGGAGGAGAGCTGCGGGGACCCCTACTTATACAGGGGATCCGAGGAGCTACGTATACTAACCCGATTCCGAATCCAAGCGCCTGACTCCTCTCCAGCCCTGGATTCGTCCGGTAAATGCCGTATAACCCTTCGATGAGCACCGCTGGAGAAGGATATCAGAACCGTTCAATAGCATGCACTCACGCTAGATGAATCACGCTCACCCAGACTATAACAACTACTGAACGGTTCTCTCTCTCTCTCTCTCTCTCTCTAGCGTCACACTCACCTAGACTATACACAACTACTGAACGGTTGTGGTGCTCTCTCTCTCTCTTCCAAAAACTATTACCTATTATAAACTATATTTACAGTATTTTTTATTAAAAATTATATTTTGGGAGACACAATGATAGCTCCAAGACAAAGGAATCGATTTGAAATAACTTATCATGCGAGTGTTGTATTGCAATAGGTTCCTCCTGAAATCCCGTAGAACCAAATAGAAAAAAAAAGAAAGACAATAATGTCCAACTAAATTTTATTAAATTTATATTTTATATCATTAATTGAACACAAACGTTTTCTTACACGAAAAACAATTAAAATCACTCTAGATCGTCGATTTAAAACCACAATATAATTTTTTTATTTATTTTTATCTATCTTCATCAAAATAAAAATATTCTATCAACCGACCAAATAATTACTCATTTTTATCGAATTGTTACTCTTCATGTGCAAGATAGAATAGTTGAATGTAAAAAAAATATTGCATCTAGATGAGCAGAAATACCACTACAATCAATCTATGATGAAGTCATTTTATCAAATCAAATTGTTACTCTTTGTTAACGGATTGATACGTACTCTTCACTTAAATGTTACTCTTTTGTTACGATTGTAACACATTATATGTAGGGGTAAAATTTTCATTAAAAAATTTATGTTATTTCATGTGTGAGGCAGAAGTAGCTCGAGTTAGCTAAAATTAACGACTATAAACCATCGGGTCGATCTTGAGGAATCAGTTCGAATAGAGACAGTTGTGATTGATTGATTATAGGGGGAGGGGGAAATTTTGATCGGTCTTCGGTGCGACACGCTTCGGGGTGCGCGTTCCAGACTTAGTATTTCTGGCGAATTTTGGCCGGTCTTCGGTGCACGACGCTTCAAAGTGTGGAGAGTTGGTCGCGCCGAAGGAGCCTACTTCTTGCCAATCGACATGCCCGAGAAAATGGGTGTCCCTATGAATGCTGGTGTTGTTGTCGAAAGTGTTTTGTTACCGAAGGCGTTCAGGTGTGTCGTCACTAAAGACAGCCCGCTGCCAGCAGATGGGTTGCCACCGAAGGCGGCCCGCTGCAGTACCGACAAGCACAGGTATACACTAGTACTTTATATGTAGGGGTAAAATTGTTATTTTAATATACACAGCAAAAGGAGCTTGCTTTAGCCAAAGTCAACCCATAGTGGCTTAACAATAAGTTCAACCTTCACAAATTTTTTTTTAAGGTGCTAATGTTAATAGCCCCTTATATTTTTATACTTTTTGTTAAACATTTTAATTATATATTAATATATATCATTTAACCAAGTCTCTATATATTTTTAAGGAATTATTTATCGTTATTATGGCAGTCGAAGCGTCATGATGGTTCGTTATGACTGTCATTAAACGACGTAATAAAAGGGTACTAATTATAATTTATTATTATTTTAAAATCGTTATAAACATCGTCATTAGGCATGTTAAGTGATCGGATCTTGATCCGAATCTGATCCGAAAATCCCAAAGTTGGTATTAGTTTTTTGGTTAGATATACGATTAAAAACGACATGATTCGATTTGAAATATAATTGGATCAAATATGGATCCAATCTGATACATTTATCAGCTTTTATAACATATATCAGAGTCGGTATTGCAAACCCAATCATCTTATTTCGATCGTCTGGTGTCCAACTCAGACATATTATTTTAGTCGTCAGATCTTTGGATTGCCATGTCCGTTAATCCGAGCTGATCGACGATTGAGACTTAGAAGCCATGAGTTTTTGTTTGACTGTTTATGTTGTTTTGATCTCCGGATCCTATCAATGGACCGGATCATGATCCGAATCTCAAAACTCCTGGTTTGGTATAAAGATTTAGGACCTTGTAGAAACCCAAGGGCCAAAATGGAAGGAATCCCGTGACGTGGATGTCCTCGAGCTAGAATCCAGAGGAGAGATATTGTATTCGTGATGGTTCACGTGGTGTGGGCCCACATCACTTGGCCCAAAGTGAAGACAGAGGAAAGCGACATGGACGGCAGATGTTTGCTTCATGGTCTAATGGGGCCCACTATTAAGTAGTTAACTCACTTAACCCCAAGAGATAATCCCCGCTGTCACATTATCATTTTCGATTTTTACAAATCTTTTCTACAATCTTATTTATTTACATATGAACCCCTAACAAAGTGATTTTTACATATAAACCCCTCAATTCATTCAAACATTATATATTGAATCCATCAGTTAGCTGACATCCAAAATGAGAGAATATTTTCGATTTCATTCTTAATATTTTACCTGAACTCTAAAAATCTCCATTCAATATAAGAATTCTTCGAATTAGATCAAAATTAGATTCGGATTATGTCTGTGTTTATTTTGGATTAAGTCTATATTCAATTAAGATGTCAATTTAACTAATTAAAATCATGAATAAATTGGTTTTTTTTTTTTAAGATTAAATAAGTAACAGTCAAATGAAGAAATTTTTAAAAAATATTGCTTTATTTTGGATGACAACTAACTATAGAGGTCTATATATAAATATTGGATGGGTCAATGGGTTTATATGTAAACATAAAAGGAGTTTATATGTAAATAGAGAAGATTGCAGTGGTTGATTTGTAAAAAACCCTATCATTTTTATATGCTTTTTTATTTGGACCACGTGGCATAATTCCAAGACCAAGTAGGGTATAAAACGGGCTGGGTGGAGGCTAAAATATTTTGGGCCGGGCCGATTTGGGCCCACATATGTCAAGTTCAGATGGGTGCATTGGGCTCGTCGGGCCATGCCTCAGGCCAAGGGTCTGATTATCTGAGCCCGAACCCAGCCCGGATATACATCTATATCTATCTATACTATATACTAAAACGGAAGCCTCTCTCCCGTGTTGTGACACGTGGACGTCTTTTAAAGAACCATAATCATTCTTCCATGTGTGAACACGGCTTAGTTTCTTACTAGTACTATATACTAAAATGGACGTCTTTTAAATAGCTATAATTCTTCTTCCGTGTGTGAACATGGCTATCTTTTAAATCCATTCAAATCCTGCCATAAAGATGATAAATTTCATTCACTGGCATTTAATGGTCATTTGAATCTCTCTCTCTCTCTCTCTAACAAGTGAATCACACACACTTCAGATTTCACACTTCTTCGAACAGTTGTGATGTCGTTTTTGTCAAATGGCGTGCATCAAGCGCATTCGGGCATTGTCCGGGTTTCTTACTAGTATATATGCTAAAATGGAAGCCTCTCTTCCACGTTGTGACACATGGATTTCTTTTAAAAAGCCTGAATCATTCTCCCGTGTGTGAACGCATTTCTCTCTCATAAATCCTATTAAAAACCTACTATAATGATGATAAATATCCATTTAATGATATTTAATTATTGTTTGATGTTAACTACTCTCTCTTTCTAACAAGTGAATCACACCTTGACGAGTTCATCACAATCACTCATGATTGTACATTTCTTAAGGCGATTGTGATGTCGTTTGCACTAAGAGGCGTGCATCAAGCTCATCTGGGCATTGCCCGGGTTTCTTACTAGTATACGATGAAATTTTGGACGGGTCCGGGAGGATTTGGGCTAAAACTAGGGCTGACAATTTTGGACCCGACACGAAATTAGCGGGTCTGGGGGTTCGGGTCGTAAACTGGTTGACACGATAGACCCGTTTAATAAACGGGTCAGGTCCGAGTTTAGAGTCTGGACACATTAGACCCATGAAGACCCGTTTAAAATTCAACGGGCCGGGTCGGGTCGAGTCGGGTCTACCCGCAATCCGATACTGTAATATATAGTACCAGCGGATCTATCGGGTTAGGTCGAGTCGAGTCGGATCGGGTCAACTGAATAGACCCGTGTGGTAAACGGGTCTTACCAGGTCTTATCGGGTCTACCCATTTATTAGCAGGTCGGCTACGGGTGTAGGATCTAGACACGATTAGTTAAACGGGTCGAGTCCGGGTCTAGGGGTTTTGGACACGACCCGAAACTAGACACAACACAAACCGGACACGACCGTTGACACCCCTAGCTAAAACTGTTGTTTTTTAATTAAAAAATGTACAGAGAAATATATGAGGGGGGTTTGAGAGCTCAACCAACTAAATGAGGACAGTATATTTCTAAACCCTAAAAACTATTAATAGCACCTTTGGAGATGCAGGGCACAGTAGAAGGCCGAGCTCGAAGAAGGAATCATCAGGACAATCATGTCAATGGCTTTCGAAGCTGAAGACGACGACGACATCATATTTGATGTGATCATAGTCATCTCCAACATCATGCTCTCCCTCCATTTCGATGGAAATCAATCAGGAAAGCGTCGGAGACCGTACGTTGTTCATTGGCCGAAGGGGCGGCTCCTGTGATGGCCGCGTCGGCAGCTCGCATCTCTCTTGATGTGAGCAATGGGGAAGAAGATGATCTCTTCCGAAGACTGCGAACATAGCTTTTTATCCAAACCCATGACAAAGTCCATTTTGTTCCTTATACATAAAATAAAGGGTAAATTATAGTTCCTTGAAGTTTGGTCCAAATCACTATGTTTATTAGTCCCACCTTGATAGTGGTATTGTAATGACATGCGTTCTCTCCTTGTATAAGGAGAGATAATCTTATGTATTGATAAAGAGAGAATACACACCAATACAATACTACTACCGAGGTGTGACTAATAGTAACACTACATCTAAAAGGTTCCCTATAGTTTTAAATCTTAGAACAATACCTTTTGTTAACTACTAAATTTTCTTTTTTTGGTAAACTTCAGGGTGGTAAAGTGATTTTGGGCAAAATATAGTTTTTTAACTATAGGCCGGGGTTAACTGATTTTAGGCTAAATTTCAGGGTGCAGGTAACGTGTAATTTATCCTAAAATAAAAGGTAATTTTATTCATACCCCAAAACTATTCGCATACCCCTTTTTCTCCCAAAAAAATTGATTCCCACCTCATACCCCCACTTGCTTCCTTCCTCCCTTTCCACACCGTTTGAGACGTCACCGCCGGAGCCTCCTCCTCCTTCCTCATCACCGTCGAAGCCCTGATTCGAGACCTGATAAGAGCCTCCAAGTCGTGGTTGGGCGACGCGGCCCAGGCGGGAGTGGATCTCAGGTCGGGATCGCAGCGGTGACGAGGGTGAGGTTCGCTGATGGAGAGAGCGGCGAAGTCATGGTCAACATCTTCGGTGCCATTGTCATAGGTCCGGAGGAGGCCAAGAAGCGAGAGCCTGACAGAGGGTTCGGATATGAAGTCGATATAGGATCGTAAGACCTCGTCAAGAATGGAGAAAATTGTCGGGGGTGAAGCGGACGTTGGGGTTGACGGAGGCGATGGACGCAGGTGGCGGCTCCAACGAGATGGGGAAGAAGGAGAGGGGATGAAGAAGGGGAATTGATCTTTTGGGAGTAAATGGGATATGCAAAGTACTTTTGGGGTATGAGTAACATTTCCCAAAATAAAATCATGCATGTAGAACTCTCTCTCTCTCTCTCTCTCTCTCACACACACACACACACACACACACATTGTGATCCTATCAGTTGCTGCCACCTCAACCCAATAACGATCGTATTTATAGATCATACCTTTCATAGTTTCATGTGGTGACTTGTCTTTATAGCATTAGTCGCACATTAGAAGACCTTAAACCACCATTTTAGATGTGACTAGTACTAATCGTGTGCAATGCACGGACCGTTGCAATGGCGCTCGATCGGATTGAACAACCAACAGTTGATCTCGCTCTCTATATTGTCTTGTTCGATCCAACCTACTACCACTCCCTGGAAGCGACTAATGGTTTAGCAACTCAGAGTTGTCTAGTCTTGTTTGATCCACCCTACTGCCGAAGAAAGAAAGAAGCATAGACCAATAGATAGATGAAAAAGAACCATGTCCTAAGAAAACAACTCTTTATGTATGAGAAACCGTTAAAGTTGGAGACTCCACTATTTTTAGACCAAGACTGTTGGCATTTGTTGTCCACGTGAGGGGGCATGTGTCGTTTGTTTAGCCCTATATTGACTATAGAGAGATCAGAAGTTTGCTTAAATACTATGTTGGGACCGTTCCTTACAACTCGAGTTTTGGGATTAAGAAAATTTCAATATTGCATCAGAGCTAGGTCCGAGTTAAGTCTCACCCGAGTGTGAGAGCCTCATCCGTTTATTTGTTGTCCACGTGTTGTGCATGTGAGGGGGCGTATGTCGTTTGTTTAGTCCTACAACGACTATGGGAAGATTAGAAGTTTGCTCAAATGCTATGTTGGGACCTTTCTCTACAACTCGAGTTTTGGATTTAAGAAAATTTCTATATATTGGAAGAGTGTTAGAGTTTAGTCCCACATCGGGTAGCGGGCTGGGTAGTGGTTTCTTCATATACCCTCTGTGGACCTCCCCTTATAACCCAGGTTTTAGGGCGTGTGGGTATCTAACATGGTATCAAAGCAAGTTTGACTTATGCCCGTTAAGCCGAGTGGGATCCTACCCACGGGACAAGGACCGTACGAAATCAGCTTGCACATGAGGGGGAGTGTTAGAGTTTAGTGCCACATCGACTAGAGGGTTAGCCGAATTTATTGAAGGAGCACTCGACATGTAATGGTCGAGTTACCCTATTTTTTGGAGAGGAAGAAAAAGACTGATGAATAAAAAAGAATAGAAAGAGGAAGAATGATATATACCACAGAGGTGTACGGTGGCCTATAGAAGGCCGGAGACAACGCTGGAGGCTTGCAACGTCTTGATGGGATTGGAAACCGTGACGATGGAATAAGAAGGAAGAGAGAGAGAAGGGGGGTTGCCCTTGAATGGAATAAGAAAGGAGAGAGAGAGAGAGGGGGTTGCCCTAGTAAAAGAAGGGCTGCAGTTAACATTTCCAAACAAAAAAGAAAACAAAAGAGGAAACTCCCAATTCTACCCTCATTCCCCCAGCCTCCTGTCCAATAGGTGCCCACCCATTTAGATCCCTTCTTGGCTTCGGGTCTCCTGTCCTGCCACCTCAAGCCCTAACCCTAGAATTACATTTCCTTTCAACCAGTATCTCCCCTCCCAATCCAAAAGCCTCCTCCACCTTTGTCTTCCATATCACAGGTCTTCCCCACTCATCAAACCCTTCTTCTCTCCAATTGTCTCCTCAGAAAGTTCGGATTTTGACATCTGGGTTTTGTTCCGGCGCAGGAGTACATCAAAGGGATGGACCAGCAGGGCCACGGGAACCCCCCTCCGGTGATCGGCGTGCCCCCCTCGGTGCCTTACACCGCCGCCGTGGCGGCGCCGGCGGCGTACCAGGCGTACCAGCACCTCTACCACCAGCAGCAGCAGCAACAGAACCAGCAGCTCCAGATGTTCTGGGCCGACCAGTACCGGGAGATCGAGCAGACCACCGACTTCAAGAACCACAACCTCCCGCTGGCCCGGATCAAGAAGATCATGAAGGCCGACGAGGACGTCCGCATGATCGCCGCGGAGGCCCCCGTGGTCTTCGCCCGGGCCTGCGAGATGTTCATCCTCGAGCTCACCCACCGGTCCTGGGCCCACGCCGAGGAGAACAAGCGACGCACCCTCCAGAAGAATGACATCGCCGCCGCCATCACCCGCACCGACGTCTTCGACTTCCTCGTCGACATCGTGCCGCGGGAGGAGGGGCGGGAGGACGTCATCTCCCGCCCGCTCGGCGGCCCGCCCGCGGACCCCCTTGCCTTCTACTTCCAACAGTAATGCCAATGTGAGTGTGTTAACCTTTCATCGGCCGGTGGCCTTGAGGATTATTTTTGTGGGTGGTATGGAGGTGGGCGCTAATGGTGGGATTGTTTTGCCTTGTTGTTTTTCCTGAAAAATATGAATATATTTTGCTTTTCATGACTGTTGGATTTTGTTCTATTATATATGAATGTGTAGTGGTAAGTACATCCTGTATAAGAATATATGAGAATGATAAGTTGTGCTTTATTATTTGCCGCGAGAGACTTGGTGGCTTGTTGTGGCATGGAATCAAATGTCGACATATTTCCTATGGAATCACCGAAACATGTCTTTTTTGGTTTTTTAAGGATGCGGCCTAGATTTTTTTTTTCCCGAAATTTTGCTAGTACCAAATTTCGGTCCAGTCATAATGAAATGTCGGCTGAAATGATCGACGTTTGACTGAAATTCGACATTCTATCTGTTTTGGACAGTTTCAGTAAAAATTTCATCTTTTTAGTGAATGATTTCATCTTTTTCCGCCATTCCGGTTTCATTCATAACGGACCGACATTTGACAAAATCGATCGATGATCGAAATTTGATAAATTTCCGCCGAAATATCTCCTTAACAAATACAAAATTTCCGACGGCATTTACCTAAATCCGACAAATTTCCTTTTTTCGATCGACAGGATCTTGATTGTTGTATGAAATGATCAAAATATGCCTTACAGTTTTTTAAGTAACCGACATAGATATTGTCCGAATTCCAAAATTTTCACAGTACCAAATTTCGGTTCGAAAACACGAAATGTCGTCTGAAATGACTGATATTTGATCGAAATCCAACAGTCCGTCTATTTTCCAGAAAATATTGTTGGAAAATCATACCTTTTTAGCAAAAGATCATATACTTTTCAGTAAGAAAATCTATCTTCTTCCTCCATTTTAATTTACTTTTCAGTAAATTAATTGGGCCAATTAATTCAAAAGAAGCTGCACAGCCTCCTGATTCTTCTCAAGAGACCGCACGGCTCCCTAGACAGCCGCACAACCTCTTTGAGGCCTGCTTGGATTCTACTCTCTCCTCGGTAACCCTTCGACATTCTCGTCTTTGCATCGGCAGCCCTTTCGGCTTCTTCTTTGTATCGGTAGCCCTCACGGCCTCTCTCGCACCTTTCAGAAGCATCGTTCGTCGTCTTCGGCACGCGATCGTGCCTCAGAAATTTTTCAATGACTCTTTAGGAATCATCCGCAAAGCAACGACGAATCTTTGAATCATCATGATCTCTTCCATCATTTCTCGATCTACCGAAAAAAGGTAATTCTTTATCATTTATATTGCTCTGACATGAATAGAGGGCTATTTTATTGAAAAATGAGGGACCCCATAGTTTGTCCCTCTTCATTTGGTCTTTGATCCTTTCCATCCGACGGTTCGATCGGCCCTTCGGGAGGAGATCGTCATTTAGTTATTTTGTTTAGAAAATATTAATCATTTGTCAAAGTCGAGTGTAGTGGTAATTTTATAAAGTTTTTGTGTGTTTAATTAGGATTAGGGGTCATTGTCCTGAATCGTATTAGATTTATAATCATTTTGGTTCGTTTCCTATATAAACGGCTCTAACCCTCTGTTGTTGTTCATGTTGATGATGGACAAAAAATGGAGAATCTTCTCTATTTTATCTGGGTGGATTGCAAGAGACCTGGTGGATTCCAAGGTTTTATCATATAAGAAGGTGCTCTCCTTCTTCCCCATCCAACCGGAGTTATGTGTTTTCCTCTGCTTCCGCTACGCCAGCTTTGTTGAAAGACTTTTCTGTGCCTATGTGAGAAGGGGAGCAAGGTAAACAAGAGAACTAGCCCCAGGATTACTTGGATAGAGGTGATGTGTTAGGATCTTGGAGGCTTTATTTCACAATGGACATAATCTTCAATAAAAGAGAATGATGATGAAGGATCTTGAGATAAACAAGATAGTAAATTAGGAGTTGATGAGTTCTGTTTTTAGTTTTTGCGGGGTACTTGTTTATTATTTCTTTTGCTACTCTCTATAAGTGTTTGATATAGGCGGTATAATTAACCCAATATGGTGCTTATTATTTGATATATTCTGAAGCATTCTTTGATCTTTGCATGTGCCTCATATTAGTCTATGCATGGTCTGTGTAAGATATGCCTTATGCACCCACTATGTGTGGTGTAGTTTAACTTGGAAGAATATATACATATATGAAGACTTAAGCCCCTCTTGTAAGACATAAAGATATATGAGTGACTATGAAGACTTGAGGCCTTTTTGTTTCAGGCGACGTGTGTGCCACACCAGCGCTTTGGGTATTTGCCTTGCTGAAACTATCTGAGAAGAGTTTTGGGCTCAAAAGACAATCACCATCGAGGAAACCGAAGTGCATGTGATTGTGCTGGTGAACTTTGGAAGGATAATAAACCAGGGGCACGGCGACCTGGATTGAGTTTTAGATCAGGTTAAGACCTTTAGATACTCAGGTTTACTTTCCATGGAATAAAGTTGAACGAAGAAATTGTAGCAGTGCAACAAGGGTAGTGAAATATTGTAACCATTGTGAAGCTCAATTGTTTGGATCATCTTATTTGTTAATTTAATTTTCGCGTGGTCTTTGGATTCAGGTGTACAACATGCGATTCTTTGAATTTTAATCCTGTATTTACGGGAAATTATATTCTGTCCAAGGGAATCACGCTTTGTTAACAGATGTTGGACATTTTTTTGGCCTATGCAAAGCTTTATGGTCTTGTAAGACTTCTTGATCATTGGTATGAAAATTGTTTGACATTTACATTCAACAATTTGTTTAGCTATTGTTGATGATGTTTTTGGAGTCATGGCAAGTTGTTTAGCTATCTAGTTTCTTTTCTACCTCGGGCAATTCATGGAAATTATGACTTGAGATTAAGAATCCAGACATGATTTTTTTCTAAGCCTCGAACTTCTTACGCATGCATATGCACTAACTGAATTAGATCCAAGAAGAGGACCTTTGGTGCATGTTTGCATACGATTATACCAAGGTTCTAAAAAGCGCTAGACACTAGTCGGGCGGTGGGAGGCCGCCTAGATATTTTGACTATTTTTAATTATTATTTTGATATTGTATATAATATATATGTTGTAAATTTACTATAAATTCAAGATTATCCTAACCATTATTAAAAAGAACAAGTATCATTTACCTAACCATAAATTCAAGATTAACAAAGATAAGTATGATATTATGAGATAATATGCGTGATTTTAGTAAAATACAAATAATAAATTCAAGATTACCAACAACAAACGGAAGCATGATATTACGATTAAGTATCCAAGATTCTATTACAATCCAAAACAAAAAAGTTACAAAATACAACATCATTTCTCCTATAGGATACAGTAATAGACTCCCAGTACCTTTCTTCTTCTCCATATCTCTCAAAGACTCTATTTTCATTAGACTTAAACTTTACCGCCTCATCACACTCTTCGTCTGTCTCCTTATCCGATACAAAATCTTCTTCATAAAGTTTTATAACTTCACGGGATGAAAGATCTATCACCAATGGTATTAGAACTTCTCCTAGGCCTAGAACACTATCCGCTTTCATCGCTTCTCCCATCATTTACCAAGCAAGTCTTGAACCAGCGTCGACATCTTCATCATTTTTTTCATCACCACCACCATCAACAATCCATCCTTGAGCCTTACTATCTTTAGTCGCTAGTAATACATATACTCCTCGCTTTTTCTTCCTTTTCTTCTTATTGATGATCTAGGCATTGAATTGAACATAGACTATATTAAAAAAATAAATAAAAGCCCAGCCCACTTGGACCCTTCTAGACCCGTTTGGGCTCGCCTAGTCCACCTAGGGGACTGAGCCGCTTTTCTGCACCGCATAGGGGCTAGGCGGTGGGGGGACCTTCTAGCGCCTAGGCAGTCGCATGGGCAGCTATTGTTGTATATCGTTGAGACAAAGGTTTATTGTATGGATCGGATTGTTGAGCGATAAGGAGTGCTTATAACTTAGGAGCATAAGATGGAGGTGGATATTTGATAGAAGTAGGATGAATGAGTTGGAAGGCATGAAGCGATTACATTGTAGGAACTATGTGTGTCATCAATAAAGAATTAAGTGATGAAAAATAGGGTAAAGGCATCCCTGACACCTTAAAAAAGGATTGAAAAAGAGGGATGAGTAAGGATGAATTAGAGCTAGTGAGAAATGTTTTGAAGAAAATTTTGTTTTGGTAGGAGTTGCCGTCGGTTCGGGAATGAGTTGTCGAACCCCGAAGTGATGGAATAAGGTGCATTGTTTATGTGTGTGGAGTATAAATAAGCATTTTGGTCTTATTACCTTAGATGGTTCCAACTTTCATCGTCACGTACTCTTATATGCGAAACCTTGTGCGAAACTTAACTAGAGGTTTCAGAATTTGATAAAACTTGGTAGAGCTCGGAATTTCCAAGCCATGCATGTGTATATGGTAGTTAGTAGGCCAGTGAGGTTTCCAATGCCCTAACTCCTAACCGTTGAAGCCAAACCGTCCGCCCTCTGTATCTGTTCCATCGTCTGCACCGTACGGCTGTTGCATCCATCCCCGACCGGTGAATCCCACTCATCCCCAACCGGCAGGCAAAGGGACGGCTGTGATCAGGGGCCCTGCTTTCAACTTCCCTTGCTGTGTCCAAATTAGCTCTGGCTTTGCTATCAAGCCTCCCAGGAGTTCTCTTTTCGGTATTTAGCTGCAACCCAGTTCTGCACTTGAGATACTTATCGGTGCGGCGACCGAGAGACTGCATGCACCGGGCTGTGACCGAGAGACCCAATCCGACTCGAGAGACTGCATGCACCGGGCTGTGATCAGGGGCACCGACCGTTGACCCGATCCGACTCGACCCGACCTGACCCAAAAGTCCCGCTGGTATTATATATTATAGTATCGGATTGCAGGTAGACCTGACCCGAAACGACCGGTTGAATACTAAACGGGTCTTTCCGGGTCTACCGTGTCCAGACCCTAAACCCGGACCCGACCCGTTTATTAAACGGGTCTATCGTGTCGACCCGTTTACGACCCGAACCTGTTTAGCCCTGACCGAGACCCGCTAACTTCGTGTCGGGTCGGGTCCGAAATTACCAGCCCTACACCGGAGAAAAGGCCCACCTGGCCCACCAGAAGCCGCTGCACCACCAGCAGGAGCGTCACACAGAGCAAGGACATGGCCCAATTGGTCTTAGGAGTCCCTATGCGAACAAGCAGAAGCACCACACTAAGCATGGGAAGGATCCGTCTAGCCACAAGAAGTCACCGCACAAGCAAGCAGGAGCGTCACACCAAGTTGAGAACAGGCATCGAATCCGGGATATTGCTCACTAGGAGCGGCACCACTACCAACCTCCCAATAGGGATGGCAACGGTGCGGTTTTGGCGCGGTTTCGGACAAAACCGAAACCGCACCGCAACACCGAACTGCCACACCGAAATCGCATCATGCGGTGCGGTGCACGGCGGTTTATCACTAGAATGGCCTAAACGGTACGATTTTATACGGTTTTTGTCAAAACCGAAATCGCACCGCTATACCAAAACAGAAAACCGAAACCACACCCTATCGCGATGGTTTTATATTTTGGCAAATCAAAACCGCACCATGCGGTACGGTTTACCGCGGTTTTTGATTTTAAGCCGAACCGTTGTCATCCCTACCGCCCAAAGCAGCTGTGGTTTTTATTATATATAAACGCAATACTATATCGTGCGCAATATTAAACGCAAATTACTATTATATATAAACGCAAAATTATATTGTGCGAAGTGTGGATGGTGCGAGCTCTGCAGTAGTTGTATCGGGGACCTGGGGTCGAATCCTGCCTTCATCAAAAAAAAAAAAAACTGGTAGGGTTTAAGACCTTAACCCAACTCAGATGTGACGCTGATGAGTTTCTTAAAAAAAAAAAAAAAAAATTTAATGTGCTAGACCCATCCCGTGAAAAGGACCCGCTAAAGTTTTATTTAGCCTAAGGTTCTTATATTTTATAATAAACCCAAAATTGTCCTTATCATATTTTCTTCTCTCATCTTTCTCTACTTAACCACCACCGATGAGGAGGGAGTGGGGCTCCGGCTACTGTATTGCACACCACCTTGACAACAACCATCGCCAGTAAGGAGGGAGGAGCGGGACTCCGATTGTTACGTTGCATCCCACACCGACGGCAGCACCGCCGACCGGTGCATCACACCCCAACCTGACGGCAGCCACCACCGGTGATGATGGAAAACGTGGGGCTCTAGCTGGTGTATCGCACCCCACCCCGACGGCAGCCATCGCCGACAGGTGCATTGCACCCTAGTCCAGCGGCAGCCACCACTGGTGAGTAGGGAGGTGGGATTTGGCGGCGGCGACCAGGAGAGGTGAGAAGATCTAGCCAAGTCTGGTGGTTCGATTCACTGGTTCGATGGCATTGCAAAGAAAATTTAAAACATGGTTGAGGGTATTTTCGTTTATAGATTTTCAAAAGCATCTCCTAAAAGGAGTTTTCACCAACTGCCCCCCCCCCCCCCCCACACACACACACACACACACAAAATAATAATAATAATAATAATAATGTGCGCAATTTAGCCCTCTAATAAATATCCACTTAACCCAACCTTATCGCAAGCCCGGAGTAGGTTTATATTTTTATTTTATTTATTTTTAAAGAACCCATCAACGTCAAATCTAAGAAAGGAAAGATTCGATGCCTGGTCTCAGGAACAATCCTAGGTCCGAGACCTTACCAGCTGAGTTAGTTGGCACAAAGCAAAACTTAACTTGAGCCAACATGGAAAATCCTCCCCAACTAATAGATCAATTATAAAAGAGAGATGTTATTCAGCCCGAAGGTTTTTTCGATTCCGCTCAGCCCGATTGATACGGTCGTGTACAAGTGGTGGGAGTAGATATTTAGATGTCACTAGTGAGATTCAACCATGACTCATACACGGCCACGACAATCGAGCTGAGGGGAATCGAAAAAATCTTCGAGCTGAATAGCATTTATCATTATAAAAATCTTCCACTTTTCAATAATTATAGAAACCTTCCTCATGTGCCTAAACAGTTGCAGTACTACATGTGTGTAAATATTGCATTGCACCTGTGCACACGAGGGAGGTTTCTGCAAGAGTGTTATTGTTCGCACCCACATAATTATCAACGCCCCCCTATCATGCACAGTCCTCGGCCATTTTTTGATTTTTACTATTACCCCCATTTTGATTGTGCACCTCACAGATGGGTTTGCCTCCCCCACCCTCCTCCCTGCTCCACCTGCCATCACCGCTCCCCCACTTCTTCCTCCTCCCCACTCCAATTGCCTTGCTGGAGTTGCCGGTTCCATGCATCTCACCACTACCGACGCCACCTCCTCTCCTTCCTCCCCACTACCCACTATGATTGCACCACTGAAGTTGTCGGTTCCATGCACCTCATTGTCGCTCTTCCTCTCCCCCTCCCCCACCCCTCTCTTCTCTCTCATTCCTGCAAACATGTCGATCGCTCCCAACTGACATGATTGTTGGTTGCTCATGACTGGCATGGTGTGATACATGTCAGTCAATCCCGACCGACATGGATCACACCATGTCAGTCAGAAGCAATCACTACCATATCAGTTGGAGCAACCGACATGCTATGCATATCAACATACATAGGATACTACGAGGACATCCGATATTTCTTATTTGTTAAGTTGGGAGTGCTCGTAATTTGTGGGGTGCAAATAGCAACACCCTTCAGCAAATATTGAAAAGTGAGGGAGCTTTTATAATACCCCAAATCCTTTTGCAGATTTTAGGGGAGGAAAGTTACCTCATCTTGCTAATTGCCCCTTCCTTCGGACTATACCTAACCATGCTTTAGCAGGTTCTAGTAGAGCAAAGGGAACTGCCAGCTCTTCTCGTGCTAAAGAATCTTGGCCTAAGGGGACATCCAATAGAGTTACTCTAAGGCGACATCCGATAGAGTTACTCAGAGCAAGGATGCTATGTGATTTGGACTTCTATCTTTTCGGTGTTTGTGGCTAGATTTGGGGTTGCACTAGGCCTATTCTTCTTGCTCTGCTATTTTTTGTGGTTTAGATCGATTGTTGTGACTTCTTGTGAGTCTTGTTTTTGCAGGCCGAGTGTTTTGGCTTTTGATAGGGTGCTTCACTAGTCCCTTCTTGCTCATCCTGAGTAGGCCGTGTACTGTATTTCTTCCGTTTCTGATTTAATAAATTTATTTATCACTCAAAAAAAAAAGTGAGGGAGCTTTTGGTAATTAGCTTATTAGTTGGGGCAGAAATTAAAAAATACCCATTGAGAAAATGCATCATGCAAACAGCTCTTGTTCCAACATTAGTATGGTGACGTTTTACAGTAACTTACCATCTATATCTCTTGTTTGTGATCCCTCAGCATTAAAACCTTTCCATCAGCCCTGCATGAACCAATCGTGATCTTCGCTGCCATCCGACGGCTTTGATCAACCTGCACTAATCTCAAAACACCCAATCCTGGAAGTGATATCGATGAGATCGAAAGAAAAACCTGGGGCTACCCAAAATGTTAAATCGCATTTAGATCCTGCAAACAGAGGACATTCCTACCAAGGCCTGTTCTTTCAGAGGGGGGGGGGGGGGGGGGGGGGGGGGGCATTGTCTTTGTCTCAGCTTATACACAAACCGACCTACTGATCTATACAGACCCCCATAAGATCCGTTACAAAGCTATCTGGGCATAAACTTAACCACAGCACATACATTCGCAAACCCCACAGTGACTCACTAACCCCCCTGTTACCCTCCCCCCAATGGCACAAAGAGCACACTTTCATATGGGACTAGAGTTAGTACCCGCCTTCGTGCCAATGCCACGCAGGCGATCGAGGCATCGGACGGCATCACAACACCCCCAATTCGGACAGGAATAGAACATAGCCTTCCCCCAGGAAAGAGGACCCCACGAACCGAGGTTCTCAGCCCTAGCCCCTTGTCTTGGCTCTCTTCAGACCGAAGCTGTCGTTGAAGGGGGAGACGGAGCCGGACGTGTGCGACCCTTCTTCACGGAGTGTGCCGTTCAGCATGGCCAGCTCTCGGAGCTGTTGCTTCTTGAAGAAATCTTGTGATTCATCCTGTACAAAAGGAAAGGACAGAGGACATAAGTGCAAGAGACTATTTACAAAACAACCATTCAAAGGAGGAGGTCCGAGATTGAGATTTAGAGGGAGAATCAAAGGGATACCACAGGCTTTAGCAGCTCTTCAAGAATCTCCCGAGCTTGCATCAAATGAGCATCGATGATCTCAACTGGTAGCTCTGCCTCTACCAATATGTGAAGGGGCTCATTCAAATGTTCATACCCTGGCTTACCTCTCATCATTTCCTCCTGTTGAAAATTCAACGGTAGCGAAGGTGAATGTTGGCTTTGGTCACATAATCATCTAAGTTATGATATGAAGAAGGAAAATATTGCCTATGTTCGAAAAGAAAACATATGCAAGCAATTATAATATGGGCGGGTGGAATCTCACAAGTCGCAAAAAAATAATAGGGTGCTGCAAAGAGTGTGTGTTTGCCTTGTGCTCTTCATCTAGATTCTACAACATTCATAATTTGGGGGAACCTTGGATGTCTGATCTCTGGTTGCATGACCATAAACTACCATAATTCGACAAGGTAGGTCTCTCTACCTAGGTTTCTAGGTTTTTCTGTAGGCCCCTCCTTTTCCCAAATTCCAGGTTCATCAGGTCTTCAACACCAAATTTAAAAAGTTGACGGCAGGTTGACAGCTTATCCGAAAGTCCTTGACTGATCTTTTTGTGCAAGCTTCTTTGGATGACAATGATGCAGCACTCCATATATCATAAAGGTACTTCCCTCTTACTTTTTAATTTAATCGCCAACTTAACCGTAAGCCAGGATTCGGTGGTTCAACTCTCTAATCTCGGATGGAGATGTGAAGTGGCAATGAACTTCACCCTCTACCTAGATAATGCAATCGTCAACTCAAATGAAATCTATGAAACAAATAGCTTCCATAAATTTTATCATGACAATTTTCCTAACGTCATATAAAATCACCTGATGTTGCCAAACAGTTTTTCCTTGTTCTAAGGTAGATAGTAAATTAGCATTTGACCTTCCACGAAAATTGGTTATTAAAGAATTATAATTTATCAGTGGTCTTACGTACCAACTGACCTATGCTTCTAGGCATGCACCTCTAGGCACCAGTTGTAAAGGGTTCACGGTCACAAAAAATTTCCAATCTTCTTGTAGAATATTTTTACTTGAGTTGTGCTCCATAATCAACTCCATCTTTTATTCCCGTCCAACACCTTTATTGACGCCCCACCCCATGGACCTGTGATCTTTTATAAAGTTCATGTACAATGCACAAGTCCTTAGCTTGCATTGTTATCTTCTAAAATGAATAATTGACACCTTTCTTCCTGTCAATCAGAGTGTAAACATGCCAAAAGAACATAACACATGTACACAAAAATAACCTTTGTTCCACAATGAACTACCATATACTTCATCTTTTACCACAAAAAGTTACCCAGTCAAATTAAGGCAAATTACTTAGGTGAAGTTATTTCATCATAATATGAACACCATCATCAAAGCCTTATCCATCACCATTATCATCTAAGCCTTATCCCACTATGATGGGATCTTATGTCATGAAGATGGGATCTGTAAGTATTGATGGGTTGGCAAAACTTGATGACTTCATACAATTGAAATGTAAATGATTCAAAGAATGCAACACCACAGAACAAGTTGGAGATCCCAGGTAGAAGAACCGAAGAACAATTAAAGTCAAAGTTGAAGGTTTCAAATTTTGAAGAACTAAAAGAAAGGGTTCCAAGTTCAATCTGTTCAAGAAGTTCATACACAAATCTTCATAGGGGCAGGTAAAATGACCTAGATACTTTAGAAAAACAATGTTGCATAATTCATGTAGAGGTTTTAAGGTTTCATTAGTTTTTGTGCATTTTGGTGTTAATTGTTTTGAATCTTTTGATCCAATCAAAAAGATTTTTTAATGGCTTTTCGTGTTCCATGATCTTGAATATGTTTTTAAAATGTCCATGACTTGATTCAAGTGTTGAATTTTCAATCGGATCCAAACATCATAAGTATCGATATATTGCATCAAACGATCGCTTGTCCAGTGATAAATGATCTATTGTTGCTTGTGTAGTCTGTTGCCTACTTGTTTTTCAACAACAAAAACAGTGAGCAAGTTTTTTCAATGACTCGATCCTTCCCTACATTTGTACGAGAATTGTTCTCATGATACCCAAGTCAGGGAATCCCAAGTCCTAACAAGGTCAACTATGGAGTTCAACTCTAAGAAGGCTCCACAAAATTTTCCAACCGATTATCGAACTAACGGTAACTAGGGTTGGTGTTGACAACTTACCAAGGCACCTTGGCAAAAGAGGGGTCTGCCACGAAACCTTAAGGCCAATTAGATGGTAATGACTACAGAGACCTGCCTTGACAAAAGAGGGGTCTGCCAAGAAACCTTAAGTCCTATTTCTTTATCAATTTTGAAGGCCAATAGGTTCTTGTTGATGGTCTTTTTATATCGGGAGTATGACTTTAGTTCTGGAAAAGAGTTTTTTGAGAGTAGGTGACATTAATATTCGGTAAATAAGTGCTGGTTCAACTGATGGGGACTGACTGATGTCATGTAGAAGAGGAAAGCCTCTAGACAATCAGTTTTTTTTTGGTACCCTTGGAGCAAGTCTTCAAACATTTAAATAGCAATATATTAGAATGTGAAAAACAGTACAAGAGTTTGACTAAAGTTGCTCCACGTGTAGGACACGATAATTTTCTTGTAGGAATGTCTTCCGGAACTTGATTAGATTTACTAATATAATGGTGTTGTCTCACAAAGCCCTCAAGCACCATCTCTCTCATTTATATGGATACTGGTTTCAAGCACAAAATAAGAAAAAGGGTAGTTGATTCCACATTCCAACAGCCCTTTAGGTTAGCATGACAGTTAGAAAAAGCTATGGAGTGAAGCCTGGTGCATTTTAGGCAGACAACAAGAAGGATGGGTAATGCTTCTTGCATGTTGTTAATGCTTTATTTGGTACGAAACGATATTCAGGATCAAAAGTCTTTCTCAGGGTTATGCCATCTTGATATTTCTCCCTATCATCCCTGGTTTACATATTGCTTTAGAATGACTCATGGACTTAACGCAATTTCTTCTAGAAACATTGTTACCTATAGTTAATCAAAACAGCATTTGTTGCCTACAGATAATATTTTTTCTATCCCACCAAGGGTTTATTGTACCAATCGAAAAACATCAACCCTTTCCTTTCCATCAAAGTGTTAACCATGTAAGTAGCTTCTCCAACATATGGAAAAATATAGGCTTAACATTGTCTCTTTTCTTTAGTATCTGCTAGTATCAAATGATTCTTCGGAAATATCAAATTAACAATTTTACGTCAAAACCTTCAAACAAGATGGTAATGATACAAGTCTAAATACCATTCAGATTTAATCGCACTAGACACGACATATTACCAAGATTGAAATACTTGTCCAGCAAGATGTGACATCATAAAAGTAATAAAATTGTTCGTTAATTTTATTTTGAAACATCCTGTAGAGCATGTGTCATACGCAGCATGGATCCTAACATTATAAAGGATGCTCAGCTCTTCCTGATCGCAAAAATATTTCCATGAATTTATTATTTTCACGAAATATATTTTTATACATATGTGGTACAGGTTTAAACAAGTCTTTGACTTCCATGTAAATATTTTTTAACTTAAACTAATTTAAAACATAGAAAACATGTTATGGACCTCTTTGACCATTGCTACACTCCAGAGTTAGCTTTAAGTTATCCTTATTGAACTTGAAATAAAATCAGGTGACAGGCTCAAACTTCTGTAAAGTTGAAAAGGTTTTACAATGTACAATGGGACTAAAGAGGCAAGTAACATGTTCAAGAATGGGAACTAGAAGCACTCCTTTGATAGCAATCCAAAGAGTAATTGGAGATTAAAATCATCAGTGTGAAATGGGGAGTGAAATCTAAAAATTCTTCAAAGGGAAACAGACAACAAGTTGAATAAAATAGAGGCCAGTACATTGTTAAGAGTATCCAAATACTTTTACCCTAACTTAACGTAAAGATTTATGAAATTCAAACTTTGAACTTTACCCTTAAGATACTAATATCAAATAAGATCTAAACTTTCAGAGTGTCTTTCCTAACTTGCACAAGCTAACCAGCTTACACTGGTAGACTGTGGGAAGGTAAGCATCAAGCTGACCAACCATAAAATTAGTGGAGTGCTACCATAGTCTTATCTTATCCAATTATGAGACGAACATCTTGGGCTTGTTTTTTTTTCATGTGGTTTAACTGATGTGTTGCCTGTGGTTGACTAATGTGTTGTTACTTTGGCACAATATTTCACCTTAGTAGTCAACAAACTGAATAATTCATTTCAAATACAATTTATACCATTGTCCCCCAATCTGTATCTTCTTTCACATCCATACCAAAAAATGATGTCTTTTATAAGCAACATATATTCCATAAGGAGATGAAATAATTGCAAGAAATAATGCACTACCACTGATAAAGACACAAATTATTATCATGTCTGTCAAGATACTCCAACCATGTAACAAATTTCCACAACATTATCACGCTTTCTATGTCTCACACTCAACAAACAACTGTTTCTCCATAAGTAGAATTGAAGCAAAAGTTGGAGGCTCATTAACAAAGTTTGGTATAGACCACACAAGAGGTTTAGTAAGACCTCTTACTCATAATTCCATTGGTTGACTTTTTATAGATGTAGTACTATACAGTTCGTCATGTTCATAGACATGCTTACTGGCATAGAGTGCACTGTACATGTCAGTATACACTATACACTACAACTACATAATACTGACTATGCACTGATATTTGTATGTTCAAGCATTATATCCATAGTCAACCCCATCTTAATGGGATAAGACTCAGATGATGATGATGTTCATGCAGTAAATCTTCAAAATGATGCACACATGCATACATGCAACCTCAACAGTTATCAGAGTATTATTGTTACCCGAGTAGGATCTTTGATGCTGCCTCGACCTCTTATCAGAACCCGACAGTCCGTACTCGACTCCACTCGCTTTAGAGAATTCCCTCTAGGACCAAGAAGGCGCCCGACAAAGTTGTACTGTAGCAATAAATCAGAAGATATCGCAGAGACAAATGCCTTGAAGTATGATATAGAATCAAAATTACACTAAAACGAGAGTAACATACATTAGGGTATTTGTCCACGGGAATGTCAACCCTGATCGTTTTCGTGACAACAAGGCTCGAGGAGCCACCTTGTGATCCAACCCAACCATGTGCTGGTGAAGGCTGAACTAATCCCAACCTCTGCATGTTACAACTAAAGATCTTGTTAACAAAAAGATACTCTTGTACAAGACATTGGGGAGATCATAGAGTAATACTTGAAAATGTTCAACTCCTTGGAGGTTGCATCGACATGAAAAAAATAATCATGACCAACCAAAGTAAACAATACAATATGAATAATACGTGAACACAAGATGCAAATAATTCCGCATACGAATGACAGATCAACAAGCTGCACCAAACATGCGTCCACATTTTACCAAGCTTCTACATGCTAGATTCTAACACAGGCTCACCAATATTATTATTTCATATATAGAGTGCAGATTAGACAAATAAAAAAAGAAATTATTTTGTAAAATGCAGCTGATGTTCAAGAAGCATGATATCAGCCAGATATTTCAAAAAACATTGCAAAACCAGCTATTTGGAACTGGTTGACCCTGTGACGCTACCAAGGGTTAAGTTAAGTTCCACTAAAAACAGTCACAATTTCTCATAATATAGGATTAAAAGATTTAAAGAGATCAACCGTGTCTGTAATAAGGGTAATTCAGATATGCCTATATGTGAAAAGTACTATCTATGTCATGGTTTTGAAAATCCAGGCAGTTCGCAATAAAATTCTGAAGGATGATGTCACCACACGATCAATACTGTGATAAGAAGACCAATATTTGAAGACAGAGAGAAACATTTATTTGATCATTAAGTCGATGACTTAATATCAAGTCAAACCCATTCACTGCTTCAAATGTTAAAACTGTCGGTCATGACATAACAGTAAAATGGTAAGCATTCGAACAGGAGATGATCTCAAGTCCACAAGAGATTAAGAAATCAGGTCAAGGCATACAAGCACTCATAAGGACAGTAATGTTAGCATGAAACCACAATAAAATAAATCAAGAATGCAGGCGCTCAAACTGGAAGTTGATTCAAGTTAGCATTAGTTGTACAGAATTCAAGTTAGCATTAGTTGTACAGAACTACCTCAGGAATGCCTCGGTGAGCATTAAAATTAGATGCAAGGAGTTATGTTAATGGTTAGTATCCGTACTTCTGATTGAAATGCTGATGCCCATCCATTTATATCAGCTGCTCCTCCATTTGAAAATAATCGACCAGTAGTCAGCGGGCTACCATGTTCAAGCCCACTTTGATCTAAAAGAGATGCATTCCCCAACAGCGTGCTTACACGCAAAATTTCTGCTTCAAAAATGTCAATTTCAAGAATAAGATGTATCGGTTAGCATTTGTTAATAAATTAGTCCACAGTAAACAGACAGATGAGGGTTAATTAAACAGGTTAGTCAACAGTCAGTATAATATCAGTGCAAATATGTTCAATTCATAATTAGAAAAGTTCACTTTAAAGGACAAATCCATGACTTGCTTATATATAGCCTACTAAGATATTATTAAACATTCTTGTATATACTAATACTTAGTACTGAATCTACTGATAATCATCGATGGAAGGGCTAAGTAATATAAAAAACTAATACACGCAAATAAAACTAAATATATTATAAATAGATATGGTTAATAAAAATGCATCAATAAGTCTTAGTATACATATGCCCTAGATGGCAACAATTGCACACCTAAGATCCTTGAAAGGGTATAGGCAACAAAGACTATTGATTCCAATGTAACTCAAAACAGTAATTTATTACAAATATGAAGTTTATCACTATCCACTGTTCACATAAAGCAGGTTGTTTAACTCCATAAGACATTAAGATGAAGAGTAAAAAGTACTTGTGTAATTAGACCCAAAGCCATTCACTTCATACAATATGGAAGTCTTAAGCAATCATTTTCATGGCTTAAAGTTTAGAAAGATTGATCAAAACACGCCCTACAAAATCAAAATTACATGAACAAGTTGAGCTTATATTACTAATCCAGATGTGGGAGCTAAAATCACAATGAATTTATTGAAGCAATTGTAAAAAACACATCTTTCATGCTTTAACAGATCTAACAAAATGATTAATAGTGATTCACCTCACTACAAGAGGATTAGTGGTGCAAAAAGATAAATTAATAAAAGAATAACCTAGAAGGAAGTGTTCTCAAGGAGGCAGTCTGCACCCACCTCTCTAAAAAAAGGAGATATATTATTTTTCAGAATATTTCTGAAAAAATCTTCTATTTTTTTGACAGGTATCCAGCCATATAACATGAGGCATAAGCTTCCAAGATCTCCGAAGACATGGATTGCATGGAGACAAAGACAACAATGACAACCATGAAAAGCTCTCTCACATGCAATCTCAAGCAACTGCTGTCACACAGCTCCTGTGGAGATGGAAAATATAACTGATCAATAGAATCATTCTCCATGCGAATAAGAAGCATCTCTTCACCTTTCATTTATCTCAGCAAGAATGCATGTTAAGAGGAATTCTCCATGAACATATGCCAAGACTTGTTTTCAAGAAGGAGCTTGAGTCTATATGAGCTTAAGACAATTGCATAAGAAACTTGAGTCCAGACGAGCTTACGTCAGCAAGAATGCATGTCAAGAGGAATTCTCCTTGGAAATCTGCCAAGACTTGTTTTCAAGAAGGAACTTGCACCCCCCTCCCCCCCCCCCCCCCCCCCAAAAAAAAAAAAGACACACACACAGAGCACAAATTTTTAAAAAACTAGTAATAATAATCATTGATATTATATTGAAGAATCCTTTAACCACTATCTCTATAGCGTTGACCCTTCCCTATCAATGGTGTGATATCTAGCAAAGATTTTGAGTAAAGATTGAAATAAGAACACTAAAGAAAGAGAAAGAAATTCCATATATTGTTTCACATGCAACATCTTTGAGGCTTCTCCTGATAAACCTCACACCTCTATCTCAAGGCTTATCTGAGTTTGTTGGCTAAGACGTAAGCCTTCTGTCTTGCCTCAAGGTTTAGGCCTCCTAAAACTGTGCACAAAGGCAAGCAAGATAACAAGAGTTACAAGATGTCAAGTATGTTTATTCCACATTACAACACCGCAAGGATGATATAATGCGACTGTACTCAACAAAAGAATGTGTCTACGTAGTTTACTTACACAGAAGATATTAACATCAGATATGCATCGAGAATGTTCTAACTTATTTGGAAGACCTTTGACACCAGCATTTCCAGAAATTAAATGGAGTGTATGAAGCAAGTTAAGGATGCATGTTTACAAACCTTACCACTTCAAGGATATCACATAAATTATGTCAGAAAAAAAATATGCTCTTCTTATTATATTGTATCAAGAGGTTCAAGCTTAACGAGGCCTCACACCCCTGCCTCGAGGCATGCAGAGGTGTGAACTCTCAAGTTTTCTGGTTAAATCAAAAGCTTGGAGCACATTCTTAGAGGCTCATCGTCAAGCATTGCCACTATTAAAAACATGCCTGATAGCCAAACAAGGAAGCATAGATCAAGCACGCCAACTCCCCACATGAGGGATGACAAAGTCATAAATCATAATGCATCTAGACAATGACATGTCAACATAATGTACATCTGGCAAAAAATAACAACTTAAATGTGATAGTACTTAAACATGGTTGGAAAAGCTTTCCAAGCAATCACTTAAACCATGAGACCACTATGGAAAAGCTGAGGATGCAATTGAGAAGAATAGTTTAAATAATGTCAAAACAAATTCATTTGCTACTCCTACATCTTTTGGAGCATGACTCCTCTACAATAATGCTTACTGGAGAGGAGTCTATATCCATCTTTTGGCGGGATCATCAGAATCACGAGGTCCATACGAGCCTAAATCTTCCATGGGAAGTAGACGCAGTAATAAGGTCAACTGAAGTACATAACTATGCATGAATAATATTCATATGTAATGAAATAACTGCTAAATGTTTGAGTCGATTTGAGGTGGTAATGGCCTAAATTGAATTGTTATAATCTATGCGGTGGGCACCAACATGGACAAGAATCAGATATCTATCCTTATTGGTTGTGGATGAATAACCGGTAAAACATCTTGGGTTTCCCTTGGGAGCACTGAAGATTGTTACAAAATCAAGACATCGTAGTTAAGGGCAGAAAATTGGCCTCATGGACTCACTCCTCTGTCTACCACTTTGGTCGCATGGCAAAATCAGAAGAGGAACGTACAGAGGCAGTCATTGCAAACAGGGGGTGAAGTAGAAAGTTGGGAGTGCTTTCTTAAAATGCAATGGCATTCCAGTCTAGAAGGAATGTGCTGATAAAAATTAGATTAGTTCTATGGATCCATATGCTTCGAAGGTGTGAAGAGAGTACACCCTCACTAGAAAGGACTGTTTAGTCAAATAAAAAACATCATACGGTGCTTCAAAAGTGAGATAAAGAGGTATATTAGATATTTAAGAGTTTGAAGCATTACCTAAGTTCCTGTAAGAAATTTTTACTGCCGTTAGTAGAGAAGATAGAAAACTTGAAAATCATACGCAATATGGGTTTTGCGGGGACATGTCTAACCAAATTTAAGAGGGGGGAGGCGGCTAGAAACTCAAGTGTCTAGCAGGGTTGCAATTCTTCACTTGACTAGCAATTTGTATGAAACCCTAACCACCATGCAAGAAAAAAAATCTTTTGGAGCCCTAAAACACATTTAATGATGTAATACATTCCAAATTTAAAAATACAGGACTTTGTCCTATTTTTTTTTTGCCTTTGAAAATGATTAAAATAGAGGAATTATCTTACTTTTTTTGCAAAGTCAGTCAACATACCTTTTTCCGATTGAGCAGTTTTTTGTTTCTGATTATGAAAGTAATATTTTAGTCTCTTAGAGTTCGGAATATGTTCAATAAATCCTAGTATATTTTTATGTGGTCAAGCTTTGTTGCTCCTGCTGTACAAGTAGGATACATCTTAGATCCAATGTGTAAGTTTTGTTGTTTTTGTTGTATATAATATATTACATAAATATCTCGTTGGTAACTATAGGCAATGTGTAAGGTTCCTATAGAAAACTACTGATAAAAATCAAGAAAGAAAAAATGATAGTAGTCTCATGCCTTCAATATCTCCTATCTAAACAAGTGAAGTGTTTTTTTAGTTCTGTCCTAATCACGATGATATAAGAGAACCAAGAATGCTTAAATGTCAGACTAAGCCTCTTCTTTTTTCCTTAAAAGTGAAAAAATTCATCAAGGTTTATTCATACCACCAATCAGAGCACACAATCCGGCCCTCTTCCGCACGCCGGTGCTCTCCCTTCTCGACCGCGACGAATTCTAAATCCGTCGATCCCCTCTCACTGGTAGCGACGCTTCGACACCGCTATCCTCCATCGAGATTCGACTGCCATGGCTCTCCATTGAGATCCTTCGCTCGGCTAGCCTCGATATTGATCTCGGATCTCCTCTAGCATCTCCTCCCTTGGCAACGTCAGCAGATCTACATCTCAAGCTAGTGGATGCGGCATCTCCTCCATCAACAGCACCTCTCCGACATATCTGTATTTCCTCAGGTAGATCTGCCGTTAATCTTAGCAGACAACAGTTGATCTGCATCTCCTTCGACAGATCCAACCTTGATCCGTGCTTGCCGGCCCTCCCAGGCAAATCCAACACTAGTCGGCGCGACATCTCCATCGGCAGCACCTCTCTGGCAGATCTACATCTCCTCCGATAAATCCGTCGTCAATCTTAACCCTCCTCTGAGGGCACCCCTCCTTTAACCCTCATCGGCCCCGCACCTCTCAACAATCACCTTCCTTTGGCTTAGATGGCTCAGTTGGCAACGACCCACTTACGCACTGTGGCCTTCCGCAAGCTCTGCCATCCTTCAGCTTTGAAGATGTTTCTAGTCGCTTTCCCCGGGTTCGCACCGCACATCGGGCGTCCTTTTCCCTCGTCGATCATCGGCTCTCTCTTGCGCGACACTTCTCTCCCTCGTTCGCGTCTTCGACTCTTCGCTGGTCGTTGGCCCTCTCGTATGACACCTCTCTCTCTCGTCTGCGCCTTTGTCGGTCGTCGACCCTCTCCTTTATGGGTCCCCTCTTCGAGCGACTCTCCGGCCTCTCGTGGATGTCTCCTCGATTCGGCCTCCCGGTTTACCGGCCCTGCCCCATTGCCTCGAGCCTCCCATAGGCCTCCGTGCCATCTGCACATCGTGGTCACTCGTCGAGTACCTCCAGCCCTCCAATATAAGGGTGTTCTTGAATCTGCCCCTATGCTTCGTCCTACCGGTGTGTCCTGTACCCCTGCAACTCCTCATGTCACTACAGTTGCTTTTCCTGATCAATTTTAGCTCCTCTAGCAGCAAATCAACTAGCTCTAGTTTCGCATTGAGATCGCCCAACTCCTTCATATTGACAGATTGACCAGTAGTCTGCCTCCAACTCTGTCGGCACCTCAAATACCTTTGTTCTCTCTGCCAGACCGTGCACCCCCTGCCACCTGGATCCTGGACTCTGGGATCTTGCACCACATAGCACCCGATGCTTTTATGCTCACCGCTTGCCAGCCTATACTGCACGTCTCACCAATCCAGACTGTTGATGGTGCCTCCTGGCCATCAAGCAATCCGGGTCTATCACTACTAGCTCGGATCTTACATGGCGCCTCTCTCTTTTCTTTGTACTTCATATTCCTCAGCTTCGCATGTAACTTATTTCTAATAGCAGCCTTTGCAATTTTGGATACATAGTTACTTTTGACTATTCTTCTTATGTTGTGCAAGATCTTCATACTAGTCAGGTGATCGACTCGGGTCGCAGGGCACAAGATGTACCACCTTGGCACCTTCACCATCCCACTCTTAGATTTTGTGAGGCTGTCACTTCTGGTGCCGATATGTGGCATCGACGATTAGGCTTTGAGCCTAGATTCCGAAGCCTTTATCAGTCCGAAGATCTCGGTCGAGATCCTTTCTCTACTCTCTACTTGTTAAGGTTGCAAGCTTGCTTAGCATGTAAGCCTTTATTTCTTTTCTAGTCTTACACGGAGTAGTAGTCCCTTTGACCTGGTACAATCCGATATCTAGGGTCCAGCACCTTTTTCTTCGATGTGTGTCCATCACATCTTTTTTATCGATGACTACAACAGGTACAAATGAGCTTACCTCCTCCAATACCACTCCAAGGTTCCCTAAGTCTACCAAACCTTTGCCTCAATGGTCCACACGCAGTTCGATTATCGTATCAAGACCTTTTGGTCTGATTGTGCCCTAGAGCAACTCTTCGCTGCTATTTGGACTTTTCTTCAATCTCATGGGACCCTCTTCCAGCACTCATGCCTCACATTCACGAGCAGAATGAGTAGCCGATAGGAAGCACTATCATATCTTTGAGACTACATGTGCTTTTCTCTCTACCACTGTTATCTATACCTTTTGGGCTGAGACAGCCTTGACCTAAATCATCTTCTGATTACGGTCTACTTCGTACTTTCGGATGCACCTGTTTTATCCTCCTTCCACCCTAAGAGCACACAGTTGTCCGAAAAGGCCACTAAGCGCATCCTTTTGGGAATTAATGCTGAGCACAAGGGGTATCGCTGTTATGATCCCTTGATCTGTCATCTTTGCATCCCCCGACACGTCTCCTTTGTCGCTGATGCCCCTTACTACTCACTCCTCTGCGACTCAAGACCTCACCTTTCTAGAGACTCTTCATATTCTGTCTCCGACTCTTGAGCCTCTTCCATCCTTTTTTCTGCCCACCTATGTCACTCTCCACGTTTTTGGGAACTCTTCTGAGTATTCTCCTCCTTTCATATCCTCCTCTCATCGGGTTGTTACCCCTCTTTCTCAGATCTACAATTGTCGGCACGCTCCTACCCCTTTATTATCCTCTCATTCGATGAAAGTTGATTACTCTAGTACTCTTAGTGCTCTTGATACCTCTGGTACTTTGCCTACTGCACTCAGCCAGTCTTTGTCGGTAAAGGATCCTCGCTCGCCCCCTGCTACCCTCAGTGCAAGCTCCGCCCACCTGATAGCTATAGCTTTGCCTCTGGGAAGCATGACCTCTTTGACTTTGCCACCGTCACCTCCTACTCACCTAGTTCACCACCTTTCTTATTCTACCATGAGGCCGTTCAATCCCCTCAATGGCGGCAAGTCATTTCGAATGAGTTCTAGACCTTCGAGCATACTCAAACTTGGGACTCCATCTCACTACCTACTGATGATGAGCATATTAACTGCAAATAGATTTACAAGGTCAAGCGACAACCTGATGGATTCACTGAGAAGTATGGGATAAAAACTCTCGAAGGTACAAAGAGACTCTCAAGGGTACAAAGACAAATGGATCTATAAGGCTCGGTTGGTGACTTGTGGCTTTACTCAGGAGTACGGGATAGAAACTCTCGAGGGTACAAAGACAAAGTTAGTCTCAGTTGGTCCAACATCGACTAAGGAGCGATGTATCCTAGTCTTCATATACCCGATGTGCTCCCCTCCTCCCCAGGTCGACCTTTTGAAGCACTTCGGGTAATGTCACATGGTTATCAAAGCTAGGCCGCACCATCTCCTCCGATAGTGACATGCCATGCATCTCCCGCATAAGGGTGGTGCTGAATGTCACGCAGAATAGTCCCACATCGACTAAGGAATGGTGTATCCTTGCTTTCATATACCCGTTGTGCTTCCCTCCTCCTAAGGTTGGCCTTTTGGAGCACTCTGGGTGATGTAACACGTAGTATTCAGAAAAGACACTATGACCGAAGAATCAAGCACCTGCAACAGAATGAAGGTTCAATAAAACGCTCATAATGCTTTTTTAACTTTAAATCGGAGAATGAATAAACCTTTGCAATCCCCAAAGCTAAGGATATGGATATAGATGTATTTGGGCACAACCCCACTAATGTCTCACTTTTCAGCAACTAAAAGCATGAGAACATCAATCCACGAAGAAAAGAGAATTTTTTCAAAAGGCAACTCCATCAACTAATTTTACCACTAACTAACTACCATTGGCATGAGATTTGTTCTGACACTGGCTAAGACCACATCATATGAAAGGAAAGAAGAAAGTCGCATGCTTTTAGTTGCATCCACATTTTTAGAAAGAGAAAGATGCTGGAAGAAAAGGTTCATGGCAAAGATTTCTCAATAAAGGCATCAAAATGAAGAATCAAGATAGTAGCAATGACCAAATACCGAAACCAATCGGCGCAGCAAACACAAAGAATCGGCATTTTAAGCAGGGCACTGAAACTCACCCTGGTTTAGCAAGCGATAGCTGTGGGGCAGCACCTGCAGAAATGGGTTGAGCTTGTGACGCTCGGCCAGCAACTCCGACAAATACCTGCCAACCAATTCCCCTCTTCTGATCACACTAATTACACAAATAATTCATCAAAAACGAAGAACCCCATTACTTCTTTTTTTCCCGGCGACAAAGGAGACCGCTTAAAAATAAAAATTTTTGGATTTTTTCGATTGAAATAATGCATAGAAGGTTACAGAAAGCATTGATGCAGATCGAGAGCACCGAAAACAATTGTCAGGTTCGGACCGAAAAACAGGGGGAAAATCTGAAAAATCATCAACAGACGAGAGTAACTCGTCCGGATCTCACAAGATCGAACACACCAAATGCGCCGATGATCGCGAGGCCCCGTCGGGCGATCCCGGAAACGAAACGGAGAACAGCGAGAGAGCGATCTAAGGGGAAAAGGTCCTGAAGAGGGGGAAGGAGGGCGTACTTCTCCTGCTCGACGAGGGCGGTGGTGGCGGAGCGGATGCCGGAGATGTGGGGGGAGTGAGGGGCGGTGGAGTGCGACGGGGAGTAGGCCATGTATCTGCCGTACGACATGGCTCCGGCGGGCGCGGGGTCGGATCCCAGCCGGATTTCGATCGGCGGGGGGGCGGATTCCGGCGAGATCTCGATGCCCTAGGAGCTCCCTCGGCCTGGCTGGGAGGGCGGTTGAGAGGCATTTATAAGGGGGGGGTAACGAAGCAGCTAGAGAGCGAGGTGAAACAGTGACAGACCCCATTTACGGTTCACTGCGGAGTACGTGAAAAGGTTGGGGCTCAAATTAGGTCCACACGCCCCGCATATAAACAAATATGCGTGGGATATAGGCGGACCGGAAGCTTCAATGAGGAGGACGTGGACGGCAGATAGCTCACCTGTGAGCGTATATAAATTCCTATGCGGTGCATACGGATCTGAGAATTATTACCGTTTTATGGCTCGTCACCTTCCCCCGCCGTGGCAGGATATAATAATGCGCCTCCGCCGTTTGAGTACGACGCGCCCTCCGCCGCTGGATATGAGGTGGGTGGGTGAATCTTAAAGCAAATTGCAGGATTTTTTTATTAATAAAAAATGCTTGTTAGTTATGACAACTCATATCTCCAATACAAATGTGTTTAATGCTTCTTACCAAAAAATTAAAATGCGTTTCATGCTTAACACAATTGACATTCAACCCTTTTTTTTTTTACATATACATTTTTATATATGGAGTTTTATTTGTACAGACTTACAAAAAAAAAAAAAAAGGTTATTGTGTGAAAGGTCCCTGACCACATATCAATTCGGTGAACATGGCCCCGCATAAGACGCGTTTCGCCTAAAGTCTGTGGTCCAACATATCGTTTCGGTGAATCGGACTGAAATTTTTAGGGATCTCAAAATATCCTCAGCTGGCCTTTTCTTTCTCCAATTTCTCTCGAGCAGCCCATGGCGTAGGAGAGCATGAGCAGCGGTGGCGGGCCCGGTCAGCGGAGGGGGCGGTAGCTAGCGACGACGAGCAACAGAGACAAGAGGGGGAGACAAGAGGCGGGCTACAGACGGAGGGGTTCGGTTCGAATTAGGCTTAGGTTTAGGATTAGGTCTGGTGTTCATCCCATGGCCTACAGATCTTCGGGTTTAGATTCAGTTTAGTTTTAGAATTAAGGAGTGGCATAATTTAAAATTTTAAAGTACAATGAGGGGTATTTTCATCCACAGGGTCGTCTGTCCTTTAGCTAAAATTGATATGCTGTCACTAAATCCCCCCCAAAAAAATTAAAACATATGCATCTCATACATACCCTCTATTTTCCTTGTCTAGTAATCTGATGTGAAATGATACTTGTTCGCCTCCTTATTGTAAATCGGAACTTGTTATAGGAACCTATCACTAAGTCCTCCACAAAAGTATGGCCATATAGCATTTTTCCTAAAGATAGATCCTATTTTTTCATAAATGATTTGACATATTGTGCAAAAATATCATTAGTAATTTTATTGCATTCAAAATATTTGCCATACTATAGCTAATCGGTGCTTGTCCCGAAACCCTTTAGGCAATAAACCCACTTCGAGCTTGGACTAGTCACTCTGGGAATGTGCACCGACCCACTCGGAGGTTTCCATATTCGACATACTAGCTATCATGATTGTGCGGGCGAGATCACATATCAATGTTCCCTGATCAACCTGCACAAGACACAAACAAAAAATGAGAGAAAAACGAGGGAAATGATTCCTGGATCCCTCCTTTGGCGCTCAAGTCAGAGCGGAGAAATCACTTTTTATCTCACTTTCTGAAAACAAAAAATTTGATTCACATAAACAAGCGTACCTGGGCAACATGGGCCGTCACTTATTTATGGGATCCTCCAGGTGGGAGCGTGATAGCAGACGTCATGCTGACGTGTCACACCAGTTGTAAATTAGCTAGCGACGGCTGTAAATGAGTTGTCATTTATTGATATGGCAGGTATGATGGTTATAGTTGTAACAACCTCGTTAACATAATATCCAGTGGTCTCTCAAGACGTCATTATAGTTAGATGGCTATTTTCTTCGTTACTCCCATGATTTTATCAAGCTTTAATAGGCAGCTCAGGGTCCACCTTTAGACTAGGGATATGAGATATGCTAAGGTTAAGAAAGCTAAACCATGTGGAGCACAATAAAATGGGCTATATTCTCAAACTTGAGAGCCCTTATGTATAGGATCATCCAGGTGGGAGCGTGATAGTAGATGTCATGGTAACGTGTCACATCAGTTGTAAATTAGCTAGCGACGACTGTAAATGAGTTGTCATTTATTGATCTGGCAGGAATGACGATTATAGTTGTAACAACCTCGTTAACAGAATATCCAGTGGTCTCTCAAGACGTCATTATAGTTAGATGGCTATTTTCCTTCTTTACTCCCATGATTTTATCAAGCTTTAATAGGCAACTCAGGGTCCACCTTTATACTAGGGATATGAGATATGATGAGGGTACGTAAGAAAGCTAAACCATGCGGAGCACGATAAAATGGGCTATACCCTCAAACTTGAGAGCCCTTATGTATTTGCTCTGCACAGGCATTATCCCCATACTTATGCGGTGTGCCACTAACACGCGCGTGGCTACCTTCATCCATGATTCGGATATTCGAAACAAAAGAGGAACAAGCCTACCCTCTGCCTCGATGTTTGCCTCGAGTGGCAGTGAGCTACCTTCTGCCATGAGGTTATCCGAATCCCAAACTGTACCTTTATCTTCTACCGGTCATATCTAACCTTAAATTGTTAGAGCCAGTGATTATCCCTTGGGATCAACCAGGACAGTGGCACGTGGAGTACAATTTTCACGCATCTACAACGATGGGTGGATGGAACTTGTCATGGTGATTCTAAAAGCTTCTATTTTATTAAACTTTTTTCTTGACAGTGGATGGCTTGTCCATAGTATCTATGCCCTGTTTAATATTATAAATTTCACCCAGTGTATGAGTCCATGTATTTATCTACAGGGTCAGGATATGGGTGACACGTCCTCTAACTGTACACACATTGAGGACTCCCTAAATTTGCTAGAGGACAAAACCATCTTGCACATTACCAATGACAGGTTTGCAATCTCCCAAAGATTTGGATGGTGTGAAGTTTTTGGATTCGACTCTTCTCCACTGATGATCGTCTCCCTATCGGTCACCGACGATATGGGGAGCAAAACGTGGCGATCCGAAAATGAATGGCCATGATCTATGGCCATGGGATGAACCCTTGGGGGGATGCCACCACCTCCGGTTGTCGCCCCACCGTCTACTGCCGGGGGCTGGCCACCGCCACCGTCAACCGCCCCTGTCGACCGCCGGCCACCACTTGCTGCTTCTGGCCACCACCATTGTCGGCGACCACCCCTGCAGACCACCGACGACCACCCGCCGTCGCTGGTGCCGACGAGTGGTGGCCGACTATTTTCACGGGTGATTGTTGGCGAGGGGGACGGTGGCCATCAGATAACGACAGGTGGTGGGAGACGGCCAGAGGTGGAGGCACCCCCCCCCCCCCCTTGGGTTCATCCCATGACCATAGATCGTGGTCATTCATTATCTGATAGCCACATGTCGCTCCCCAAATTGTCAGCGACATATAAGGGAGACAATCATCAGTGGAGAGGAGTCGAACCCGAAGTTTTCTTAGTGAACATGAGAGAGAGAGAGAGAGAGAGAGAGAGATAGAGAGAGAGAGAGAGAGAGATTATTTGACTTTTGTTGGATGGAAGTATAGATTCAAACTAGTACGAAACCCGGGTAATGCCCGGATGAGCTTGATGCATACCATTTTGCACAGACTCGTAACTGTTCTAAGAAGAGTGAATATGAAATGAGTCTATTCATTTGTTAGAGAAAGATATTAACATCAAATGACAATTAAATGTCATTAAATGAGTATTTATCATCTTTATGAGAGGTTTTTAAAAGGAGTTAAAAGAAAGTCCTGTTCACACGCAGAAGAAAGATTGACTCTTTAAAAGACGTCCATGTGTCAAAACATCTATATAACATGACATGGCGGTCTATGTGATGACTAGGACGAAACGGAACCAAAAGATGACTAGACAAAATGAAACAAGCTGACTAGAACAGTTGTCACCATAGATAATGGGTCTTGGTTGGGATCACCTTCGAATGAGGGACGGCTGTGATCGATTGGGTAGAGAGGGAGTAGGTGACATATGGAAAGAGAGCCTTAATTAAAAAAAAAAAAAAAAAGGAAAGAAGGTAAGAGGTATCAGAACACCTTCCCGATCCATTGGGTCATGGGTACAATCAATTAAGAAGAAAAAATCTTAATTAAAAAAAACCAAAAAATGAAATAAGTAAAAGGTATCAGAACATCTTCCCGATCCATTGGATTATGGCTACTATTAGTGGGATTTGAATTTGGTTTTTTTTAGGTAAGATGAAATTTTGGAAATTAGACTTTCACCCAAATCAGCTAATTAGTTGGTCACCGAAGTACAGTAATTAATTATTTTTATTTGGCCATTATTAGTGGGATTCGAATTTGGGATTTTTTAGGGAAGATGGAATTTGGGGATTAGATTTTCACCAAAATTAGCTAATTACCTAGCTCCCCACCCCTTATGAGAAATAGAGAGGGAGAGATGACCACCTCTCCCTCCCGCTGTCTTCCTCATCCTGTGCTCGGAGCCGGATGAGCCTCTTGCCGGTCCTCCTCCTCATCCCATGCTATTTGTCGTGGTCAGAGCACGGAGTGCTGCCATATGCCACCTCTTCTTCCCTCTTCCTTTCTATAAATGTAAAGGTAAGCCTCTTCTCTTCCCTTCTTTTATTTTCTCCATGAAAACCGACCCATCCTCTGGGACTCTTCCTTGCAGCAGGTTGTAGCCGACCGATGGCCGGCGATTGAGCAGTACAGTGGCAGCCAGCCACCCCCACCCTTACCTCCTTCTCTTTTCATAACTGCAGCTACCATTTGGTCATTCATTGAGTGGCTCGGCAAGACCTCGGACCACCCAAGAGGAAGTCTATCGCATCCCCTTGGTGTCCTTGCCGTCTGTGAGGAGAAGAACATGTTAGGCATTGGGGAAGAGTCGAACCCCCTCCTGCGCAGCCTCTCTGTGTACCCGTCATCCGACATACCACCACCCTAGCCGATATTCATGTCGGGGAGCTTATGTCGCCAGTGTTGGCATTGAAGTAGCATTGCAGGTTCTTTGAGTAGAGCTCGGTGGTGGCATGTTGGTGCCACTGCTGACGACGCTGGGGGCGGCGGCACTAGCGTTGCACTACGCGAAACCTGATTGCAGTGCCGCTAAAGGGGGCCCGAAGTCGGCCAAGGGTGTGTGGTCGCTGAAGGCAGTTAGGTGTGTTGCCACCAAATACGACGGTGTGGTGGGGTTGGTGATGCCTGGTGCTTGTCCTGTCGCCGAAGGTGGCAAGACTTTCTTTTAAATCCTTTTAAAAGAAAGTTTTGTTCACACGCAGAAGAAGAAGATTTTGACTCTTTAAAAGACGTCCATGTGTTAAAACATGGGAGAACGTGTCACAACACAGAAGAAGACGTTTCCATTTTAGAATTATACTAGTAAGAAACTCGGGCAATGCCTGAATGTGCTTGATGCACGCCATTTGGCAAAGACGATATCGCAACTGTTCGAAGAAGTGTGGAATTTGAAGAGAGTGCGATTCACTTGTTAGAGAAAGAGATTAACATCAAATGACCATTGAATGTCATTGAATGAAAATTTATCATCTTTATGGTAAGATTTTAAATGGATTTAAAAAATAGCTGCGTTCACACATGGAAGAATAATTCTACCCCTTTAAAAGACGTCCACGTGTTACAACACGGGAGAGAGACTTCTATTTTAGTATAGATACTAGTAAGAAACCCGAGCAATGCCCGAATGTGCTTGATGCACACCATTTGGCAAAGGCGACATCTAATTGTTCAAAGAAGTGTGAAATATGAAGTGAGTGTGATTCACTTGTTAGTGTGAGAGAGAGAGAGAGAGGGAGAGAGAGAGAGAGAGTGAGAGTGAGAGAGATTAACATCAAATAACTATTAAATGTCTTTGAATGAAAATTTATCATCTTTATGGTTGATTTTTAAATGGATTTAAAAGAGAGTTGCTTTCACACACGGAAGAAGAATTCTAGCTCTTTAAAAGACATCACGTGTCACAATACAGGAGAGAAGCTTCCATTTTAGTATATATATATATATATATATATATATATATATAGAGAGAGAGAGAGAGAGAGAGAGAGAGAGAGAGAGAGAGAGAGAGAGAGAGAAAGATTATTATATTATATGAAGTGAAAAGATGTTTTTCTTTTTCCTTACCAAAAAAAGATGCTTTTTCTTTTAGGACGAGAGGCAATTTTTACTAACGGTTGTGCTTTAAGAGCATCTTCAACTGGTCTCTATATTGATCTTCAAATTTAGAGACCCAGTCGAACAATAGTGTCTCCAACCTTTGTCTAAAATATAAAGAGCTTCTCTAAATTCGTTGTTCATCCCTCCAAATTTAGAAAGAGAGAGAGAGAGAGACCCTCCAAATGTGTCTCCAACTAGTTTGTGAAATGAAGCGAATGTATGTTGCCTATTATAATAAAAAAAAAAGAGATGAAAATAGAAGGAAGTCCTTGCATGGAACTATGGAAGAAATAGAGAGGGAAACGAGTGGTTCGGTTGATTTCGAGTGGTGGGCCCACCATATTACAGAAACCGAGAGGACTCGTTGGAGTTGAATTTAGAAATTTGGAGGGGTGGGTCCATCATATTTGGAGAAAGGTGATTCAATCAATTGTTGGACCATACTCCACTATAACGAAATAAACCCATTATAAAAAAAAGTTGAGTTAAAAGTGATAATACGGGCCCACATGTTAGGTTGTGTAGTTATAGACCCTATAGGTATCAAGTGGGTATGGTCCAATCATGGATTGCCACATCACGTGTGTTGGACATGTTGCTCCAACAACGGTTGGCTGAATAAAGGGGGGGAATTAAATGAGCAAAAAATCGAGCAATACAGCATGACTCTCTCATAACAGCTAGTATGTAGCAACGCCTAGTAGCCAATATAGAGAGTAATAAATATAACTAAAGGAAAGAAACAAATAATAATAATTGGGTTGGTGCAGATCGACCCATTCGAAGTGGCTATCGTGTCCGAGTCCGCGAGCGCGCACACACTCAGCCCAGGCTCAGGCCTGACCCGACTCGGTACGGCACGCGCACGTGTGTGATGTAGTGTAACCCCTCCTCTAGTGTTTGACTAGGGGAAGGTGGGAAGGCTATTTAAATGGGATGGTGGGGCTTCCCTGGGCGATGTGGGACTAAACCCAAAACGGGTTTGTGTGGTTTTCAAAACACACACCCAACAATCCTCCACATGTTTTCAAAACCACCAAATATCACCCTTAGTAAAGGTTTTCATATTTGAATAAATAAAGGTTTTTGCTGGATTCCACACAATAGTCGTGGGTACCTTTCGGTTTGAACCTTCACTTAGTATAGTTGTATACATCCGTGAGGAATTGGTGGACTACGACTTGAACCATCCTCGTTTATCGAGTTTTTACAAGTAATACACGTAGTATACTTTTTGAAGGTTATAGGCGGGTTGCGCTATTAATGGTCTTGCGCATATATCTTTTTGTGTATGTTTCTAGGGAGCAACCCTGATCCTATAGTTGTGGCTCACAACTACATACATATAGGTAAGTCCTACTAGGAGTGTGAAGAAAGCGGCACTCTGCATTGGGATTACTCCTAGGGTATGTGCAGAAACTATGATATTATTCCTTTTTTGTACCTGGACCTTTTGTTAGTGAGTTGCTTTCACCATCAGGTACGTACACCAGCGAGATTTTTCCTAACTGGTGTGTGTGCAAAATCTAGCTAATGCCTGATAGTGGGACCTGCTGGCCCTATCTGGGGCCACATAGATGACAGTGGGACCTACCAGCCCTACCTGGGGCTACCAGCCCTACCTGGGGCCTACAGAGATGACAGTGGGATCAATCAGCCCTATTGTAGCCCACGAAGACGACGATGAGACCCACCAGCCTTGCCTGGGGCCATGAGGAGACTGTTAAGGGTTCAATACAGCAGGCCACAAAAACTGCCCCAGGATCCAGATATTCCCCAAACCTCTATAAATAGTAGACCAAACCGATAATCTAGATCGGATCCTCATTCGAGGTCCTTAATTCCATCCCATATATCCTTCTTTAGTTATTAAGAGTTGCAGAGCTCTGGCTGAGGGTGGATCTCCCTTTCTATCCCTTTTTATTCTTTTCTCTGATTGCTTGTATAAGTGACGCTCGGCCGGTCGAGGTCACTCTACATTTCAGAGATAGTGGATTAAAAGGTTGTGTCTTAACGCACGGAGACGTAAGCTTCGGCCAAACTTTGTCACCACATCTGTGTCAACTCTCTCTCTCTTTCCCTCTTTCTCTTTTTCTATTCAATAATGTCTGTACATCAGCTCAACACATAACAACTCAGCACTCTACAGTACACCACACTCGAAGTCAACAATCAATCGAATATTGGCGAAAAACCGTACGACGGTCGTAATTTGCCCCTACAGTTTGGATTACATTTCAAAGATAGTGCATTCAAATGTTGTGTTTTACCGCACGGAGACGTAGACTTCGACCGAATTTCATTACCACATCCTGTGTCAACTCTCTCTCTCTCTTTTTCTATTCAATAGTGTCTGTGCGAAACTCAGCACGTGACAACTCAGCACTCTACAGTGCACCGCACTCGAAGCAACAATCAATCAACTATTGGTGGAAAACTATACGATGGCTATAATTCCCCCCCCCCCCCCACAGTTTGGTGCTGTATATGGGATTTTCCCAATCGAGTTGCGACCTTTGAGCTTCCCAGCTCCTATTGGTCATGCTGTAGCTACCGACTTATTCGAGCAACCGATCTGTCTCCATCGCTATAGCTGAATAGCAAAGACAACCCGTGGATCAGCCGGAGGGGGATTATCTAAATCAAGATGTTCAACATCCTATGACTCGTTCAATAAGTCGTAGGTATGCGATGAGCCAATATCTTAAACAACAACCTGCTGTGGACTCACGGAGTCATCGGTCGGCTACTGCGCTACTCAAGCTCAATCTCGACACTCTCCTCAACTAGCCGACGCTACTCCTCAGTGTATGGGGAAAGTACATGTCTTTCTTGTCGCAGACCCTCCTGCGACATACTAAGTTTCGGTAGAGGACTTCTAACTCCTCACCCTCATGAAGCAAAATATTGCACTCATTGTAGAAAGAGATACTATCCAACGGATAGCCGTCGAAATGGGGGTGAATCTTTCAACATCAGAAGCCTGTATCAACAACGGAGCAAGCGTTCACCGATCGTGCTACCCGTCCCCTGCTGTCGACGCATCGAACCTCCTTCAAGAGAACCATCGCCCATCCCTCATAAACAAACAATCTGGGAGCTTATCGACGAGTCAGCTCAGCTTCTCAAGCCTCTTGGTTCTGCATCATCCTCTGATCTCAATACCGTGAGTGATGTTCGGAATGAAAGACGTCACCCAACGACTCCAACAACCAAGGAATTGTAGACAGCCAGCCCTTGAGCATATTCAAGCATTGCAGATTGTCTGAAGGTTCAACCGACAACCGAGGGATTAAAGACAGTCAACCCTCAAGTATCTTCAGGCATTGCAGATTGCCTGAATATTCATCCAACAACCGAGGGATTGAAGATAACCAACCCTCGAGCATCTTCAGGTATTACAGATTACTTGAAGATTCAACCGACAACCGAGGGATTGGATACAACCAACCCGACTTGCCCAGGGCAGATACCCGAGGTATTCAACAGTCGGGCGGCGAATGACAACAGTGGCATCCTCAGCTTGCAATTGAGCTGACCCACTGAGACAATCGTCCTTGAGGCCTTCTCCTAGCCCACCTTGTTAAAGAAGACGACATGGTGGTCGATCCCGAAGGCCTTCTGGATCACCGGAAAGCTGAGCATTTGAGGATGCTCCTTGAATAGCCTCACCAATGATTTCCATGCGTCACGGCATGACTCCAACTCGTATAAGCCCTTGTTATAGTGAAAGAGTGTCTCCTCCTCCATGGGCATGAAGGGCACTGGCTTGCACTCCATAAGAGGGACCCGAGGACACTTTTAGGGAGCGAAAGAAGTCTCTGCATAATTCCTCTTCAGCTTCTTCTTCATCCCTCCGCTGCCGGCTCTAACTGAGGAGACTTCCCCTTCTTCTCCGGCGTCTTCGACTCAGGGCGAGGAGGCTTGCCCTTTGTAGACACACGAATTTCGTCGGACCCGAACCCGACTTACGTGAGCCGACGCGGATGCAGACCCGACACGCGGACCCAACTCGCGCGCACAGACGTGGATGCAAACCCGACACGCGGACCCGACTCGCGCGCGCCGACACGGACTCGGACCCCGCCTCAAGAGGGGCCGGCCCCTACTAGGGTCCGAACCCTATAGGGCCGGCCCTAGTGGGGACCGAACCCCATGGAGAGGCCGGCCGGCCTTGCAAGGAAAGAAAAGAAAAGAAAGAAAAGAAAAAGGAAAGAAAAGAAAGGAAAGAAAAGAAAAAGGAAAGAAAAGAAAAGGAAAGAAAAGAAAGAAAAGGAAAAAATACCGCCATGCGCGGGGGGAGGTAGCGTATGACGTCTGCACACACGCGGATCTGCGCCGATCCCTCGATCCGACGCACAAGACGAAGCGCCCGATCGCCATCGATTTCGTGCGCAAAATCCAGCCATAATTGCACCCGCCAGAAAAGGAAAACAACTAAATGTTATTCCCTTCATCAATGGATGAATAAAATCCGGGTAATTATGAGAGAGATACAAAAGGGATTTAAAATTAAAAAGTTCCCATATCTCTCTCCCCACCTCTTTGCCTATAAATAGAGGGGGTGGGGGAAGGAAAAAATGGTCGGGAAATTGAAGACGAAACGCCAGAGCTCTGCAGAAGAGGAGACGGTTCTTCATCGACCCAAGGCTTCACGAGGCACAGTCAAGCCTGTCCCGAGGGATCGGCTTACTGAAAGTCCTCATCAATGTGAAGACCCTTGCACACGAAGATCATCCCTTCGACTCCGTGCACGAAGAAGAAAGCTCGGAGAAGAAGAACCCTTCGACTCCGAAGACGCCAGAAGCAAAGGCCGGAGAAGAAGAGGAGCGGCACTACCCCGTCGTCTCCAACAAGCTTCGACTCCGATCAAGCCCAAAAGCCCGGAGAAGAAGAGGAGCGGCACTACCCCGTCGTCTCCAACAAGCTTCGACTCCGATCAAGCCCAAACGCTCGGAGAAGAAGAAGAGCGGCACTACCCCGTCGTCTCCAACAAGCCTTCGACTCTGATCAAGCCCAAAAGCCCGGAGAAGAAGAGGAGCGGCACTACCCCGTCGTCTCCAACAAGCCTTCGACTCCGATCAAGCCCAAAAGCCCGGAGAAGAAGAGGAGCGGCACTACCCCGTCGTCTCCAACAAGCTTCGACTCCGATCAAGCCCAAAAGGCCGGAGAAGAAGAGGAGCGGCACTACCCCATCGTCTCCAACAAACTTCGACTCCGATCAAGCCCAAAAGCCCGGAGAAGAAGAGGAGCGGCACTACCCCGTCGTCTCCAACAAGCTTCGACTCCGATCAAGCCCAAAAGCCCGGAGAAGAAGAGGAGCGGCACTACCCCGTCGTCTCCAACAAGCTTCGACTCCGATTAAGCCCAAAAGCCCGGAGAAGAAGAGGAGCGGCACTACCCCGTCGTCTCCAACAAGCCTTCGACTCCGATCAAGCCCAAAAGCCCGGAGAAGAAGAGGAGCGGCACTACCCCGTCGTCTCCAACAAGCTTCGACTCCGATCAAGCCCAAAAGGCCGGAGAAGAAGAGGAGCGGCACTACCCCGTCGTCTCCAACAAGCTTCGACTCCGATCAAGCCCAAAAGCCCGGAGAAGAAGAGGAGCGGCACTACCCCGTCGTCTCCAACAAGCTTCGACTCCAATCAAGCCCAAAAGCCCGGAGAAGAAGAGGAGCGGCACTACCCCGTCGTCTCCAACAAGCTTCGACTCCGATTAAGCCCAAAAGCCCGGAGAAGAAGAGGAGCGGCACTACCCCGTCGTCTCCAACAAGGCTTCGACTCCGATCAAGCCCAAAAGCCCGGAGAAGAAGAGGAGCGGCACTACCCCATCGTCTCCAACAAATCCTCGATCCCGATCAAGCCCCAAAGCCCGGAGGAGAGAAGCGAAGCGTCATCACCCCGTCGTCTTCGACTAACACCTGCGCCATCCACGAAGAAGAAAGCCTAGAGCAGATAGTCTGAAGCGTCGCTACCCCGTCGTCTTCATCAATAAAAGCCGACGCTACAACCGTCGCACGGAGACCGTCGCTACCCTCGTCGTCTTCATCAACAAAAGCCGACGCCACAACCGTCGCACGGAGATCGGTGCTACCCCCACCATCTTCGAAAGCATTCTTCGACTCCGATCACGCCAAAGAAGCCCGGAGAAGAAGAGAAGTCCAGTAAACCGTCGAAGCACCGGAGAAGTAGCCCACGTCGTTCGAAGAAGAAGATCGAGTTGACGCCAAAGCTAAAGCCAACGCAAGAAGCCAAAGCAAAGCCCCAGTAAAGCCCGCGCCAAAGCAACGCAAGTGCCAAAGCCAAGCGACTACGCCGGCCACGAGCAAAAGCACCGCACGTTCTAGCCGATACGACACGAAGTCCGGAAGAACGAAAGCATCGCAAGTCTCTCCCAGCTACGTCCAAGTGCAAGCGCCTAAGCAAAGCAAAAGCCAGAGCCACGCCGGAGCAAAGCCAAAGCCAAAAAGCCAAAGCCAAAGCCAACGCCAAAAGCTAGATCGACGACGCGAACCGACGATCAAGGACACCGAGGTCAAGCAAGGAACGAGGAAGACGCGAAGACCGAGGAACGAAGCCGAAAACCCCCTAGCCGAGAAAGCACGAAGCACGGAAGGGACAAAGCAATGGTGGACATTCCTTAGCCTCTCCAAAACCCTCTCCCTGTAAAACCCCTGTCCTGGGCAGCCCCTTCAGAGCTCTCGCACGAACACCACGTGGAGACGCGGATCAAAGGGATCCCCCAGAAGATCTTTCCCACAATCCCCTGATCAAAACTCGCCGCAACCCGGACTCGCTACACCCGAGCAACCCGGGTCCCGGCCATAATTGTAATCTCGTGTGATTCGCAATAAAGACGACCCGCGCTTTTTTCCGCGTCCACAGATTTCTGGCACGCCCGGTGGGACGTCTTCTCCTTTCATCCGTACGGTTGAAGAAGCTGCTTGAAGTTTGCAATGGCCGGAACGAACAACGATGTGTTTGCTCCAAGCCTCTCACCAATCGCCGAGTCTCCTCTACTCCGACACGGTGATCCAGTAAATCCGGAGGGTGATGCTCCTCCAATGGTGCGCGTCTACACTCGGCATACACGGACTCTTGCGGACGTCTTCGTGCCAGAAGCTACTACCGAAGATGCTCGCCAAAGCACCGACGAGGCCCCGGTGCATGAAGAAATGAGCCTCGATCCTGGAGTCCATGTCCAGAAGTTTGGGGAGGACCAGCCCCAACCCCAAACTCGTTCGGGTTCTCCAGCAGACGTTGCACCTCCTCTGCAGGGGGCAAACATCAATCATCAGCCAGAAGCAAGTCGGCGTAACTACATCTCTGATGATGACGGCGAGGATGCGAACATGCAATACCGAGATGTTCTCCGTCACCACCCTCCGTCCGCTCTTCAGCTACAAGTCATGCAGATGAGCGAGCATATGGCACAAATTACTCGGATGATGGAGGAGAAGGATCGTCACATCAATACTCTGCTCCAAAAGCTAAGCGCGAAGGATGCTGCAGCAGTCAGCCAACCCGTCGCTTCTCCAGTAGCCGCTCCAGTTCCGTCTTCAACTCCCGCTCCTGCAGAGGTTGTTCCGACGGTTCAAGCAGTTACTTCAGCGCTCTCCTCGGCTCCCGTCCCATTGGAAGTCGTCTCCCCAGCGCCAGCCTCGGCGGCCACTCAACCTCCAGCAACGGCAACGATGAATGCTCAGCAAGTCCAAGCGTTGATAGCCGACATGATGCGCTCCCACGGCAGTAGCCTTCCTCCGATCACGGCGGCATACTCGAAGCCCTACACTACGAGGATCCAGCAGCTACGCTTCCCAGTCGGATTCCAGCCACCAAAGTTTCAGCACTTCGACGGAAAGGGAAATCCAAGACAGCACGTTGCCCACTTCATCGAGACTTGCAATAATGCCGGCACATATGACGACGAGATGGTGAAGCAATTCGTCCGCACCCTCAAAGGCAACGCGTTCGACTGGTACGTTAATCTTTCTGCAGGGACCATCGACAGCTGGGATCAGATGGAGAGGGAGTTCCTCAATCGCTTCTATAGCACCAGACGAACCGTCAGCATGACCGAACTCACCGCCGTCAAGCAAAGGAAAGATGAGCCAGTGATCGACTACATCGACAGGTGGAGGAACCTCGCGCTGAATTCACGAGACCACTTGTCTGAAGACTCGGCCATCGAGATGTGCACCCAAGGCATGCACTGGGGTCTGCTCTACATCCTCAAAGGTATCAAGCCTCGGTCTTTCGAAGAACTCGCAACTCGGGCTCATGACATGGAACTCAGCCTAGCAAACCGCGGGGACTCGAAGAACAAGGACTTCTTGAAGATAGAGAAGAAGGACAAGCCACTGGCAACGAAACCGAAACAAGTCAACGTCGCTGACGTCGCTTCAACTGCCAAACCACTCAAGATCGGTGGCAAGCCAGATCAGAAGAAGGGAGTTGCCATACCACCGCCTCCGCCGCCAAGACAAAGGATGACTCTCGAGGAACTCGAAGCCAAGGAGTACCCTTTCCCAGACTCGGAAGTCTCCTCTATGTTCGACCAACTGCAGCAAGAGAAGATGATAGAGCTCCCTCCTTCGAAGAGGCCCGAGCAGATGCATCGCGTCGACGACCCTCTCTTCTGCAAATACCACCGGGTGGTGAGTCATCCTATCGAAAGATGCTTCGTCTTCAAAGAAAGAATCATGGCGCTCGCAAAGCAAGGAAAGATAGAGATCGACTCCGGGGAAGTTGCTACGGCCAACATGACGTCCATCACCTTCGGCTCCTTCTCGCCGGTACTCGTTGCCGCTCGACGAAGCATGCCCAAATTGCGCATCAACCGTCAAGCTCCAATCGCTAAGTTAACTTCCCGTCCGAAAGTCTCGAAGCGACGTCGACGTACTCCCGCACTCATCGAGGAGGAAACACCGCTGCTCTGGGGGCAATCATCGCTCACGCCAGCACCTCTTCCAAGCAATGCTGCATCCCAACGAGCGCTCCAAAGGAGATACGAGCAAGGAGATCCGGAAGTCGGTCTGCTGGGCCAGCCTTCGGGGAAGTTCGACTACTACGTCCTCTACTCAAGGCCTCCGTCCGTTCCAATCGACGAAATCAAGCCTACCGGCTGGGGATCGGGAGACGAGCCAATAGAGCCTCGAGAAGAGCAAGTCCCTTCCAGTCAAGCTATGTCCCAAAGCGCTCTTCGGAAAAGATACGAGCAAGGAGATCCGGAAGTCGGTCTGCTAGGCCAGTCTTCGGGGAAGTTTGACTACTACGTCCTCTACTCAAGGCCTCCATCCGTTCCAATCGACGAAATCAAGCCCACCGGCTGGGGATCGGAAGACGAGCCAATAGAGCCTCAGGAAGAACAAGTGCCTTCGAGGGAACCAGTTGCTGCTGTCAACCATCATCCTAGCGAAGAGGAATCCACCGACGAAGAAGCATGGGTCATGCTACCGCGGCGACGAAAGCCATGGCAAGAAAAGAAGCTCAAGCAAGACCGTGTGAGGAGGGGATTCACCAAGCGGAAGACCTACAAGAAGAAAAGCAAGACTCCAGGGAGGAAGGCGTTCAAAGTGCCGCCAGCAAGCCAAGACGATATCCTTCAGCAGAGTCTTCCAGAGCCGACAACTTTGCAAGAGTTCTTCCCAGATCACTTCCTCCCAGCGGACCAACACATCAAGGTGTCTTGTTGCATGGTCGAAGTCCATGAGACGTCGGAAGGAAAGAACAAAAGCGAAACTTCTGCAGAAGGCGACTCCACAGATGAAGGAGACGATTCCGACGAAGGGGGCACCGCCTCTCACGACGAAGCAATCTTGCACATGCCTCTCGTAGAGGCTTTGCATCTCTCGAAGAAGGCTCGCCTGGTAATGGCGGCGGCCTTGGCCGATCCATATAGCTACAAAAGGAAGAGGAAGGACGATCAAAGGCGCAAAGCTGTGGCCTCGTGTGATGCAACGATAACCTTTTCGGACGAGGACCTGCAACTCGGAACGCGATTGCATAACCGGCCTCTTTACGTCTCGGGATACATCAAGGAGAAGCCGGTGAACCGAATCTTGTTGGACTGTGGCTCCGCCGTCAACATCATGCCTATCCAGACGATGCGGCAACTCGGCATTACCGACGACCAGCTCTCACCAAGTCAGTTGCTCATTCAAGGCTTCAACCAGGGCGGACAGTCTACCGTCGGAATCATCCGCCTGAAGCTGTCAATCGGCCCGCTGGATACAACGGTCCTCTTCCACATCATCGACTGCCAGACATCATATCGTCTCCTGTTAGGAAGACCATGGCTGCATGAGAACGGCGTCGTGGTATCCACCTGGCACCAGTGCCTCAAGTACTACGAAAAAGGTGTGGAGAGGTGCATAGTTGCGGACGACAAGCCATTCAACGAGGCCGAGGCACACTTGGCCGATGCCAAGTTCTACCAAGCAAAGGGCCCGGTCGCGGAAGTTCTTCCAGCTAAAGCTCCTCGAGTCCAGAAAATTGAAGAAGAAAAGAAGGACAAGACTCCACTTCCCGTAAATCCGGTGCCACCCTCTGACGAGGCAAGACTCAAGGTCCAAGGAACGCCGAAACCTGGGCAAAGGATGCGCATCAGCTTCGAGCCAAGAGCAACGCAACATACCCCGTTGCCAATCCAAACGGAGCCTGTCCTGCGTCTTGCGCCTCAGTGGCTCCGAAAATCCGAGCGATCGCCTTCTACTCCGACAAGGAAGCTGGCCCCGTCGTTATCTCAGGCCAATGTCATCACTCTGCAAGAAATGACGGTGCCACTACCTAGTCTGACGCAAGCTCCGGACCCAAGTAGACCCGTCGAATCGGCAGACCTCGAGCAACTCTGATTCAAGCCAGAAGGGAGTTGGGGGCAAAATGCTGCCCAGTTGCTGTTCAGAGCCGGCTATAACGAGGAAAGCGCCATGGGCACACTTCCACCAGCAGCAACTCCACATGGGATGACGAGAATTCAAACTCGGGTGTTTCAAAATGGAGAGCAAATTCCCCCGAACCGCCAAGGCATCGGCTCCAGTCAAGCTCCGTTGGTCATCAGAACCGCAGCGAAGAAAACCTTCACCTCGAACTACATCGAGGCAAGGATGGTAGATGAAGCAGCTGAAGGATCGACAATCTCCGATGCACTCTCTACCTATCTCAGCCATCCAAAAAGCAGGAGAAGACGACGGCGGGTTCGAGGCCAAGCCTTGTTCCGGAAACAAACCAGAGGTGGTAAAGACTGGCCGAATCGAAAACGCACATCCGTCTTCGAGAGGCTCGGGCCAATCAAACAATCAAAGAAAAAGTCGGCGTTCGATCATCCGGGGATGCCAATCGAGGACTTTGTCTCAACACCCACCCACCCACCCAGAGCTACCGTCAATCATATCTCCATTACAGATCCCGACAACGGTGACACTTCTACTTCGGACGACGAGTTGCCCGATGCCCCGCCAGTCCTCGCAGAAGGGGGGCAGTCCATCGTTGATGACTCAAAGAAAGGGGGCAGTCCAAGAAGACGACGACGTCATGCTCCTTCAGTACCTAGGGCCAAATTCTTACTGTCTTGGGGGCAACCGCCTCTCATGCAAGCACCCCCTTTTCCAAACAAAGCTACATTCCGGCACATGCTCAAAGCGAGAGACGAACAAAGAAGCCCCGAAGTCAACCTGCTAGGCCAACCATCGGGCAAATTCGACTATTACGTCCTCTACTCCAGGCCTCCTTCGATTCCAAACGAAGAAGTCAAGCCAACTGGCTGGGGATCAGAAGATGAATCAGTACCGTCTCCAAAAGGACAAGTCCTTCCAATCAAAGAAGTGCCTTCAGTCGCAGCACCAGTTCTTCACCTTGGTGAGGAAGATCTTACTAATGAAAACACACGGGCTATAGCATCTCGAAGGAGAAGGCCACGACGATCAAGCTACAGGATAGCACGTCTGGCTAACCATAAAAAAGACCAAGTGACAAGAAAACTCCCCGGAAGAAAATCCTTCAAGGAAAAGAATGAAGCTCCAGGAAGAAAGACGTCCGAAGTACCAACAGCAAATCTGAAATATCTCCTCCAGCAAAGCTTTCTAGAGCCGGCGACACTCCAGGAGTTCTTTCTCAATTGCTTCCTTGAAGCTGATCAAAACTTCAAGGTCTCCTGCTGCATGATGGAAGTTCACCGAGTGCTCCGGAAATACAATGAAGAAAGCGACTCCAACATAAAAGGCATGGGGAGAAGCATCACTGCCAACGGCAAGCTATTCAACAAGGCTAAAGCACACCTTGCTGATGCCAAGTTTTACAAGGCCAAAGACTTCGTTGCAGAAGCTCCTCCAGCAAAAGCTCCACAAGTCCAGGAAGCCAAAGCAGCTGCGATGGACAAGAACTCTCAACTTGCAAAACTAGTGACATCCTCCAGCCAGGCGATGCAGAAAGTCAAGGAAGCGCCAGCCTCAAGACGGAAAATTTACATCAACTTCAAATCAAGCTCGATGCGATGCGTTCCGTTGCCAGCTCAAGCTGCTTCAGTCCTGCGGCTCGTACCTCAGTGGCTTCGAAAACCAGGACGATCGCCTCTCACTCCAGCAAAGGAACCAACGTCATCATTCTTCGGGGCCAACTTCAGCACTTTGCAAGGGATGACACTACCGTTACATGGTCTGTTGCACGTCTCAAGGTCAACCGAGTCTTCCGAGTACACCAGCTCCAAGCAACTCGCAATCAAGCCAGATGGCACTCGGGGGCAAAACTCCACCGAATTGATGTTCAAATCCAGCCTCAGCAAAGAAAGCATGGCGCACATGGGTTCACTACCCTCAGCTGCATTACCATATCGCCTGACAAAGACTCAAGCTTGCCTCTTCAAAAGCGGCGAACGAATCCTTCCAAATCGCCGAGGCATTCACTCCAGTCAAACTCCAGCAGTCATCAAAACTCCAGTCAAGAAGATCTTCACTTCTAACTACATTGAAGCGAAGAGGGCAGGCAACAACCGCGAACCAGCGGCAACTTTGCCTACCAGCTGCAAGTCCCTCAAAAGGTACTTTGCTTAGCGCAAGGTTACCCCCCTTGCCCAAAAAAAAAAAAAAAAAAAAAAAAAAAAAAAGGGAATAAACGAACTACGTGCGACTTGATCCCTCTCAGTAGGGTACGTAGGCAACCTATAAAGGTTCAGTCCAGACAAAAAAAGAAACATCCCAACGTCGTCCAAGAAGGCCAGTCCAGAAGAGAATGAGTGCAGATCCACAAGTCCAGTTAGCAAACCGAAAGATGACAAGAAAGTCAGTCCTTGAGGCGCTGGAGCAGCTCGCCCCCTGCGGCCTACACGCGCTGCAACTTCCGGGGTAGAGAAGCCGTTAACTTCCGACGCGTCGCCAACTATGCACGCTGCTTCGCAAGCTCTGCTCCAGACATCTTCTCGGTCGCTCGAGCTTTCCCCAAATGAAACTCCAGCTTCTAAAGCGACGCACGAGTGTGGCAAGTCGAAGTCCCTAAGGCGCCAAAGTGGCTCGCTCCCAACAGCTTACACGCGATGCAATTCCAGAGGTAGGGAAGCAGTCAACTCTCGACGCGTCGCCAGCTTTCCGCTGCTTCACAAACTCTGCTCCAGAAGTCTTCTCGGTCGCTCGGGCATTCTCCAGCTTCTGAAGCGATGCTTGACATCTCTCCCCCTCAGTCGCAGCTAAGCCCAAGGAAGCGTCCTCCAGCGAAGACCGTCGTAAGCAATGAAGCTCGCCACCCTCCAAAGAAGGTGCGCATCTGCTCCGCAGAAAAAGAGTCGTTGCCTTGAAATCCACCGGGCTCATGCAAAAGCTTAGGCCCACCTGAAGGATGGAAACTGCCACTGAAGTCAAAAGCAGCAACCCGAAGAATGGCGGACGCATAAACAACAACCGCAGCCTTCGTGACCTCCACAAAGCCAAAAGAACCACTGGAGCTGTCATCAAGGTCAAGATCGACAAGCAAAAGACAACCAAAGCAGTCTACTCCTTGTTGATGCTCGTGGCCTCGTCATCCTCTTCAGAACGCCCATCTCGGTGTCCTTCAAGCTGACATTGCTACCAGAAAGGTGCAACCTCGCTAGTAACTCTAAACCCGCGGTTGACCTCATCAATAATCTAGCCAGCCTTCGGAAGGTACTCAGGGGGACGAATCTTGCAAGGATATGAAAAGTGCAAGACCGATCGAGAGGTAAAGTCAATTCCGAAAAAAAAAAAAAAAAAAAAGGAGCCACCTTCCCTGGCCTTCAACGCCTCCGACTCATCCTCGCACCAGGCGATCGCCACCACAATCGGCTTTGTCTTTTCGCCGTGCCGTTGTCATTATGCTCCCGCACCAAGAAGACGATAACACTCCGCTGAAGAATCTTTCGGCTCCAAGCCGCCGAAGAATGCTTCGCCGCCAAGACTGAAGCCTTCGTCATCAAGCGCCGCGCACCATCGCCGCCGCCGTCGACGAAAGAGGCGACACCGGGGAGACGGAGCAAGTCTCGTGCAACCCCAGGCAGCACTCTTCCGCTGACGGTCTCCAAGCATCGAAGAAGCCTTCGTCTCCAAGCCGACGGAAGCCTTCGTCTTCAAGCGATGCGCACCATCGCCGCCGCCGTCGACGAAAGAGGCGACACCGGGGAGACGGAGCAAGTCTCGTGCAACCCCAGGCAGCACTCTTCCGCTGACGGTCTCCAAGCATCGAAGAAGCCTTCGTCTCCAAGCCGACGGAAGCCTTCGTCTTCAAGCGATGCGCACCATCGCCGCCGCCGCCGCCGTCGACGAAAGAGGCGACACCGGGAAGACGGAGCAAGTCTCGTGCAACCCCAGGCAGCACTCTTCCGCCGACGGTCTCCAAGCATCGAAGAAGCCTTCGTCTCCAAGCCGACGGAAGTCTTCGTCTTCAAGCGCCGCGCACCATCGCCGCCGCCACCGACGAAAGAGGCGACACCGGGAAGACGGAGCAAGTCGCGTGCAACCCCAGGCAGCCCTCTTCCGACGGCGGTCTCCAGAAGCCAACGGAAGCCTTCGTCTTCAAGCGACGCGCACCATCGTCGCCGCCGTCGACGAAAGAGGCGACACCAGGAAGACGGAGCAAGTCTCGTGCAACCCCAGGCAGCACTCTTCCGCCGACGGTCGCCAAGCATCGAAGAAGCCTTCGTCTCCAAGCCGACGGAAGCCTTCGTCTTCGAGCGCCGCACACCACTCGCGCAGCTTGAAGCCTGGCCACCGCCCGCCTATGCCGCGCCAGCGCCACTCCACACACCCGTCGTCTGCGCCACGTACCCATGCCGCCTGCACTCAACCCCGCGCGCCGAGCTGCCACTGCGTTCCACCTCCGACCCGATCGGAGCCCGCCCGACTCAGAGTCGCACCGGCGGCCGCCATCGTTGTGTTTGCGACCGCGCCAGGCCTCCGGGCCACTCGCTCCCGGACCCCGCGTCGCGCGTACTGCAGCCCGCGCTGTGGGCCGTCGCCGCCGCTGCCTGCTCCGACAGCGCGCCGCCTGCCGCCTTCGCGGACCAAAAAAAAAAAAAAAAAAAGAAAAAAAAAAAGGGGGCAGCAGCAGCCTGCACCGCGCCCCCCTCCCCAATCAACACCCGACACAAAAAAAAAAAAAAGGAGAAAAGAGAGAAAGAAAAAGGTAGGGCCTGCAGCCCCCCTCCTTCGCCGGCCCGACTCCGCCCGCGCGCCACCTCCGCTGGCCGCCGCGCCCGACCAAGCCGCCACCGCGAGGCCCCAGCCTCTGGCCTCGCACCACCCGCGCCCGGGCCCGCCACCGCGAGGCCCCAGCCGCCCCGCGCCAGGGCCCCTCCGCGCGTGCCGCAGCCACCGCCCGGCCTCCGGCCCTGCACCCAGCGCCGCCCGCGCCCGACCACCCGCACGCCGCGCGCCCGCACGCCGGCCGGCCTCCGGCCCTGCACCCTGCGCCGCCAGCGTCCGGCCCCGCACCCCGCGTTGCACCCGCGCGCCGCCCCCGTCGCGACCCCGCGCGCCGCCTCCTTCGTGGACCCAGCGCGCCGCCTCGCCCAGCGCGACCCGCGTGCTCGCCCCGCCGCCTTCGCGAGCCACCGCTGCTGCTGCCGCTGTGCTGAGCGAACAAAAAAAAAAGAAAGAGCAAGCGGGAAAGGAAAAAGAAAAAGAAAAGAAAAAAAAAAAGAAGAAAAGAAAAGAAAAGAAAAGGAAAGAAAAAAGAAAGAAAAAGAAGGAAAAGGAAGGAAAGAAAAAGAAGGGCCCGCGAGCCACTGGCACCCGCACCGCAGCCCGCGTGCCGCTCGGCCATTGCCTGCCGCTGCTGCTGCTGCTGCCTCCGCGAGCCACCACCGCCGCGGCACCCCGGCCTTCGCGCGCGCCGTAGCTAGCCACCGTCGCTACTGCTGTACTCCGCGCACACACAAAAAAAAAAAAAAAAAAGAAAAAAGAAAGAAAGAAAAGGGGAGCTTCGCCTCGCTTGCAATGGCTCCACCTCCTCCTCATCGCGCCGAGGTGCCTCACCATCGCCAACACTCCGCCGGGGTGCATCGCCTTCATCTTCGCGCCTTCGTCATCCGTGCGCCGCCATGGGACTACGTCGAGACATGTTGCCTTCGTCTTCACGCTCCCGTCTCTCCTAAGTCGCCTTCGGACATCGTGCAACGGTCGCCGTCGACAATCGGCCTCGTCATTGCGCTCCCACACCAAGGGAGGGGCGACAGTCCTCCGCCGAGATGCACCGTCGCCGTCATCGCACTCCAGTCACCCTCGCACCAGTCTCGAACTCCGTGCAACGGCCACCTTCGACGTCCGTGTAATCTTTGGAGCAAAAGAGGTCCGCAACGAAGAAGATGATCGAAACCATAGCGAAGGTCTTCTCTACAAGCAAGAGCCACAGCCAACTGCTCGCACCGGCACCTAGCTCGGCGCGCCGCACGCCGCTGGCCTCGTGCCCAGCCGCCGCAGCCCTGGCCGACCCTGCCACTGCCACTGCAGCTCCCGTGGTCCAAAAAAAAAAAAAAAAGACGAAAGAGGCAACACCAGAAAGACGGAGCAAGTCGCGTGCAGCCCCAGGCAGCTCTCTTCCGACAGCGGTCTCCAGAAGCCGGCAGAACCTTCGCAAAGAAGCACAATGGTGGATGAAGGGGGTAGGGGTCCTTAAACAGACACCCGACCCCGCCCACAAAAGGAATCAAGGACAAGCGCTCTACGATTCCTACGTGTCCAAACCCGACACGCTCTCACCGACGCACTCGTCCTTGAGGGGGCATTTGTAGACACACGAATTTCGTCGGACCCGAACCCGACTTACGTGAGCCGACGCGGATGCAGACCCGACACGCGGACCCAACTCGCGCGCACAGACGTGGATGCAAACCCGACACGCGGACCCGACTCGCGCGCGCCGATACGGACTCGGACCCCGCCTCAAGAGGGGCCGACCCCTACTAGGGTCCGAACCCTATAGGGCCGGCCCTAGTGGGGACCGAACCCCATGGAGAGGCCGGCCGGCCTTGCAAGGAAAGAAAAGAAAAGAAAGAAAAGAAAAAGGAAAGAAAAGAAAGGAAAGAAAAGAAAAAGGAAAGAAAAGAAAAGGAAAGAAAAGAAAGGAAAGGAAAAAATACCGCCATGCGCGGGGGGAGGTAGCGTATGACGTCTGCACACACGCGGATCTGCGCCGATCCCTCGATCCGACGCACAAGACGAAGCGCCCGATCGCCATCGATTTCGTGCGCAAAATCCAGCCATAATTGCACCCGCCAGAAAAGGAAAACAACTAAATGTTATTCCCTTCATCAATGGATGAATAAAATCCGGGTAATTATGAGAGAGATACAAAAGGGATTTAAAATTAAAAAGTTCCCATATCTCTCTCCCCACCTCTTTGCCTATAAATAGAGGGGGTGGGGGAAGAAAAAAATGGTCGGGAAATTGAAGACGAAACGCCAGAGCTCTGCAGAAGAGGAGACGCTTCTTCATCGACCCAAGGCTTCACGAGGCACAGTCAAGCCTGTCCCGAGGGATCGGCTTACTGAAAGTCCTCATCAATGTGAAGACCCTTGCACACGAAGATCATCCCTTCGACTCCGTGCACGAAGAAGAAAGCTCGGAGAAGAAGAACCCTTCGACTCCGAAGATGCCAGAAGCAAAGGCCGGAGAAGAAGAGGAGCGGCACTACCCTGTCGTCTCCAACAAGCTTCGACTCCGATCAAGCCCAAAAGCCCGGAGAAGAAGAGGAGCGGCACTACCCCGTCGTCTCCAACAAGCTTCGACTCCGATCAAGCCCAAAAGCTCGGAGAAGAAGAAGAGCGGCACTACCCCGTCGTCTCCAACAAGCCTTCGACTCTGATCAAGCCCAAAAGCCCGGAGAAGAAGAGGAGCGGCACTACCCCGTCGTCTCCAACAAGCCTTCGACTCCGATCAAGCCCAAAAGCCCGGAGAAGAAGAGGAGCGGCACTACCCCGTCGTCTCCAACAAGCTTCGACTCCGATCAAGCCCAAAAGGCCGGAGAAGAAGAGGAGCGGCACTACCCCGTCGTCTCCAACAAGCTTCGACTCCGATCAAGCCCAAAAGCCCGGAGAAGAAGAGGAGCGGCACTACCCCGTCGTCTCCAACAAGCTTCGACTCCGATCAAGCCCAAAAGCCCGGAGAAGAAGAGGAGCGGCACTACCCCGTCGTCTCCAACAAGCTTCGACTCCGATCAAGCCCAAAAGCCCGGAGAAGAAGAGGAGCGGCACTACCCCGTCGTCTCCAACAAGCCTTCGACTCCGATCAAGCCCAAAAGCCCGGAGAAGAAGAGGAGCGGCACTACCCCGTCGTCTCCAACAAGCTTCGACTCCGATCAAGCCCAAAAGGCCGGAGAAGAAGAGGAGCGGCACTACCCCGTCGTCTCCAACAAGCTTCGACTCCGATCAAGCCCAAAAGCCCGGAGAAGAAGAGGAGCGGCACTACCCCGTCGTCTCCAACAAGCTTCGACTCCAATCAAGCCCAAAAGCCCGGAGAAGAAGAGGAGCGGCACTACCCCGTCGTCTCCAACAAGCTTCGACTCCGATTAAGCCCAAAAGCCCGGAGAAGAAGAGGAGCGGCACTACCCCGTCGTCTCCAACAAGGCTTCGACTCTGATCAAGCCCAAAAGCCCGGAGAAGAAGAGGAGCGGCACTACCCCGTCGTCTCCAACAAATCCTCGATCCCGATCAAGCCCCAAAGCCCGGAGGAGAGAAGCGAAGCGTCATCACCCCGTCGTCTTCGACTAACACCTGCGCCATCCACGAAGAAGAAAGCCTGGAGCAGATCGTCTGAAGCGTCGCTACCCCGTCGTCTTCATCAACAAAAGCCGACGCTACAACCGTCGCACGGAGACCATCGCTACCCTCGTCGTCTTCATCAACAAAAGCCGATGCCACAACCGTCGCACGGAGATCGGTGCTACCCCCACCATCTTCGAAAGCATTCTTCGACTCCGATCACGCCAAAGAAGCCCGGAGAAGAAGAGAAGTCCAGTCGATACGTAAACCGTCGAAGCACCGGAGAAGTAGCCCACGTCGTTCGAAGAAGAAGATCGAGTTGACGCCAAAGCTAAAGCCAACGCAAGAAGCCAAAGCAAAGCCCCAGTAAAGCCCGCGCCAAAGCAACGCAAGTGCCAAAGCCAAGCGACTACGCCGGCCACGAGCAAAAGCACCGCACGTTCTAGCCGATACGACACGAAGTCCGGAAGAACGAAAGCATCGCAAGTCTCTCCCAGCTACGTCCAAGTGCAAGCGCCGAAGCAAAGCAAAAGCCAGAGCCACGCCGGAGCAAAGCCAAAGCCAAAAAGCCAAAGCCAAAGCCAACGCCAAAAGCTAGATCGACGACGCGAACCGACGATCAAGGACACCGAGGTCAAGCAAGGAACGAGGAAGACGCGAAGACCGAGGAACGAAGCCGAAAACCCCCTAGCCGAGAAAGCGCGAAGCACGGAAGGGACAAAGCAACGGTGGACATTCCTTAGCCTCTCCAAAACCCTCTCCCTGTAAAACCCCTGTCCTGGGCAGCCCCTTCAGAGCTCTCGCACGAACACCACGTGGAGACGCGGATCAAAGGGATCCCCCAGAAGATCTTTCCCACAATCCCCTGATCAAAACTCGCCGCAACCCGGACTCGCTACACCCGAGCAACCCGGGTCCCGGCCACAATTGTAATCTCGTGTGATTCGCAATAAAGACGACCCGCGCTTTTTTCCGCGTCCACACCCTTCTCTACTGACTTCACCTCCGGATGAGGGTTTAAACCCTGGACCTCCGACGGACCATTGAAAGAGCCTTTGACCCTTCCTTCTCTTCTGTCCTATCGTTCCAGTAGCATCCTCGGACAACATCTAGCAAAGGGATGGACGAGAGCTCAAAGAATCTGAGAGTTGGGGAATTAGGGAATTTTGAAAAATTCTTAGCACAATGACAAATGAAGAACCCTCGAGCCCTATTTATAGACTCGAGGGGTTTTTATGCCAATTATTTGGATTTTCCCACTAAAAAATTTGGGAAAAAGGCGGGAAAAACCTCGACAGCCGGCCACGTGGCATCCTAAGGACTCACCATGTCATCCTCCACCTGAGACACTCCCACGTCACCCTTTAAGGCGATCCTCCAACGCTCGAACAAACCAAAGGCCTACAACCGACCAGCCAGCCGATCGCTTCAACCGACCGCGACCAACCGACCACAAATAGGGCAGTCGGTCTCGGGGGCACTGTGATCAGCCGCCAGAGGCACCCGGCGATCGATTGTCCCTGTCGCGGTTGGTTGGCTACGATCGACTTACCAGTCGGTCACGAGAGCACTGCGATCGGACGCTGGAGACACCCAGCAATCGACCACCCCTACCGCGGCCGATTGGCTGTGGTCGGCTGTTAGAGACACCCAGCAACCGACTGCCCGATCAGTCACAGACGCACTATGGTCGGCTACCAGAGATACCCAGCAACCGATTGCCCTACCATAATCGATTGACTGCAACTGACTGACCGATCAACCGGCCAATCGACCGTGCCAACCGACTGACCGCCCGGTCGGTCGTGGGCACACTGTGATAGATTGTCGAGGACACCCAGTGACTGACTTTCTGTACCATGGTCGGTTGGCTGCGACCGACCGACCACGATCAATAGGTCGCTCCTCTTGTCAGCTGGCCCCTCCAACAAGGTTATCCGAACACCCTGTTGGTTGGCCCTTGGCAGGAGGTTGATAGATGCTATGGTCGGCCCCGGACAACGGGTCGGTAGACAGATCACTGGTCGGCCCTTGGCAGGGTGTCGGCAGACGCGACAGTCGGCTCCGGACAGCGGGTCAGCAGACAGGCCTCTGATCAGCCCTTCGCAGGGGGTTGGTAGACTGCACTCTAGTTGACCATTGGTAGGGGGTCGATAGACGCGACATCGACCCCGGACAGCTGGTCGGCAAACACAACTTTGGCGGCCCTTAGTAGGGGGTCGGGTGATTCTTTTTGAATGTTCGTTAAACCGCCTCGACATCGACCAACGAGTTTTTGCATCATCAAGTCTCAGCCAGCTAGGTTGACACCTACCCAGCTGGGAGGGGGTAACTGTGGGTGCAAAATATGGTTAACGCTTGATAGTGGGACCCTCCGGCCCTGTCTAAGGCCCACAGAGACGACAGTGGTACCGCCAGCTTTGCCTGGGGCCTACGGATACGACTGTGGGATCCACCAGCTCTGTCTGGCGCCCACGAAGACAACGATGGGACCCACTGGGCCACCATCCCTACCTGGGGCGATGTGGAGACTGTTCAGGGCTCGATACAGCAGGTCACAGAAACCGTCCCGGGACCAGGATATTCCCTAAATCTTTATAAATAGCAAACCAAACCGATAATCTAGATCGGATCCTCATTCGAGATCCCAAATTCCATCAAAAAGATTATTCTTTAGTTATTAAGAGTTGCAAAGCTCTGACTGAGAGTGGATCTCCCTTTTTTCTTATCTCTAATTGCTTGTATAAGTGACGCTTGGCCTGTCGAGGTTACTTTACATTTCAGAGATAATAGATTCAAATGTTGCATCTTACCGCACGGAGATGTATGATTCGACTGAACTTCGTCACCATATCCTGTGTCAACTCTCTCTCTCTCTCTATCTCTATATCTCTCTTTCTATTCAATAGTGTCTGTGCGACAGCTCAACACTCTACAGTGAACCGCACTCGAAGTCAACAATCAATCAATTATTGGTGGAAAACCATACGACAGCTGTAATCCCTCCCCCCCCCTCCACACACACACACACACACACACACACACACACACACACACCCACCCACCCAGTTCGGTTTCCTAGTAAAAATATTGCTAAGTGTTAGTTTCTCCTCTGCATCATTTAGGGTCATGTATATTTTGTTCCTTCCGCAACCAATATGACTCATTTTTAAATGTTGAGAAACGAAGGAGAGGCAAGTGAACCTTGTATGCTCTCACGAACATAAAATCTACAAGTTAGTTTTTAGGTTCCGCTGGGAAGAGTCGTTATTTGGATAGAAATATATTGAACCGAGGCAAAGGAACTTCCATCGACAACACTAGTCGTTTACCTTGATCGATCCAATCCAAGGCCATTGAGCATTGGAAATTTTTAAGTTGTGATATTTGGCCATTAATCTTTGATTGAGCTTTTGTTACTTATTTTCGATTAGTACGCTTGGAAGTGTCTCGGTCACACACTCCTTTATCAGCTCCAAAAGGTTTTGTTATCGTAATTATCGACTGTTGTAATTATGTTTTCTCTCCTTGGTAAATTCAAAAAGGTTACACTCCCTGTTGTGGCTTCATCCTCGCAAAAATCAACAAATTATGAAACTTCTATTCAATGATTTTGATGATGGTACCTAACTCAATGGCCAACTAGTGTGTCCCTAGTTCCTGACCCTATGTAGCTGAAAATACAAAAGTATTAATTAGATATTGTGAAGATGTTCCCCAGAGAATAGGCCCACACAGGCTAGGGGAGCGGGGTTCTTGTCTTCATATACCAGTTGTGCTCGCCTCCCTTCATAAGGTCGGTCTTTTCGAGCACTCCGGATGATGCCACATGGTATCAGAGATGGGCCCGGTTTCCACCTCTCTGATAGTGAATTGCCACGTGTATCTCGCGTGAGAGGGGTACTCCCACACCGACTAGGGGAGCGGGGTTCCTTTTCTTCATATACCTCCCTTAATCATGGCCCCACGAGAATCATCTAGGCGACTTGATCACCATATTCATAGTTAAATCCCGTGCTCTTCGGGCAATTTGGTTTCGTGCCCGCAACCTCGATTGTAGATTCCGAATCGAGTGTTTGGGAAATTTCGGGATCAAAACATGGTCATAGACGGTTTCAAAGCAGGTTTGTCACAATCAGCCACGCTGTGATTGGGAAACAATGGACCAGTCTTTGAATACTTGGTGTTAACAAATCAACAAGAATCAAGCATTCACATTCTCTCTTGGCTTTCTTGGAAAATTTTCCTAGAGGGTGACAGATGAAACCATGTGATACAATAGCAGGTTGTTGGGAAGTTGATTCATCATCATCAGTCATCAGCATTTAAAAACTGAAACTGTTCATTTTGTCGCAACAAATCCCCGCAGCACAATTTAAAACCTTTTATTTTTTTGCTGGACCGCCCAGGTGGTTAGAGGGCATGGCCCTAGAGCAAGGGCTCAAAGAGGTCCGAAGATTAAAACGGGGGAGGCAGCAATTGCTATTTATTAATTCCATAATCCCGAGAACATAAGATCAACGGTGAAGATTCGCATGTGCAAACAAAGAACAACTGCCTCGAGGGAAGGTTTCGCTCCATGGTGTCCCTACCGGGAGTCGAACATGGAACCTCTAAAACATGGGAGAGAACCTCCAGGCTCCAGGCCAAGAGCCCGTTGGTATTTTAAAATTATAAAACATGTGAAACTGCATACAATAGACAAGATTTATTGTGGTTCACCCCCCTTACTACTGGGTCAGACGTACTGCGTCAGCTGTGTATCCCCCACACCCAATGTACTATTAAAAGTTTCTATTTTAGCTCATGATGTCACCACTGATTAATAGTGCATTGGGTGTGGGGGATACACACGGCTGACATGGTACGTCCGACTCACTGAATATTTTTTTGGTCTAATCAGACAGAGAATTTCGATGTCACCTATAAATGTATTTCCAACTACGTCAAAGATTGAATTATTTTCCTCAAAGCTATTTCTCTTTTAGTAAATTGCACTCTATTGTAAAAATTTGGACGTAATCAACTCCCCTGTAGTTTTGATTAGATAAAAATTACTAAAAGAGGAAATTTAGTAATTGATAAAAGGGGTGTTGTGTTAACATTTTAAACTATAGGGACTGATTTGGAACAAATAAAATGCCAAGCGGGTTATGTGATTTTGGGCTAAACTTCAAGGAGTAAAGTGTAATTACCCTTCTTCTTTACACAATCAACTCCCTTAGTACAAGACAAATTCATTTCTTTTAACGTGATTCACCCACATCTTGGTTATATTCATGAGTACAACTTCTTTTCAATAGCCGTCACTTTGGTCTGTTTGATCATCTGCCACGCTCTTACACTCCAGTCCATCGTTCATCGACGACCCGTTACAACTACAGCCTGGTGCTCTATGTATAACACATCCTGCATGCATTGCCCCAGAACCACCATTGATAAGCTCAGCACTAGGCATCCGTCGGTGTCTCCACCAGCCACCTATCGGTGCCTAGACAAGCCACATGTCAGTGACCCTGCACGCAGCTACTAGCAGCCGTGCCCGTGGTCTCTCCATTGATGACCATGTGCCCGTGGCATCTCCATTGGTGACCACAGCTGTGCCCTTGGCATCTCCTGGGTCGCTGCTCTCGATCACATAGAGTCTTCCCTCGATGACTTCTTGGCACCAGTCAGTGCCGCCTACCACATTTCGGCTGCCCATCAGGTCACCCGTTGCTGCATGGACAAGCCACCAGTTGATGACTCCGCTACAACTCATGTGCAGCCAGTGCTTCGCATATCTGTGTCTCCATCCATGCACTCCATCACTTGGCGCCCATCGACGCTCTCTACACGCTTGTCATCCCGTAGGCATGCCAATGACGGAGTCTATTGAGCTACTGTACATATGTCCGCGTCTTAGTCACGGTGCACGTCGACGCCTCTTTTGCTGTCTGTCAATAGCCCAGCACCCTGCTACACTGCAGGCGTGTCTGTGGCGGTGCTTGCCACTATCACGACCGTTGTCGTCTCTATTGTTCGTCACTCACATCGGTGCTCGTCGACACACTACCACATGTTGACAACCCCATCGGTCCACTCATCAGTGGCTAGAATAATTTTAGGTCGGTGACTATACAAATGTGTTCGCATCTCTTGTACGACACTTTGCAAACCGCACCTCTCACCCCGACCGGCCTTTGTGCCATCGCGATACATGTATTCCCCCCATAATCCAGCACTCTCGATCATCTCCGCGGTCGCTCGAGGCCCACGCCACACACCTTGGTGTAGGGGTGGACATGGTCGGGTTGGTCGGGTTTGGAGGTCAGATCGTGTTTGGACCAAGTTACATTGCATTTGCCCAAATTGCCCGAGTTGCCCGGGGAACTTATAAAGAGTTTGCCCGTGTTTGGACCATGCAAGTTCATCGGGTTCCTCGGGTTACTCGGGTTCGTCCGGACCGTTCACTAAAAAGTAGAGATACGTCCGATCTAAAATTTACACCAATCAATATGTAGTTTCCTTTTACTTGAGCAAAAAAAAATTTGGTGCCAACCGTGCAATGAAGAATATTACAAGTTTAACTTGATTGTAGAGGACTTCCTCTTAATCCCTCTCTCTTTATTATTATTATTATTATATATATATATATATATATATATATATATATATATATATATATATATAGAGAGAGAGAGAGAGAGAGGAATGTTACAGTGAGCTGTGAGCTGCCGGTTTAGAAAGTGAGATGCGGGTATTTTGACCCCCGTAGGAGTTTTGGAATTTGATGAAATTTGGTGAGGGTGTTGTCTAGGGTAAGATGATCATACTCACCAATTTTTATCAAATTCCAAAACTTCTAGGGGGGTCAAATGGTCGAAGCAAAATCTGCTGTCCGCAGTCACCGTTAAAATCTACAGATTTTGCTTCGACCATTCGACCCCCCTAGAAGTTTTGGAATTTGATGAAAATTGGTGCGGATGATCATCTTACCCTAGACAACACCCTCACCAAATTTCATCAAATTCCAAAACTTCTAGGGGGGTCAAAATACCCGCAGCTCATTTTCTCCTACCGCAGCTCACAGCTCAACGTAACAACCCTCTCTCTCTCTCTCTCTCTCTCTCTCTATATATATATATATATATATATATATATATATATATATATATATATATATATATATATATATATATATATATATATATATATATATATATATATATATATATATACAGCTCACAACTCAACGTAACAGCCCTCTCTCTCTCTCTCTCTCTCTCTCTCTCTATATATATATATATATATATATATATATATATATATATATATATATATATATGAGGAATGGGATGCTGCCTATCAAAGCAGCGTTTTTGCTGCTTTGAGACATTGTTTGACCATCCTAGAAGTTTTGGAATTTGATGAAATTTGGTGAGGGTGTTGTCTAGGGTAAGATGATCATCCTCACAAATTTTCATCAAATTCCAAAACTTCTAAGAGGGTCAAATGGTCGAAGCAAAATGCTGCAGATTTTTACGGTAAATGCAGACGACTGATTTTGCTTCGACCATTTGAACCCCCTAGAAGTTTTGGAATTTGATGAAAATTTGTGAGGATGGTCATCTTACCCTAGACAACACCCTCACCAAATTTCATCAAATTCCAAAATGTCTAGGATGGTCAAACAATGTCTCAAAGCAGCAAAAAATGCTGCTTTGATAGGCAGCATCCCATTCCTCTATATATATATATATATATATATATATATATATATATATATATATATATATATATATATATATATATATATATATATATATATATATATATATATATATATATATATATATATATATATATATATATATATATATATATATATATATATATATATATATATAGGGGCATGCTATAATGCGGCATGCGGTAAGTGCGGCACCGCATAGTAGCCGTCTGATGCATTGCTGCGTGCATCGCATGCACGCAATGCGTGCATCAGACGGCTGCGGTGCAGTGTCGCACGTATCGCATGCTGCATATAGCATGCCCCTATATATATATATATATATATATATATATATATAGGAGAAAAGGGTAGCCTACTCCATGGAGTAGGCTATTTATCTACTCCATGGCCTAAATAGACGCCACATGACACTTTTAAATCGGGTATTTTGTTGATGTATGGTCAATCCAAAATGGATAGATTAGGATTATGAAAAAAAAACCGAAGAAAAAAATCTCAATCAACTCGATCAAGTTGTAACAAATTTAACGATAAATTATGCATCATAAAAACTTTTTTTTTTTGCATGCTAAAAATACTACTTGGCATGTGTTTTTCTCAAATTTTTTTCTTGACAATTATTGAGAGGGATGAACCTAAGTTGATAAAGTCTTATCTCCGGTTAAAAAGTGCCACATGACATCCATTTAACCCATGGAGTAGATAAGTTACCTACTCCATGGAGTAGGCTACCTTGTCCCATATATATATATATATATATATATATATATATATATATATATATATATATATATATATATATATATATATATATATATATATATATATATATATATATATATATATATATATATATATATATATATATATATATATATATATATATATATATATATATATATATATATATATGGGGGCGGGGAGCCTGCACTCGGGGTGCAGCGTTAACGCTACATCGCCCCCTTGTTTTACCTACCTAGAAGTTTTGGAATTGGATGAAATTTGGTGAGGGTGTTGTCTAGGGTAAGGTGATCATTCTCACAAATTTTCATCAAATTCCAAAACTTCTAGGGGGCTCAAATGGTCGAAGCAAAATCAGTCGTTCGCAGTCACCGTTAAAATCTGCAGATTTTGCTTCGACCATTTGACCCCCTTAGAAGTTTTGGAAATCGATGAAAATTTGTGAGGATGATCATCTTACCCTAGACAACACCCTCACCAAATTTCATCCAATTCCAAAACTTCTAGGTAGGTAAAACAAGGTTGAGGTGCAGCGTTAATGCTGCACCCCGGGTGCAGGCTCCCTGCCCCCTAATAATATATATATATATATATATATATATATATATATATATATATATATATATATATATATATATATATATATATATATATATATATATATATATATATATATATATATATATATATATATATATATATATATATATATATATATATATATATATATATATATATATATATATATGGGTCAGGATCGGATGATCCATCAAAATTTTGATCCATTAATAACCCAGCACCCTTTGAGGCACCTAGAGGTTTTAGAATGGGCTGATTTTTTGTAGACATGTTGTCTATGATATGTTGATCATCCTTACAAAAAATCAGCCCATTCTAAAACCTCTAGGTGCATCAAAGGGTGCTCTTCAAATCAACGGTTAAAATTGATAGTGAAAAACCGTTGATTTGAAGTGCGCATTTGATGCACATAGAGGTTTTAGAATGTGCTGATTTTTTGTGAGGATAATCAACATACCATAGACAACATCCCTACAAAAAATCAGCCCATTCTATAACCTCTAAGTGCCTCAAAGGGTGCTGGGTTATTAATGGGTCAAAATTTGTTGGGTCATCCGATCCTGACCTATATATACACATATATATATATATATATATATATATATATATATATATATATATATATATATATATATATATATATATATATATATATATATATATATATATATATATATATATATATATATATATATGGGTCGGGATCGGCTGACCCAGCAGAAGAATGACCCAGTAATGACATCATTTGTCAGCCATTCGATTGGGGTGATCGGAGGGCTCCTGGTTACTCGGGTACGGATCGGTTCAAACGATATATAAATCCCGTGATCTCTCTTCTCTCGTCTCTCTCTCGAGGCTTTTCTCTTTCTCCCTCTCTCTCTCCTCTCTCGGCTCGATCTCTCTCGCCTCAACGGAGCTGCCGCTCGCGATCCTGCGAACAGCCACCCCGTCGTCTCTCTCGCTCGCCTCAACGGAGCCGCCGCCCGTGGAGCTGTCGCCCACCGATTCAACCCCATCGCGCAGCCGCCCGTGAGCAGCCCTCCGATCCAAGGGCTGCTGCGATCCAGCGACCAGCCCTCCGATCACCGACGATTCAGCCCCGTCCTCCTTCTCCGCTACGGCGCAGCAACCCCATCATCCTCTATGACGCAGTCGCCTACGACCAGCCCTCCGATCCAGCCCCGTCCTCCTCTATGACACAACCGGCCAAAGACCTGCGATCAACCAGCTCTCCGATCAGCCCTGAACCACCCTTGTCGTCCTCTATGGTGCAGCCACCCGCAATCCGGCGACCATCCCTCTGATTCAGCCCCGTCCTCTTTCTCCTCTACGTACGGGGCAGCCGGTACGTCTCTCTCTCTATCTCTCTCCTTAATCCGTCCTCCTCCTCTACGGCACAGCCATCCACGACCCGAAGCAGTTGCTGGGTGTGGGCTTGGGTAGCAGGGTTTTAATTCTTGCTTCTTCTTTTTTTTGCAATTGGTTTTGCTTGATTTTTGTCTTGGTTATTTAACATACTTTATTTGTTATCCTTCACGATGGGAGTCGAGAAAGGTAAACTGTTATGCTATTTGGACAATCTCCATCGACAAACTAAAGGACAAACCATACCCAAGAAGCGGTGGCGAGGCCTAGGGGCTAGTGCATCGGCATTCATACCAAGCTCTGACCCCTAGGACCCCCCACCACTTCTTGGGTCTGGTTTGTCCTTTAGATTGTCGAATATCATTACTCGAGTCGAAAAAGGTCTACCTAGCTAGTCTTTGAATTAGATTGGTAATAGTAGATATTGTGCTTGTGTGAAGAATTTGGATACAGTTGGCGATCCCAACGTTGTGCTCGTGTGAAGCATTAGAATTTGGATTCAATTTTCTCCGAGTTTTTCATTTTAGATTGGATCCATGTGATACTTTACAAGTAGAGGGTCTAACGATGATAATAAATGTTGATTATGGGAGTGAGGAAAATGAAACCATGACTTCTCTCATCATTCGAATTTGGATTTGCTTGAAAAATATTGAATTTGAATTTTTAGTTATGTTTATTTATCATTTTTTATGCAGGATAAACATTATTCTTAATACATTGGCAATTAGACAATTATCTTTTCAATTATGGAATGAGTCGAGGGTGATGATATTGGCATACCAATGGTCGGGATGCAATTTGCAACGCATGAGGAAGCAAGAAGTTATTATGAAGAATACGGTAGAAAAAAAGGATTTGCTATTCGTATTCGGTCATCAGTGAAAACTAGACGGACTTCAGATGGAATCATAGGGTACAGATTTGTATGCTCCCGGGAAGGGTTACATAAGCCGAAAGCTTCCAAAGAGCCACCAAATAAATGTAGAAGTACATCGACAACAAGAGGGGGATGCGATGCTCGTATGTGGATTATAAAAGACCTAAAAAGCAATAATTGGAGTGTGACAATGTTTTCTGACGAGCACAATCACAACCTTGTATCTCCACGGAAGAGGGTTCATTTGAAATGCAACAGAACAATGCCTGACGCCGCAAAATCATTGGTGGATATTTTTAGCAGAGAAAACCTTCAAATAAATAAGGTTGCATCGGTTCTCTCAGACGATGTCGTGGGGTTTAATGATAGAGATTGCTGGAACTACCTGAGATCGGTGAGACACAAAAATCTGGGTATGGGAGATGCTCAATCGGTATTAGATTACTTTCAAAAAAGGCAGGTAGAGAACCCACAGTTCTTTTATGCAATACAGTGTGACCAAGACGGAAGAGCTGTTAACTTTTTTTGGGTTGATGCAACCTCACGCATGTCGTACAAGAACTTTGGTGATGTTGTCACATTCGATACTACATATCGGACAAACAAGTATGACATGCCGTTTGCACCATTTACTGTTGTAAACCATCACTTTCAAACAATACAGTTTGGATGTGCGCTCTTGCAGGATGAAACAGAGATATCTTTTGTATGGTTGTTTCAGACATGGTTACAGGCTATGGGTGGATCTCCTCCGGTTTCTATTATTACGGATCAGGACATGGCGATGAAAGCTGCTATATCGAAAGTCCTTGCCATGACAAGACATCGTCTATGCATTTGGCATATTAAAAAAAAAATTGGAGAGAAGTTAGCACATATGTATTCTAAGGGATCAAAGTTCAAAATACTACTCAAGCAGTGTATTTGGGGAACGTACAACGTTGAACGGTTTGAAGAGCAATGGAACTTCTTGATGTCAGAATATAAGCTAACAGACAATGATTGGTTGAAACATCTTTATGAGATCCGTGAGTCATGGATACCGGTCTACAATCACACTACTTTTTTTGCCGGGATGAATACAACAGGACGCAGTGAAGGTGCTAATGCTTTTTTTGATGGATTTGTATCGTGGAATTCTTCTCTTTCTGAGTTTGTGGTAAAATATGAAGAAGCACTGAAGAAGATAGCAAGAAAGGAGAGATCAGAAGACTATGAGTCAGAGCACAAATATCGAATATTCGATCAAAATCATTTAATTTTGAGATATGTATCTCAAGTATATACTAGAAACATTTTTGACAAATTCAAGAAGGAAGTCGATAAGCTTGTATGTTACAAAGTTGTTGAAGGCGACATGGAGGGTGAGTTTCACACTTATATAGTGACGTCGAAGGTTCCTCCTTCTGAGACTTTTCAAATGAAACTGGATTTAGTAACTTATGAAGGAACATGTGAATGCCGTCATTTTGAGTTCATCGGTATACTTTGCAGACATATCTTAGTTGTGTTTAGTCGCCATGACATTGATATCATTCCATCCCATTTTATTCACAATAGATGGACTAAAGGTGCAAATAGGTTCATGGTAGATGATGTGAACCAATTAGATGAAAGACAAGTGCAATCAAAAGTAATGAGGATGAGTCATATATGTCAAGAAGCTACTAAATTAGCATATGTAGCACATCATTCGGAAGAGGGTTACAAAATTGCCATAGAAGCTATTACAGATGCTCTAAAAAGAATTTCAGTGATTGAGCCTGAACACAATATCGGGGAGCCAACTATTCCTCCTTTAGATAGTATCGTGATTCAAACCAACAATCCATCTTTTCACCTTCAGAATCCTAATATATCGCAGACGAAAGGGAGGAAAAGGACCGAAGACAATGGAAAAAGAATCAAGAGTTCCATCGAGTTATCACAACAAGAAAAGAAAAGAAAATGCGCATTATGCGGGAGGTTAGTTACCCATGACAAGCGTAATTGTCCAGAAAATCTCAAGAACAAAAAGGAGCAAGGTAAGTCATTATCATTGTCTTCTATATTTTCATATTTTATATATTTGTTCGTAATATATTGGGTTGTTTTAATAGATATGGACGTCGATGACGAGGATGCGGAAGCAACCCAAGACCTGGATTGACCAAGAATTAATTTGTTTAGGTTCAATGTATTGAATTTTTTTTTTGCAGAACCATTGTACCAAGTTTATTACTACTAACTGAGCCAATGAGGAATACCTTTAGTGACCTCATAGTTTCCTCTGTAACTAGCTGGATTTGATCACATTGTCATAAAATCCAAATTGTCCTCATTTTATCTATGGCTATGGATTGCAGGGAACCCAAAGCGGATTTTGCAGTGGTTTGACAATTTTTCTACTTTTAGTGAATCTGGACATACAAAAGGAGCCAAGTCAATATCCCAGTTTGCTTTTGTTAACAGGGACATTTGTTGGGAGGAGCTTGAGTGGAAGGGGAAGCATGGACAATCTCCTGCAGTTGTTGCTACAAAGCCTCATTACTTCCAAGATTTGGATGTTCTGCATACAGTGGAGAATTTTCTTGAATATGTACCAGATTTTTGGTTATCAGATGAGCTTGTTGAATCAGTCAAAGATGGGAAAATCTTGTACATTGATACTAAATATTTTGTAGAGCAATTTATACGGTTGATGTATGAGGACAATTGCGAAGACATATGGGTACTCCTAGAGGGATATATAATAGAGGAGCAATTCTCATTTCTTTCTCAACATCTTCTCATTCTGCTTGATGAGTGTAGGCTTCTTGCTTTTTTCAAGTCCATCAGTAAATTTATTAGTCCAGATGCACAGTGCAAGGATTTTGCTCACCCATCATGTTGGCTAGAGACTCTTTTGTTGACATGGAACGATTTCAGATCTCTTGATGACCTTCTCTTATTAAATGCGTCTATTACTCAGGGAAGACATCTTTCACGCCTTGTGGGTGATGAAGATCATATATATCATTAGATAATGTTATGGTCCATAGAGAAATCACAGTAGCACATGTAGCTGAGATTTTTCTTTTGCTTCTGATTTATATATTGTATGGAAATAATTCATAGGCCTGATGATCGGTAGTGGTGCTGCTTCACCAATAATGGGGCCTTCCAATCATTTGTTTATGTGAGCTTAGGCGCCAATGATTGGCTAAATACAGTGGCCATCCTCTTTCACGTAAGAAAAGGGAATCCAGAGACTAGGTGTGCTGAAGGAAAGCAAGGGTTGTGATAACATCCAAAAAAACTTTTTTTGTTTGCAATTTCAGCCAAATTAAACTTTGAACCATTGAACCATGGATCTCTCTTAATAGAAAAGTATTGTCGGGATCTGCAATTAGTGGATGGATCTAATACAAACTCCCACTAAATTTTACAACTTACATTGTCTTGTCTTTCATCTAAATGTATTCTGCCCACCAAAAAAAGAAAAAAAAATATTGAATCATATTATTTATGCTTGACTAATCTGTTTTTTACGGGGAGTTTGGAAGTAAAAGGAATCCTTATCTCTCTCCTATTCTTGAGGTGAAAGAAATCCACACACCCCACAAATACAGACCTAAAAAAAACCCTCCAATTCACTACTCCTGAAATCCTTGTTTGCCCCAATTCAAACCCCACCAATCCACTACTCCAACAAACCAAGACAGTTCATTAAAAAAAAACCAATTGCACCAAAAAAAAAAAAGACCGTTCTGCAAAAAAACCAATCCACTACAACAAACCAACACAGTTTTGCAAAAAAAAAAACCAAGATAGTTCACTCAAAAAAAAAAAAGACCCACATAGAAAGTAAGAAAATCAATTGCAAAGGGAAAGGGTCTCGGGCTGCTGTGCCGTAGCGGAGGATGAGGAGGAGGATGGGGCTAAATCGGCGATGATCGGAGGGATGGTCGCAGGATTGCTGGCGGCTGCGCCATAGAGGACGAAGGGCTTGGTTCGGGGCTGATCGGAGGGCTTGTCGCAGATCTTTGGCCGGCTGCGCCGTAGACAACGAGGAGGACGGGGCTCCGCGGGCGGCAGCTCCATTGAGGCGAGAGAGATAAGGATTCCAATTACAAAAGGGAAGGGTCTCAGGTTGCTGCACCGTAGCGGAGGAGGAGGACGAGGCTGAATCGGCGATGATCGGAGGGCTGTTCGCGGGATCGCGAGCGGCAACGAGTAGCAGCAGCCCTTGGATCGGAGGGCTGGTCGCGGGCGGCTGCACGATGGGGCTGAATCGGCGGGCGACAGCTCCACGGGCTGCGGCTCCGTTGAGGCGAGTGAGAGAGATAACGGGGTGGCTGTTCGCTGGATCACGAGCGGCAGCACCGTTGATCACAGCAGCCCTCGGATCGGCGGTGATCGGAGGGCTGAATCGGCGGTGATCGAAGGGCTGGTCGCTGGATCGTAGCAACCCTCGGATCGGAGGCCTGGTCGCGGATGGCTGCGCGATGGGGTTGAATCGGTGGGTGACAGCTCCACGGGCGGCGGCTCCGTTGAGGCGAGCGAGAGAGACGACGGGGTGGCTATTTGATGAGCGTCCATTTGGTGCGAATTATCCTTTCTTTATCATGCACATAGCGTCAGTTTCTTACGTAAAACTTTCATAATACACGTAAACTGCATGAGTTTCTTTGCACCATGATATAATAGACTTTCATACGAACCCAACGGCATATTGGTTCGCTCTCATACATTGCATGCATGAAAAATATAGAGCCCGAAAGCCCAAATTATTCTTTTATCAATAATCGCATTTGAATCTGATAAGTCTCATTTCATGTGTGTTTTTCAGGGAATTTGACCCGGTTCGCGATGCAATCAGTTCAAGGGCATCATACTGAAGTGTTGGATATTCCCACGATGCTCCGATGGAGGTGGTACAGCTCGTTGGGAGGCCTATTATGAAGAACGATAAAGATAAGGATGTTTGGAAGAATCTAGCCGAGGGAGTACTTCAACAAGCCGCTGCAATGCCAGACTCGAACCAGAAGATGAATGCATGAATACGAAGTAGCGACGATGGATTTGATGATGAATTTGGATGATGGTGACCGAGCTTCCCACGTGACTCCATTGCGCTTGAACCCATTATCCAACCCAAGTCGCCCATAAACCCGTCATGGCCAAGACTTTGATCGAATCTCACAAACCCGATTCGCTCTCATGACCTCTTCTCTTCCTTCTAAATCAAAGTCGCACATTCCCATAGGTCTTTAAGTGTCAAACCCGGCTCGGTGTTGCACCCAACCCCTTAGCCACGGAACATTGCACCCAGCCTTTCATCTCATTAATCACCGCCGTCCGATCCAACAATCCCATGCATGCATTACCCATGCACGTTCATTCCATTAAACCCCAACCATCCGATCGAGAATCCATGCATCCCCTTGATCTTCCCTATCTCTAAAATCTGATTTGCAGCCACACATCACAGCCGTTCCGTGCATCAAACCCAACACGATCCACCCAGCTGACCCTCTCATTCCCAACTCATCACAACCATCCATTCCACCTATCCAACCCGTGTCAAACCCATGCATGCATGGGCCACGTCCTGTCCCACGGAAGCCATCCGGAGTCCAAAATTCCAGCCGTCCGATCCATCCCGTGCATCAACCCATGAACACCGAACCCATCCTGCTACCCGTGCACCATCAGCTCCGCCCCAGCTCCCTCTCTCTCCTCTCCAAAAATCCCAGCCGTCCGATCCGATACAGCCATTCCATGCCTCCCTTTAAAACCGGATCCCATTAACCGCACCCTTTCCCTCTCAGCACAATCCCAGCCTCCCATGCATGCATGCATGCATGCACGTGCACTGATCCCATGCAACCGAGACCCCAGCTATACCCGAACCTCCCACAGTAGTCCCACACCGAACGTCTCTCTCTCCGCCTGGTTTTTCTCTCTCTCAGCAACCGCGCGTCTCTCTCTTCTCTCTATTCTTTCTTTTCTCTCTCTAAAAACCCACTCTAACCAACCCAACTCCGGACTTCTCTCTCCCCAGCTCCGGACGTCTCTCTCTCTCTTCTCTTTCCATCTCTCTCTCTTTCTAAAACCGGAACCATGCGACACCGAACTCCTATCTCCGGGATTCTCTTTCCGGATCTCTCTCTAACCGCCCAGCTCCGTACTTCTCTCTTTCGCTCTTTCCCTCTCTACCTAGAACGGAGTCCGATACTCTCTCCATCTTTCCTTATCTCTCTAACCCGACGGGATTTCTCTCTCTTTTCTCTCTCTCTATATCCTATATAAAGAGGGGTCCGAAACACAAAGAGCGGGGGGGACGACCTTGACTCTCATCACCTCTCATCACCATCTTCATCACCATCGGAGCTCTCACCACCGTACACCTTCCACCATCGTTCATCTACAACCCGTACCATCTTCGCCATCTACGCCGACTACGCCACGCTACAATCATCGCCGGGTTCGTCATCTTCAAAGAAGCATCCGCTATCAGCGCTCGCATGGCCATGCGAGGCTAACCACCCTGTTCTAAGACCTGGATGAAGCCCTGTAGTCAGATCTAAACTCTGTTTTTACGTTATTTCTATATTTTCGTTCGTTAAAAGAAATAATGTGATCTTATTTATCTCATGAAAACTTGATAGGAATTGCATGCAATAAGTTCCATTTATGCTCCGTTATTATCAGGGTTTTACAGAAGTCGATTTCATAGTTTTATTCTTCGTTATTACGAAAAGTTTTACGGGGAATTATTACATAGTCTTGGCTTTTGTTATCACTACGAATTTTACGGAGAATTGTTTTATCTTATTCCTATGAAGCGAGAAAGATCGCTACATTAGTTCACCCTAATTGTGCTTCTTATTGAATATCTTCCGCGGGGATAGATTGACTTCGAATCTCCGTGAGAATCCTGGAAATCATATAAAAGTATAGTTTAGATCGCTACTGGTGCGGATTCTAGGGCTTAGAATATCACATCCATATCTGAACTTCCACACTGCACCGCATTACATTAATTAGTTAATTTGCATGCTTTAATCTTGATTAGTTTACTTTTTCACAATCTCATCAAATCAAATCAACAACATTGCTCATTAAGCAACTTAGGTAGATAGATTAATAACCTTAGATTAGATAGTTTCCTCATTAGCAATCCCTGTGGGATCGACCTCGTAATACGTACCGCTCCTACAAAGCGATTCGTGCACTTGCGAGTTATAATTTAGATCGAATTAGCCCTTAGTTTAGGATTAGTTTAGATCGCATCAAGTTTTTGGCGCCGTTGCCGGGGATTGCAACGGAGCTTTCGAATTTAGGTTATTCTTTACTTGCCTTAGTTAGTTTTATTAGTTTTTGTTAGTTTAATTTTATCTTTAGAGTATATCAGTTTCTTAATCTTTAACGAAAATGACTAACCAAACAATGACCCTAGAAGAATATATGAATCTAACAAGGTCAACAAAATATCAAGATCCATCTTCAACAGTAATGGTCAGCTCATATTCACCCCAAGAAATGACCCTAGAGGAGTATATGAACAAAACAAGAACCACCAGACATCAGGATTATATAAACTTTTCAACTGAAATAGAATATCCTGAAAGAAATTCACCGATTAGAAGTTTACATGGCCATATACAATATAATTCACCATGCTATGACACACATGATCCTAGATGGAAAAATTATCACGATTCTAGATGGCAAAATTTTCAAGATCCAAGTAGGCAATATTATCAAAATTCTTGTTGGCAAAATCATCAAGATTATAGTTGGAAAAATGAATCATCTGCTACTAATTTTCAAGTGCCTTATGATTATATGTCACTAAATGAGAAGACTCTTGAAGATACACTACAAATGTCTATGCGCAATCAGCTTATGCAAAACTATCAAGGCAATATACAAGAGCAAATAAACGCTTTCGAAAGAATTGAATCGTATTTGAATGTTATTAAGGAAGCAATACTTCGAGATCAACTTCAACCTGAGTCTAACTCCGATGAAGATTATGAGAACATAATTAGCATCTCAGTAGATAATGAAGTTTATGAGGAGACCAAGATGGATATCTCTATAGAAGATGAACTTGCCAAATCTGATTTTCTTAATCCTTTGGAAGATTGTCCGAACAATATTGATGACATTAATACGGATATGATTTTTAAGGATACTAATGATCTCTCATCAAATAGTGACGTCCTCAATGATGACACTATAGATAATATAATTGATGAAGAAGTCTATACTCCCCCCTATGACAATGATGATGAGATTATTAAAGAAAATAATATTCTCCCTTCCAGTTTAAATATTACTAATGAAATCTATGAGATGAATATGATCGATAATCTTATAGAGAATAAGATTTTTCAATCATCTTTTAATGATCCATTGGAGGCATGCTTAAAAAATTGTGGTGACCCGAACTATGATCTGACCAATATTATATTTGATGATACCCATGATCTTCCTTATGACATTGATGATGATATGTTTGCTAAAGAAACCAATGCTCTATCCATGAATCGTGAAATAAATGATATCATGATTGTTTATCCATCCATTATTGAAAAATCATACATTGACCTACAAATTCTGCCATCTGAGTTTCAACATACTTATTTGGGTGATGAATCTATATATTCTGATTTAATTTTTTCTAAATTCATCCAAAATCAGAAAATTCAATTTTGCAAATTTTTCAAAGATAATATTGATGATACATGTTGGAATATGGAGTATAATAATGAATCTTATATTGTTCAATTTGAAAAGAAAAATCATGAAGAACAATATAGGATGAATCCTAATAGAAGAATGGATAGTCATGCAGAAACATGCCCGAAATATACTATAGAATATAATTTCTCAATTGATGACTACTCTCTTTTCTTTTTAAAAATTCCATATACTGAAAAACAAATTTGCATTATAGCAGTTAATTTTTTTTTTATTTATTTATTTGCATCTGCTAGTTTTTATTAGTCTGTTTAGTCGCTTTGTTTTGTTTTCTTTGTAGTACTAATATTTTGCAGGAAACAAAGCTATAAAGTACTTATGAGGTACTATCCATCCTTAAAACTTCATACTTTTATATACATGTCCTTCAAGAATGCTATCATATAATGCTATCATCTCATTCATGAGCATGTCTAATTCATACATTGAGGACAATGTCTAATTTAAGTTTGGGGGTGTAATGTATCTTTTTGCAAAATCCTGTATGCATTTAATTTCCACAAAATTTTTCTGTTCTCATTTTGAATTTAAAAAAAAAAAAAAATTTGTTTTTTTTTAAAAATAATAGTAATAATGCATCAACTTACGCTGTAGTGGGACAGCTCGGTACATACATCTTCGTGTATGTGTGTCTAGTCTGTACTCCCCTACCAAAACTACAGCGTTTGTATAGAAATCTGTAGGAATTTGTATTTGCATGTTTTTTTTTTTTTTCTTCATATTTTAGTTTCTTATCGTATTACTTTTGCCTTCCCTTTCGTTATTTTAAAAAAAAAAAAAAAATCTATCTATATTTCACCTTTATTTCAGGTTTTGTAATATAATTTTATTGTACTCGAATATGACTATAAGACACTTGGTAATCAAGGTATAAAGTCCAAGGATTAGCTAGAAAAAGTATGTCTAATATGGTTCTGACCCTTAGTAACCTTTTTAGAGATTGTCAAAACAAACTAGACTTGACCTTTCACTTCACATCTGGCTTACACCTCTAGGGTCTAGATTCAAAGCTTTCATATCGGCCTAATAGTCAACTAGAGTCCTGATGAACCATGCGGATCTGGTTCACTTGGTAAAAAAAAAGTACTATTATAGCGACCAGTGAATTCTAAGGTATAGCGGAAAGGGCTACCTATTAGCATGGTCTAGGAGCTAATTATGTAAAAGTCTTAACTTGTATGCCCTAGTATGAGTGAAGCCTGGTCGATAGGGTTATGAGAATGATCCTATGGATGCAGAGTGAATCAAATATAAAGGCAACATGAGGATGGCTACCTAACTCATGAGAGCGTTGGCAGCGTGTCATGGGCATAGAGTGCAGCTGACATGGTACAAGTTAGGAAGGGATATATAATTAGATCCAGAAAAAAAAAATGAGACCGGAAAAAAAAAAAAAAAAAAAAAAAAGGAGAAAAAAAAAAAGAAAAGAAAAGAAAATAGTGTGAAAGCCGTCGCTATAAACAATGTGGGGAAACTGGAATATCACATATAAAGCCGAAAGGTATTAAGGTGAATATCCACAACTCTCACTAGCCTGTCTAGATTAGCTGGTTTTGACTCAGGTTCTAAGGTCGACTTTGACCGTTCTAGGAGACTGTTAGAATGTTATGAATGTAGAGAACCAAACCCCCAGTTGTGTTTTGCCCAGACAGCACCGTGCACTCGAGCATAGTTGACCTTGATCTTTTCTAACGGGAAACTAATAGTTAGAACCTAAAGTGCTTACTTCGAAAGCCGAAGCTTGGGCTAGATACCTTGTGAGTCTTGTGCCTTAGAAATTCTATTTTTGAGTACTTTTTAAGTATTCTACGAAACCGAATTTTCTTATTTCTTATTTATATTTTCAAAAAAAAAAAACAAAAAAAAAAGTTTGAATTTTGTGGGTAGATTCACTGCAAACCCTCACGAGACAAAACTCGTCCACTGGGGTAACCCAGGGGTTTAACGGCTTGTTGCACATGCTAAGTGCAATCGCGATTCCTGCGAAAGTGAGTTAGGAGTTTTTATTTTATCATTTACTTTGTTTATTTTTCTTTTCTTACTCGAGGGCGAGCAAGATTTAAGTTTGGGGGTGTGATGAGCGTCCATTTGGTGCGAATTATCCTTTCTTTATCATGCACATAGCGTCAGTTTCTTACGTAAAACTTTCATAATACACGTAAACTGCATGAGTTTCTTTGCACCATGATATAATAGACTTTCATACGAACCCAACGGCATATTGGTTCGCTCTCATACATTGCATGCATGAAAAATATAGAGCCCGAAAGCCCAAATTATTCTTTTATCAATAATCGCATTTGAATCTGATAAGTCTCATTTCATGTGTGTTTTTCAGGGAATTTGACCCGGTTCGCGATGCAATCAGTTCAAGGGCATCATACTGAAGTGTTGGATATTCCCACGATGCTCCGATGGAGGTGGTACAGCTCGTTGGGAGGCCTATTATGAAGAACGATAAAGATAAGGATGTTTGGAAGAATCTAGCCGAGGGAGTACTTCAACAAGCCGCTGCAATGCCAGACTCGAACCAGAAGATGAATGCATGAATACGAAGTAGCGACGATGGATTTGATGATGAATTTGGATGATGGTGACCGAGCTTCCCACGTGACTCCATTGCGCTTGAACCCATTATCCAACCCAAGTCGCCCATAAACCCGTCATGGCCAAGACTTTGATCGAATCTCACAAACCCGATTCGCTCTCATGACCTCTTCTCTTCCTTCTAAATCAAAGTCGCACATTCCCATAGGTCTTTAAGTGTCAAACCCGGCTCGGTGTTGCACCCAACCCCTTAGCCACGGAACATTGCACCCAGCCTTTCATCTCATTAATCACCGCCGTCCGATCCAACAATCCCATGCATGCATTACCCATGCACGTTCATTCCATTAAACCCCAACCATCCGATCGAGAATCCATGCATCCCCTTGATCTTCCCTATCTCTAAAATCTGATTTGCAGCCACACATCACAGCCGTTCCGTGCATCAAACCCAACACGATCCACCCAGCTGACCCTCTCATTCCCAACTCATCACAACCATCCATTCCACCTATCCAACCCGTGTCAAACCCATGCATGCATGGGCCACGTCCTGTCCCACGGAAGCCATCCGGAGTCCAAAATTCCAGCCGTCCGATCCATCCCGTGCATCAACCCATGAACACCGAACCCATCCTGCTACCCGTGCACCATCAGCTCCGCCCCAGCTCCCTCTCTCTCCTCTCCAAAAATCCCAGCCGTCCGATCCGATACAGCCATTCCATGCCTCCCTTTAAAACCGGATCCCATTAACCGCACCCTTTCCCTCTCAGCACAATCCCAGCCTCCCATGCATGCATGCATGCATGCACGTGCACTGATCCCATGCAACCGAGACCCCAGCTATACCCGAACCTCCCACAGTAGTCCCACACCGAACGTCTCTCTCTCCGCCTGGTTTTTCTCTCTCTCAGCAACCGCGCGTCTCTCTCTTCTCTCTATTCTTTCTTTTCTCTCTCTAAAAACCCACTCTAACCAACCCAACTCCGGACTTCTCTCTCCCCAGCTCCGGACGTCTCTCTCTCTCTTCTCTTTCCATCTCTCTCTCTTTCTAAAACCGGAACCATGCGACACCGAACTCCTATCTCCGGGATTCTCTTTCCGGATCTCTCTCTAACCGCCCAGCTCCGTACTTCTCTCTTTCGCTCTTTCCCTCTCTACCTAGAACGGAGTCCGATACTCTCTCCATCTTTCCTTATCTCTCTAACCCGACGGGATTTCTCTCTCTTTTCTCTCTCTCTATATCCTATATAAAGAGGGGTCCGAAACACAAAGAGCGGGGGGGACGACCTTGACTCTCATCACCTCTCATCACCATCTTCATCACCATCGGAGCTCTCACCACCGTACACCTTCCACCATCGTTCATCTACAACCCGTACCATCTTCGCCATCTACGCCGACTACGCCACGCTACAATCATCGCCGGGTTCGTCATCTTCAAAGAAGCATCCGCTATCAGCGCTCGCATGGCCATGCGAGGCTAACCACCCTGTTCTAAGACCTGGATGAAGCCCTGTAGTCAGATCTAAACTCTGTTTTTACGTTATTTCTATATTTTCGTTCGTTAAAAGAAATAATGTGATCTTATTTATCTCATGAAAACTTGATAGGAATTGCATGCAATAAGTTCCATTTATGCTCCGTTATTATCAGGGTTTTACAGAAGTCGATTTCATAGTTTTATTCTTCGTTATTACGAAAAGTTTTACGGGGAATTATTACATAGTCTTGGCTTTTGTTATCACTACGAATTTTACGGAGAATTGTTTTATCTTATTCCTATGAAGCGAGAAAGATCGCTACATTAGTTCACCCTAATTGTGCTTCTTATTGAATATCTTCCGCGGGGATAGATTGACTTCGAATCTCCGTGAGAATCCTGGAAATCATATAAAAGTATAGTTTAGATCGCTACTGGTGCGGATTCTAGGGCTTAGAATATCACATCCATATCTGAACTTCCACACTGCACCGCATTACATTAATTAGTTAATTTGCATGCTTTAATCTTGATTAGTTTACTTTTTCACAATCTCATCAAATCAAATCAACAACATTGCTCATTAAGCAACTTAGGTAGATAGATTAATAACCTTAGATTAGATAGTTTCCTCATTAGCAATCCCTGTGGGATCGACCTCGTAATACGTACCGCTCCTACAAAGCGATTCGTGCACTTGCGAGTTATAATTTAGATCGAATTAGCCCTTAGTTTAGGATTAGTTTAGATCGCATCACTATTCGCAGGATCGCGAGCGGCAGCTCCGTTGAGGCGAGAGAGATCGAGCCGAGAGAGGAGAGAGAGAGGGAGAAAGAGAAAAGCCGCGAGAGAGAGACGAGAGAAGAGAGATCACGGGATTTATATATCGTTTGAACCGATCCATACCCGAGTAACCAGCAGCCCTCCGATCACCCCAATCGAATGGCTGACAAATGATGTCATTGCTGGGTCATTCTTCTGCTGGGTCAGCCGATCCCGACCCATATATATATATATATATATATATATATATATATATATATATATATATATATATATATATATATATATATATATATATATATATATATATATATATATAGGTCAGGATCGGATGACCCAACAAATTTTGACCCATTAATAACCCAGCACCCTTTGAGGCACTTAGAGGTTATAGAATGGGCTGATTTTTTGTAGGGATGTTGTCTATGGTATGTTGATTATCCTCACAAAAAATCAGCCCATAGCCTGTAACCATGTCTGAAACAACCATACAAAAGATATCTCTGTTTCATCCTGCAAGAGCGCACATCCAAACTGTATTGTTTGAAAGTGATGGTTTACACCAGTAAATGATGCAAACGGCATGTCATACTTGTTTGTCCGATATGTAGTATCGAATGTGACAACATCACCAAAGTTCTGGTACGACATGCGTGAGGTTGCATCAACCCAAAAAAAATTAACAGCTCTTCCGTCTTGGTCACACTGTATTGCATAAAAGAACTGTGGGTTCTCTACCTGCCTTTTTTAAAAGTAATCTAATACCGATTGAGCATCTCCCATACCCAGATTTCTGTGTCTCACCGATCTCAGGTAGTTCCAGCAATTTCTATAATTAAACCCCAAGACATCGCCTGAGAGAACCGATGCAACCTTATTTACTTGAAGGTTTTCTCTGTTAAAAATATCCACCAATGATTTTGCGGCGTCAGGCATTGTTCTGTTGTATTTCAAATGAACCCTCTTCCGTGGAGATACAAGGTTGTGATTGTGCTCTTCAGAAAACATTGTCACACTCCAATTATTGCTTTTTAGGTCTTTTATAATCCACATACGAGCATCGCATCCCCCTCTTGTTGTCGATGTACTTCTACATTTATTTGGTGGCTCTTTGGAAGCTTTCGGCTTATGTAACCCTTCCCGGGAGCATACAAATCTGTACCCTGTGATTTTATTTGAAGTTCGTCTAGTTTTCACTGATGACCGAATACGAATAGCAAATCCTTTTTTTCTACCGTATTCTTCATAATAACTTCTTGCTTCCTCATGCGTTGCAAATTGCATCCCGACCATTGGTATGCCAATATCATCACCCTCGACTCTTTCCATAATTGAAAAGATAATTGTCTAATTGCCAATGTATTAATAATAATGTTTATCCTACATAAAAAATGATAAATAAACATAGCTAAAAATTCAAATTCAATATTTTTCAAGCAAATCCAAATTCGAATGATGAGAGAAGTCATGGTTTCATTTTCCTCACTCCCATAATCAACATTTATTATCATCGTTAGACCCTCTACTTGTAAAGTATCACATGGATCCAATCTAAAATGAAAAACTCGGAGAAAATTGAATCCAAATTCTAATGCTTCACACAAGCACAACGTTGGGATCGCCAACTGTATCCAAATTCTTCACACAAGCACAATGTCTACTATTACCAATCTAATTCAAAGACTAGCTAGGTAGACCTTTTTTGACTCGAGTAATGATATTCGACAATCTAAAGGACAAACCAGACCCAAGAAGTGGTGGGGGGTCCTAGGGGTCAAAGCTTGGTATGAATGCCGATGCACTAGCCCCTAGGCCTCGCCACCGCTTCTTGGGTATGGTTTGTCCTTTAGTTTGTCGATGGAGATTGTCCAAATAGCATAACAGTTTACGTTTCTCGACTCCCATCGTGAAGGATAACAAATAAAGTATGTTAAATAACCAAGACAAAAATCAAGCAAAACCAATTGCAAAAAAAGGAAAAAGCAAGAATTAAAACCCTGCTACCCAAGCCCACACCCAGCAACTGCTTCGGGTCGTGGATGGCTGTGCCGTAGAGGAGGAGGACGGATTAAGGAGAGAGATAGAGAGAGAGACGTACCGGCTGCTCCGTACGTAGAGGAGAAAGAGGACGGGGCTGAATCAGAGGGCTGGTCGCCGGATTGCGGGCGGCTGCACCGTAGAGGACGACAGGGGTGGTTCAGGGCTGATCGAAGAGCTGGTTGATCGCAGGTCTTTGGCCGGTTGTGCCGTAGAGGAGGACGGGGCTGGATCGGAGGGCTGGTCGCAGGCGACTGCGCCGTAGAGGATGATGGGGTTGCTGCGCCGTAGCGGAGAAGGAGGACGGGGCTGAATCGGCGGTGATCAGAGGGCTGGTCGCTGGATCGCAGCAGCCCTCGGATCGGAGGGCTGCTCACGGGCGGCTACGCGATAGGGTTGAATCGGTGGGCAACAGCTCCACGGGCGGCTGCTCCGTTGAGGTGAGCGAGAGAGACGACGGGGTGGCTGTTCGCAGGATCGCGAGCGGCAGCTCCGTTGAGGCGAGAGAGATCGAGCCGAGAGAGAAGAGAGAGAGGGAGAAAGAGAAAAGCCTCGAGAGAGAGACGAGAGAAGAGAGATCACGGGATTTATATTTCGTTTGAACCGATCCGTACCCGAGTAACCAGCAGCCCTCCGATCACCCCAATCGAATGGCTGACAAATGATGTCATTGTTGGGTCATTCTTCTGCTGGGTCAGCCGATACCGACCCTATATATATATATATATATATATATATATATATAGAGAGAGAGAGAGAGAGAGAGAGAGAGAGAGAGAGAGAGAGAGAGAGAGAGAGAGAGAGAGGTATGCTTGGCTGCGCTGTGAGCTGCGGCAGAGAAAACGCGCTGCGTTTTCCTGACCGTCCGATCGGAATTGATCGAACGGCACCGCCAATTCCCGCTTCCGAGAGCACTGCGCAACCGTGTCCGTCCGATCGACATGGATCAAACGGCACAGTTAAATCCCGCTCGCCGCTGTGCCGCACGTTACAGTGGATCCAACGGATGACTGTTCGATCGGATGATCGAGCGGTCCAAAAAATGTTCGCTGTTACTGTAGCGGCTACAGTAACAGCGAACGTTATTTTGGGCCGTTGGATTCCAATCGATCGGACGGCACAGACAATTGTTGTGTTGGTTTGATTTACATCCGTCTGATCGATTGGAATCCAACGATCAAAAATAACTTCGCTGTTACTGTAGCGGCTACAGTAACAGCGAAAGTTATTTTGATCCGTTGGATTCCAATCGATCCAACGGATGGGAATCGTCCCTAACCAACGCGCTGTGAAACCGTCTGATCGATTGGAATCCAACGATCAAAAATAACTTCGCTGTTACTGTAGCGGCTACAGTAACATTGAAAGTTATTTTGATCCGTTGGATTCCAATCGATCCAACGGATGGGAATCGTCCCTAGCCAACGCGCTGTGAAACCGTTGGATCGATTGTAATCCAACGGCCCAAAATAACGTTCGCTGTTACTGTAGCCGCTACAGTAACAGCGAACATTTTTTGGACCGCTCGATCATCCGATCGAACAGCCATCCGTTGGATCCACTGTAACGTGCGGCACAGCGGTGAGCGGATTTAACTATCCCATTTGATCCATGTCGATCGGACGGACACGGTTGCGCAGTGTCCTCGGAAGCGGGAATTGGCGGTGCCGTTTGATTAATTCCGATCGGACGGTCAGGAAAACGCAGCGCTTTTTCTCTACCGCAGCGCACAGCACAGCCAAGCATATCTCTCTATATATATATATATACTAGTAATGCCCGTGCCTGTCGGCACGCAAAAGATTTCGAGTGCAGGGACAATATTTTGAGAAAGTGCCAATATTTCAAAGGTGGCAATAAAATATTTCGAGAGCGGCGACAATATTTCGAAAGAGATAACAATATTTAGAGGGTGATAACAATATTTCGTGGGCGGTGATAATATTTTGAGGATGGTGACAATATTTTGTGAGCGGTGATAATACTCGTGTCAGTCGGCACTCGAATGGGGTGATAAAATTTATTCGGCAACGGCCATAATTGGTTGGGGCACTCCAATTCGGTTGGAAAGCTCACACTTGGCGAAAACAGTATAATTCGTCGACGACCCTCACATTCAGAAGAAGTGCTCACTACCAATTAAATGTCTCTTGAATCGCAGTTGTATGGTACGCAGGATTTGCTGAAATTTTTCTCCCGAAGGAGGAAATCCCCTTTTTTTTGGACGATGTGACGATTGGGTTATAACAAAGTGCAGCAAAGCAATCGGGCAGCAAAAATGAGTTCGAATCTCCTTCAGTTGGTCGGCTCAGGTTGGTGAGCCTGGCGCGCATCACCGCAGCACATAGTCGGCTGGAGTACGATTCACTTTTGGGCCGATTGTCATCATGTGGCTGTGATGCATGCAGTCCCACCGACTGGGGCCGACCAACTGGAAGAGATTTGAACTCCGTAAGATTGTAAGAATGCTCTCAAGAGGCACACATCTTTGTAGGAAAAAGAGCCAACCATAAGTGGCCGCTGCTTTGGGACTTGCATAGTTGGCCCGCCCCTAGCACTTAGAGCACGTTGATAGGCTCTGGGCAACGGTTGTAGCATACGCAGGATTTGCTAAAATTTTTCCCCCTATTCATCTTCCCATTCACAACAATGGTATTCAATTCAAATGTTCAACCAGAATGACATGGCTTCCAATCATAGCGTCCCTCTGGCTGCATTGTAGAGGCTGCGTGATTCATGATCGGGGTTGGGTGCAACGGTCTGTAATTGCGACACGTCATTATGGTTAAAAAAAATGGTAATGAAATCAGGTTAAAACGGCCGTCAAAAAATAGCATAAATCACAAAGGAAAGCAGTCGATCACTTGATACTCGGACGGTCGCCTTTGCCACATCGACTCTAACCCTCCTTCAGCGATAACACGCACCTCCGCCGCTACCTCGACCCCAAACCGCCGCAAAAGCTTTCAAATTCAGCGGCCAATCCCATTCGTCACAAAAGATTTTTAAGATTGCTATCCTAAAGCCAATCCATGCAAGCATAGGCACCCATGACAACCAATGACTGTCAATCCGTGTGTTCAGAACACATACACCATTAGTAATACCTTGTCTTTGACACTGCAGCGACTGCCTTTACCAAGAAAACACTTTTGGCGGGGGTGCCAATCGGCACAGCCACCCCGCCCACATCGGTTGTGCCCCTCCTCTGACCGACTGCCCCTATGTGTGTGTGTGTGTGTGTGTGTGTGTGTGTGTGTGTGAGAGAGAGAGAGAGAGAGAGAGAGAGAGAGAGAGAGAGAGAGGTAAATCATATATCCCTACAACCCAACATATCATAATCGATAACTCAATGACAAATGCTTTACCTATTTGCTATCATATCCCTACATATAGGCGTTTGGGAGTAAGATAATCCCATCAAAATATTTTTCTCATCAGTGTTTCATTGTACACCCATCATTGTAAACTCATATTGTGATAAAAAAATAGAAAATAAATTAAACATATCACTGATAACAGTTAAAGAAAAATGCAATGAAGGAACTTGAAAGGCATATCCATCTTTACTTGATCTCTGTGTTACAAACTATACATAAAACCATAGGATACATAAAATCAGATACTAAAGGAAATCTCTCTCTCTCTCTCTCTCTCTCTCCATACTTATTTCATCTATCTCTATAGAAAAAAAAAAAGCTCTTAACACCACCAACCATCTCTGTACATGAAAAAAAAAAAAGAGACAAAATCAAAGGTAAGAAAACCTGTCCCCTTATCCAGTGATTCTCCGGGGATGACCTCTCTATCTTCCTGATGAAATGCAAAGCAAGAGGAATCAATACCTAAACCCTTCGGGGGAAACAAACACACACACACACACAGATTCAAACAGAGAGAGAGAGATCGATACTTATGATCTGAAGGGGGAAAGTTTTTTTAAAAAATTAATGTAAGAATCTAGGCATAAAGGAAATCTCTCTCTCTCTTTCTCTCTCTCTCTCTCTCTCTCTCTCTCTCTCTCTCCATACTTATTTCATCTATCTCTATCGAAAAAAAAAAAAAAAGCTCTTAACACCACCAACCATCTCTGTACATGAAAAAAAAAAAAGAGACAAAATCAAAGGTAAGAAAACCTGTCCCCTTATCCAGTGATTCTCCGGGGATGACCTCTCTATCTTCCTGATGAAATGCAAAGCAAGAGGAATCAATACCTAAACCCTTCGGGGGAAACAAACACACACACACACACAGATTCAAACAGAGAGAGAGAGATCGATACTTATGATCTGAAGGGGGAAAGTTTTTTTAAAAAATTAATGTAAGAATCTAGGCATACCGTTGATACTCACTGTGATTATCTCGCCGGAGGAGGAGAGGGGGATTGGTTTTGTTTGCCGATGGAATCGTCCATCAGATCTGACCGAGAGATTGTCGGCGGCAGGCCGACGTTCGGTGGTCGGGGTCGATCGAGAGAGGATGGGGTTGTGATCGGTTAGATGGGGAGGCAGAGGGCGAAGAGGCAGTTGGGGTCGGATCAGCAGACGGTCAGCAAGATCGAATCTGGATCGGCGAGATCGGATCTGGATCGGCGAGTCGGTGGGCAAGATCGGAGGTGCAGTAGGTCGATGAGATCAGATCTGGATCTGGTCGGATCAGCCCCCTCCCCGTCGCTGCCCTTCCATTGGAAAATAAAGGGGGAGGGGAGTCGATCAGCCCCCTCCTCCTTTCGCCTGGTCGTTGTTCCTCTCCTTCGTGTCGCGCCGGCCACCGTCTTACCGAGATTGAGAGAGATCTGCAATCAAAAAAAAAAAAAACTGAGATTGAGAGAGATCGAGATCTAGATCGAGCGAGAACTGCAATAAAAAAAAAACTGAGATTGAACTGCTCACTCACCTCTAAAAAACTGAGAAACCTGTTCACTGGCGGAGAGATCCACCGGAGGAGATCTGCCCCTCCCCTTTTTGATGATCCACCAGAGAAGAAGAGGGGAGGCGGAGCCGATCAAACCCCTCCCCTTTTTTGCTGATCCACCGTCTTATCGAGCCGATCAAACCCCTCCCCTCCCGACCAGATCCGCGGCTGAAATCGCCTGTGCACGTCTCCCCTGTGATCAGATCTGCACCGGATCTGCTCATCGCGATTAGGGGGCAGCAAACAGGGACGCATGCGATTCATAAACTGGAGGTGCCTGCCAATCAGGGGACCGGGAGTGCAATCGGAGCATCCTGTCAGCCAGAGATCTGGAGGGAGGCGTGCGATTCACAGAGAGAGGGGGGCGGTTCGCACAGAGAGAAAGAGGGGGAGAAGGAATTAGGGCGGATCACCTGGCCGATCGCAGGAAATACCGTATGGGTTTCGTGAGTACAGCTGGAGGAGGCCTCCTGAAGAGGCCTCGCCTTCATCACCGGCCACGATCCGGGAGCATCGATGCCGGAGCCGCTCGGAGTTGAGTTGACGCCGTCGACCCCGGACTCCCTGCCCTTGATCCGTGGGTGGGAGGGCTGCACGCGGCCGAGGACCGTGGGTGGGAGGGCTGCACGGGTGTTCAGAGTGGGGGAGGGGGTTCAGCCGATAGAGATGGAAGAGAGATCGAAGAGAGAGAGAGAGGGGGTCGCACTGAGAGAGACAGAAAGAGGCACGCGAGAGAGATGGCCCCCGCTCTCCCCCTCTTCCTTTCATCGCCCCCCAAATCCCCAAATCCCGCATGCCTATTATTTGATCGCCACTGCCGGATCGTCCACCGCCCTTCTGTCAAGCCATTTGATTGCCTTGATCACCTTCCATTTTTAACCCTACTCTTATGGATCCGGACGGGTATTGATCATCTTCCATTTTTGGAGAGCTGATCGGATCAATCACAGCCGCTAATCCATCTCTTCCAAGTGAATAGCACTCGCCCTAACAGCAATGAACGGCTGTGTTTGTCTCTTAGGTTTGTCTCTCGACTGCATTAAATGTTTATACCCCCCACAAAACCCTGAAATATTATATATATATATATATATATATATATATATATATATATATATATATATATATATATATATATATATATATATATATATATATATATATATATATATATATATATATATATATATATATATATATATATATATATATATTCCTCGGGTTCTTCTAGTTGCTCGGGTTGGTCATATGGGTGATCATGTTCGCCCAAATTCAAATTCGGGTAAAAAAAATTTGCCCATGCCCGTCCAAATTCTCAATTATTGTTGCCCGTGATTGTCCAAATTCAGAATTTGATCGGGTTGCTCGGGTTCGTCCGGACCAAGTCCCAGCCCTACCTTGGTGGAGAGGAGCCTCTGTCACCACTCTTGGGCTCACTGCTGACCAAAGGGGTGCCCAGGCATGCCTTGTATTTCGCCTAGGGTGCCACCTGCGCGTGTTGCCCCGAGGCTCTTGTGCCCAACCTTGATTCGCTCGAGCGAAATGCCCAGCATGTTCGCCTGGGCTCCCGACTAGTCCGTTCCACTCCGTAGTTGGATCCTCCAGCCTCGTGCTCCGTGGGTCGTCCACACCGGCCTCCATTGCACCCCCTGAGGGAGGTGCTACGCCTGCACCTTCCTGACACAACGATTGGCACCGCTCCCATGGCACCCGAGGGGATACATTGTCCCCGGGCTCGTGCTCTTTTCTGTGGATCCTCTCTCGGTGGTGGCTTCTTATGGTTTCCTTCGGCTCCTTCGACGCTGGTGTGCACCGATCTTGAACGTCCTCCTCAATTTTATAGAGAAACTGGATTGTTTGGTCTCTACTCCAACCAAATCGGTTACTTTGCATGCTGGTGAGTGGGGGTCCATCTCGTCGGCTCTACCATAACCGTCACCGACTTCAACCGAAGTGAAATTTTTTGTACTCTAAACTTTAGATGTCTTTAATATCAAATGAGACTTTTTAAGGGCAAACACCAATTACCTGTATTTTTTCCAAAATATTTTAGATTTTAAGAATGAAAGGAAAATTTGATCCTTATGGGGGAAAAATACAGTAAAAAAGAAATCCTTTTGGAAAGGGCAGCTAGCATAGCATGGAAGAGCACCTTACGAAGAGTTTGAGATCAACAAGGCAGAACTGAAAGTAAGATTGAATTACGAAGAGAAATTCAGCAGTAGAATTGGAGCACAAGCAGTGTTGGGTGTGATCCAATCCTGTAAATGTTTTATAGTGGATTTTTCCCATCATAGCAAAGAAAGGAGCAGATGACACAAAAGAATCAAGTTAAGGAAAACATGAAAAATCGATCCTCTAAATGTCCTATAAAGATCAAGTGTTGAAGAGCTAATCAACAAGATTGATTCACATGCGAGAACAACCAAACAACAATCACAGAAACGTTGCAAAAATTAATCACTAATGACACAAGATTTAAGGTGGTTCACCCTAAATAGGGCTACGTCCACCATCGTCGGAGCGCCCGAGAGGATTTCACTATAATGAGAGAAAGAAGTACACCCGACACCCAGACAAAACACTCACCTCCTCTTTAAACCTCCCCCCTCCTTTGACTCCCATCTTCACTCCGTCGAAGATCACTTACAAGATACAGACTTTGTGGAAGAACGCTAGCCGAAACCGTGCGGCACCCACAGAGTTCGCCTGAGCACCTGGGGTGTACCCCGGAATAATTTCTTCCAAGAACGGCGCCCGGGCGCCGGTCCTTGCTGCCGCTTACCCGGGCGCCCCAGTTGTGAGCACAGCTCCTCCTTCCTTTGGGTCTCTTCCTTTTCTTCATGGAGCCATATGCCCCCAACACAATGCTGGTTCTTTTTCTTCTCAAGAAAATCTGATCTCATGTGGAAAAAAACCCAAATGAGAAATCAGAAGGGTATTCATACTAAATTCTGATAATCTTCAATTGATCTCACATGTAACCCCGGCCAGAATCAAGAATGAGGTCCAAAGATTGGGCCTTGGACCCCAGACCCAAGAAGCCCGAGACCATCTCAGCCTCAGCCGCATAGTATGAACCTGCAAGCCGGGAAGACCAACCCGGTGAAGCAAAGGAGGCAGACGGTCACCACATTCTGCGAGCACCACCGGAGCGGCCGCCACCTGGTCTCGACGCTCGAGCTCTTCATCCTCTTCGCGGTCTGCGGTTCCTTCGACAGGTCGAAGCTCGCCCCTTTCATCCTCAGCTCTTGCATGCACCTCGCCAGCGCCCGCCCCTCGCCCCGCTCCCTCTGCAGCTGCCGCGAGGCCCTCCAGTAGCCGCAGATCTTCACCTGCACCGAGCAGACCAAGACGAGGGAGGTGAGAAGGGAGAGGCAGGAGGGGACCCACCAGTTCTTGCAGGCCCGCCGGTCGTCCGACTGGCCGACGGAGGCGGCGAAGAGGAGGGTGAGGAAGAGGCCGTGGAAGGCGAAGAAGAGGCAGCAGAGCTGGAAGGCCTCGCGCTTGGCGCTCTCGAGCCGGGTCTCCCTGGCCCCGATCCGGCGGCCGAGGAGGTCCTCCTCCCGCTGCCAGAGCTTGAGGAGGAGGAGGTGGCCGGGGCTCTCGGAGATCTCGGTCAGCGGGTGGTGCTGCATCGCGTCGGAGAGGGCGGGGTCGGAGAACAGGTCGTGCGACTGGTGGTCGCCGTCGACAGGGATTTCCACTACATGGGTGTCCCTTGATTCCGCCATTGGGGGTGATTTGGGCAAGAATCAAGAAACAGGGGGGGGGGTTACGGGTTTTGGGGGTGGGGGAGTGACCGAGAGAGAGAGAGACGCAAGTTTTTGTTAAAGAGAGAGAGAGAGAGAGCGAGAGAGAGAGAACCAGATGGGCGCTTCAGATATTTGAGGACAACTCCCAACTGTTAAACCTTTTATTTTTTGCCCGTTGGCAGCATCCAGAGAGAGAGAGAGAGAAGATAGAGAGAGAGAGGTTTTTTTGCCCGTTGGGAGCACCTGGAGAGGGAGAGAGAGTTTTTGACCGTTGGGAGCACCTGGGAGACAGTGTTGAAGCGGTCCATTCTGAAATTTGATCCCTTTGGACCATGGTTCGAGTTGAAAAACCAAAGTTATAAATTCCTCACCAGGCTAGCCGATACTATATTTAGGGGTGTAAAGCGAGCCGGACCGAGTCGCGTCTAGAGATCCTAAGCCCGAAAAGGTCCGTCGGGCTCATCGGGCTGGGCCGGGCCAAGGGTATGAGCCCGGACTCGGCCCGTGTATATTAAGAATGTCAGATCGAGACGGGCTAGGTTTAGGTTAAAAAACTGTATATTTTAATAATTTTTTTTTTGTGTGTTTGAACTCAAGTCTTTGGAATGAAATTTGATATCTCGAATCAAGATCCGATCTAGGTTATCGGTTTAATCCGCTATTTATAGAGTTTTGAAAATATCCGGGGCTTTGGTAAATATCCGAGGAGGATTTACCCATCCCCAGACCTTCTTCGTGAGCCCCAGGCAGGGCTGGCTGGTCACACCGTCATCTTCATGAGCCCCAGGTAGGGCTGGCAGGTCCCCCCTTCATCTTCGTGGGCCCCAGACAGGACTGGCAGGTCCCATCAGCGTCTTCATGGGCCCCAGGCAAAGTTGGCAGGTCCCACCATTAAGCGTTAGCCAGGTTTTGCACCCACATCTTCCACAACATAGCTCTTACATCGGACTAGGGATGGATCCAGAGGGGGCGTGTGGGGGTGATTGCTCCGGCCCCCCTAGATTTGAAAGAGAACCCCTTATTATAGTAGTGCTAGCTAGTATTATTTTAAAATTACATAAGTTCACCCTCCATGAATTTTTAGCAAAATTTAAGACGCCGCCCCCCAAAAGATTTTTCTAATATTTGCCCCCCCCCCGTTCGATTCCTAGATCCGTCCTTGCATCGGACGGCATGATAGACATAATAAGATCATTCATCCAGCTTTGGGGAACCCATATGATCCTGAGACTGTAACCCTTAATTCCTTTTAGAGCTTAGCTCCTGGGGGGGAGGGGGCGAATGCCGAATGGTCCCTGACAAAAGATCGGTTCATAAGGTGCCTTTGAACTGATCATTATGGCATTGACCATATCCATTAAGGTCCTGTTCTTTCTCTCAGCATAAATGTGTCTCCATCCATATACTCCACACTCCATCACTTGGCATCCATTGACGTTCTTTGCACACCTGTCATCCCTTAGGCATGCCCGCTGTGGTAGAGATCCTCGTGCTGACCCGAGGACTCCACCCAACAGTCAATCGATTCGAGCTTTGGATCTTAGACTTGAGCTTTCAAGTAACGAAGAGATTGAGTTGACAAGAAAAATAGACAGCGATATGGTTTCGAAGTTCGGCCGAAGCCTATGTCTCCGTGCTATAAAGTGCAACCTGAATTCCTTAATACTTGAAATGTAGTGACCTTGGCAAGTCGAGTGTCACTTATCTTTAAAAAGGTAAAGGGATGTCAAAATTATGGAATTCGAAAGTTTTGATCTGGAAATTAAACGATCGATCTTGAATATTCATCTGGTCTGCTATTTATGTTTGGGAAAATATCCGGAGTTTGGGGCGATTTCTGCAGTTACTTCGATAGGCTCCATGTAGGGCTGGTGGGCCCCACCACCGTTATGGACCCCTAGGCAGGGCTAGTGGGTCTCATCGTTGTCTTTGTGAGACCTCAAGCAAGACTGGTGGGTCCCGCCGTTGTCTTTGTGGGACCTCAGGCAGGGCTGGTGGGTCCCGTCGTTGTCTTTATGGACCCCCAGGCAGGGCTAGTGGGTCCTGTTTCCAGGCGTTAGCCAAATTTTGCACCCACACCCTCGACGGAGTCTATCTACTATACACATGTCCATGTCTCGGTCACGGTGCATGTTGACGCCTCCATTGTTGTTTGTCAATTGCCCAGCACCCTGCTACACTGCAGGGCGTGTCTGTGGCTGTGCTTGCCACTATCGCGACCGTTGCCGTCTCCGTCGTCCGTCGCTTGCACCGGTGCCCGTCGGCACACGGTTGGCAACCCCATTGGTCCGCTCATCGGTGGCTATAATACTTTTTTGTCAGTGACTATGCAAATGTGCTCGCATCTCTTGTACGACACTTTGCAAACCGCACCTCGCACCCCGACCGGCCTTTGTGCCATCGCGATACATGTATTCCCCCCATAATCCATCACTCTCAATCACCTCCGCGATCGCTCGAGGCACACGCCACACACCTTGGTGGAAAGGAGCCTTCGTCACCGCTCTTGCGCTCGTTGCTGGCCAAAGGGGCGCCTGGGCGCACCTTGTATTTTGCCTGTGGTGCCACCTGTGTTGCCTCGAGGCACTTGTGTCCAACCTTGATTCGCCCGGGCGAAATGGCCAACAAGTTCGCCCGGGCTCCCGACTAGGCTGTTCCACTCCATAGTTGGATCCTCCAGTCTCGAGCTCTGTGGGTTGCCCACGCCGACCTCCGTCGCACCCCCAGAGGGAGGTGCTATGCCTGCCCCTCTCCGAGCCCACCGATTGGCGCCGCTCTCATGGCACCTGATCTTGAACGTCCTCCTCTATTTTATAGAGAAACTGGATTGATTTGGTATGTACTCCAGCCAAACCGTTTACTTTGCTTGCTCGTGAGTGGGGGTTCATCTCGTCGGCTTTACGATGGCAGTACTCATGAGTGCACTCTAACAAAGTGAAATTTTTTGTACTCTAAACTTTAGATGTCCTTAATATCAAATGAGACTTTTTAAGGACTAACACCAATTACCTGTATTTTTTCATAATTTTAGATTTTGAGAATGAAAGGAAATTTTGATCCTGATGGGGGAAAAATATAGTAAAAAAGAAATCCTTTTGGAAAGGGCAGCAAGCATAGCATGGAAGAGCACCTTCGGAAAAGTTTGAGATCAACAAGGCAGAACTGAAAGTAAGATTAAATAACGAAGAGAATTTCAGCAGTAGAATTGGAGCACAAGCAGTGTTGGGTGTGATCCAATCCTGTAAATGTTTTATAGTGGATTTTTCCAAAGAAGGAACAGAGGAGGCAAAAGAAGTTAAGGATCATGTTTTGATTCACGTGCGAGAACAACCAAACAACAATCACAGAAGCAAAAGAAAAATAAATTACAAATGACACAAGTTTTAAGGTGGTTCACCCTAAATAGCGCTACGTCCACCGTTGTCGGAGCGCTCGAGAGGATTTAACTATAATGAGAAGTACACCCTGCTAGCTACAAGTGAAAAGATCTCTACTATAATATAGATTTAATTACTAATTAGACCTAAAAAGTTAGGTGGTATAAAATCTTTCAACAATATTAAACTAATTCTATAATGATAGAAATAAAATACTATGTTAATCATGCAATGATTAATAAAAATAGAATTAATCTCTAATGAATATTTGTATATTTATCATGCTAAAATAAAAGGATCGAATATTAGTTATGTAATTGCTAGTTGACTATGATCTAGAATTTCTAATTTGCAAAATAGAGAAATCAAAAATAGAGAGTTTGGATGGAGCCTGTTTGGTCGAAGCGCGCAAGCGCTGTCCTAAAAGTCGATTGCCCCCTGCGTGCGGGTCTTCCGGCAATGACTAGTAGAGATACGACGACCCAGCCGGTAGGCTCTCCCTCCCGTCGGCACGACTTCGAGAGGGTGTACGACGAACCCCAATGTAGCTTTCAAGAACCCAGCATGTAGCAAAGATCGAAACACAAATAGAGAATGAAAAGGACATAGTTTTTGGTAGCAAAAGCACAACTTATTCTTCTAAAAACTCTATGGTCTTGGGTCTCTTATATAGGCCCAGCCCAAGATGTGTTGATGGCTACCCATTCATTTGGATTTAATGGGCTTTTAAAGCCCAACCATTAGATCACATTTAGTGTGAACGTTTATAGCCGTTTCTAGCCGTTATAGCCGTTATATGTTACATGATAATATTTTGTTTTAAAAACACAAATAAATAAATAAAATCTTAACAATCCCCCACATGTTTTAAAAACATCAAATATTATAAATATTAAAAATTAAAAAATGAAAATATAAAATAATTTGCTGGATTCCTTATACTATGTAATGGGTGTAGGTACCTCTCGGTTTGAACCTCCACTTAGTAAAAATTATATCCGTCTGTAGTACCTTGGTGGGACTATGCCTTGAACCAGGACCATGGTTCAGACTTTTATAAGATTCACACATAGTATAGCTAATTTAGGGTTCTGGACGGGTTGCGCTATTTAGGCCATACGCAAGTATCTTTCATGTGTTTTTTAGAGTATCGCCCAATACTCATTGTTGCGGCCACACAACTACACATATAGGTGAGTCCTTATAAGGGTGCGAGCAAGGTAGCACCCTGTCTCATGGATCTTGGACTTATTAAGATTAAAAACTCATCCTAATCCCTTGCTTTTATGAGCACTGGCGCCCTAGGGATGGGAGGAGAGATCAGTGCTCCTCATAGTCACCTATACGGTTTGTTTCTACCCATTGAACCTCCGTGAGGTTGGGTTGCTACCGTGGTAATCTTTCTTATGGGCTTAAACCCATCCCCCTCGACGCTTCTAGAACCACTGTTCTAGATAAGCCTTTAGTTAATTGATCGGCCAAATTCTTTTCCGATATTACAAAACTTAAGGCAATCATATGATTTTTTATTTTATATCTTAATGACTTATGTCGTACTTTTAAATGACGATTCATCTTTACGTCTGCATTTGTCTATAGCAGATCTACAATCACAATGTATAGAAATAGCTGGCAAGGGTTTGTCTACTAGAGGTATATCTATTAGAAAATCCCTAAGCCATTCAGCTTCAGTACAGGCAGTATCGAGAGCAATCATTTCAGACTCCATAGTACTTCTAGCTATTACAGTCTGCTTTGATGATTTCCAAGATACTGTTGCTCCTCCTAGGAGGAATACATATCCTGTAGTTGACTTCACATCTAGTGAGTCACTAATCCAATTGGCATCGCTATAACCCTCTAAAACAGCTGGATATCCACTAAATCGTAGTCCATAGGATATTGTACCTTTAAGGTATCTAAGGATCCTCTCTAAAGCATTCCAATGTTTAGTACTTGGATTATTAGTGTATCTGCTAAGTCTATTTACCGCATGTGCTATATCAGGCCTTGTATAATTGGTTAGAAATCCTAGAGATCCTATAATTTGTGCATATTCCTTTTGTAGTGCAGGGAATCCTTGATTTTTCTTTAGGTGTATGCTAGCATCGAATGGTGTCGATATAGGACTACAATCAAAGTAATAAAACTTTCTCAAAATTTTCTCTATGTAGTGTTCTTGTGACAAGATTAATCCTTCGGGTTTTCTAATAATCTTGGTGTTAAGAATAATATCCGCTTGTCCTAAATCTTTCATATCAAAATTTTGAGATAAGAATGATTTAACCTCATTTATAATTTGCATACTCGTGCCAAAAATCAATATATCATCAACATATAGACATAGGATAACCTTTTCATTTTCCTTTACTTTATAGTATACGCATTCATCCGTTTTATTTATCTCAAATCCAAAAGAGAGAATAGTTCTATCAAATTTTTCATGCCACTGTTTAGGAGCTTGCTTAAGTCCATACAGTGATCTGATTAATTTACAGACTTTCTTCTCTTGACCTAAAGTTATAAATCCATCAGGTTGATTCATATAAATCTCCTCATCTAGATCTCCGTACAAGAAGGCTGTCTTAACGTCCATTTGGTGAATGAACAACTTATGAATTGAAGCTAGGGCTAGTAGGACTCTAATAGTTGTTATTCTCGCTACTGGAGCATATACATCAAAATAGTCCACTCCATGCTTTTGGTTGAACCCCTTAGCTACTAACCTAGCCTTAAATTTATCTATAGTGCCATCTGGTCTAAGTTTCTTCTTAAATACCAACTTACATCCTATGGGTTTACAACCAGGAGGGAGATCAGTCAGTTCCCAGGTATGGTTCTGCATAATTGACTGAATCTCATTGTCAATGGCCTCCTTCCAATACGGGGAGTCATAGGACTTTATGGCATCCTCATAGGTTGTAGGAGTATCTTCTATTAATAGAGCATAAAAGTCATCAAATGTCTTTTCTACCCTTTGTCTTTTACTTCTTCTAGGCTCAATTGATGACTCTTCTTCTATTTGTCTTATGGGACTAGAACCTATGTTTGGATTGGAACTAGAACCTATCTCTGTAACATCGGTTCGATCCGGATTTCTAACTCTAGTCTTAAAGGGAAATATACTTTCAAAGTATGCCGCATCTCTGGCTTCCATGATGGTGTTATTTGAGATTTTTTCTATCTCAGAGTTAAAGACTAGAAATCGATTAGCATTGCTATCTAATGCATAACCAATGAATACAACATCTACTGATTTGTGTCCTATCTTCTTTCTCTTATTGTCAGGAATTCTAACTTTTGCTAAACACCCCCACACTTTGAGATAGTTCAAAGTGGGCTTCCTATTCTTCCACAGCTCATAGGGGGTAAGGTTGTTGTTTTTAGAGGGAATACGATTAAGAATGAAATTGGCTGCTAATAGGGCTTCCCCCCACAAGTTCTCAGGTGCTCCTGAGCTAATTAACATGACATTGACCATATCCATAAGGGTTCTATTCTTTCTTTCGGCTACTCCATTTGATTGAGGGGTATATGGAGCAGTCACCTCATGAATTATTCCAGATATTTCACAGAATATAGATAATTCATTTGAGGTATATTCTCTACCTCGGTCGGATCTAAGAATTTTTAAGGTCTTATCTTTCTGGTTTTCAACCTCAGCTTTGTAGACCTTAAATTTGTTTAATACCTCATCTTTCGTTTTTATGAGGTAAATATAACAATACTTAGATAGATCATCAATAAAAGTAACGAAGTATCTGTTACCACCTCTCGAGATTCTTCCTGAGTCACATACATCGCTATGGACTAATTCGAGGAGATCAGAGTCTCTATCTATTGTTCTGAAAGGCTTCTTGGCTTGTTTGGCTTCTACACAGATTTCACATCTATCGTGATGTTGGGTATCTACCTTAGGTATCAGGTTTAGGTTCATCATTCTTTTGATGACGTTAAACATGACCTTGTCTAGAGTGCCAGGTGGAGGAAGACTCAATGTTCAAAATAACGGGACTACTGTTATTAGAAGGGATACATGTATTCAGCTTAAATAAGCCGTCAGTCATGAATCTTTTCCCTATGAAAGACACGCCCTTAGTTATAATCACTTTGTTTGACTCGAATACTAGTTTATATCCGTGTTGGACTAGGAGGGACCCACTAATAAGGTTGCGTCTAATCTCTGGAACATGGTAGACATTGCTTAGGATTAGGGTCTTGTCTGATGTCAGCTTTAGGTTGACTCGACCTATTCCTAGCATGTGTGCTTCGGAATTATTACTCATGGTCACTACTCCTCTATTCGAGATCTCATATGTGGAGAACCAGGAACGATCAGAACATACATGAATATTAGCTCCGGTATCTATCCACCAGTCAAGTGCTTGGATTGCCAAGTTTACTTTCGGGGTAAATTGAACTAGCCTACAAATGGTCCCAGTAGATCCTGTTGCCATTTCGATTTTTGGGTTAAGACTTCGTGTCAGGTGCACTTACACTAGAAGTATTTGACCACTTATCAAATGCTCTAGATTATGGGGATTACAGACGAGACACGCATACACAAGTGTATACGCCGAGCTCTCCCTACTAGAGTTTTGATTAGGTGGATAGATTTGGATTTTAGCTAGATTAGACTTAGATATCCAAATGAAATTCCAGATTGTAACGGCCAGATCAGCTCCAGATGGGTGGTGAAGCACTAGGCTCGCTTAAATACCAGTCCGTCTTAGGCACGTATGCCTTTTTGACAAGCTTTTCTAGACACCGTTACGCAATAGAATAGTCACTGGAGATCGTGAAGTTACTAGTCTAGCGATAAATTTTTATATTTTAATTAGATGAAGTACTATTCTTTTCTATAACTAATTAGTTTCTCAAATTAAAATTATTTTTCTTATAATTTAATTTTCAAGTGTTCTAACTAGAATATAGGAAACAATTTACGCAAATGACAAAATATGCTAAGAACTAATATTAGGATATTGGCTAATTACAATTAGCAATAGATACTACTACTAGCAAATTCGTATTAATGAAATATGCTATTTTAAAACAAGAAGTATTTTTTTTTTAATTTTTCTAGTAAAATAATTATTTTAATCTCTACAAGAACATGGATGATTATAATGAATATTTAACGAATGAATATACAATATATGAGAGCATATGACAAATATATAAAATTATATATATATATATATATATATATATATATATTTTTAATTTTTATTTAGCATATAACATGTAGCTAATTTGAATTTTACAAATCAATCGACTTTTAGATTGCTAGCTACAAGTGAAAAGATCTCTAATATAATATAGATTTAATTACTAATTAGACCTAAAAAGTTAGGTGGTATAAAATCTTTCAACAATATTAAACTAATTCTATAATGATAGAAATAAAATACTATGTTAATCATGCAATGATTAATAAAGATAGAATTAATCTCTAATGAATATTTGTATATTTATCATGCTAAAATAAAAGGATCGAATATTAGTTATGTAATTGCTAGTTGACTATGATCTAGAATTTCTAATTTGCAAAATAGAGAAATCAAAAATAGAGAGTTTGGATGGAGCCTGTTTGGTCGAAGCGCGCAAGCGCTGTCCTAAAAGTCGATTGCCCCCTGCGTGCGGGTCTTCCGTCAATGACTAGTAGAGATACGACGACCCAGCCGGTAGGCTCTCCCTCCCGTCGGCACGACTTCGAGAGGGTGTACGGCGAACCCCAATGTAGCTTTCAAGAACCCAGCAGGTAGCAAAGATCGAAACACAAATAGAGAATGAAAAGGACAGAGTTTTTGGTAGCAAAAGCACAACTTATTCTTCTAAAAACTCTATGGTCTTGGGTCTCTTATATAGGCCCAGCCCAAGATGTATTGATGGCTACCCATTCATTTGGATTTAATGGGCTTTTAAAGTCCAGCCATTAGATCACATTTAGTGTGAACGTTTATAGCCGTTTCTAGCCGTTATAGCCGTTATAGGTTACATGATAATATTTTGTTTTAAAAACACAAATAAATAAATAAAATCTTAACACACCCGACACCCAGACAAAGCACTCACCTCCGCTTTAACCCCCCTTACCTCCGATCTTCACTCCGTGGAAGATCACCAACAAGATACGGACTTCGTGGAAGAACTGTGGGGGGCTTTAACCCCCGCTTTAAGGTAGATCGAGATTACATGGAAAACCATTCGCAACGTCGAAGGAAAAAAACCACAGGGTGGGGCGAGGATGCATTAACAAGGAAACACCAGTACAAACGCTCACCATGACTCAATTACACCCAGAGAGGCCTCCCAAAATGCCGACTTCTGTAATCTCACTCTCTCTCAAGCTCCGAAAACTCAGGAATGCAATGGGCAGCACATCCTTTAGAATTCGGTCCTTTCTACTGAAGGGGTAGGTCCCTTTTTATAGTGGCCTGCAGTAACGGTTCGAGCCCTCCGGACGGAGCGGGAATGTTCATGTGCCCCGCGATCTGCGTAACCGCCTCGTGAGTGGGCGTCGTGTCACCTGGCCAGCACTCGGTAGTAATGGCCAGGGATGCTTCTTGCCATACTGATCGACTGAAAATCTCGGGTGTGGGCTGTCTTCCCGTAGCTGTGGTCCAACCAAAATTTCCGGTAGAAAATATTGCGTGACCTTAGTGCGTGATTTTCATGCCAACTCTTCGCATGAATTTCGGGACTGCACGGCCCTCTCGCTCCATCCGAAGAGATAACGAGTCGAAGCGCGGAGTCGGGTCATCATAGTTCGCAGCTATCTGCCAGTCGGGTCCCCATGTTGCAGCCAGTCCCAAAGGGAGGGGGGGGGGGGCACTCGATCCTCATGCACGGCTGGCCTGGGGGGCTTGTTCCTAAGGCGCGACCGGCCGGGTTCTGCCTCGGGCTTCCCTGGTTCGCAGGAGAGGTACACACAAGAACCCTAGCCGAAACCCGTGTGGCCCCCACAGAGTTTGCCTAGGCACCTGGGGTGTACCCGGAATAATTTCTTCCAAGATCGGCGCCTGGGCACCGGTCCTTGCTGCCGCTCACCCGGACGCCCCAGTTGTGAGCACAGCTCCCCCTTCCTTTGGGTCTCTTTCTTTTCTTCATAGGCCATATGGACACACCCCCCCAACACAATGGTGGTTCTTCTTCTTCTCAAGAAAATCTGATCTCCTGTGGAAAAAAACCCAAATGGGAAATCAAAAGAGTATCCCCATACTAAATTCTGGTAATCTTCAATTGATCTCACCTTTAACACTTGCCGGAATCAAGAATGAGGTCCAAAGATTGGCCCTTGGACCTCAGACCCAAGAAGCCCAAGACCATCTTAGCCTTAGCCGCATAGTATGAACCTGCAAGCCCAACACATGGCTTCACTTTTATTTTTTGACCGTTGGCAGCATCCAGAGAGACAGAGAGAGAAAGGGGGGGGGGGGGGGGGGGGGGGGGGGGGAGTACGGTTTTGTTCCAACCTCCTAAAGAGGTTGGATGTTCCCGGCCCTCTCTCATTGGTCCATATCGAGGGTTTTTGGTCATTTCATACTGCTTATCACGGTGAAATGACCAAAAGCCCTCGACATGGACCAATGAGAGAGGGCCGGGAACATCCAACCTCTTTAGGAGGTTGGAACAAAATCGTACTGGGGGGGGGGGGGGGGGGGGAGCAAGGGAGGGAGCTTTTTTTTTTACCGTTGGGATCACCTGGGGCCTGGGGGAGGGGGGGACTGGAGCCATTGAAACATATCTAAGATTTCGTTGATCGGTCCAGTCTGAAGTTTGATCCCTTTGGACCCATGACTCGAGTTGAAAAACCCAAGTTACAAATTCCTCACCCGGCTAGCCGATACTTTATTTAGGGGTGCAAAGTGGGCCGGGTTGAGTCAAGCCTAGAGATCCTAAGCCCGGAAAGGTCCTTCGGGCTCGTCGGGCTAGGCCGGGCCAAGGGTAAGAGCCCGGGCCCGGCCCGTGTATAATAAGAATTTCGGATCGGGTCGGGACGGGTTTAGGTTAAAAAATTGTGTGTGTTTTAATTTTATTTTTGGTTCGAACTCAAGATCTTTGGAATGGAATTTGAGATCTCAAAATAGGATCCGATCTAGATTATCGGTTTAGTCCGTTATTTATAGAGTTTTGGGAATATCCGGAACTTTGGTAAATGTCCGGGAATGATTTACCCTTTCCCAGACCTTCTTTGTGGGTCCCAGGCAGACCTTGCGGGTCACATAAACCGTCATCTTCATGAGCCCTAGGTAGGGCTGGCAGGTCCCACCTTCGTCTTTATGGGCCCCAGACAGGGCTGGGGGGTCACATCAGTATATTCGTGGGCCCCAAGCAGGACTGGCAGGTCCCACTTTTAGGCGTTAGCCAGATTTTGCACCCACATCTTCCACAACATAGCGCTTACATCGGACCAGGGATGGATCCAGAGGGGGCGTGTGGGGGCGATTGCCCCGGCCCCCCTAGATTCGAAAGAGAACACCTTATTATAGTTGTGTTAGCTAGTATTATTTTAAAATTACATAAGTTCACCCCCCTTGATTTTTTAACAAAATTTAAGACGCCACCCCCCCCCCCCCCCCAAGGTGTGATTCCTGGATTCGTCCCTACATCGGACGACATGATTGAAAGAATAAGATCGTTGATCCAGCTTTGGGGAACCCATATGATCCTAAGACTAAAACCCTTAATTCCTTTTAGAGCTTAGCTTCTGATTGTACTCTTCTCTCTCCCCCCCCCATTCACTAAGAGAGATTCTAAAAAAAAAGGGGGAGGGGGCGAATGGTCCCTGACAAAAGATCGGTTCATAGGTGTCTTTGAGTTGATCATCATGACATTGACTATATCCTTTAAGGTCATGTTCTTCCTCTTCAGCATAAATGTGTCTCCATCCATGCACTCCATCACTTGGCCCCCATTAACACTCTCTGCACGTCTGTCATCCCGTAGGCATGCCCACTGTGGGAGGATGATCCTCGTGTTGACCCAAGGATTTCGCCCAATAGTCAATCGATTCGAGCGTTAAAGGATCTTAGACTTGAGCTTTCGAGTAATGAAGAGATTGAGATGAGAAGAAATAGACAATGGTATGGTTTCGAAGTTCGGCCGAAGCCTAAGTCTCCGTGCTATAAGGTGCAATCTGAATTCACTACACATATTATGGGTGCCATTGCTTTTATTTATGGGTGGGGCTATACGCACTACACATATTATGGCAGCACATTTTACAAAAAAAAAGCCCACCCTATCCCTAGGCGAACCAGGCCTGCTAAGGTTGTCGCCTTCGCTTGTTCAATGCTGGACGCCGCCCACCTCTGCAGTCCGCATCCACCTCTGACCCCATACAATGCACTGCCTCCTTTTCCTCCTACACTCGACAGTTTTAGGCCGAGATGCTACGCTATGCATTCGGCCATAGGAGGTCGAGTGCATAGTTATCCCTGATCATTATACTGCCCCTAGTAACATGTGGTGTGAATAAACGGACCCATTATTTATTTTTGTTTTTTGTTAAAGAATTACTTGGATGAGCATCGCAATCGATTGGTTTACTAGCCGAACCGTCCGGACACGCTTCAACTCTCTCTCTCTCTCTCTCTCTCTCTCTCTCTCTCTCTCTCTCTCTCTCTCTCTCTCTCTCTCTCCGTCTCCGTCCGGGTGCTTCCAAGGTAAAAAAAAAGAGAATTTTTCCAAAGTGACCACCAGGTTTGTCGTATTGCTCAAACTAAGTACAGAGCCCGAAAACGTTACTTTTTTTACCACCTACACGTGCCGATTCAGTGGCACGAGTATTTTATGATTTTTTCTGACCATTTTGCCCTTAACAGCTGTAAAAACATTGGTTGAGTAATTGTACGTCAGATTACGTCGGGTTTACGTCGATGAAGAGGTTTTGGCGAGGTTCCGGTGATGAAGTGGTTCCGGCGAGGTTCCTGCAGGATTCAGAAGACGTTCCAACGAGGTTCCGGCAAGGTTCCGACGATGAAGAGGTTCCGGCGATGAAGAGGTTCCACCGAGATTCTGACGAAACGTAACGAAACGTAAAAAATGTAAAATTTGCGTCTTACGTCGAGTTTACGTCGATAAAGAGGTTCCGGCGAGCTTCTAGTGATGAATAGATTCCGACAATGTTATGAAGAGGTTCCTGCGAGATTCCGGCGAAACGTAACGAAAACATAAACAAAATGTAACCAAACGTAAAATTTATGTTTGGGACTCTACTGCTGGAAAGAAGAAGTGATCACTACATTAAGGGTATTTTTGTTTGAATTTTTTTTGATGGTCATAAAAGTAATGTTTTTGGGCTATGTACTTAGTTTGAGCAATATGACAAACCTGGTGGTCAGTTTGGGAAAAACCTCTAAAAAAAATCACCCTTTGTGTGCGTGTGTGTCGCCGGGTCAAAAAAAAAATTGGCATATAGAAACGTCACTGTTTTGCACGCACCCCAACAAAAAAATTTGACCGTTGGAGATTCAGGAGTTGCAACAACGTTCTCAAATAATAAAGCGCACCTTATGGCTCCCCCAAAGCATACTATGCATTTAAAGCAACATCTCTGTGTTCGCTTAGTTTCCATTTCCTTTTCAAGCATCGATATTTCTCTCTCTCTCTCTCCAAGTGCTTGACGGTGTCGCACAACCTGTTCCCCGACCCCGCCCTCTCCAACGCAATGTAGCACCACCCGTTGACCGAGATCTTCCGAGAGCCCTGCCTGGGGCCAATGAAGACGACAGTGGGACCAACCAGCCCTACCAGGGGCCCACGAAGACGAAGGTGGGACCCGCTTGCCCTACCTGGGGCTTACGAAGATGACGAAGGGACCGCCAGCCCTATCTGGGGCCCACGGAGAAGGTCTGGTGCTGGGTAAATCTTCCTCGGACATTTACAAAAGCTCCAGATATCTCCAAAGCTATATAAATAACATACTAAATTGAAAATCTAGATCTAATCCTGATTCGAGATCTCAAATTCCATTTCAAAGATCTTGAGTTTGAACCCACAAAAAATAAAATTTATTAAAACACAGTTTTTAACCTAAATCCGGCCCGACATAATCCGAAATTCTTAATATACACGGGCCGGGCCCAGGCTCATACCATTAGCCCGGCTGGGCCCAGCAAGGTCCGAAGAGCCTGACCGACCTTTCCAAGCATAGGATTTCGAGGCCCGAGCCGGCCCGCTTGACACCCCTAAATAATAAATATAGTATCGGGTAGCCGGGTGAGGAATTCGCAACTTGGAACTCGAGCCATGGTCCAAAGGGATCAAATTTCAGACTGGACCGTTCAACGAAATCTTAGATCTGTCCCAACGGCTCCACTTGGGTTCAAAACGCTACGACTGTCTCCTCTATGTCGCCAGGTGCTCCCAACGGTCAAAAGACTCAAAACTCTCTCTCTCCCCCAGGTGCCCCAATGGTCTCTCTCTCTCACAGGTGCTCCCAAGTCCCAACGGTCATAAATCTCTCTCTCTCTCTCTCTGCTCCCAACGGGCAAAAAAATCTCTCATCCTGTCTCTCTCTCTCTCTCTCTCTCTCTCATCCTCAACGAAATCTTAGAGTTTTGAGAGTTGCCCTCAAATATCTGAAGCGCCCCTCCCTCCCTCCCTCTCTCTCTCTCTCTCTCTCTCTCTCTCTCTAACAAAAACTTGCATTTCTCTCTCTCTCGGTCACTCCCCCACCCCCAAAACCCATAACCGCCCCTGTTTCTTGATTCTTGCCCAAATACCCCAATGGCTGAATCAAGGGACACCCATGTAGTGGAAATCCCTGTGGACGGCGACCACCAGTCGCACGACCTGTTCTCCGACCCCGCCCTCTCCGACGCCATGCAGCACCACCCGCTGACCGAGATCTCCGAGAGCCCCGGCCACTTCCTCCTCCTCAAGCTCTGGCAGCGGGAGGAGGACCTCCTCGGCCGCCGGATCGGGGCCAGGGAGACCCGGCTCGAGAGCGCCAAGCGCGAGGCCTTCCAGCTCTGCTGCCTCTTCTTCGCCTTCCACGGCCTCTTCCTCACCCTCCTCTTCGCCGCCTCCGTCGGCCAGTCGGACGACCGGCGGGCCTGCAAGAACTGGTGGGTCCCCTCCTGCCTCTCCCTTCTCACCTCCCTCGTCTTGGTCTGCTCGGTGCAGGTGAAGATCTGCGGCTACTGGAGGGCCTCGCGGCAGCTGCAGAGGGAGCGGGGCGAGGGGCGGGCGCTGGCGAGGTGCATGCAAGAGCTGAGGATGAAAGGGGCGAGCTTCGACCTGTCGAAGGAGCCGCAGACCGCTAAGAGGATGAAGAGCTCGAGCGTCGAGACCAGGTGGCGGCCGCTCCGGTGGTGCTCGCAGAATGTCGTGACCGTCTGCCTCCTTTGCTTCACCGGGTTGGTCTTCCCGGCTTGCAGGTCCATACTATGCGGCTGAGGCTGAGATGGTCTCGGGCTTCTTGGGTCTGGGTTCCAAGGCCCAATCTTTGGACCTTATTCTTGATTCTGGCCGGGGTTACAGGTGAGAATCAATTGAAGATTACCAGAATTTAGTACGGGACGCTTCTGATTTCCCATTTGGGTTTTTTTTCACAGGAGATCAGATTTTCTTGCCGTTGTGTTGGGGGTGTGTGTCCATATTGCCCCATATATGAAGAAAAGAAAGAGACCAAAGGAAGGAGGATTGAGGTACTCTCGTTGCCGTCTTTGATAGTGAAGTATTTTGCTCATTGGGAAGAGATCGTCGGTTTCGTGGTTGAGGTGCGGTTTTCCCATTAAGTGATAGCAAGAAGGAAATGATTTGGAAGGAGAAGATGAAAACGTACTTGCCGCTAGGTGGAGATTCAAAATGCGGAGTTACGCATTCGAGATGTGCCGCATGATTCCTCTTCGAATCTTGTACAAATTGTTTATTGACCATTACCGTCGCTCTCATTTTCTCAAACCCTAAACCTTAAACCCTAAACCCCCCGCCCTAAACCCAAACCTTAAACCCCCCCTAAACCCTAAACCCTAAATCCAACCTTAAAACACAACCCGTGCGGGATTTACGTTCCTTGCGGGAAAAGAATAAACTCTCAAGGAAAGCTTAGATCCGAGGTTTTCTTAAAGCCCACCCTATAAACCACCCCCAAACCCTATAAAACCCCCAAACCCTATAAAAACCCCTTAAACCCCCCCTAAAACCAACCCTATCCCTAAACAACCTAACCCCTAGACCCTAAAACCAACCCTACCCCTAAACCACCTAACCCCTACACCAACCCCCCTACTAAAACCCCCCTACTTAATAAACCCCTAACCCCCACCCCCCCTAACCCCTAGTACCCAACCCTAGCCCCTACTAGTACCCTAATAATCCTCCCCCTACCTAAACCCCTAACCCACGCACCACCCCCCCCCCCCCCGCCCCCCCCCCCCCCCCCTAACCACCCTAGCCCTAAACCCCCCTATCCCCTAACCCCCTAAATCCAAAAAAAACCCTAAACCCCTAAAACCCTACCCTAAACCCTTAACCCTAAACCCTAAACCCTAAAACACCCCAAAACGGGTCTGCATAAAAGCAAAAAAAAAACAGATCCGACCCGACTTCGCCCTAGCGGGGTTTGCTGAATTTTCTGCCCGTTTGCGGCTAAGGAACTCGCCCCTGGCGAGTCGGATGCAAGTCCGATTGGGAGGGAGCTATGCTCCCTTCCCCTTCGGGTCTCTTGCAGGTCCGTCGGTCGTCCAACTGGCTGACGGAGGCGGCGAAGAGGAGGGTGAGGAAGAGGCCGTGGAAGCCAAAGAAGAGGCAGCAGAGTTGGAAGGCCTCGATCCGGAGGCCGAGGAGGTCCTCCTCCCGCTGCCAGAGCTTGAGGAGGAGGAGGTGGCCGGGGCTCTCGGAGATCTCAGTCAGCGGGTGGTGCTGCTTCACGTCGGAGAGGGAGGGGTCGGAGAACAGGTCGTGCGACTAGTGGTCGCCGTCGACAGGGATTTCCACTACATGGGTGTCCCTTGATTCCGCCATTGGGGGTGATTTGGGCAAGAATCAAGAAACAGGGGGGGTGGGGGAGTGACCGAGAGAGAGAGAGAGAGAGATGCACGTTTTTGTTAGAGAGAGAGAGAGAGAGAGAGCGAGAGAGAGGCCAGAAGGGCGCTTCAGATATTTGGGGACAACTCTCAACTGTTTAAACTTTTATTTTTTGACCGTTGGCATCAGATATTTGAGGACAACTCTCAACTGTTTAAACTTTTATTTTTTGACCATTGGCAGCATCCACAGAGAGAGAGAGAGATTTTTGCCCGTTAGGAGCACCCGGAAAGAGATTTTTTGACCGTTGGGAGCACCTGGGGGACAGAGAGAGTTTTTTGACCGTTGGGAGCACCTGGGGGACAGAGAGGGAGAGAGAGTTGAAGCGTTGGAGCACCTATTGGGGTGCGTGCACAACGATGACAATTCTATAGGGTGCACAACTTTTATTTTTTGACCGTTGGCAGCATCCACAGAGAGAGAGAGATTTTTGCCCGCTGGGAGCACCCGGAGAGAGATTTTTTGACCGTTGGGAGCACCTGGGGGACAGAGAGAGTTTTTTGACCGTTGTGAGCACCTAGGGGACAGAGAGGGAGAGAGAGTTGAAGCGTTGGAGCACCTATTGGGGTGCGTGCACAACGGTGACGTTTCTATAGGGTGCACAACTTTTATTTTTTGACCGTTGGCAGCATCCACAGAGAGAGAGAGAGAGAGAGATTTTTGCCCGTTGGGAGCACCCAGAGAGAGATTTTTTGACCGTTGGGAGCACCTGGGGGACAGAGAGAGAGAGAGTTTTTTGACCGTTGGGAGCACCTGGGGGATTACTACTAGGAAGTGTCAGTAAACTAGAAACATAAAGATGAGTTCTAGATTTTTTTTTTACTTCTACAGGCAGAGATGGCATTACCAAGAATGAATGAATATTTAGAACCATATAGGTCAAAAATTGAAGAAAATAAAGGAAAGAAATGGGTAGGCGTATAGGATATAGTTCAATCTGATTGTATGTATAAAAAACATTGCACATTCTGCAACAAAAAAGATTAAAAAATCAACCTCTGCTCCCCATATTCCTTGACTAGTCTTCTAGGCTTCTTATCTGACACCTCACTTGCCAAGTTCCTTTGGTCAGGCTTTTTGACACCAATCTTAGATTGAACTTGTCAAATGTTGGGGTTGACTTGCAGTGCAAGTAGTTGTGAGTAGAACTGGAATGTGTTTGAGCATCTTACTGGTTATGTTTATATCAAAAATTTCTTGTGTATATTTATCTATTCCTTTTGCGTAAATTTTGGACCTAATATTTGCACCAAAAAGAGAAACATGTTAGAGCAAAAGAGACTGAATGATTTTGTATCTGTTTGCTAGAGTGAAAAGCTAGGGGGGCTTCATGAGCCGGGATCCACATGATCTCATTTCCTTGAAAGACATGTATGATTGCAACAAGTGGTTGATTGGGTCAATGCAACCACATGAAGAACTTGTTTACGCAAAACGATGATTTAAATTGGGGTGATGTTGCCGAAGCTTGTGGAGTGAATGAAACACAAGGATGACATACTAGATCTAGGGGTGGCAATAGGGCCGGTTGGGTTGATACATAGGTATAAGGGCAAAACACCCAACCCGAACCCGGGTCAAAAACTTAAACCCAAACCCGACCAGCCTAATAAACAAGTTGACCCGACACGACCCGTTTAATAAATGGGTCGGGTTGGTTCAATAGATCCCATATAAAACGCTCGTGCTTGATAGGGTTGGGTCGGGTTTGATCAGGTTAGATCGGGTCGGGTGAGCATGACCCATTTGGTAAACGGGTCAAGTTGGGTCAATCGGGTTATAAGTACAAACCCAAACCCAGCCCGTTTAATAAACGGGTCAGTTGGGCCAACCCGTTTCTGACCCGAACCTATTTAGGTCAAACCCAAACTCGCTAACTTCGGGTCAGGTTGGCAAGTCGGGTCAAGGATTGCCACCCCTAACTAGATCTTACAATTGCAGCGAGATAAGATATGCAGAAGATCACATGGAATACAAGAGGAAGCATGGTAGTTGATTATAATGAGTTGAATTAATGCGGTTCATGTGGCATTCTATTAATTTTCACCTAACATGCAAAATTATTGTTTTGCCCCTGATCTTTTTACATTATTTTACCCTTGAATGTATACCTTTTTTTGTTATCTTTCTACTGCCTGACATCGGGCCTCGATTGGACGCTTGAATACTATTTTGCATTAGCTTAGATGCATGGGATGTCCCACCAAGCACGGGCATAGAGGTTAGGCTAAGTTGCTCTTGACCCGACCTCGGTTGGGCTCATTTTAGACCAAATTTGAACGTATTTGGTTCCACCTCTTGTTGGGATTAAGTTAGGCTCTTATCTCATTTTAAGTCAAAATCCGCATGTGCATGACTTAAACCCAACAAGTATGAAAGCAATCAAGCGATCTAGGCCATCCAGCCATGCATCCATACGCCCCAACCTTTTTTTGTTTAGCATCTCTCTCTCTCTCTCTCTCTCTCTCTCTCTCTCTCTCTCTCTCTCTCTCCTTTCACATTTTCCATAATTTCATCCCTTGTGACCCCTTCTACCTCTTCCTTCTCTCTTCCCATGCAAACCTTAGTCTCTCATGGAACTCTTTGGTCAAATTTCATTTCAGATACGGATATTGGTTAGTGGAATCATATGTCCATGCTATCAGATTTCAAGAGCACCTAGAATTTCAACTTATTGGACTGGACTATTTTTCTGGCCTTTTCTGCCCTGTAATCTCATGTTTAGGAACCAGAAATCAATCCTATTCTGGGCAACAAAAAAACACTTGCCATTTGCTCCCAAAATTTTAAACAAATCCTAAAAGTAGCAGTTGCACACACATAACAACGTCATTCCCATATCAATAATGCTTGATGAAACATAAAATCTGGTCATAAACCTTAGAAATCAGGAACCTAAAAAGAAATTAAAAACCTTCCCAAGTCTTGATTGATCAAGTGGGCATAAAAACTCCAAAGTACTAATCTACCAAAGCCTAAAATCTAAAACATAAACAGAGCTTCCAATAAGAATCCTGCCCAAGTCTACTAACATCACGGATGCAGAAGAAAACTATGTTGACGGCCTTGAGGCTGATGATAACTTGGTCGATGTGTTTAAGACTTGGCCTTCATCCATTTATGTGAGATGAGATCACTGCAATCTTACTTACTTCTTTTTATGTTCCTAATGGTATGATTGCAATGACTATAAGACATGCAAGCTAACAGCCTAGTAGCATTTGAACATTATCATGTTTAAGATTTAAATTCGTTATTTGTCTTTCTAGATAATTTACCTTGTTCAAGTTATAGTCTAAATGTTACTAGAATAGTATAATTCTATAGGTAAAGTACTAATCATAAATATACATGTATGTAAACGCATTGCTTAGGGGTCGCTTCGCCTAGCCAAAGCAAAACACCTCGATGTCACCTAGTCACCTTAATTACACTATCATAACTGGGCATGGGATCTCATCTTTCGATCATGGACTAATTCTTCTATTCTCATACCTACAATGAAGTATCAAATTTGAGCCGTCTTTCCTCACAATTTGATAACAAATTTCATTGTCTGATAAATGCAAATTTAATTTTCAAGGTCAGATCATATTGTGTTGGTTATTACTTGGAGGCTATTCCTAAGGTCCATCTTATAACAAGAAGCTTCATGCAAAATCTAGTCTTTCAAAGAACTTAACACTTCAAAACATGCCATGAAAGAAAGCAATGTTTAAGTCACAGATCATAATTACCTTTGATGTTCCGGTAACAAATTGAAGAAATCTTGCCATGTCCTCCTTGTTAAATGCTTTAACAACATCCCAGAACCAGTGAATGATCGTAGACGCAGCTGTATAGCCAGTGTACTCCGTATTGGCCTTAAGATCGTCAACTGCATGCACCAGGGTGAGTCAGGAGAAGAAAAGAGTAACTAGGACGGTGTAGATAACAAAAAGCAAACCAAATTCACTCACGGTCAATTAAAGATTGAAATAAGTTCCCGTGGTACTAATTCATTGAAACCTTCTAGGAAGGAAGTGATTTGAGGACGAATAGCTGTTGTCAATATGTGTTCAGCCACAAGGTCCACATACTCGTGCTTTGTTTCTTCAGTAACCCTAGTATTCCTTCCTCCAGGTATAAGCTCATAGTCGGTAACCTTCATCACAAGAAGTTTAAGAAAATGTGAGTTGGAATTAGCTTTCACAATTCAGAATTGATTTACATGGGAAACTGAAATTATAGAACACTGGAAAATGCTAGAATCAACTAAAGCAGGTTTGACAATGTCTATTTCTCTATACCTCCGTTTTCTCATAAAGGATATGTTTTTCTTCATCAGCATCCATGCTAAATGTCAAATCTGGAATTTCACTTACATCATTCTGAAAAAAACCAAAACCAAAGTGTTTTTTATATCTGTTCAGAATAACCATAAAAAATGGCTTGTGCACACTAGTCACTAACCTCAAGCATCCACTTTAAATTCTTGTAATAGTCAGGATCAACGGCCTCAATATCATGATAAGTCACTTTCACACCAAGAATGTGCTTGTAAAAGGAGCGAGTGAAGTACACATCCAAAAGTTGCCCATCAAAAAGTGCTTTAGCAACCTGTACAGATTATTTATATATGAAAGTATGAAACACCTCAAAAATAAATGCAAGGAATTAGGTTACAATCAAGAAAGAAATAGGTCAGCAAGTTAATACCACACGGCCCACAAATTTGAAATAAGAAAGATGCTCCGTCTGGTAAACAGAATTAGGGTTAGGCTGGAAAGTTGCATCATTTCCAACTGTAGTAAAAAGCAAAGCTCCTTTGTCGAAAATGACCCTCGATAGCAGTTGGTACCATTCTCTCGTCAGCCCACCAGCATCTATCCCCTCTTCTCCCTGAAACTGCACAGTCAGCCGTCCCTTAAGGTCCTGACTGGGGCGCAACCGCAACTGATTATATGAATCCTCCAAGACGTATGCCCGGCGAACACTTATTCGCAGTGGAGCGGAAGGGTGCTGATCATGCTGTTGCCTGATCCGTGAACGAAAATATGCTCTCTTGTTGTCAAAATCAATCAGCCTTGGTACTTTCAACATCATAGAAAGTGATTTCTCTAGCAAACTTGGATTTTGTCTTGTGAAAACATTTAGAAGGCGTCGATGCTTCTCTGCAATCCTTGCAAACGTTAAACTACCAGTTCCAGCAAACCTCAGGGATGGTGACGACGAGCTCCCGTCACATTCTTTAACTTCTCTTGCAGTCACATTGTTATCTGTCAGCACAACGGTTTGTTTTGTTTGCAGCTTCTCACATAGAACACAAAAGGCTTCTATGAATGGCAACAGACGCTGTATACCAGGAGGAAGAGGTGGAGACAAAGACGAATAATCACCAAAGCTGTCTCCCATATCTGACACAGGTACAGGAGGAGCTAAATTTGAACTCTGCCCCAGCTTTGTCTCAGTTGTGCTTATGCAGTCACTTAATTCTTGCCATAATGGTTCAAGTGCTACATTCAGATTCCACAATGTAGACTGTTAATTCCCCAATGTTCACCACCATCTTCACCCTTGTTCCCCTCTACAGAAATAAGTCCACTGAGTGCTTGTAGCACACGCAAGATTGCAGCTCCAGCCATAGACCCAGCACTCAATCCCAGCATGTGGGGGTACTCCTCAATGTTACGAGCTCACCCACAGCAGAAGCACTTAAACTGTGAGCTAAGCCTGCTAGCTCAACCGCAAAGAATTTCGTATGGGAGGCGGCAACAAAGGCCAATTTCTTCACAACATCAGCAGCAGCAAGTGAATATACTTTATCTGAAAGGCTGGCCAATACGTCAATCAAATTAGTAGAGCTAGTGCAAATGAGAAAGAGACAAGCAATGACAAGAAAATGGTAATTTAAACAAGCAGACACTGACGATAAAGAAAAAACATGATAGTAGTAATACTTTGACAAAGACAAATAGTTTAGTAACAGTGACAGCTGAATTTAGGGATGACTTAAATGGATGGGTGTATGGGCTGGGTTTGAATTCGCTTTTTTAAAAGCCAGGTTGGATTCGGATGGAAAACTTCAATCCGAATTGAATGAGGGCTCTGCAACCCGAACACAACCGAACCCAACCCAAGTTGAGTATAGGCAATCTGTCACCTGCATGGATCCTTTTTCCCAAACCCACACAAGAAGGGAAATCTAGAAAAGAAATTCAATGAAAGTTTTGAAAATAACAGAGCAATTCATTCCCGAATGTTTAGCTCATTCCCGAATGTGGGATTTAGGATTTAGCAATTCAATGGGTTCCTAGAGATTAGGGTTGAAGCATGTAATTATGTAGTCATTCGTCGACATCGGGATGAAAACACCCAAAGTGATTGTCGGAGAAAGTTTCACCGGATGTTGAGAGAATCGATATCGAAGGTCTACTGAAACTTTAGCCTGGATTAAACTTTTCGGTCATGCATTTTGACTTTTGATTACATGAAATTTCTCATTTTAAGTGATATTGTAGAGTGGAACCCAGGATTTTGTTTTCTTATAAGCATTGCCCTCTTTAAATAGCACATTAGATTACCAAGCATTTCATTGTATTGGTGACATGTGTAATCAATAAAAACAACTTTGCTTTAATATTGGTTCAGTTTTATCCCTTGGTGCAATAGTTTCTACAAAGCCTTTAGATGACTTGGGCTACAAAGGGTGGGATGGAGATCAAAAAAACTTTTACTCTCCTTATGCTTCATCGTTGTATCTTGGATGGGCAATAACTTCAGCGCTTGCTTTGCTAATCACTGTTGTGTTGCCAATTGTGCCGTGGTTTGCAACATATCGGTTCTCCATTTCTTCTGCTATTTGTGCGGGTATATTTGCCAGTAAGTCGAGTATTTGTGCTTAAATAATGCTGCTTTAGGCTATTTTATGTGGTTCTCTATAATTTTACTGAGGGATCTATACCACATTTCTTGAAATATCTCAATTGAAATATCTCAATTGAAATATTTCAATGAGTTCCTAGAGATTAGGGTTGAAGCATGTAATTATGTAGTCATTCGTCTACGCCGGGATGAAAACACCCGAAGTGATTGTCAGAGAAAGTTTCACCGGATGTTGAGAGAATCGATATCAAAGGTCGACAAAAATATAACTATATTGGAGTAAGATGAAGCAGAGGCTTAATCATGTACCATAATTCCACAAATGGGTTATACAAATAACATTAAGAAACCATACAACACAAATGTTTGCTCATAGATAAATAAATACCCTATAATTTTCCTATATACTTTTTTTTAAAAATATTTCAAAGAAATTATAGCATTTGAAGAGAAATAGAATGAGAAAAAATACCAATGGTGAGACCATGAGAGAGAAGGGGTCCGATGACGATGTTGCTGCTGTAGATCAATTCCTCACAAAGGGTTTCCACATTCCTCAGGTGAGAGAGAGTAGTCCGGTGGCGATGCTCCTACTCCTCTGCCGCTGTAGATAGCTTTCCCGCCTCAAGAAGATGTGCCCTTCCTCTCTCTATCTCTCCCTCCCTCTCTCTCTCTCTCTTCTCTTTATCTCTTCCTCCCTCCCTCTCTCCCTCCCTCTCTTCTCTTTGATACGGGTGAAAAACTCAGAGAAAAAATAGAAACCGTTGAGCTGCACTTACCTTATATTCACGGGGGCAAAGTTGTCAAAAAAAAAAAAAAAGGTCATAAAAGTAAAACTTTGAAACCTAGGGTCAGTTAGAACAATATAGGTTAGTTGAGGGTCATTTTGGTTAAAACCTCAATTTAAACAAGCAGACACTGACGATAAAGAAAAAACATGATAATAGTAATACTTTGACAAAGACAAATAGTTTAGTAACAGTGACAGCTGAATTTAGGGATGACTTAAATGGATGGGTGTATGGGCTGGGTTTGAATTCGCTTTTTTAAAAGCCAGGTTGGATTCGGATGGAAAACTTCAATCCGAATTGAATTCGGGTTCTGCAACCCGAACACAACCGAACCCAAGTTGAGTATAGGCAATCTGTCACCTGCATGGATCCTTTTTCCCAAACCCACACAAGAAGGGAAATCTAGAAAAGAAATTCAATGAAAGATATCTATATGAATTTGAGATCAGGTAGTGCTTATTTTAATACTTCTTGAAAGTTTTGAAAATAACAGAGCAAAATACATATATGAGCTGGGGTTGGGTAGAGTTAAGCCCCGAAGGGGGTGGCCGCACGTTAAGCCCGCATGATACCCGCCGCAATGTATCACTACTATATATATATATATGAGCTTGGGTTGGGTAGAGTTAGTGGGTTGGATCGGGGTTGGGTTATGGTTGAGAGGGTTTTATCACTCTGATTGAGCTTGGGTTGCCCCCTGTAATGCATATTAATGAGAATTTTGATATCAAAAATTTCATGACAACAAAAATAAACTAATGATATCTATTGTATGCAATGAAGGAATTATTAAACTTTAATACGAGGTCCAGAACAAGACTGATCCATCTAGGCCATCTCCGCTTCATTTTTAAGGGCCTATAAAACCAAATTCCTACCCCATACTGATTACTTTCATTTGAAATTCTTAACGGACTTTTCAAGGCAAATGACCCCGCTGGAAAGAGTGAGACCACACAGGACACCCCCCTCTTTTTCCTCACGCACGCATTTGCATCATATTTGGTATCGAGAAAATTTGTGCTACATCATTAGTGACGTTGGAGCGTTGAAGCGTTGGAGCACCTATTGGGGTGCGTGCACAACGGTGACGTTTCTATAGGCCTAAAAAATATTTGACCGTTGGCAGCACCCAGCGAAAGAAAAAGAACAAGAGGGGGTGATTTTTTTTAAAGATTTTTCCAAACTGACCACCAAGTTTGTCGTATTGGTCAAACTAAGTACATAGCCCAAAATTATTACTTTTATGACCATCAAAAAAAATTTAGATAAAAATATCCTTAATATAGCGAATCATTTCTTATTTTGTTAAACTAGTTGAGTTCCAAACGCAAATTTTACGTTTGTTTACGTTTAGTTACATTTTGTTTATGTTTTCGTTACGTTTCGCCGGAACCTCGTCGGAACCTTTTCTTCGCCAAAACCTAGCGCGGAGTCTCTTCAGAACTCTGCCGGCGCCAGAACCATGCGCGGGACCTCGCCAGAACCTTGCCGGAACCTCTTCATCGAGGTAAACCCGACGTAACCCGATGCAAATTTTACGTTTGTTTATATTTTCGTTACATTTCGCCGGAATCTCGCTGGAACCTCTTCATCGTCGGAATCTCTTTAGAACCCTGCCAGAACCTCATCATCGTCGGAAGCTCGCCGAAACATCTTCATCACCGGAACCTTGCCGGAACCTCTTCATCGACGTAAACTCGACGTAACCCGACGTAAACCAGACATAAAATTACTTAAGCAATGTTTTTGCTGTTGTTCAGGGCAAAATTGTCAGAAAAAGTCATAAAACACTCGTGCCACTGAATCAGCACGTGTAGGTGGTAAAAAAAGTAACTTTTTCAGGCTTTATAAGTTTGAGCAATACGACAAACCTGGTGGTCACTTTGGGAAAATTCTCTTTTTTTTTTTACCTTGGAAGCACCCACAGAGAGAGAGAGAGAGAGAGAGAGAGAGAGAGAGAGAGAGAGAGAGAGAGACCATGAGCCCAACTGGCTCATCCAAGCAATTCTTTAACCAAAAACAAAAATAAATAATGGGTCTGGTTATTCACACTGTTACTAGGGGCAGTATAATGATCAGGGACACCTATTGATGCAGGCACCAATAAGGCACACTACAATCCTGAACCCTTTTAGGGTTTTCCTTGGTCAATTACTAGGGTTTGTTTATCAATATAACGCTATATGCCTCAAAAGGACAGCAATCAGGAGTTACTTCACGCAGAATTAAAGGGATATGACATCAACATAAAACAGATTTCAGATCTAACAGTAAAAGGCAATATTATCACAATAACTAAAATTCAGCACATAAAAGGGTTAAATCGCAGCAGTAAATATTGAAATAGAATAACAGGCTTGCATCAGATTTTATAAAAGAAAATAGCTACGGATGCTTGCTAGGGTTACCGGCAGACGAAAGATGACGATTATAATAAAGGGCAAACGTTATGGCTTCAACTAATAATAAAATAGGACAAGTAGGGCTGCGATGCGGAGCGGAGGCAATGGAAACGGATGAAAAATGGGGCGGATGCGAAGGGAAAGATAAAGGAAAGAAAAGATACTGCCTGGGGTTTCCCGCCGTGGGTCGATTGCGAGGATGCGCCGATGATCCCGCACACGGAGCAAGGCCGGACGTCGGGAGAAGCCGGAACCTTCGGAAAACGAAGCCCAAAGCCTTCACGAGGCGAAGTCGTGGAATCGGCGAGGATCGGGGACTTGAGTCTCACCCGGAAGCGCTCACGAAGAGACACGAAATTCAGCAACTATCAAAAATCTGAAATCTCCTTCAATCTTCCCCTTTTTGTAGAACTAGGGTTTCTTTTTGGATGGCCAAGATCAAAGGGAAATCAAGGGGGAATGGTGGGGATGCAATGGGCCAAAAAAGGAAAGGAAAAGAGAGAGAAATAAGGGGAAAAGAGAGAGAGAAGTTAGGGGACGGAAGAGGGGGCGGATTGGCTCGGTTTCCGCACGAGCAAGGGACGGAAAAGCCCTAATTGAAGCCCACATAGCCCTAATTGAAGCCCAATTGATGCCACATCATCAAATTTAAGTTATTTCGCCATCTAACCGTCGGTTTCGAGATCTAATCTCGTCCGTCGGTGCCCCGCAAACACACACACCCATAATTTTATTAATATCATGCTGAAACTCACCCGAGAAGACCCGGATTCAATCCGAAAAGCCCTCGGATGAGATCATGGACATCCCCCATGAACTGGGCAAGAACAGAAATGCAAATCCTAACGCTAGACGTAAACCTAACACTAAATGCAAATCAAGCACGCAAGACGATGACCTATGCAAAATCAGCAAAGAAAAGATTAGGGTTTGCTGAAATTCAGCACTCAAAAGAAACCCGAACAGGTTCTTTCGAGCTCTGATACCAACTTGATGCAGGCACCAATAAGGCGCACTACAATCCTGAACCCTTTTAGGGTTTCCTTTGGTCAATGACTAGGGTTTAGTTATCAATATAGCGCAATAAGCCTAAAAAGGACAGCAAACACAGTTATCTCACGTAGTAATAGAAAGTCTATGCAATCAACATGAAACGGGTTTCAGACTTAACAATAAAGATGCACTATCACCACAAAAACAGATTTTAAAATTGCAATCACAGCAGAAGATATTAAAATTGCAAGACAGGCATGCATCAGATTTTATAAAAGAAAAGGGCTATGGATGCTTGCAGAGGTAACCGACAGACTAAATATATCAAATCAGATGATTAGGCACGTTATTAGGCTTCAACTATCAATGAAAAGACCGGTTATGGCTGCGATGCGGAGCGGAGGCAATGGAAACTAATGAAAACGAAGCGGATGCGATGGGAAAATAAAAGGAAAAAGGAAAGATACTGCCTGGGGTTTCCCGCCGTGGGTCGATTGCAAGGATGCGCCGACGATCCTGCACACGGAGCAAGGCCGGACGTCGGGAGAAGCCGGAACCTTCGGAAAACGAAGCCCAAAGCCTTCACGAGGCGAAGTCGTGGAATCGGCGAGGATCGGGGACTTGAGTCTCACCCGGAAGCGCTCACGAAGAGACACGAAATTCAGCAAATATCAAAATCTGAAATCTCCTTCAATCTTCCCCTTTTTGTAGAACTAGGGTTTCTTTTTGGATGGCCAAGATCAAAGGGAAATCAAGGGGGAATGGTGGGGATGCAATGGGCCAAAAAAGGAAAGGAAAAGAGAGAGAAATAAGGGGAAAAGAGAGAGAGAAGTTAGGGGACGGAAGAGGGGGCGGATTGGCTCGGTTTCCGCACGAGCAAGGGACGGAAAAGCCCTAATTGAAGCCCACATAGCCCTAATTGAAGCCCAATTGATGCCACATCATCAAATTTAAGTTATTTCGCCATCTAACCGTCGGTTTCGAGATCTAATCTCGTCCGTCGGTGCCCCGCAAACACACACACCTATAATTTTATTAATATCATGCTGAAACTCACCCGAGAAGACCCGGATTCAATCCGAAAAGCCCTCGGATGAGATCATGGACATCCCCCATGAACTGGGCAAGAACAGAAATAAAACTAAATGCTGACATAAGGCCAAAAACAGGGAAAAACGGCCAAAAACTGAAATAACGTCTAACAAGTCCCAAACGGATACGAACTGAAGGTGCTGATCAGGTCTTCATCACCTATGCACTCGACCTCCTATGGCCGAATGCATAGTGTAGCATCTCGGCCTAAAAGTGTCGAGTGTAGGAGGAAGAGGAGGCAATGCATTGTATGGGGTCAGAGGCGGATGCGGACTGCAGAGGTGGCCGGGCGGCATCCTGAACGGAACAAGCAAAGGCAACAGCCTTAGTTGCTCTCATCCAGGCCTAGGGTGGGTCTTTTTTCTTTTCTTTTTTGTAAAATATGCTGCCATAATATGTGTAGTGGTATAGCCCCACCCATAAATAAAAGCAATGGGGGCGCATTAGTCTTGTCGGGGTGAGCATTAGTCTTGTCGGTTGGTTTGGGTGTTGGTTTTGATTTTTTTTTTTTTCTTTTCAAAAAGCCAAAACCAAAATCGTAATTGTCGGTTTTTGACGGTTCGATGTGATCGGTTTTCGGTTCGATCTCGGTTTTCACCAACTTGTTTCATTCAAGGCTTTCAAGCTCCGATCCCCCTCCACCGGTGAGAAACATCAATTCCCAGGCCTTCTCCCCGGCCCAAATAGTAGCCAAACCTTAGAAAATTATCGATCCAGCACCCAGCCCTAGATCCGGCGACTGAGTCTACAGCGCTTCCGTGCCCATCCACGGATCCAAACCGGCATAAATAGGCGGAAAGCCTAATTCCACACGGCCTCGCGAGGGCTGTGATCGAATTAGGGGAAACAATCCGATGGTGTGAGGGGATACGAGGCCACCACATACTAGGAGAGACAACAGATGGTTTAGGGTTTTATCGAAAAGGCTTTATATATAAAGGATTAGGTTTTCGGTTTTTCAGTTCGGTTACCTATACCGGAAAACCGAAAACGGAACCGATTTAATCAATTAATTCGGTTCAGTTTGTCCGGTAAATTTTAACTCAGTTTCGGTTCGGTTTGCCAGTTCGGGTCGGTTTTTGAACAACCCTAGCTTCCTGCTAAGTTTTATGAAAACTGATATACGCTTCTACAAAATATATTTCTTAATCTTTTTAATTTGCTAATAAGGAAATGCGCATCGCAAATCCATGTTTTTTTTTTTTTTCTTGCAATAATTCGTTGTATTCTTTTGAACAGAAATAACAGCAGAAACGAATCCACTTGTTGAAATGGGTTAATTTTCTCTCTTCTTTTTACTCCATAATTAAGCAGAAACTAATCCACCTGCAGAAATCAAATTCTTCCACGGGTGAGTGAAAGAAATCAATTTTTGCTCCACCAAGGAAAACATACTGATCGATCCGAGGCCGAGCGGACAATATTCCTCTTCATTCTATCTCTTCACTCTATCTCCTCACTCAATCTCCCATGGCCGGATGCAGAGTGTATAGATTCGGCCTTAGATTCGGCCTGAAACTGTCGAGTGTAGGAGGGAGGAGGAGGAGGCAGTGAATTGTATGGGGCTGGTGACGGATGCAAACGACAGAGGTGGGCATAGTCCTGCACGGAACAGGTGGAGGCGGAGTCGGCCTGCGTTACCCTCATCCACAGGTCTAATGAAAGGAACATGGGAGAAGTGGGCCCATTTCCTCGGAGTTCCAACTTCCAAGAAAAACATAGAATACCACAGATTTCTCCCAAGGGAGCAACGAAAAATCTAAAAACATGAAAATGTGTATCAAAGAGCATGGTCCAATGGAGTTAACTGCATTACACTATAATCTAAAAGGCAGAGCTCTGTTAACATTACATAACATTTCACTTAGCTTTAGTGCTAACTTTGGATGCATTGATACTTCCATGCAATACATCCTCATGCAAGTGGGTCTTCAACAACACAAACATTGGTCTATCTCTCAGCAAAAAACATAACATATGTATACAAAGCATATCGAAAGCCGAACAAGGTTTTACTGAAAACAAACTTATTCGGTGATTATGACAGTTGAGTCGCTGCTGCCGATTTCTTCTTTGGTGGCGGGTTTCCTCCGGCGATCAGCACGTAAGAGTAGAAACAGAGCATCACCGCACTGCCATCGAGTAAAGAAGAGAATTTTTCATGCATTAGATGTGTTCTTGAATTTACAGTACAGGTTCGCGGGAGAGGGGGGGGGGTACCTCATGAAAACGTAAAACCCTGAAGGGAAGAGTTTCTTCGTCTGTACCAAGGAAACCGATATGGCATTGAGCACGGGAATCAGATGAAGTGCTAGACCCTAAGACTACATGAGACCGTATTTCTTACCGAGGAGTACAACTGAAGGTGCTTCCAGAGTAGCGTAGCAGCAAGAGCTGCAACATCAGCAAAGCAGGATTATGTGATGTGTACGATCGTCCAGCTGAATGTTTAGTAGCCAAAATTCTACTAAGATCTAGGCACCCTTCAATAGTTTAGGTGACTGCATTTGATGCTCCATACCATCGATGGTGTGCAAACAAAAAAGACTGCAGACTACGACAATGATGACATGTTATGCTTGCTTATTTCTTCAAGGGAAAATGCTTTGCAGCCCGTGTATGCGATTCCTGTACAGACACATGGGGTCCACGCTGCATGTGGGTCCCACACCTCTCGTGTGCATGGGATCCTGTACCTGGGCTGCAGAGCATTTCATTGCTCTCCTATGAGCTATCATTATGTTTGTAGACTGTCTTGAACTTAAAAAGGATTATAATAACCCAAGTCTTTATCCGATCAAGATCATGTCGACTCTAAAGAAGTTTGACAAGAATTTTCCGACCGGCTGTCAACCTGGCGTCAACCCTCTAAGGTTGTCAGACTCCCTCACCAAATTAGCCAACATGCAGGTAGACAGCCAATTTTCAGCATTTTGAAAAGATGCATCTTAATTGATTAAAAAAAATGACAGTATTATTAGCATAATCGCTCGACTCTGAGCTAAGAAAAATACCTGCTTGACCCAATATGAAAGGTACGCTGGATCTCCCTTTTCTCCAGACCTTTAAGCTAATGAAACCCAAGGCCAGTATAACACCCCCTAGTAGCATCCCTGTAGTAAGACTTGCAGGATTCCTCGAGAAAAAAAAGCCGACTAGCCCCCCAAAGAATACAACTCCACCTGTACCGGGATCATTGATGATTATCACTCTTGACATTGGCAACTAAAATGTTTTAACGGCTACAACAGTGAACAATTAAGGTATTGAAATCTTTGAAGCAGGTAGCAAATAACATGTAGGCATTCTCTTTTTCTTCTTGGTTGCCTCTACAGACCTGTTGGTATTTACCAGCAGTAAAGTAAAGGACATTCGGCAAATGTACACAGACGGATGATAATACTGAAAACTTGAGTTACTCATATTGTTTTGGGGGGAAATTGCAAATGTATTGCAACAGGACTATAGTTATCCACATTTGACGAGTTTTTTAAAATTCTACTCAAATGTAACTTTACTGCTGGAAAATACAAACAAGGCCTAAGGGTGTATTTGATTGGTAAGAATGTTGTGCCAGAAAAGAATTCGTTGGAAAGGAAAAGATAGGAAATAAATTTGAAAGTGATTTTCCAACTGTTGTTTGGTTGTCTGGAAAAGATACCAGGAATTTAATTGTAAAGTTAAATTCCTGGTTAAAACTTAAAACCCTCCCTCTCTCTCCAGTTTGAGAGAGAAATATTCAGAAGTTTTAGGTTTTCTGATAGACGAGTAGGTTCTCTTAGAAATGCGTCTTCCAGTGGGGCCCACATTTTTTTTTTTGTGGATAGAAAGTTATCTTCCGATACCACCCACAAACCAAACACTCCCTAAAAATCCAAGTGCACGAAGAAACACACGACTATAGAACATGTGGCAAGGAGAGGGATCACAAGGTGCACTATTTCAGATATTCTTTTTGTATCATCAAAATGGATACAACATACTGATTGAATGTTAACCTTATGACAGACCCCAGACCAAGATAAACGGCGGGTAAAGAAAATCGTTTCAGAGGTCAACGAGCAGTGACTAACTTGGTGAGTAATTAATATGCAAGGATGGTTCACTATGATCAGAAACTTACCAAAGGGGATGCCCAAGCAGAAGTCGTGGATTTTTGCACCTTTTCTTTGTTGGGGAACACCCTCATCGTCAGCATGCATGCCCCCTAGTGTCTCACCAACTGGGTCCGCAGTTTGATATGATTTTGCTGGCTCATCTATAAATTGCTCCGATCGATTCTCTCTATATTTTAACGTACTATTGGCCTCAAACCCTGGAGTACTCGTACTGCGTTCATTGAGGCACATTGAAACTGACATCTGGAAACAAAAAAGAAACAATATAACCAATTAATAATGTACATCACTGAAACAATGTACAGCAAACAAAGAAAACTTCTTTCTTTACATCCCTTCTTTAATTATATTCTTTAGTCTAACTGGTACGTGCAGACATGATATTACACGTGAACAAGTAGGATCCTAACCATGGAACGAATGGGTGATTGACAAAGATAAAGAAATTGCTTACAGTATATGGTTCTTGTCTTGGCTCTGAGGCATAATGGCACAAATGGATGGGCAATTCAGCAGAAAGAAATAATGCATACATGAATATTTAATGCAGTGGGATGCTCTGACATCGAAAAAGAAATTGCTTTGAACCAAAAATGTATTGTTCCATTGATCCCGCTTGTTGTCATCTGATTCCTGACTTCTAGGGTTTGCCCAGCTTGGAATTAGGCCTTGAACACGAACGCCCCTAAACCTAACTTGATTTAACTTCTTAACATGTGCGCCACCCTAACTCAAACATATATGCAGATCCCGAAAAGGAGGGGTTCTACCTGATGCATATATACATTGCATGGAATATATATATATATATATATATATATGAGGAATGTTATAGCGAGCTGTGAGCTACCGGTTTAGAAAATGAGCTGCGATTGATTTGCCCACCATAGAAGTTTTGGATTTTGATAAATTTTGGTGAGGGTGTTGTCTAAGGTAAGATGATCATGCTCACCAAATTTCATCAAATTCCAAAATTTCTAGGGTCATCAAATGGTAGAAACAAAATCTGTCATCTGCAATCACCGTTAAATTTGCAGATTTTGCTTCTAACATTTGATGACCCTAGAAGTTTTGGAATTTGATGAAAATTGGTGAGGATGATCATTTTACCTTAGACAACACCCTCACCAAATTTCATCAAAATCCAAGACTTCTTGGGTGTACAAATCAATCGTAGCTCATTTTCTCTCCCGGCAGCTCACAGCTCAACGTAACAGCCCTCATATATATATATATATATATATATATATATATATATATATATATATATATATATATATATATATATATATTATTGGCCCATGCCTTGACCAGCATTGCTGATGTAATTTGACCCCTACTCATCCAAAATTGAAATGGCTCTTAAGAACTTATCGCAAATTGAGAGAATAAGAATTCGTTTGGGCAGTGTAGTCAAAGTAGCGCCTAGGCATTGCACTCTAAAAGACAATAATAGTTAAATCATTTTGCTCATGCTTTAACTCACCAAGTACCCTTCTAATCCAAATTGCTTCACATGTTGCATTTGTAGCTGAAATGTATTATGCTTCTGCAGATGATAATGCAATTGTCTTTTGCTTCTTTGAAGATCAAGAAACAACTTTTGAACCCATACAGAAGACATATCCCAATATACTTTTTTCTATCATCAATAAATCTTGCCCAATAAATGTCTGCGTATCTAGTGAGCATATAGTTATCTTCTGAAATATACTTGATGCCATAACTCTTTGTGCATTTGATGTACCTCAAAATTCTTTTTGTTGTCATGAAAAGGTTAAGTCAGTTGTCTTTTTTTGGTATCTCTCACCTCCATTGTATCGTTCAAGACTCCTTCTCCTATGACTAAGGCACATAGAAAAGCTACAGCACATGCTCCTTCTCCTATGAATCCAAATGTATTGTGCAAACCGACAAGAGAGTTCTCCATACACCAATATTTGGCTCAATCGGCATGTCCACAATCAAATGCAATGCTTCAATGGTGCCTTCGGGATGCGGATCCTCAATTAGTTTCACCTTACATGAATAATGCTCCGTTCCCGCCTTTAGTCCATAATCAGTGTATCATTGATTTGAAGTAGCGAAGGCCCTCCTTGAGCAAGCCATTATGGACACACCCAACAAGAAGTGATGTAAAAGAAATAAGGCTCGTCGAGATGTTCACTACCTTCATCATCTCAAAGGTTTTGACCATCGGCATATTTGTGCAAAATCTGTGATCAAGGCATTCCATGCCCACTCGTCTCGTGCAACCATATTTTCAAATTTCAACACTGAGTTATGTTGTTCACCCACCTTCGCATACATCCCTAACCTCGATGTCTAACTTTAGTGTTGCTTGTATAGCTCGTTTTTAGCATAGTCACAAAAATCGCCGAATAATTGAAAAAAACGCGTTTAAATCGCGCTCTACCCCCCTGCCAATTTATAGTCGATTTTAACCCCGAATTAAACGTGTCACAAAAATCGGCGAATTTTTGCCTTTTTTTCAAAAAATCGTGATTAAAACGGACCGAAGTGGTAACACAGTAATAACCCATATGTTGTCCCGCGGGTCCAGCATACCACCAGTCCACTACTGCTTAATAAGGCACAGGGGTCGGGCGCTCGGGATTTTATTTCAGCTTGGGCCGCTCGGCTGCTCCTCTCTTTTGATGCAACGAGGCTAGGGTTTGCATGAGCGGCGGCCGGCGGCACCACCATAGATCCTCTCCTCCGTTGGAGCTCGGGATTTTGGCTGACGGCGGCACCCTTTCCTCCACCGGGGCTAGGGTTTGCAAGAGCGGCGACCGGCGGCACCACCACTCCTTCAATCCGCCTCTCTCGTCCACTCCGTCTCCTCCAGCGACCCTCTCCTCCGTCGAGCCTCTGGATTTTGGCCAACGACAGCACTCTCCTCCGCCGGGGGTCAAGGTAAGAGGATAACCTCACACCTTTCCTTTTCGTTCTCATCTTCTTCCTCTTTCCCTCATCTTCTTCCTTTGAGATCTTCTTCTTCCTTGTATGTGTCTGTCTGCATACCCACAGCAGGCCGGAGCCTCTTCCCTCGTCTCGTTACTACTTCTCTGTGTAGACTGTGTGTAGGCAAGCCCGACCTAGCAACACCATGACTTTTATTGAATTGCAACCACCGCTTTTTAGTCCCAATTTCAGCCTTTCAGGTATGAATCAAGGCTTAATACACCTCAAATTTTGTGTTGTTTGTGAAATACATCAATTGTCGGTTTATTTAGTGTTCATTTTGTGATGTTTTCTCCATCGTTGTTATTCTCTTCAGTCTTCACTATAGAAGAATTAGGCTTACATTTTGCAAGTTTTGTTAGACTATAAAAGGCCTCGAACTTTCCGGTTTTTTTCCAAATTTCACCCTCGCCGATTAAAACCCGAACCCGTTTTTTTTTCCCGACTTTTACCCGTTTTTTTCCCGAACTTTCCAATTTTCGCCGAACTTTTCTGAGTTTTTCCCTCGCCGACTTATTGCCGAACCCGAACTTTGTGACTATGGTTTTTAGGGCATGCACATGAATTTTGTTGCCTAACCTCGTCCAGGTAAGAGATCCAACTGACTTGACAATGTCCAAGTACTCCTACTGAACAACAAATCCCTCTTGATGCATCTGTAGAAAGATTTCAATCGCATTCTCAAATGCTCCACTTCTGACGCAACAGCTGATCAAAGCGCCACATGTGACCGAATTTTTCTCGATCATTTCATTGAAGAATGGATTGAGTCAATCAAGCGACAATTGCCATATAGCGCCATAAGAGAGCGTCATGTCGTCAACTCAAGATCAAAAGCTCTCTTCAGTGCCTGCCTATGGAGCTGAGTCCCTATTTGTAATCTATAAGAGTCGAGCATCCATTAAGAATAAAATTAAATGTTTTTCTATCCGGAGAGATCGTTATTTGCATAATTTTTCGCAAAAAAAAAAAGAGAAAGGCTCAATGTAATATGTCTTTCTAGGTAATTGAAGAGTACCAGATTAGTATATTCCAAGGAAGCGCATGGTTGTTTTGTGGCATGACATCAAGAAGTTTTTGTGCGTAGTCTGAATGTTGCAATTCAAGTAAAACTAAACTAGGTTGGAGCATGAAACAATACCATGGGATCCTAAAACAACTAAATGGGCATGCAACCCTTTGTCAATTGGCTTCTTAAAGTCTCCCGGTGCTCCATGACTCCATGTTCGTTGAAGAGATAAAGGAACACGGGAGATCGAGTGAGACTGAGGCATCTGGTCATCCCTTCTACCCTTTCTTGTATCCGTTTGTTCCCTCTATCTCAACTGAGATGTTCCCACTCTGCAACGGTTCCATTCAAAAAAAAAACTCTGCTACAGAACGACCCATAATACTGCTACGAGTTGCGGACTGATAGCAGTACTGCCTACCTACAAAAAAGCCAACAGAAAAGAAAAGCAAAGAGAGATGGCGAGTGATCATGGTGGGATTTGCGGCCGACGACGGTTTTTGATGGAGCCCTGCATATTGGTTCGGATAGGGATTTGGTAGATATTATTGTCTAGGCTTCCAGCTGAGGTGAGATTTTGGGTGATGCGCCGACAACGACGACAAGTGATGGCAGTCCGAAGGTTTTGTCTTCGACTGGGATGATCTGTTGGGCTCTTCTTCTCCAATGGATGATTAGACCCCAGAAGATACGATGGGGTCTCCAACAGTGGATGATTAGCCTTCTAGTTGAAAATTTCATCCCATTTATATAGCCACTCGATACTTTATTAGCTTGTTATTTGATCCTTCTCAAAGAATCATCGATCCAACTATGATTCAGTTTGATTAAATCAAATCAAAACCAATCATCAACACCAAGTGCTATCAGAGTGAAGTTTTCCAATGTTCTGCTGCAGAGGAAATTGTACTGGAGGTTGTCTATGGCTACGAGGCATAGACGTGCGTCGAGGATTCATCAGGTGGAGATATGAAGAGATGACAGACATAAAGTGGACTATTGTCAATCTCGCGATGCAAGTGCATAACAGGCAAGGTTCAAAATTTCGATTTCGGCCAATGTTTCCATATTGCGGAATATGGAAATATTGCGTGGAAATATTTCGACAGTATAGAAATATTGCAGTTTTATAGAAATGATAGAAATATACTTAAGATGATTGAATCTTTTAATAAAAACTCTTGACAATCATAAATCAAGAATAGATACATATTGTGAAATGCTTAAATCATATTTCTACACTATCAAATGTTTAGGAGGTCAATGTAGTATGTATACATATTGTACAGATACATAACGGTCAAAGATTTACAACATTTTCAAAGTTTGAGTGATTTCATCAATATCAAGACCTGATTTTTTTTCCCAAGAATTTCCAGAATTTTAAAAGATAAATTTGATGAATTCAGTTATTAATCCCCAAATCCATCTTAAAAATATCAAATCTTGAATGTTGATAAATTTGATGTTCTTATCCCATCATATTAATTAAACAATTAGAAACTGATTAATTGAAAAGAATCTAAGATTTACCATATTCGAAACTTTCAGAAAATTACACTTCAATTTAATTGAACAAACATTTGAATGCGTTTTTCGTTGAATTGATCTTCCCAGGTTGGTGTTAAATGATAGATCGTACACACCGGAACAAATTTTCGAAAAAAATCACACCGGAGAAGTCGAACGATTTGCTTTGAGGGTTTAAAGTTTAGGGTTTAGGTTTTAAGGGTTTAGGAGTTAAGGTTCAAATTTTGAAAAATTTTGATATATTTCTTTCCCCCACATTTCGTTCGAGGGTCGCAAAAATAAAAATATTTCGAAATATTTCGAGAAATTTCCATAGATTTTGAACCATGATAACATGCAATGTCGAGTCGATCGTGATTAAGAACCAAAGATCGAGCAGATCACGAGATTCGCTTGGATACCCACCTCAAGGAATGCGTTGGAGATGAGGCATAAATTCAAATAAAAAACCCATGAAACGGGGATACCAGGAGCACGATGAAGCCATTGATAGGATAGTTAAGGTTCTGGAATCCAATGGTAGAGATGGGGTGAAGAACAAAATCCGTAATTCTCCAAAAGGATGCATTTAGACGACTTCCTAAACTGGGAAGCCAACATCAACAACTAATCTAGTGGATGCCGACGGAGGAGACATTGTATCTTTCTTTGCATCTAGTCATCTTTTGCTTCGATTATCTTTCACTCACCACATCTCTAGGGAATCTGACGGTAACTTCCTTATTTAAAGTTTTCTTCACGCTTCGCCACCCTTCTATTTTTCTTTTCACCTTATAAATCTTAGATCATTCCCTAGTCTTTCTATTATGCACATTTCATTAAATTCATTCTAATTTATGTATAATAGCTTGATGTCGTCAAAATTCCATTTTTGCCAACCATAAGATGTATGTTATCCATTTCCAATGCTAATTTATGAATAATGTCTTTTCTTTGATTCCTCAAAACAAGCTCCTAAATATCTATAATACATGTTAGGGAAGTCACGTCCAAAAAACTACAAACTTGTCATTCTAACTAGGGCAACAAGAACCGTCCGATGGGAGATCGTGAGAGGGGCAGATGGATTGACAGGTCGTGGGAGGGCGGACGGGTTGAACAGTCCAACTGTTAGACATCTACAGCTACCACGATTTTCTTTTTTTTTCCAATGCTATCCCGAGTTAAAGTGGGAGATCACAACCGTCAATTCACCCATCCCAAAGGGCCATCCGAGATCGCGATTGTGAGATCCTGTTTGTCTACAGCTATAACTATTTTTTTATTATTGGTGCAATTCTGTCACAGATCACAGCCGTCTGATGTGAGATCGTGAGAGGGGCAGACAGGTTGACATATCGTGGGAGGGAAGAACGGGTTCACAATTGTGAAAGGGGAAATGATGTCACAGATCACAGTCGTCCGATGTTAGATTGTGGGAGGGGTGGGAAGACGGGTTGACAGATCATGGGAGGCGGACGGGTTCACAGATATAGGTGAATAACACTTTGCCACGTTTCATCAAAAAATCAGTTAACAACTCGATCAATAACACAACCGTCCAAATCGGTATGTGCGATTCACCAGTTGGGGATTGATGAAATGGATGGCTGACTTGAGGAGAGAGAATTTGCTCGTTCCTTGATAATTGTTCCCACTTCTCCATGCTACGGTTTGGTGAAGAGATACAGAGATATAATCTCATTTAAAATTTAAAAAAAAACTTAACTAAACCTTCTCTCTGTATCCGTTACACCCAGCTCCAAACATTGAATCGCATTCACCCCGGACCGACATGCAATATACGATGGAGGTCTTTCTCTTTCCAACAATAGGTTTTCGTGAAAGGCATTGATTGTTGAACATATGGAGAATACTGATATTTTGGTGAGTTGTAACGTTTATGGTTTTGCTCTATTTTTAAGGTTGTGAAATGATTGCTGAATTATTTTTGCCGTCGATGGGCCTAACAAGGTCGTCGAACACTCGAACCTGATCAGGAAGAGTTCAGATCTCCTCCAGTCGATCGGTCCCAGTATGTGAGCCCGATGTGGATCACAGCTGCATGCAATCAGTTGTAGTCTGGTTCAATTTCGGGCTACTGCCAACATGTGGCTGTACATGTTGTACACCGGGCCCACCAAGTGGAGGAGATCTGAGCTTGGTGAGGAATCGCTCGCAAGGATCGCTAGCATAGAGTTCAGAATCAATTGAAACACTCTCAAAATTGAAATTGCCTAACCATGTCAGAATCCACTGGAAAAAAAACCTTTGTGCCAAGGAAACCTATCACAATCTCTATTCCTGAGGAATTGGAAGTCTCTGTTGGCCACCCCCGTGCTGACGAACGTGACAAAAATTCCTTGAAAAGATTGTCCCACCAAATATGCCCACCACGAACGAATATAGGGGTCGACGCCAATGAATTTCATCGCCCTTGCCAAATGAGTTTTGCCGCCAGAGGCGGCCGAGCAATGGCGACAGACACGCCAATTTACAAAAAATGATGCGGTTGGTATGGATGAGTTCTAACGGATATTTAGAACCACAAAGTGTCAGGTGTTTCTGATAAACAGGCTGAAAAAAATAAACATGGGGTAAACGAAATTGAACAATCCGATTTAAAGGGGAAAAAAAGAAAAACGAATAGAGAAGAAGCATAGGAAAGTTGGTTCTGCCGACGGCGGTGCAGTGAAGGCCTTTGACCCAACAAGCATCTTGCTAATGATCTAATATGCGGGTCCTTCGCATGGTGGATCAAAAATTCAACGGTAGATCCATCAAGCATCTTGTTAATGTATTGATACGCGGGTTACATGGGCATGCAATCGTGCCGGCCGCGTTGAACCAAAGACCATCGCTGCGTGCTACGCCGAAGGCACCCGTTGCGTGCCACGCAGAATGCGCCGGCCTCATGCCGCCGCCGAAGGCGGCCGTCCGAGCGCCGACAGGTACTGGCATGTACTGGTAACAAATTAAAGAACAGCAGCATACCTTTTGGGCGCTGATCTTGTCGATCTTGAATACAGGAAACACCTGCGCTCGAGTCCAACAACGCGAAGAAACCCTAGAATTGGACGGAGGGAGGCGGAGCCGCTCGAGGTAGGGCAAGCTCCTCTTCGCCGCCACCCCGGGCTCGGATAGTTGTAGTGCCGCCATGATTTAGGGATTGATAGAAACCTGAGATCGGATATAAAAGATTATCTCAAAAAAAAAAAAAATCCTATGCATTACGCACCAAATGCATGCATAATCTGTGATCTCAAAAATCAAAAAATCTGAAGCTTTGACCAAAATAAAAGCAAAGCCGTAATTGGGGAATAGCACAAACCCTCGGCGGCGGGGGAGTGATTACCGGCGGGGAGGCGGTGGATCGAACGTTTCCCGACGGGAGGCGACGAGGGAGGCAGCGGTCGATCGGATCTCGAATAAGGACGAAGGGAACGAGATGATAGTGGTTGGAATACTTTGGAGACGATGGTCCGTGGCGGTGAATTAAGAATCCTTTAACCCCTCTGAAGTTTCTTTTTTTCTAAATCAGTCACTATAATTTGAAATGTTAGCAGACTATGTCTTTTGTCGACTAATAAACTTTTTTTTTAAATTAAAGTAGGTAAAATGTAGTTTACTATGCATGCCCTCACATTTCGGCACTTGGACAGTCGCCTTCGGCAGCAACACACGCCCGATCTATTTCGGCAGTGCAGTAACTACCTTTAACAGGAAAACACTTTCGACGAGGGAGGGGGGGCTTTGTCATCAAGGGGAGTTAGAAATCATTCAACGACGCCAACATTCGGCGAGAGCGGCAAAATTATATCGACAGCGCCAACATTCGATGGGAGTCAACACATTAGGCTGTGGTGCTCATTTTCGACGGTGGCCCCCATATTCGATGGAGGTGGAAAAAATATTTGTGGCACCGACACTCGGCGAAGGAGGAGCCTTCAAGTTGGGTAGCGGTTGAGGGCAGGACAAAGATCGCGAGCCGATTTTAGATTGAGGCTGAGGAGGGGGTTGGGTAGTGGTTGAGACCAAAACAGATAAGATCGTGCGTGAGGGTTTATGCTTTCCATCATGGGGATTTTGATTGAATGGTGGAAAGGGGAGCACAACAAAGATGCATTCCAAATAGAGATTTCAATTGAATGTCGGAAGAAGGGAATAAGGTAAAAATGCTTTAAAAAAGGAAATGTTTGAAAAAAGATTTGATTTTGGAGAGAAATCTTTTGAAATCTTTGATTTGGTAATTTCAACCGTTGGAGAGTAGTGTGATTCAACAATGGGGGCTTTTAACTTCTTGTCGTTTTTGTCGAGTTGTCCTAGTCAGTTTATCCTAGTCATTCACATATCGTCGTGCCATGTTATATAGATTAATTAAAGATGGGTTAAGTGATTTTGGGCTAAACTTTAGAGGGTAAAGTATAATTTACAAAAAAAAAAAAAATGAGATTTTCATTCACCTGACCAAGCACGATGATTGTGTTGAACAGGAACCAAGATGGTGCACAATTCAATGATTCAAACACTGGTGCATAAACCATCTTACTACTATAGATAATTTGTCCTTAATCTTGAGGGACCATGTACACTGAGCCAACCAGTTGTATGGTACTTTGATGTGCCAACGTGTGTTGACCTACCATAATCCAATACCACGATACATTTGGTTACCCGACTGGCGTTAGAGTGACATGCAATCTCTACAAGTTATCTGACGTCCAGTGTTGGATGGATGTGTTTTAATGAGTCAATATATCCACACAATTAATCCAGGCCTGGTGGTTGTCAGTATAACTGACGACATTCCGGATGCTAGGCATAGCACCGGAAGGTGTGGTGTTATAGATGACAAGTCATCAAATCCTCGTCAGATGATCGATCGCGATCTGACGGTGCTCCCCACCGCCCGAGTCGAATCATGGCACGAGTAATAGGAGGGACTAAAGATTATTAAAGTATAATAGAGAACAGGGTTACGACGGAGTAACATAAGTTCAGGATCACTAGAGTTCAACTCGCGTCGCACTCTGGGTGGTTACACGGGTTAATCGGATTAGGGTTGACTAGCGAAACTTTCGGTGTGTCACCGGAATAGCTAATCGGGGATCCGGTTGGAGCTAGAGATCCTGAACCTTGAAGGTTCCACCCTATCATTACGTATAGGAATTGTTTCCCGACCTAGTTGGACACGTTAGATGCAAAATTAGCATGATGGAGTGCAAGCCCGAAGCCTAAGAACCTAATTCACACGTGTTAAGGGGGCCATAGGGGTATTTTGATCAATACTAAAATATGGCTCAGAATATATTGAATATGGATCTTAAAATGAGCGAAATAATTCCAGAAGCTCATAGGCGCTGACGGAACTTGTTTCCGAGTAGTGTACCTCAATATATCTCTCTATCAGCGGTATCCCGATAAAAAGACGTTTTTGTCCAAGGTGTCATGGAGATAAGGGAAACCCTATCCCATGACCTTATCCCCTTGAGAAATTCGCCCCCCCCCCCCTTTTCTATTGTGGCCATTATAGGACCGGACACAAATGGTTTACGCTAGCGTAACCCACTTTGGGACCGATCTATAAAGGCATAAGGAGAGGAGGAGGGAAAAACCCTAATTTTCTCTCCCTCCTCATGAGAAATCCGACCCCCCCCCCCCCCCTCTCCTCTGTTGTTTCGGCCAAGAAAAAGAAGGAAGAAGAAAGCGGAAGAAAGGAGGAAGGAAAGGAGAAAGAAGAAGAAGAGAGAAAGAGAAAGAGGAGGTCTTCGAGACACGTCATAGACTTCGCTACGTGCCATCCTTTGTCGGCACATCATCCTTGCACTCAGAGATAGGACTTCGAGGATTCCTCCCTTCGCAAAGGACAATGTGCTATTCGACAGCTTTTCTTTCGATTCTCGTGCGGTTCATCATCGTTTCATTATCTTCGGATCAAAAATTCATAAGGTATGATAATTCTAAACACCTAACTATATGCATGCATGTCTTCCGTAGATCGTACTATGCCTCTAGGGTGTCCACACATATGCTAATATCATAGATTTGCATGTAGATTATTTTATAGAATTAATTGTAATGAAACATACACCATGAGATTCTCGGATCTATCTTTTGCTTCCGCTACGACTCTGATAATAGGATTTAATTCCAACAGTATATAGGGCTGCAAATGAGCCGAGCTTTGATATGTTTGAGCTTGGTTTGGTTAGAAGCTTGGTTGTTCAAGCTTGGGCTTCACTTGATTAGTAATCGAGCCAAACCGAGCTTTGGCCTTTTTGAGCTCGGCTTGTTTAATAAACGAGCCTACTCGAACGAGCTCTTAACGAGCTTGCTCATGAACTCTATCTTAAACAAAATCTTGGATTATGTATGTTTGGTTTATTCATGCCTTTTATGAACTTATTCACAAGCCAATTCACGAGCTTGCTCATGATCCTTAAATGAACATAATCACAAGTCAAGTTGAGCCAAGCTTTAGTATGTTTGAGCTTGACTTGTTTATTAAACGAGCTTAAACTCTAGGCTTGGGCTTGGCTCAAATAGTAATCGAACAAGCTTGAACTATCGAGCTTGTTCGCGAGCTACTCATGAACATCTTGGTTCATTTGCGGTCCTATTTGTATTTGCTAAAACCTTTTTAACATATGTGGGGGATGATCATCGTGCCGTCCGAAGACTCCGCCCAATAATCAATCAATTTGATCTTGACTTGTTGACTTGAAATTTGATGTGAATGAGAGAATAAGGATTAGAGAAAAGTAGAAAAGGGTTTGGTATCAGAGTTCAGCCGAACCCTACGTCTCCATACGGTAAGGCGCAACCTTAATTCACTATCTCTGAAATGTAGTGATCTCGACAGGCCGAGTGTTATTTGTCTGTCTTCGGAGGGTACAGTAGAGAGGGATGGCTGAGTTCTGGATTTCGAAAGTTTGATCCGGGAATCAAAAGATTGATCTGGAACATTCGTCGGGTCTATTATTTATAGGGTTTTTTGGAGATACTCGGGTTTCCAGGGTGGTTTTTGTGGCCACCTAAGGCTCCAAGCGGGGGTTAGTGGGTCCCACTATCATCCCTGTGGACACCCAGGCTGGGCAAGGGGGTGCCACTGTCACCTCCATGGACCCCCCAAGCAGGGCTAACGGATCCTACTAACGTTTTTGTAGGCCCCAGGCAAGGCTGGCAGGTCCCACCATTAGGCATTGGCTAGATTTTGCACCCACACACATGTGCTCCATCATCTTGTCCCCAATAGGTGTTGATGATATGGCTCGACGTGCGCACGACCTGGTTAGATCGTGTGCACGACCCGGCCCCCTCCGAAAACGTTGATGCGTCATCCGAAAAGACGAACACCCTCTCCCCATGTGGTCGTGCGTATGACCTCAAGCCAGACTTTTTCGATGCGTTCTTCATCAAAAAGATAAGATTAGCTACAGGTGGTTGTGCACATGACTTGCCCATGTCATGCGCACGACTGTGCCAGGCAGCACGGGGTAGCCCAAATCATACACGTTTTGACTTCTTGTTTGGGCTGTTATAAGGGAAATTTTGGAATTAAGCTTATGTAACATATTCTCTTGATATATAAATGGGTCTAGGATTTTGGGGAGGTGTGTGAAAAGCATTGCATTAAAGAAGAAACTTTGAGGGAGGCTTGGAGATGGTTTTGGAGAAGAAGGAGGTGCTCTCGACGAAGTAAGTTCATATCGTTGGAGTTTAGCGTTGCTGGTAACTTCGTTTGATTCTTCGTTCTAGTGGATCGTCCGATACTCTTCGCCCGTGCTTTTTTTCACAGAAGTTTTCATGTAAAACTCTCGATTATCTCTTTATGATTGCTTTGTAGTTGTTTTCTTCTTACTTAGCTATTTCTTTATTTGTGTTGGATTGTTTGTTTCGCATCGATTCATCGGAGAATCATTTTTTGCAATTGATCTTATTTGACCCACGTGGTTGGAATGATTTGGTATCGTAATACTCATCTTGTATCGTCTAATAGGATCCTCAAAAATAGGTGCCACTCTAACACTTCTTCTAATGCATTTATTCCACAATCTATTCCTTATAATTTTTTGTTACATCCACCTTAATATCTTTATTTTTGCCATGCTTATCTTAAAAATTTAAGCTCTCTTTAAGGGTAAACACTCCAAACCATATAACAATATGGGACTTATTATTGTCATATTAAATTTACCCTTAAGTATTAATGCACGCTTGTATGCTGGGTTTCTTAAAGTGTGCTTTTGAAAACACATGTGTTTCATTATTTTGTTGTTTCGCTTTGGACTGAGGTACCCTTATTTTTGTAATCTATACAAAGTTGTACAATGGGTGTATTTTAAAATCCCATTTGTTTGGGTTGAACTATTTGCACAAGTTCTATGTGCAAAGAATCACATATGACTAAGAAACCCAGCATCCAAATGTGCATTTAATGGCATGCGTCGGTTGCTGAAATTATTATGATAATTGGATTAATTATTTTATGATTCGGTTGGTTTTTTATTGTAATTTTGCTTGTGGTATTTTTTTTTGTAAAAAAAATTTTCTAGAGAGTATCTACAGAAAGAACTTTTAAAAGTCCAAAGAGAAAATATCTATAAAATTGGAATTCCTTAAATAGGCTCTAGAAAAATACATATTAATCTATTCCAAGTAGTTTAGAAAGATTTTCAAGTCCTATATATATACCCATGGGGATCTCGTCATGTAGTTCAAATCAAGTGTCTCCTATATTGTGAAGTCATCTAGAGTGAATATATTTGTGTTGTTTTCTTACATCTCTATCTGATATCTTCTTCTTTCTATTAAGTTGCCTCTCACTTCATATAATCTTAAGCGTGTAGTTAGTGGATCTAGCTACACTATAGGGTGGTGCTACACTCTACATCGGTCACATATCACTCCAAAAAAATACCTCTCCACGACATGCATATTATGTAATTTCAAAAAGCATGTTAAATTATATACCGTCGTTATTACTTAGAAAATTCAGCATGACATTCTGATGCTTTGAAATTTATATACCAAGTGACATACTCAAAGAAAATTCAGAATGACATTCTCATTATCAACCACGCCAAATTCAGAATGTCATTCTCATACTTTGAGTTATATACCGTTGTTATTACTTAGAAAAACACATGTTAAATTATATACTATCGTTATTACTTAGAAAATTCAGAATGACATTCTCATTATCAACCATGCCAAATTAAATTAGTTTAAATATCTTTAAAATTTAAAACTAAAACTTAGCATCTTTTATATATTTCTTTATGTTTATAAAAAATAGCTTAATAACAAATCTAAGATTTAAAAGAAAGGACCGATACAATTTCATAAACTAGTGGTCATGGGGTAAAATGAATTAATAATTTTTTCCAATCACATAATATAATAGAAAATACACTATATCCATTTCAAAATGAAAATTGAGATATGTAACTATAAACTTAAGTGTAAGATAGCACTTGCAAACTCATAACCATAAGCTGGTGCATATACGAGAAAACTCACGATGTGTCATCGTCCTACATTAAAAAAAAAAACCTTATTGATTCATAACAATATTTCTATAAAACAACACTTTCATAATTGAGTCATCAGTATGTAACTTAGATGTCACGCCCCAGAAATCTGAAACCGATCCCTGGGGTGTGAGGTGAGAAAAACCAAGGGTTTTAGGGTTTGGTCAACTGTCACTCCAATTAGGGTCTCTCACAGGGCTTCTACTCTCTCAAGAAATATTTTAAAACTTACTTCTTTTTTTTTTATGAAAATATTTTTTTATTTTGAAAGAAAGTATAGAGATACAATTTTATCAATAGAGAGATTATCATGCTCGGCCCTCAACCGGGCTATCATCTCAGCATGTGCGGCCTGCTAGTGCCCCACATGCTGACAGAAGTCCCTCTTAAGGGAGCACGAGACTCAAGCCTCTAACGGCGAGCCGAGTAGCCTCGCCCGCTCTCTAGCACTTGCGCACTGGTTCACATATCCTATCTAATGGGCTAGTCAATTAGTTCACTTTACAACTTATATCTTCATAGTGAGCTACCCTAGGCTTGGGGCCTTGAGGAGAGGCCTACCCAAAAAGAACACAGCTGTATCATTGCCACTAATAACATACACTAATCCAAACCTAGTTCGATTACAATGCCAGAAAGGAACAATACTGCTACACGACATACTGAAATCTAAACTCTGGCACCGTTCTAACTCTGCCGCTGGCCTCTTGCTGCGGCTACCTCTGAGTCTCTGAACCTGCAGAAGAGCCTACTTATGGGAATGAGTAGCCCCCAAAATGAATTGGGAGATTAGCCAAATAAATAGCTAGTGACAAGCTAACTGTCTAGGTAATTAATGATGCTCGCATTTTATAAACAGTTTACTGATTATCCTAATTGTCCAACTGCGTTTTCAATCACGTCTTAAGTGTCCATGCAATGTCTATATTCTCATACAATTCCTACTGTCACTAGGTTATCGAGAAAATCATTTTATAATTAATAAAATTAAACACACTCAATGTGAACCCCAGATATTTTGTTCATCCTGCCCCCGGTCGGACATTACTATAGGGCATTTTATTTCGATGTAGGGGGCCAACTCTCTCGTCGTGCATACTCCAACACCATGCACAAAGTCACCCATATGATCATAAGGGGTTTTTCGTCTTTCACGGTAGAGCTCTACCGCCTTGCTTTCCTTGGGGGCTTCAACTACCCCGGGATAGGATTGCTAGGCCAATCCCTCTTCGATGGCACCACCTATCGGCTTTACCACAATCCCTGCCCGTGACCCCCTAGCCTACTGATCTTCAACTATACGCGCAGGGTGGTTCACGGCCCTTGCGCGCACGGGGTCCAAATATATCCACAGGATAGAATATCACACAATTAATAATAATAAAGTGATTTCGATGTTTTACCCCAGGATTCGCACCACGCTCACAACTAATGCATCACAATAACTATAAAATTTAATTTCGCCCGTATTCCCGTGTGTCCGGGTTTCCACACCCCATCCAGGAGAGTGAGCCCGATAATTATTATTTAATTATAAATTTCTAGCCTTAAGGGAATTCTTACTTACGGTGTCCAAGCAATCAGAAAAATTATTATTTAATTATATTATTAAGCATGCATCGTCGGACTCGCGACTCCGCATGCAAGGCGGGGTCCACTCGACCACATGCGATGATGTCCGACGAGACCCGCATGCAGCGTTATGGACACCTACCCTTAATTTCTAGAATAGCATAATTAATTATCTAAAACAGCGTGCAGTGTCACCTGAAAAGTATGCTCGGGCTGATGCTGTTAGGCGCCCTCCGCTCCGTCTCCGACTTGGTCCACGTGCCCACTAACTGCCAAACATACCAGCAGCCTATGTGTTGGAATTGGATCCGCTTATCAGAGTCGCAGCGAAAGCAAAAGATAGATCCGAAGATCATACGGTGTATGTTTCATTACAATTAATTCTATAAAATAATCTGCATGCAAATCTATAATCTTAGCATATGTGAGGACACTCTAGAGGCATACTGCGATCTACGGAAGACATACATGCATCTAGTTAGATGTTTAGAATCATCATACCTTATGGATCTATGATCCGGAGATGATGGAACGATGAAGAACCGCACTTAAATCACAAGGAAAACTGTCGGATAGCACCTTGTCCTTTGCGAATTGAGGAATCCTCGAAATCCCGTCTTTGAGTGCAAGGATTACGAGTCGACGGAGGAATTCGTTGCGAAGACGATGGCTAGCCGCGAGATCTCCTCCTTCTCTTTCTCTCTTCTTCCTTCTTCTTCCTTCTCCTTCCTTTCTCTTTCTTCTTCCTTCTTCTACCTCTTTCTTCCTTGGCCGAAACCACAAAAAGAGGGAGAGAGGGAGAGGGGCGAATTTTCTAGAGAGGAGGAAGCATAGGGCCGGCCTCTCCCCTCTCTATTCCCTTTATAGGGCCGGTCTCCTAGTGCTACAAGCAACCTAGGGCCGGTCCCTAGTGGATAGAGATGAGAGGGGGCGGTTTTCAGGGTTTCCAAGTATCTATCGTGAAGCCTGGACGAAAATGCCCTTCACGAAAAGTGAAAAACTGAAAGAGAGACTGAGTGAGGTGCGCTACTCGGAATCGAGTTCCGTCAGCGCCTATGAGCTCCTAAAATTATTCTACTCATTTTAAGATCCATATTCAATATGTTCTGACCCATATTTCAATATTTACCAAAATACCCCTACGGCCCATAACACATATGAATTAGGTTCTTAGGCTCCGGGCTTGCGCTCCATCGCGCTACTTCGCATCCAACGTATCCAACCAGGTCGGGGAACAATTCCTATACACAACGACAGGGTGGAACCTTCAGGGTTCAGGATCTCTAGCTCCAATTGGATCCCTAATTACCTGTTTTGGTGACACACCGAAAGTTCCGTTAATCAGCCCTAATCCGATTAACCCGCGTAGCCACCCAGAGTGCGACGCGAGTTAAACTCTAGTGATCCTAAACTTATGTTACTCCCTCGTAACACTGTTCTCTACTATACTCCGATAATCCTCAGTCCCTCCTATTACTAGTGCCATGATACGACTCGGGCGGTGGGGAGCACCGTCAGATCCCGATCAATCATCTGACTAGGGTTTGATGACTTGTCATCTATAACACCACACACCTTCCAGTGCTATGCCTAGCATCCGGAACATCGTCAGTCATACTGACAACCACCAGGCCTGGGTTAACTATGTCGATAGATTGACTCATCAAAACGCACCCATCCAATACTGGACGTCGGATAACCTGTAGGGATTACATGTCACTCAAGCGCGAGCCGGGTAACCCAACGTACCATGGTATTGGACTATGGAAGGCCCGCACACGTTGGCACATCAAAGCACCACACAACTGGTTGGCCCAGTGTACATAGTCCCTCAGGGTTAAGGACAGATTATCTATAGTAGTAAGACGGTTTATGCACCAGTGTCTGAATCACTGAACTGTGCACCGTTTTGGTTCCTGTTCAACATGATCATCGTGCTTGGTCAGGTGAATGGAAATCCCACGTTCCCGTGGTGGAGACTTCACCACATCCTCTACCTGTCAACAGCTTGTTCTCGGTGAAGCGACCGTCATCACCTAAGCTGTGAACTAGTTCTAGGTCTACACAGAACTGGTCCACTGGGTCTTCCAAGCATGGATCCACCATGCGCCTCAATGGCCTACTGTGTTCCCTATGGTCCTTTTATTATATGAGTATTATCATATACCAGAGTAGTATTCTAATTAAAGCAATAACCAAAGTCATCTTTATTAATGTTAATACAGAAAATCCACGCTAAGGACACACGAGCTACAACAATCTCCCACTTGTCCTAGCGGGGAACAACAGTCTTAACTCTCATAGCATCCACGTGCTTCTCAAAAGCCTTGGTCGGTAACGCCTTTGTGAAAGGGTCCGCCATGTTATCTGCAGACGCCACCTGAGTCACTGCAACCTCCCCTCGCTTCTGCAAGTCTCGGATAATATAGTATTTCCGCTCGATATGCTTGCTCTTCTGGTGATATCTTGGCTCCTTGGATTGTGCTACCGCTCCACTATTGTCACAGTAAAGGACAATAGGATCTTGAGCTCTCGGTACGCATTCTAAGTCCGTGAGGAACTTCTTGAGCCACACCGCCTCCTTAGCTGCTTCGCACACCGCAACGTACTCAGCCTCTGTCGTCGAATCCGTAATGCATCCCTGCTTCACGCTCCTCCAACTGACAGCTCCTTCTCCTAATGAAAACACAAACCCTGATGTCGATCTCCTAGATTCCAGATCTGATGCAAAGTCAGAATTTGTATATCCAATCGGTATCAGTTCCTGTGAAGAGTAAACTAACTCATAATCTCTCGTCCTACGGAGATACTTGAGTATATTTTTCACAGCAGTCCAGTGCCCTGGACCTGGATTTTACTGATACCTGCCCATCATGCCTACTGCATAGCATATATCTGGTCTCGTGCATTGCATAGCATATATCAGACTCCTTACAGCCGAAGCATAAGGTATCTTTTGCATCTCTGTCCTCTCCTCAGGAGTCTTAGGACCCTGATCCTTGGACAATTTCATTCCATGTCTGAATGGAACTACTCCCTTCTTGGAGTTGTGCATACTGAATCTGAGCAAGATAGTATCTATGTAGGCCGACTGTGACAACGAGAGAGTCTTGTTCTAGCGATCTTGAGTTACCTTGATCCCCAGAACATAACTCGCTTCACCCAGGTCTTTCATGTCAAATTGAGAGAATAACCACACATTCACTGTAGATAATGTTCCAACATTGTTTTCAATAGGGGTGAGCGTCGGTTTTGTCGGTCGGTTTCGGTGTCGGTTTTGTCGGTTTTATTTTTTTTCGATTTTCGAAAAATCAAAACCGAAACCGAAACCGAAATGGTCGGTTTTTGTCGGTTCGGTGTGATCGGTTTTTGGTTCGGTTTCGATTCGGTTTCGGTTAATATGAGTTATGCTAGAACCCTTGGCTCTTGAATCTTAATTGTCAGTTCATCACAAATAAGTGGATGATTATGTTCTTACATAGTGCCAAAATGAAAGTTCAAAGCAAAATCAACCGACGTTCACTCTTTTGAAACATTGTAGATCTAACATAATTACTTCGTACTTGCACTTACTGGAAACAAAAGAATTATGGCCATTGTGTTTATGATTTAAGAAGTCGGGTCGGTTTTTTCGGTTTCGGTTCGGTGTTTCATACCCGGGAATCGAAACCGAAACCGATTTAATCGGTTTTGTCGGTTCGGTTTGTTTTCGGTTCGGTTTGATATTCGGTTCGATTATTTCGGTTAAATTTTGGTCGGTTTCGGTTCGGTTAGGCGGTTCGGGTCGGTTTTTGCACAGCCCTAGTTTTCAATAAGCAGGATATCGTCTACGTAAAGCACTAGAAAAACTACTGCAGTCTTATCGTAACTTTTATAAATACATGGTTCATCCACGTTCTGCTCAAATCCATAAGACTGGATAGCCTGATCAAAATGCATGTTCCAACTTCTAGATGCTTGCTTCAGTCCATAAATGGACGTTTGCAACTTGCACACCAGATTTTCCTGACCTTTTGCGACAAAGCTTGGAGGCTGAGACATATAGATGTTGTTGAGCGTCCATTTGGTATGATTTATCCCTTCTTTATCATGCACATAGCGTCACTTTGCTATGTAAAACTTTCATAATACACGTAAACTGCATGAGTTTCTTTACACCACGATATAGTAGACTTTCATACGAACCTAACGACATATTGCTTCGCTCTCATACATTGCATGCATGAAAGATACAGGGCCCGATAGTCCAAATTATCATTTTTATTGATAATCGCGTTTGAACCTGATAAACGTCATTTCATATGCATTTTTTAGGAAATTGATATGGCTCTCGATGTAGTCAGCTCAAGGGCACCACGACACTCCGATAGAGGGTGCACAGCTCGTTTGAGGACTTTGCTGAAGAACGATGAAGAAAATGATACTTGGAAAAATCTAGCCTAGAGGAGACATCAACAAGCAGCTGCACCGCATGACTTGAACCAGAAGATGACTACACACATGCAAATGAGCAATGATGGAATTGATTCGGATGATGGTAACCAAGTTTCCCACGTGCCCCCAAACCCCCTAGTTCCCTGACGTCCAGCATTCCGATACAGACCTCATCGAAGCCATTCTTTTCCCTCACATCAACCCAACCTGAGTGCACCAAACCATCCCTTATAGCCATGCATGGAAACCCACTTCACACCTCCTCCCCCTTTGATCACCGCCGTCCGATCCAACAATCCCATGCATGCATTACCCATGCACGTTCATTTCATCAAATCCCAGACGTCCGATCCATGATCCCATCCATGCATCTCTCCCTTTAAAACCCATGCAGCCGCTCATCTCTATTACCTTTTTATTTTCATTCATCACAACCGTCCGATCGCCAATCCCTTCCATGCAATAACAATGCATGCAGGTTTACCGATACACCCAGCACTCTCTCTCAATCCCACATGATCACAGCCGTCCCGTGCCACAAACCCAAGCTGTGATCCCATGCATGCAGCGCCAATCTTTTCTCTCTCTAATCCAATCACAGCCATCCATATGCCCTGCAATCCCAGCCATGCATGCGACCTTCAATCCCGAGCCACCCCAGCCCGACTTCCTCTCTCTAAAACTGAATCCCAACCGCCCAACCCATCAAAATCGTCCAAACCTAGTGCCCAGATTCTCTCTTTCCTTAACCGCCCAGCCTCTCTCTTCCTTACCCGATCAGAGCCCGATCTTAGCAACCCAAACCCATGCGATCACAGCCGCCCGGGACTCACCTCTCTCTCTTCCGTTTCTTTCTCTCCTTTCTCTCTCTAAAACCGGATCCCACCGAACTTCCAGCTCTCTCCCTCCTTGATTCTCTCTCTCTAGCCTGATCTCCTTCCATAACCGCCCATGCACGTTCCTTCTCCAGTATTCTCTCTCTCTTTAGCGAACGTCTCTCTTTCTCATCCGATTTACTCTCTCTTTCTCTCTAAAACCCATGCAACCCGAGCCATGCACGTCACCCCCCTCACCGAACTTCTCTCTATCCTCCATACCCGATCTCCGATCATCTCTGGCTATCACCTCATACGATCGGACCTCTCTCTCTCATCTTCCCTCTCTATATATAACCTATCCCAACTGAACCAGGGGGGGGAGGCCGCCACACACGAAACTCTAGTCTAGGAAAGGCCCTTACCACCGAACACCATCCATCATCTTCTACATCCACCGGCCACCACCTACTACTAAACTCTAGCTCCCATCACTGGCTTCCATCATCCTCCACATCCCATCGCCATCATCCGTTATTCGTCCATCTGAGCCGTCATCGTGCCATCATCGAGGCTACGACGTGATCAAGCCAAAGCGAAGCAGCATCGAGGAACAAGATCGAAGAAGACGGAATCTACGGAGCAATTTTCAAGGATGATATGTACTTTGTTCTTTTCGTTTTTTTTCTTTGATGTAACAAAACTCATGTCTAGCTAAATTGCATGCTAAGGCCGAGATGAAACCCTAGATCTGTAGATGTTAGTTTATTGAATGTGCTCTATGCCGAGCCTTTCAACGATTATATATGATTTAATTTCGGATTTGCTATGATGATAAAAGAGTTCTCACATGGTATTGTCATGCATGCCTTGTAGTTAACGTTAGTCGTCTTGCTAATCAAATCCCAGTTTTATCGTTTAAATAAAGCTTAGATCCATTGTGCTTAATCTAGACAATCGATGCTTTGCTATGTTAGCTCTGATCCATTGTGCTCTATTTAGACAATTGATGCTCTGCTTTATTACTCCATGTTTGAAATTAAATCATGCTTATGTCATTAATCTCGTATTAAAGCTTTAACGATCGTATCTCGAGAAAGCACGGGATTTGTTTCCCGTATGCTACTCGCATAAATTTAGAACACCATAATTTAAACATAGCATCTACAATGATCTAGCGGTGGATTTGATCGCCTTAGTATCTCATCCATATCCAAACTTCCACACTGCATCGCGTTACTTTAGTTAAATTGCATGCTTTAATCCTGCTTAGTTTATTTTTCCATCACAATCTTCTAAAACCAAATCAACAACATTGCTCATTAAGTAGTTTAGGTTAAATAGTTAATAACCCTAGATTAGACAGTTCCCTAATTAGCAATCCCTGTGGGATCGACCTCGTAATATGTACCGCTCCTACAAAGCGATTCGTGCACTTGCGAGTTATAATTTAGATCAAATTAAACCCTTAATTTAGGATTAGTTTAGATCGCATCAAGTTTTTGGCGCCGTTACCGGGGATTACAACGGAGCTTTCGTATCTAGGTTATTCCTTATTTGCCTTAGTTAGTTTTATTAGTTTAATTTTATCTTTAGAGTATAGTAGTTTCTTAATCTTTGACCAAAAATGACTAACCAAGCAATGACCTTAAAAAAATATATGAACCTTACAAGATCAACAAAATATCAAGATCCATCTTCAACAGTAATGGCCAACTCACATTCACCACCAACAATAACCCTAAAGGAGTATATGAACCAAACAAGAACCACCAGACATCAGGATTGTACAAACTTTTCAACTAAACTAGAATACCCAGAAAAAAAATTCACCGATTAGGAGTGTACATGGCCATATACAACATAATTCACCATGCTATGACACACACAATCCTAGATGGCAAAATTTTCAAGATCCAAGTAGGCAATATTATCAAAATTCTAGTTGGAAAAATCATCAAGGCTATAGTTGGAAAAATGAATCATTTGCAAATAATTTTCAAGATTTTCAAGAGCCTTATGATTATATCCTACAAAATAAGGGGACTCTTGAAGAGACACTACAAATGTCTATGCTCAATCAGCTTATGCAGAACTATCAAAGCAATATGCAAGAGCAAATGAACGCTTTTGAAAGAATTGAATCACATTTTAATATTATTAAGGAAGCAATACTTCAAGATCAACTTCAACCTGAGTCTAACTCCGATAAAGATTATGAGGATTATGAGAACACAATTAGTGTCTCAATAGATAATGAAGCTTATGAAGAGACCAAGATGGACATCCCTTTAGAAGATGAACTTGCCAAATCTAATTTTCTTAATCCGTTGGAAGATTACCCGAGCAATATGGATGACATTAATATGGATATGATTTTTGAGGATACTAATGATCACCCATCTAACATTAATGTCATCAATGATAACACTATAGATAGTATAATTGATGAAAAAGCCTATGCTTCCTCCTATGACAATGATGATGAGATTATTAAAGAAAGTAACGTTCTCTCATCCAGTTTAAAAATTACTAATGATAATAAGATCTATGAGATGAATATGATCGATAATCTTATAGATGACAAACTTCTTCAATCATCTTTTAATGATTCATTAGATAATGATCTGACCAATATTATATTTGATACCACTCATGATCTTCCATATGACATTGATGATGATATGTTTGTTAAAGAAACCAATGCCCTATCAATGAATCTTAAAATAAATAATATCATGATTAATCATCCATCCATTATTGAAAAATCATACAGTGACCTACAAATTTTGCCATTTAAGTTTCAACATATACATTTGGGTGAAGAAGATATATTTTTTGATTTAATTTTTTCTCAATACATCCAAAATCAGAAAATTCAATTATGTGAACTTTTCAAAGATAATATACATGATACATGGTGGAATAGAGAGTATAATAATGAATATTATATTATTCCATTTGAAAAGAAAATTCATGAAGAACAATATAGGATGAACCCTAATAGAATAAAGGAGAGTCACGCAGAAACATGCCTAAAGTATACTATAGAATATAACTTTTCAATTGATGACTACTCTCATTTCTTTTTTAAAATTCCATCTGCTGAAAAACTCATTTGTATTCTAGCAGTAATTTTATTTATTTATTTATTAATATCTGCTCATCTTTATTAGTCTATTTAGTTGTTTGTTCTTTTCTTTGTAGTACTAACATTTTGTAGGAAACGAGGATGCAAAGAAATTATACGGTACTATCCATCCTTAAAACTTCGTACTTTCATTGTATACATGTCATTCAAAAATGCAATCATATAATGCTACCATCTTATTCATGTGCATATCTAATTCATACATTGAGGACAATGTCTAATTTAAGTTTGGGGGTGTGATATACCTTTTTGCAAAATCCTGTATGCATCTAGTTTCCACAAAATTTTTCTGTTTTTATTTTTGAATTAAAATATTTTTTTTTTAAATAATAGTAATAATAATGCATCAACTTACGCTGTAGTGGGACAGCTCGGCATATACGTCTTGGCGTATGTGTGTCTCGTCTGTAGTCCCCTACCAAAACTACAGCGTTCGTATAGAAATCTATAAGAATTTGCATTTACATGTTTTTATTTTATTTTTTATATTTTAAGTTCTTATCGTATTACTTTTGTCGTCCTTTTTGTTCTTTTCGAAAAATATATATATATAATATATAAATATATCTATATATATTTTATTTTTATTTCAGGTTTTGTAGTCTAATTTTATCGTACTCGAATAGGACTATAAGGCACTTGGTAATCAAGGTATAAAGTCCAAGGATTAGCTGGAAAAAGTATGCCTAATATGGTTCTAACCCTTAGTAACCTTTTAGAGATTGTCAAAACAAACTAAACTTGACTTTTCACTTCACATCTGGATTACACCTCTAGGGTCTAGATTCAAAGCTTTCATATCACCTAATAGTCACTTGGAGTCCTGATGAACCATGCGGATCTGTTCACTTGGTTTGAAAAAAAAATATCATTAGAAAAGCGACCAGTGAATTCTAAGGTATAGCGAAAAGGGCTACCTATTAGCATGGTCTAGGACCTAATTATGTAAAAGTCTTAACCTGTATGCCCTAATATGAGTGAAGCCTGGTCGATAGGGTTATGAGAATGATCCTATGGATGCAGAGTGAATCAAATATAAAGGCAACATGAGGATGGCTACCTAACTCATGAGAGCGTTGGCAGCGTGTCATGGGCATAGAGTGCAGCTGGCATGGTACAAGTTAGGAAGGGATATATAATTAGATCCAGAAAAAAAATTAAGATCAAAAAAAAAAAGAAAAAAAAGAAAAAAAAAAGGAGAAAAAGAAAATAGTGTGAAAGCCGTCGTTATAAACAATGTGGGGAAACTGGAATATCACATATAAAGCCGAAAGGTATTAATGTGAATATCCACAACTCTCACTAGCCTGTCTAGATTAGCTGGTTTTGACTCAGGTTCTAAAGTCGACTTTGATTGTTCTAGGAGATTGTTAGAATGATATGAATGTAGAGAACAAAACCCCCAGTTGTGTTTAGCCCAGACAGCACCGTGCACTCGAGCATAGTTGACCTTGATCTTTTCTAACGGGAAACTAATAGTTAGAACCTAAAGTGCGTACTTCGAAAGCCGAAGCTTGGCCTAGATACCTAGCGAGTCTTGTGCCTTAGAAATTCTATTTTTGAGTACTTTTAAATTATTCTGCGGAACCGACTTTTCTTATTTCTTATTTTTATTTAAAAAAAAATGAAAAAAAAAAGTTTGAATTTTGTGAGTAGATTCACTGCAAACCTTCACGAGACAAAACTCGTCCACTGGGGTAACCCAGGGGTTTAACGGCTTGTTGCATGTGCTAAGTGCAATCGCGATCCCTACGAAAGTGAGTTAAATTATTATTTATTCTTTTATTATTTTCTTAGTTTATTTTGATTGTTTTCTCGAGGACGAGAAAGATTCAAGTTTGGGGGTGTGTTGAGCGTCCATTTGGTGCGATTTATCCCTTCTTTATCATGCACATAGCGTCACTTTGCTACGTAAAACTTTCATAATACACGTAAACTGTATGAGTTTTTTTGCACCACGATATAGTAGACTTTCATACGAACCTAACGGCATATTGGTTCGCTCTCATACATTGCATACATGAAAGATACAGGGCCCGATAGTCCAAATTATCATTTTTATCGATAATCGCGTTTGAACCTGATAAACGTCATTTCATATGTATTTTTCAGGAAATTGATATGGTTCTCGATGTAGTTAGCTCAAGGGCACCACGACACTCCGATGGAGGGTGCACAGCTCGTTTGAGGACTTTGCTGAAGAACGATGAAGAAAATGATACTTGGAAAAATCTAGCCGAGAGGAGACATCAACAAGCAGCTGCACCGCATGACTTGAACCAGAAGATGACTACACACATGCAAATGAGCAATGATGGAATTGATTCGGATGATGGTAACCAAGTTTCCCACGTGCCCCCAAACCCCCTAATTCCCTGACGTCCAGCATTCCGATACAGACCTCATCGAAGCCATTCTTTTCCCTCACATCAACCCAACCTGAGTGCACCAAACCATCCCTTATAGCCATGCATGGAAACCCACTTCACACCTCCTCCCCCTTTGATCACCGCCGTCCGATCCAACAATCCCATGCATGCATTATCCATGCATGTTCATTTCATCAAATCCTAGCCGTCCGATCCATGATCCCATCCATGCATCTCTCCCTTTAAAACCCATGCAGCCGCTCATCTCTATTACCCTTTTATTTTCATTCATCACAACCGTCCGATCGCCAATCCCTTCTATGAAATAACAATGCATGCATGTTTACCGATACACCCAGCACTCTCTCTCAATCACACATGATCACAGCCGTCCCGTGCCACAAACCCAAGCTGTGATTCCATGCATGCAGTGCCAATCTTTTCTCTCTCTAATCCAATCACAGCCATCCATATGCCCTTTAATCCCAGCCATGCATGCGACCTTCAATCCCGAGCCACCCCAGCCCGACTTCCTCTCTCTAAAACTGAATCCCAACCGCCCAACCCATCAAAACCGTCCAAACCTAGTGCCCAGATTCTCTCTTTCCTTAACCGCCCAGCCTCTCTCTTCCTTACCCGATCAGAGCCCGATCTTAGCAACCCAAACCCATGCGATCACAGCCGCCCGGGACTCACCTCTCTCTTTTCCGTTTCTTTCTCTCCTTTCTCTCTCTAAAACCGGATCCCACTGAACTTCCAGTTCTCTCCCTCCTTGATTCTCTCTCTCTAGCCTGATCTCCTTCCATAACCGCCCATGCACGTTCCTTCTCCGGTATTCTCTCTCTCTTTAGCGAACGTCTCTCTCTCATCCGATTTACTCTCTCTCTCTCTAAAACCCATGCAACCCGAGCCATGCACGTCACCCCCCTCACCGAACTTCTTTCTATCCTCCATACCCGATCTCCGATCATCTCTGGCTATCACCTCATATGACCGGACCTCTCTCTCTCATCTTCCCTCTCTATATATAACCTATCCCAACTGAACCAAGGGGGGAGGCCGCCACACACGAACACCATCTATCATCTTCCACATCCACCGGCCACCACCTACTACTAAACCCTAGCTCCCATCACCGGCTTCCATCATCCTCCACATCCCGTCGCCATCATCCGTCATTCGTCCATCTGAGCCATCATCGCGCCATCATCGAGGCTACGACGTGATCAAGCCAAAGCGAAGCAGCATCGAGGAACAAGATCGAAGAAGATGGAATCTACAGAGCAATCTTCAAGGATGATCTGTACTTTGTTCTTTTCGTTTTTTTTCTTTGATGTAACAAAACTCATGTCTAGCTAAATTGCATGCTAAGGCCGAGATGAAACCCTAGATCTAGTAGATGTTAGTTTATTTTATGTGTTCTATGCCGAGCCTTTCAACGATTATATATGATTTAATTTCGGATTTGCTATGATGATAAAAGAGTTCTCACATGGTATTGTCATGCATGCCTTGTAGTTAACGTTAGTCGTCTTGCTAATCAAAGCCCAGTTTTATCGTTTAAATAAAGCTTAGATCCATTGTGCTTAATCTAAACAATCGATGCTTTGCTATGTTAGCTCTGATCCATTGTGCTCTATTAAGACAATTGATGCTCTGCTTTATTACTCCATGCTTGAAATTAAATCATGCTTATGTCATTAATCTCGTATTAAAGCTTTGACGATCGCATCTTGAGAAAGCACGGGATTTGTTTCCCGTATGCTACTCGCATAAATTTAGAACACCATAATTTAAACATAGCATCTACGATAATCTAGCGGTGGATTCGACCGCCTTAGTATCTCATCCATATCCAAACTTCCATACTGCATCGCGTTACGTTAGTTAAATTGCATGCTTTAATCCTGCTTAGTTTATTTTTCCATCACAATCTTCTAAAACCAAATCAACATTGCTCATTAAGTAGTTTAGGTTAAATAGTTAATAACCCTAGATTAGATAGTTCCCTCATTAGCAATCCCTGTGGGATCGACCTCGTAATACGTACCGCTCCTACAAAGCGATTCGTGCACTTGCGAGTTATAATTTAGATCAAATTAAACCCTTAATTTAGGATTAGTTTAGATCGCATCAGATGTCTTCTTCCAAATCCCCGTTGAGGAATACGGTCTTGACGTCCATTTGCCAGATCTCCCAATCATAATGGGTTGCAATGGACAAGAGGATCCGGATAGACTTAAGCATAGCCACTAGCGAAAAGGTTTCGTCATAGTCGATCCCTTCTCGCTGGGTATAACCCTTAGCAACTAGTCTAGCTTTGTAAGTCTCAACGGTATCATCTGGACCTCCTTTTCTTTTGTACACCCACTTACACCCAACAGGTTTAATATTGTGATGTGGTGTTATAAGTGTCCAGACCGAGTTTTGGGACATCGATGTCAGTTCTGCCTCTATGGCTTCCTGCCATACTGCATGGTCAGAGGATACCATCGCTTTGTCATAGTTCAGAGGATCATCCTTCTGAAACTCTGGATCTACCATAAAGGCTTCTCCAATGTATCTATCAGGAGCACTTGTGGTCCTCCCACTGCGACGAGCCTGCGGTGGTTCCATAGGAGTCGATTCTACAGTATCGTTTATCTTAGTGGTATCGGCTCCCGCTATGTTTTCTGTCTGCGTACTCCCATCAGTACCAAGCAATTCTTCAAGAACTACTTTACTGGTGGGCTTATGGTCTATTAAATAATCCTGCTCCAGGAATAAGATGTTCATCGAGATGACAACCTTTCTATCCTCAGGATCATAAAATAAACCACCCTTTGTCCCTTTTGGATACCCAACGAACAGACATACCTTAGTTTTTGACTCCATCTTATCTCGCTAGTCCTTCCGCACATGTGCTGGACAACCCTAAATCCTAAAATGCTGTAGGCTTGGCTTTCGCTTCAACCACAGCTCCCAAGGAGTTAGGGGTACTAACTTTGATGGAACAAAGTTCAAAGTATATGTTGTCGTCTCTAGGGCATATCCCCAAAAACTAGGTGGCAATGTGGCATAACTCATCATAGTCCGAACCATGTCTAACAAAGTTCGGTTTCTCCTCTCAGATACACCGTTTTGTTGCGGTGTCCCTGGTGCAGTCAACTGAGATACGATCCCATACTCACGCAGGTACCCAATAAATTCATCTGATAGGTATTCGCCTCCTCGATCCGATCGAAGAGACTTGATACTTTTACCCGTCTGCTTTTCTGCTTCAACTCTAAACTCCTTGAACTTATCATCAAAGGATTCAGACTTCTGTCGTATTAGGTATATGTATCCAAACCTCGAGTGATCATCCGTGAAGGTGATGAAATACTCGAAGCCTCCTATGGCACGGACACTTATGGGCCCACATACATCAGTGTGTACCAACTCTAATACCTCCTTAGATCTGCTACCTTTGGCTCGGAAAGATCTTTTAGTCATCTTGCCTTCCAGGCAAGACTCACACGTCGGTAGGCTTTCTGAAACATTTGGACTTAAAAGTCCTACCTTAACCAACCTGTGAATCCTGTCTGAGGCTATGTGTCCAAGCCTTAGATGCCAAAGGAGTGTTGGATTATCTAAGAAATTTTTCCTTTTAGATGAATTAATCACACAAGCTTCAGTTATGTTATCTTGTTTATGATTGGAGTTAATTATATAGAGACCATTCTGTATCTTTCCCTTACAAACAAAGGAACCATTCAATTTAATTGACACACCAGAAGCATCAAATAAAACTGAAACCTTCATTATTCAATAAGGAAACAGAAATTAAGTTTCGTCTCAAGGACGGTACATAAAGTATGTCTCTAAGTAATAAACTTTTTCCATCAAGGAACTGCAAGACGACATCTCTAACTGCTTCAGCCTCTGCCACGGCCTCAGTTCTCAAGCTTAGGATTATCTTCCTATCACCCAGTTTTCTTGTCTCCTTGAACCCCTGCAAATTATTGCAAGCATGGTTAGTGGAACCAGAATCCACAATCCATGAAACTGGAGAACAACTGGATGCTACAAGGGATTCCACTATGTGGATTTGAGATATACCTGTCTCAGCCTTCTTAGGAGCCGTGCGGTAGTCGCCCTTCCAGTGTCCCTTCTTGTCGTATCGGAAATATTTTCCTTTGGGCTTCGCCAGACCATTCTGCTTAGGAACCTGCAACTGCACCTGGCCCATCTTCACGGGCTTCTTAGACTTTCTTTTCTGAAACTTGTCTTTGGCTTTCAGAGAAGAATTATGCTCTACGTTCATGGATTGGGCTCCTGCCTTCATCCCGTCCTCTGCCGCCTGGAGCGCCGCTAGGAGCTCTGCGTTAGACATCTCCAACCGGTTAAGGTTAAAGTTGGTAACGAAGCACTCAAACGCTCCTGACAGAGACGCGAGAAAAATGTCAGTCTGGATCTCTGCATCCACGATGACATCGAAGGAACCAAGCTTGTTCACATAGCCAAACAATTTCAGCATATGATCCCGAACTAAAATCCCCTCTGCCATCTTTGTGGACACCAATTTATTGATGGTCAGGTAACGAGTTACCCGACTACGACCCTCGAACATTTTCTTTAGGTAGAGTATCATGTCTGAAGCAAAGGCCATGTCTTCGACTTGCTTCTGAAGGACGGTCTGCAAGGATGCCACTATGTAGCACTTGCACATCTCATCAGCATCTAGCCAGTCTTTCCATTCCTTCAACTGGGCCTCAGTTGCACTTGGTCCCGACATAGCCTGTTGAGGGGTACTTAGGGCAATTGTGTGTTTACCAACCCTTAGGACGAGCATCAGGTTACGCTTCTAGTCCTCATAGTTTGGTCCCGTAAGTTTGTTATCATTAAGTATGGAGGCAAGGGGGTCGAGCTTGGTCATAATTTTTGTAAACAATGGTTCAAAGCAAAATTAGGGTTTACTACAATCTATTTCATGGAATTTAGAAATAGATAATGTTTACTCCAGCCGCTATGTCTTCACTACCTCAAGTGGAGACATCCAGGAATCTAAATTCCCTGGGCTCGAGCACTGAGACTATCGGCCTTGAATTGAAGACAGCATCTCGGTGAGAGCATGCAACCGCTTCTACCAACGGGGTTTTTACGACCCACTCTTCATCAGAATTATCCATGGCAAATTGAAAGACCTCCCAGTCTCCTTTTGGCCAGCTTTATGTGACCCGCGTGCACAGCAACAACGGCTTCACACAAGCTTTCGGATGCTTCCCACAAATCTAGGTGGTATCCGCAGGGGGATTCATAGGCTCCCGCGGTGCAGGAAAAAACCGTCACCCACTGCCACCGGCATCCTCCATGTCCCGAAGGAAACCACTAGACGAACCAGCATGGAAGGAAACATAACTCTCACCCGGTAGAAATATCGAACTGCGTACCTCCCACCCAGATCCTTAGCCGGTTGATTGTGGAGGCCAGGGGCTCCCCTTTGGAGGGAACCTCTTACACATTCCTTCTTTTATGAGGTTTTATGCATATCTAGATAGGTCACGACCTCCTAGACTTAGACCCTGGTCTATCGTGCTCCCACTAGAATTACAAACCTTCCCGCAAAGCATTAGTATCTTTGGAAAATATCATAGTCCCTACCTCGAATACTCAACTTTCGCCTTTTTTGCAAGGATCACATTACATAGATTCCAAGGATCCCGATACTTTACTAGTTTGTCCACAATCCTAAGATCTAGAGCCTAGCCTAAGGTCAACGTGTAAAGGACTCCCACTAGAATGACGCCTCGTTCACAATTTGATGCCTGATGTCATAGTAGACCTCATCTCATAATAGGTTACGATGCTGGCCAAATAGGGACATTTGACAACCTCCGCCGGACCTCAACCTAATGGTGGCATAACCAAATCGTGATGAGTTCATACTACCATCAAACGTCATCTAGAAACGGGTATCACACAGTGAAATCCTAACCTAACTTGGTCACTAGGACCACGTGGGGAAAGGGCATCCCACTAGGGTTATCATATTTCTTATGGAGACATTAGTTATCTTTAAACAAATCTAACACTACGTCTATCTCGGTGCACAATACTTGGCTATCTGAACTACCACGAGGGCGGTTACCACCTTTCCTTTTAGCTAGCCACCGGATTCGCACGTGTTAGAACCATATAGAGGCACCGATGAATCCATAAGCTTAGTACTAACCCTAAGCCTGATCTAGAGACAAACTCACAAACAAGATAGATAATCATATTATCATCGGGATTCTCTAAACACTAAGAAAAGAGAATCAACAGAAATAACATCCAAACTGAATCCAGTCCAGGGTCCGACCCCTGAACCTGAATAGCACAGCCAAGATATCCTGCTCTTCCGTTCTGCACGATCTCTGACGACGATCCCCATCATCGCCAACGTGCACGCTTTCGCCGGGTCTTTGCACGCCATGGTACCGCTTGCCCGAACCGTGGATGTAGCATCATCTCCTTCTTCCTGTGACCGAAAAACTAACACGCTCCGAGCAAGTGCTCGTTCGTGTACAATTTTGCTAGAAAGAAAAGGAAACAATCCTAGAAACATGGCCAGGGAACCAAGGATGGTCAACCCCCACCCCCGCCCATCTAGAGCCTTAAAATCCACAAGCACAATAATAATCAATGCAAAAATAAATCCGGGGTCCGACGCCCGGAGGCATGCAATCACAGATTACTATTTAGCGCGGCACATGCAAAAAGACGATACATAGCACAATCCATATACATGATCTACGCCGAACCCCGACGAAAACATATGCCATCATATATTCACATGATGTTTTCTCGAATTCATACATGAAACACACACCAAAGCGTGCTCTGATACCAATTGTTAAAATTGGATCCGCTTATCAGAGTCGCAGCGGAAGCAAAAGATAGATCCGAAGATCATATGATGTATGTTTTATTACAATTAATTCTACAAAACAATCTATATGTAAATCTATGATCTTAGCATATATACGGACACCCTAGAGGCATACTACGATCTACGGAAGACATGCATATATCTAATTAGATGTTTAGAATCATCATACCTTATGGATCTATGATCCGGAGATGACGGAACGATAAAAAACCGCACTTGAATCGCAAGGGAAACTGTCGGATAGTACCTTGTCCTTTGCGAATTGAGGAATCCTCGAAATCCCGTCTTTGAGTGCAAGGATTACGAGCCGACGGAGGAATTCATTACGAAGATGATGGCTAGCCGCGAGATTTCCTCCTTCTCTTTTTCTCTTCTTCCTTCTTCTTCCTTTCTCTTTCTTCTTCCTTTTTCTTCCTTGGCTTAACCACAAAAAGAGGGAGAGAGGGAGAGGGGCGGATTTTCTAGAGAGGGGGAAGCATAGGGCCAGCCTCTCCCCTCTCTATTCCCTTTATAGGGCCGATCTCCTAGTGCTACAAGCAGCCTAGGTCCGGATCCTAGAGGATAGGGATGAGGGCGGTTTTCAGGATTTCCAAGTGTCTATCGTGAAGCCTGGATGAAAACGCCCTTCACGAAAAGTGAAAAACTGAAAGAGAGACTAAGTGAGGTGCGCTACTCGGAATCGAGTTCCGTCAGCGCCTATGAGCTCTTAGAATTATTCCTCTCATTCTAAGATCCATATTCAATGTGTTCTGAGCCATATTTCAGTATTTACCAAAATACCCCTATAGCCCGTAACACATGTGAATTAGGTTCTTAGGCTCCGGGCTTGCGCTCTATTGTGCTAATTCGCATCCAACGTATCCAACCAGGTCGGGGAACAATTCCTATACGCAACGACAGGGTGGAACCTTCAGGGTTCGGGATCTCTAGCTCCAACTGGATCCCTAATTAACTGTTCCGGTGACACACCGAAAGTTCCGTTAATCAGCCCTAATCCGATTAACCCGTGTAGCCACCCAGAGTGCGACGTGAGTTGAACTCTAGTGATCCTAAAATTATGTTACTCTCTCGTAACCCTGTTCTTTACTATACTCCGATAATCTTCAGTCCCTTCTATTACTGGTGCCATGATACGACTCGGGCGGTGAGGAGCACCGTCAGATCCCGATCGATCATCTAACTAGGGTTTGATGACTTGTCATCTATAACACCACACACCTTCTGGTGCTATGCCTAGCATCCGGAACATCGTCAGTCATACTGACAACCACCAGGCCTGGGTTAACTGTGTGGACAGATTAACTCATCAAAACGCACCCATCCAACACTGGACGTCGGATAACCTGTAGGGATTACATGTCACTCAAGCGCCAACCGGGTAACCCAACGTACCGTGGTATTGGACTATGGAAGGTCCGCACACGTTGGCACATCAAAGCACCACATAACGGGTTGGCCCAGTGTACATAGTCTCTCAGGGTTAAGGATATATTATCTATAGTAGTAAGACAGTTTATGCACCAGTGTCTAAATCACTGAACTGTGCACCGTCTTGGTTCCTGTTCAACACTATCATCGTGCTTGGTCAGGTGAATGAGAATCCCACGTTCCCGTGGTAGAGACTTCACCACATCCTCTACCTGCCAACAACTTGTTCTCGATAAAACAACTGACATCACCTAAGCTGTGAACTAGTTCTAGGTCTACACAGAACTGGTCCACTGGTTCTCCCAAGCATGGATCCACCATGCGCCTCAGTGGCCTACTGTGTTCCCTAGGGTCCTTTTATTATATGAGTATTATCATATACCAGAGTAGTATTCTAATTAAAGCAATAACCAAAGTCATCTTTATTAATGTTAATACATAAAATCCACGCTAAGGACACACGAGCTACAACACTATGGTCATTAAGTGCTACTAAAATATTGTTGGCTTAGGCTCTGATTGGCCGAGCCGAGAATTTATGTGTCATCGGACATCGATCTACTGGCACACAAAATGATGTCCCTAGGGCATTGTCTCGGTTGGTCGACATTGCCAATGCTAGAAGTCTTTTTAGGGTTCAATGACGCTATTCTGACAAAACGATCTTAACCGCATCGGACGATGGCAAAATCGGCAAAGCCGATCACGGTCGGGCTTAGGTGTTGAAGGTCGATATCGTGCGCAAATGGCTATGCTAGGTGGTTTGGCCCGCATCGGTATCATCAACTTGATACGAGCGTGACCCAAGGAGATCGGGCCCGCTAACCACGAGTGTGGGCCCAAAGGGCTTGATCGATATCATGGGGAGGTCGGGGTTGGTGTGCCAAGCCACAACTTGGCGTTGCCGGCTATCCAATCGCCGGATTTTTGCCCGGCTCGAGTAAGGTTTGATCGATGGCGTGCACTAGGCTACGCCGAGGCGAGGTTTGCCCTATGTCGGCTCTAGGCCGATTGCATAGCCGGCGACCACCTGGCCGGCCGGCAATGGCTGCCCCAATAGCGACCCAAGGGTGGTCGGATGCCACCGGGTGTTTGGCCGGGCTTGGTCGGGCGCCTTTGGTTGTACAACTGCCGGCTACCGGACCGGCAGCCATGGCTGCAACCACAGCAAAGACCACGGGGGTGGGGTCGTAGGGTCCACACAAAAAAATACCGCCGGCACCTGGTCGGCTTCGCCGGCTGCATAGCCACCGGCTACATGGCCGATGGCCATGGCCACGAAGGTCGATCACCACAGGGAGGGCTGATCTGGTCCGCACCACAAGGAAAAGAGAAGGCTGACCATTTAGTTGGGGGAAAAAGTCAACAGCAGCTCGGGCTACAGCTCCTTCTCCGACACCGGCTGTTGTTCCTCTCTGGTCGGTCGGCCTTCTCCGGCGCCAGCGTGGCTCTCCTCTTGCCGCGCGCGCAGTACACCACAAAGAGGAGGAGAGAGGGGCAGATCTGGAGGGGGAAGAGGGAGAGATTGGAGTGGCTTAAGGGAGTCGGGTCCGGGTTTAAAAAAGGGGGAAGGTGGCGGCGGCCGGCGGGATTCGAGGCGGCGGCCGGCTGCTCGGCGGGAATCCGGGATGAGGGGGCGGCGGCCGGCAGGATTCGCGGCTTGGGAAGAGGGGTGACAGAAAAAGGGGGGCGGCTCGTACGCCGGTTAGATCGGGTCGGGTTTTGGGGAGAGAGAGGGTCGGGTGAGAGGGAGGAGGTGAGATCCGAAAGAGGGGGAGGGAGGGATCCGAGAGAGAGTGAGATCGGGTGAGAGGGAGAGAGGTCTGATGTGAGAGAGAGAGAGAGAGAGAGAGAGAGAGATCTGAGAGAAGAGAGAGATTGGAGAGATGAGAGAGAAGAGAGATAGAGAGAGAAAGAGAGAGAGAGGCTGGGTGAGTTTGGGGTCGGGTTTTGGGTTTGGGCTGGGGTAGTGGGTTGGGTAGGGTAGTGGGTTGGGTTTTGGGTTTTTGTTTTGTTTTGTTTTGTTTTTTTTTGTCGAGCCGACTCGCACTCGACTCGAGTCGTCACGGGAACCTCGCCGGATCTGATAGACCCGGCACAATATTATATAATAAAATAAAATAAATAATAATAATAAAAATATCTTTCGTGCCTCGCCTCGATGCACGTGCTTACGCGCTCATGTAACCACACCTCAGTTGCAGCCCTGCGACTCATATCCGGGACCCACTGTCTGGTCCCGTCCAAGCACAACCAGTAGCATCACATTGAATATAAAAAAAATCTGGATTGTTCTGGCGAAATCACTCTGGAATGCCGATCGTTACATTAGACATGTTATTCAGACCATTAACCACATCCCAATCCTTTACTCATTACAAACGCTTGATAGGTACTTGCTGAACTAAATGAGATCCACTAGATAATTGAGATAAATGATTTTAATGAAAGGGACGAGTTATTGTAGTATTACTCCTCGTTTCCTTGAGCATTCGTATCGAGAGCATTGTTATGTGCAATGCATGTGAGCACAATCTTATCATCTACTTTCAAAAAGTACTGTAAATTGGCTCTATAAAATGAGTGGGCCATGGAGGAGCAATTAATTTTGGGAGGTAAAGTCTAATTAATGAAATATGGGGGGTAAAGTCTAATTCAGAGTAAAATTTGGGGGGTAAAGTCAAAATAGCCCATAATTTTATTAATTATATGTTTGAACCGATCTTTTTTTTCTTCAGTGATTGTTTCATTGAAAAATCCCATCACCGGCCCATTAAGGTTTGACATTGAAAACATTAGTCGGTCAATGCGTTCCAACTAGTCTTCCAACACCTCCCAGTTGTGACGAAGATTCCGAAACACGTGTCTGAAATACTTTTCGTGATCCGTGCTGATTGGGCCGTGTGGCTCGTGTGCCGGTCCGCCTAATTGGTCCTCAGTAGGGTTGGAATGTCCTACGGTTCCAGCAAACTACAGTTGAAAACGGTAGCCGACTGATGCATGCCATATGTCACTAGCGGCGACCGATGGCAGTGTACACGACTGGTGAATCGCACTCAGTCCAACAGTTACGATGCCGTTATTGCCACATCGCATGCATCCGCGGGCTATAGTTTGTTAGAACCGTAGGAGATCAGCAATGCTCTCTAACAAACCCTATCACCAAAATACATGGCATCTTTTGATTGGCAGAATTATGGGCCATGGGATGATCCCAACAGGGATGCCACCACCACCCGCCGTGTCGGCCACGACCGGGGGTGGTGAATGGTGGCCGATGGGATGGTCTGTGGGCCAATGACGACCGATGGTGGTCGTCGATGAGTCACCGATGGTGGGCAGTGGCAGGCAGGTGGTGGGTGAGAGAGGTGTCTGGTGACGGCAATAGTAGGGGAGGCAATGGGGCATGTCGGGTCGGGTTCGTGTTGTGTCTAGTTTCAGGATGTGTCCAAACCCCTAGATCCAAAACCGATCCGTTTAACTAATCGTGTCTAGATCTTAAACCAGTACCCGACCCGTTTATAAATGGGTAGACCCGTTTACCACACGGGTTTATTCAGTTGACCCAATCCGACCCAATCCGACTCGACCCGACCTAACTCGATAGACCCGTTGATACTATATATTACAGTATCGGATTGCGGGTAGACCCGACCCGACACGACCCGTTGAATTTTAAACGGATCTTCCCGGGTCTACCGTGTCCAGACCCTAAACCCGGACCTGACCCGTTTATTAAACGGGTCTATCTTGTCGACCCGTTTACGACCCGAACCCGTTAACCCTGACCAGACCCGCTAACTTTGTGTCGGGTTCGAAATTGCCAGCTCTAGGCAGTAGGCTGTAGGGGTGGACATGGTCGGGTTTGGAGGTCTGACCGTGTTTGGACCAAGTTGCATTACGTTTGCCCAAATTGCCCAAGTTGCCCGAGAAACTTGTAGAGGGTTTGCCCGTGTTTGGACCATGGAAGTTCATCGGGTTCCTCGGGTTCGTCCGGACCGTTCACTAAAAAGTAAAGGATACATCCAATCTAAAATTTACACCGGTCAATATGGAGCTTTCTCTTACTCGAGCAAAAAATAATTCGGCACAAACCTTACAATGAAGAATATTACAAGTTTAACTTAATTGTAAAGGACATGTGCATTCCGTTATATATATATATATATATATATATATATATATATATATATATATATATATATATATATATATATATATATATATATATATATATATGGGGGCGGGGAGCCTGCACCCGGGGTGCAGCTTTAACGCTGCACCGCCCCCTTGTTTTACCTACCTAGAAGTTTTGGAATTGGATGAAATTTGGTGAGGGTGTTGTCTAGGGTAAGGTGATCATCCTCACAAATTTTCATCAAATTTCAAAACTTCTAGGGGGGTCAAATGATCGAAGCAAAATCAGCCATCCGCAGTCACCGTTAAAATCTGCAGATTTTGCTTCGACCATTTGACCCCCCTAGAAGTTTTGGAATTTGATGAAAATTTGTGAGGATGATCATCTTACCCTAGACAACACCCTCACCAAATTTCATCCAATTCCAAAACTTCTAGGTAGGTAAAACAAGGTTGAGGTGCAGCGTTGTTGCTGCACCCCGGGTGCAGGCTCCCCGCCCCCTATATATATATATAGAGAGAGAGAGAGAGAGAGAGGAATGGGATGCTGCCTATCAAAATAGTATTTTTTGCTGCTTTGAGACATTGTTTGACCATCCTAGAAGTTTTGGAATTTGATGAAATTTGGTGAGGGTGTTGTGTAGGGTAAGATGATCATCCTCACAAATTTTCATCAAATTCCAAAACTTCTAGGGGGTTCAAATGGTCGAAGCAAAATCAGTCGTCTGCAGTCACCGTTAAAATCTGCAGCCTTTTGCTTCGACCATTTGACCCTCTTAGAAGTTTTGGAATTTGATGAAAATTTGTGAGGATGATCATCTTACCCTAGACAACACCCTCACCAAATTTCATCAAATTCCAAAACTTCTAGGATGGTCAAACAATGTCTCAAAGCAGCAAAAATGTTGTTTTGATAGGCAGCATCCCATTCCTCATATATATATATATATATATATATATATATATATATATATATATATATATATATATATATATATATATATATATATATTCCTCGGGTTCTTCGGGTTGCTCGGATTGGTCATATGGGTGACCATGTTTGCCCAAATTCAAATTCGGGCAAAAAAATTTTACCCATGCCCATTCAAATTCTCAAATATTGTTGCCCGTGATTGTCCAAATTCAAAATTTGGTCGGGTTACTCGGGTTCGTTCAGACCAAGTCCCAGCCCTATTAGGCTGCGAGCCGGCTGGTGGTGGTGCCATCCCCCTTGGGTTTACCCACATGGAACATAGTTCCGCCAATCAGGAGATGCCACGTGTCAAGTTGGTGATGGGGGTTGGTTAATCAGTTGGACCTGGACCGAACCTGCGACCCCCATTCACTCATTTCGCTTTGTCCGATTTAAAGAGAATATCAGCCTTCGATGATTTGTTGAAGTCGGAAGGGGAGTTCAAACCCTCCCGTTCTCCCTTTCACAAACCCCCCTCCATTCGTTGAAGTTGGAAGGGTTTCGATCGAAACCATCCTCCAAAATCTCCGGTAATTCGACTTCCATTTCCCATTTGGGCTATGAGTTCCAATCCGATCCTCATTTTTTCCAGAAAGATTTGGAATTTTTCTCTCCTTCTCCCCTTCATTTTCTGTATTTTTTTTTACCAAAATCTGTTGATTGGGTCTCTCTGGTTGGGTTTCAATGTTCTGGTTGTTTCCCGGATCACATGAGTTTCCTTTGGATCTGTGTATCTAGATTCACTATCAATTCAAAACTATATGGATTTCGAGATCAAAATTGTTGAATTAAAAAAAAAATTTTTTTTGAAGAAAACAAACCATCTCTAACTCAAATATCTGAAAAGTTTTTGAAATCAAAGCATTCCATGGATGCCATGGTTGTCCTGATTTGATATGTTGTACAATTTTGATCTCTAACTCAAAATTTTCGTAGGCTTTTGATTTCTACATAAAATGGATTTTATTGCTTCTGATTCCCATGTTGAATCTGAGATCTAGTAGAGATGAACCAAGGTTTTTCTCTACCTTGAAGTAGTAGTAGGAGATGCCATGCCTTCCAAATCGCAGGATTGCGGTAAATCTGTTCCCTCATCGAGAGTGATCGATCGGCCTTTTTGTTTTCATCTTAGTGTTGTAGCATTCGTTGTGTTGCATATTCTGCTTGTTTGTGATGCTATTTATGATATGCTCTCAAAGTTTCATCCTGATGTTGAGAGCATAATGATTATCGAACATGGGGTTCATGTTGCCTTTCTTTCCCTATGAAGATTATGGGTAAATTACACTTTACCCCCTTGAAGTTTAGCTAAAAAACACTTAAACCCCTTGTAGTTTATTTTGTTCCAAATCGCTCCATAAAGTTTGAAATGTTAGCTGAATAACTCTTTTGTCAAGTACTTGACTTCCTCATTTGGTAATTTTTATCTGATCAAAACTGAATTGAAGGGGGGCAGAATGTAGTTTTTTAACTATAGGGGGGGTTAAGTGTTTTTGAGCTAAACTTCATGGGGGGAAAAGTGTAATTTACCCTTATCTTATTCGCTTCAGCATTTTATCCACTTTTACGTTTAATAGATGTGAAGCATGTATAAGCCTCTTGTTGTAGTTATTAAGGGGTGTTTGGTACGTGGAACACCTGTTCCCCTAATCCTGTTCCAGAAGGGGTTATTACCGTCAATTACTATTTCTAATGCAATTTGATGGTCTAGCATTCCGGTTGGTATAGAAACAGCCGGAGTGACAATTTTTAGTTCCCAAATCCTTCATTCCACTGGAACAATCACTAGCCGTTATTTTCAAAGAATGGAAATGGATTGTTCCGGAATGATGCCAAACACCCCCTAAGTTGTCATATTGCTCTTTTTTTTTCCTTTTCTTTTGATTGTGACCATAGATATAGTTGAGAGATTATTTTTTGTGAGCCATGTTGATAGAGGAATACCTTTGTGCCTTTTCTTTAGTATTTGAATTATTTTCCTTTGAGAGGACATTGTTGGGTCTCAAATGATGATCAGATTCACCTATTTAAAGTCACGGAAAAAAAAAATCGAATGTGGTTTTCTGTTATGTCATAGTGGTTTTCAGCTTGCTTAAACCTCAAACAAAACATGGAATCAATTTTCTTTCTCACACTGGAATGTAGAGCTGTTTACTGATTGTATTCTTTACTTCTTTATATCCTTTATGCTCTGGTGAAAGGCTCACATTGTTGCATGTAGATATTATCTTAGCTTTTAAAGTGATCCAGCTGGTGGGTGCTAAATGATATGCCTTGCTCTTCCCTAAATGTTCCTGATCAATTCTTAGTTACTGATTGGACTTTGCTTGTTTCCATGGATCAAAATGTGGATTTCAATTCGAGCATTGTAGCAGAGCAATTCCCAAGGCTGGACGTCATCAATGTTGTCAAATTTTTTGTTATGTGATAGAATGTTGTCAAATAATCTTACATTCGATAAATTCCTTGTAGATCGAAAGACTGAAGACCGTTAGATGTGTTCTCTGTGATAGGTTCCTTATATCATATAGCTCTCAATTAATAAAGAGTGGCATGGATTTAGATTAAATAGTCAGGGAAAGTTAGCAGGGCTTGCATCATCTTCTGGAGTTGTATGAGTCTCACCTTGCGCTATACTTCTAATGAGGCATAGATGGGGCTGTATCTGGTTGAGCGAGTAAGGCAATTTCTCCTTGATAATGTTTCTTTCAGAGTTGATGACATCACTTTCCCTTCTTTTTACAATTTTTATACTCTGAGAGGAGGCTTCACTGAATGCCTTTTATTCAATGTTAGTATTAGTAAAGCTGGTTAATTGGTATATTTAGCAGTCGTTCATAGACAACATAACCGCCCTTTCCCTCAATGGTTGCGGTTTGGTGCTTTCAGAAATTAGACTGTTACGGTGTGTGTGGCTTTTAAAGCCATCCAACAAATTCTGTTGGGTTGAGAACCAAGTCCTGGTATGACTCAGATTCTTGTCCCCATCCCAACCATGGTGTATAAAAGAGAGGCCTGCATCTCAAGAAGCACATTCAATAAAACTGCAGATTCCTGGGCCTTTAGTTAGGAGATTTGAACCTCCTTTGCAATGGTGGAATTTTTTTGTAGTATGAGAGGTGTTGTTGCTGTCCCCATTTGGTCTTTCACTGTGTTTGATTTCTTCCTTTCATTTCTCTACTAAAAAGAACATTGGAAACTATTAGATTTTCACCATGTTTGATTTCTTCCTTTCATTTCCCTGCTAAAAGGACAACAAAAAGTAAGTGGCATGGAAAGAATTTATGCAGAAATGAATTTCTGCAAGAGTTGTTTCCTTTATCTTATTTCCCTGGAAACCAAAAGAACAGACCCTTTACGGGCATTGGAAACTATTAGATTTTCACCATTTGGTCTTTCACCAAGTCCTGGTATGACTCAGATTCTTGTCCCCATCCCAACCATGGTGTATAAAAGAGAGGCCTGCATCTCAAGAAGCACATTCAATAAAACTGCAGATTCCTGGGCCTTTAGTTAGGAGATTTGAACCTCCTTTGCAATGGTGGAATTTTTTGTAGTATGAGAGGTGTTGTTGCTGTCCCCATTTGGTCTTTCACTGTGTTTGATTTCTTCCTTTCATTTCTCTACTAAAAAGAACATTGGAAACTATTAGATTTTCACCATGTTTGATTTCTTCCTTTCATTTCCCTGCTAAAAGGACAACAAAAAGTAAGTGGCATGGAAAGAATTTATGCAGAAATGAATTTCTGCAAGAGTTGTTTCCTTTATCTTATTTCCCTGGAAACCAAAAGAACAGACCCTTTACGGGCATTGTATTCAAAAGAAGTAAGATTTAGTAAAGTAAATAGATAAAGTGATGTAACTGTAACAATAACTACAAGTAACATCCAATCTCATGTAGTTGTTTGTATTCAGCAGTAAAGTAAATTGAAATTTTATTTTATTTTACAAAAACATGTTTGTTTTCACTGGTAAAGTAAACTACAAGCATGGTTTTAAATCTCGGCTGGTACCGGTATGCACCGGCCGGTACGTACTGATTTCGACTGAGTTGAGGTGATACAGCCCCCCTGGGACCGAAATCACCCCTGTACCGACCGGTACCAACCGGTACTAGTCGAGTCAGGGTGGTATTGGTTGGTACGCACCAGTACCGACTGATATGGGACCTAGCAGAGAGATTGAGTGGGGAGGGGGGGTTTGAATGTGGGGTGTTTTTTTTTTGTTTTTTTCCTATGCTTTCTCCCTCCATATGCACAAGTGGGGTGGCTGTGGCATGTGGACTTTGTTTAGTGTATTTGGGCCATGGGGGGAGGGTTTAGAGACTGTACCCATATCTTCTCACCACCACAACACCATAAAGAAATAAAAGAAAAGAAAGAAAGGAGAGAGCCTAAAACCCTAAATCCTAATCCCTAAGCCGTAACCTAAACCCTAAACCCAAATACCCTAAAACCCTAAACCTAAACCCTAAACCCAATTACTCTAAAACCATTAACCCTAAATCCAAATACCCTAAAAACTAAAAACTAAACCCTAAACCCTTAATCCATATACTCTAAAACCCCAACTATAAACCCTTAAACCCTAAATGGCCTAGACCTAAACCTTAAACCCAAATACCTTAAAACCCTAGCCATAAACCTCTAAACCCTAATGGGCCTAAACCTAAACCCTAACAAGTTACCCAATTCCCCTAACTAAAACACTAAACCTAATTATCCCAACCCTAAATCCAATCCAATTACCTTAAAGCTCTAAACCCAAAAAGTTTTATTTTAATTTTAATTTTTTTCTTAATGTTTAAGAGTTTCTTAAGTCTCTCTAGTCGACAATCTAAATCCACTTTAAATCTAACTATCTAAGTATCTAAAAACTAAATCTCCTAACCCTAAAATTCCTAAAACTAATCCTAAAGTGTTCTAAGAATTATTTCTATATTTTTAGTTTTTTGTTGAATTTTTAAATTTTTTTATGAATATTTGACAAATTTTAAGAAAGGACCGGTACCGGTTCAATTGGAATCGCCGAAACCGGCCGAAACGGCTGGTACGAACAGGCCAGACTCCTGTCGGTACCGGTACCTGAGTTTTAAACTCTTCTTCCCTATGTTAGGGTTTTTATATGGGATTTTGTTTGTTGCAATTTGCAAACGACATATCCAAGACAAAATATCTCCAACCCCCAACCCCCCCCCCCCCAAAAAAAAAAAAAAAAAAAAGAAAAAAAAGGAAAAAAAAAGAGAACTTGATGAGATTCAGGAGAGAGAGAGAGAGAGAGAGAGAGAGAGAGAGAGAGAGAGAGAGAGAGAGAGAGAGAGAGAGAGAGATGGCTGTCGATCTTCCTACTAGCAATTGAGCACCAAAACCCAACAAAGTAACAACCCACGCAACAGCCCCACGTGATCGAAGTCAATGTAAATCATAAAGGAGGTTAGTAGTAACAGTTACGAGTTACTTGGATTTTTTAAAGTAACTCAAAACCACTACTAGTAAATACAAAGTTATGGCTTGGGGTTTACTTTACTATCTCAAATGTGAAAACAAACAACGAGACGTAACATTTTCGGGTCAGTTACTTTACTAGAACTTACTTTGACCGAATTCAAACATGCCCTAAAGATCCAGAATAAATAAACTAGGGTTTCTTGAATGAGAGAATTTTGAGTGTTTATTCATATTCATTTATTGATTCTTTTGTGGAGGTATGTTTCTGATGACTTCTTGGTTTTGAATCTTTTGATCGAAGTATGGGTGTTTGACTTTCTATTTATTTCCACTTTGAGTGAAACCTGAATGATGTTGAAGTTTTTAAATCGATTGAGTGCCCAATTAGACTGTTTCGATCTAAATTTTCTAGCAATAGATTTTGTGGAGCCCTCATCTGCTGATTAGGGAGTTGATATAGAAGTTCTCTCATTCCGGGTAATCACAAAGTTGTTGGAATAGTTTGTAGTTTGGAAACCTTGTGTGATTTTCTTTTCTTTCATAATTATCCCTTCTTTCAAATTGGCCATATGTTGGAGACTGTAAAAGGGTTGCACCTTATTCTAAGCTAGACTTTTGATGTTATTTGTTCATGTCAATTTATTTTGTTTTTGTCCTTTCGAGGATGTAGGTCAAGCTTGGCTTTGTTGGATGACAAGGTCTGCAAGGTGGAAAGATGAGTAACCGCTACTACGAGTATGAGAAGTCTGCCCCAGGTACATAGTCAGATGATGTTTCATGCCATATGGATGCTTTTCATTCATAATTGTCTTATAATGTTTGTTTTTTTTCGTAAATCAATGGCGAAATATTTTTGATAATTCAAAATTTGGGAGGTAACTTTGGAATTAATATTGTGATAGCCCCACTACAGTCGAAGGTATGCTTCACAGGTCCAATTTGACCGGGCAGGATGTGGAACTAACTATGTTAAATAGAGGCTAAGCTTTGTTGTGAAAAGCATTGAGCATGACCTAGCCTTCTCACTAGAACAAGGCCTACTAATCATATATGCACAAGGTTTATATGATGGTGATCACCATGTTAAAAGTATTATAGCAGTGTGATTATGCGAGTCTGTAGAGAAAGTCTTAATGGATCAATGATATGTGCACATAGAACAAGATGCAAACCCGGTATGGAGAATCTATTGTCTCAAACAAAGAGATAAAGTAAATCTAATAAGAGATGTTTACATGGTTTCACAAATGCATATATCCATAGGGTGAGCAAGAGAAAAATTCTACTACTATGTGATAAATTACAAATTACAAGCATGAACCAAATTATTGGCTCTTCTCTGACCTTTCCTTCTCTAGCTCCCTAGAACACGACTCTTTATAGTGTTTTTTTTTCCTCCACCCTCGCGATAAAACCCTAGAGAAACCCACATAATAGGTCTCTCAATAGTACCAAATATAACATCTCCTTATACCTAATTTCCACGAGCCATGCATTGATGGGTTTTCCCCCAAAATAAGTATTCCGAGCCCTCTATCTAATATAGATGTCAATTTTAACCACTCAATTCCATGGTCAAGCCGAGTGTGTGAGAAGTCAAGCCATATATAAGGGAGTCGTTTTCTCTATTCAAAAGTCCGAGAAAAACCAGTCGAGAATCTTCCTCTTATGTTCTATCCATTACAAATGAAAACCTTATGCAACTTGCCCTTTTAGGATATGAACATAGCAAGACACAATAACATTTCCATTTTGGATTGTTCTGTCCTCCTCCTTGATGTGCATGCTTTCTTTTTATTCACACCCTACCCCAAGATCCTCTGCCATGAGTAACTTTGAAGATTAGTAAAGTCTACGAAGATGTTCAACCTTGACTGTGGTCACCAACTTAGTCATTATGCTATTACATTATCCTTCTTAAATTTCTCGAAAAAACCTCACTATTGTTCTCATCACTGAACTTCCTTGACCTGTGATGTGATACTGAATGCCCGTGTTTTTTCTTGCTTGATGCATCTGATTAACACCCCAAATTCCACAAAAGATGCTCACCTTGTCTTGTATAACGCAAGCACACCAACTTAGCCTGCAATCAAACTGCTTCCCTAGCTAGCTGCTTCGACGTAGTTGACAAGGTTTCAATAGTCAATTAGTTGTAATATGGGCTACCAAGTGATCCTTCCACCACCTAAGCTAAACATATTATATCGACTATAGGATATGGTTATCAACAACAACAAATCAACTAGTTAATCATGCAAATATGCAAATGCAAGTAAACAACAAAGCAACTACCCGATAAAGTAACATACTAAGTTACTAACATCATTATAAGTTGATAACGACATCCTAAAAGAAAATATTACAAAATTAAGATGTCCATTGTCCAATAGTCACTAATCAAAATAGAAACTAAACATCCATCATGTCATCGATTGCATCCAATGCCAAACTTTCATCATCATTTCTTGCTTCATTTTCTGCATCCTCTATGAATTTAATGTTATCGGACTCATCATCGGAAGAAAGTTGAATTTCAATATCATCGGACTCATCATCGATACATAGTCACAAAGTTCGGTAAAAAAAAAAAAACGAGTTTTAACATGTTTTTTCAATTAAAACACCAAAAAAATGGCAATTTTGGTAACCTGTAAAAATCGGAAAAAGGCAACAAATCGGCTGCCCATTAAGTCGCGTTTTAAACACGTTTTTTTTTCAAAAAAACGCCGAACTTTGTGACTATGCTCTCAGCTACCCCATTCTGCGCAATTGTATAAGAACACGACTGCTGTGGAAGAGTACCATAAGAGAAGATGTTACGGAACTCAGAGGTAAGATACTCACGAGAACCATTGGAGCGAAAAACTTTAATCTGCTCGCCATATTGGTAAAATCGCGATAAGCCTGACAAATATCAGATCAACGACGCAAGATGAACACCCAAGTGAAACAAAAGAAATTGACGTAGGCGACCCAACCTTAACATGACGATCGAGACAGCTGAAACCTTCTTCAGATTTTGCACGCTGATTGAGGTGATTGGCCACATAGATTATTAGCTTATTAAAAACTTCATTCCGTTATGTTCGTTTTGGTTCTTGTTTTGTGTAATTCGGACTCTTGGTTATGGAGATATGATCGTTTTAATTTCGTGTTAACTTTGGTGCGGGGTTGTCGCACCCGGTTAATAATTGGGCTAACCCGTCATTAAGTCGTGAGCCAAGTTAAATATTTTCAGTGTTTTTAATGTGGTGCGTTGAATCTCTGCAGGTCAACCGATGGACGAGATCAAAGGAACCACAAGGGACGCCCACAAGAGCCCCAACCGAACCCTAGCCGTCAACGCACCTTGCGGATGCGGCACGCATCCCGAGGACACTGTACGGGCCCCTTTTCCTTGTGAAGAGATCGCGACCTCCCCTCTCTCCTGTTCTCTTATTTCTTCTTCTCGTTTTCTCTCTTTTGCCCCTTCTATTTTTGGGCCAATCTCATGGCCAATGTTCAAAATCTCGAGAAATATCGTGAAATTTCGCGAAATATCTCGTTTTTTTGAAACCTCGGCACGAAATCCCGCCTGCGGTTTCGAGCGAAATAGAAATCACATATAAATCGCGATATTTCGCGAGATATCGTGCGAAATGTAAAGTCTGCGAAATATCGCGAAATATCGGTCAGACAGATGGGTCCCGCATCACGTGCTGTGCAGAGCGCGACCGAACGAAAGCCGGTTGACCGCAATATTTCGCGAAATATCGCGCGAAATTGAAAGAAACGCGAGAGATCGCGAAATCTCGAGCCGACAGCTGGGGCGCCACCCACGTGGGGCGGCCGAGAGCGACAGACGGTTGTCGTTTTCGGGGCGATATTTCGCGAAATATCGTGCGATATTTCGCGGTTTATTAGGGATTTTCACAATATTTCGTCCGGCCTGTCGCTTTCGAGACAGCTGGGGTCCACCCACGTGGGCCGGCCGAAAGTAACTGGCCCATTTCAAATGACATGCGATATTTCGCGATTCTCTGCGAGCTTTTCACGATATCTAAACGAAATATCACGATATTTCGTGATATCTGGGCGAAATCTCTTTCCATCAAATCACAATATTTCCACACTGTCGAAATATTTCCACGAAATATTTTCATTTTCCAGAAGGTCGAAATATTGGCCGAAATGGAAATTTCGAACCTTGCTCATGGCATCTTCCCATCTAATAAAAGGTAATGCAATCGTAGCCAAGAGGATGATCAGATTTTGTGAAGAAACTCTAAAGGAGAGCTCTTCTATTTGTCTACTCCATATTTCGACTAGCTTCTACCTTGATCCATCTTCTAATCAACCTTCTACCACTCCGCTGCTTCAATCTACCCACTACAAGTGCAATCTTGCACTTAAATCGTTCCTCTATCTTCTTATCCCCCTCTTCTTATTCCCGATGTCTACCCCTCCACGCCTTCATCCGTTACGTGGATTCCGGGCGTAGATTCCTCGCAAGATTCGGCATTCCTCGGAGTACCTCGACGACCATCTACACGAATCAGGGCAGTGATCTTCGTTTCAGCTAGGCTATTTCCTTGTGGTATCCTGAGATCTCCTTTATCGTTTGACTTGAGCAGACCTTCGCTTTGGTATGATTCTGAATGATTTAAATTCATGTACGCTTGCTGTGATTAAACATTAATAGTGCATATTTTAAAGTTAGCAAGTGGGTAAAATTAGTTTTAACATCTATGATGATTTGTGGGTTGCAGGAGGATTGTTCTGGAAGTTATCACTGTTGAAATCATCTTTTCTCGTGCTCGAAACTCGTCAATTTAAGTTTTAAATCCATCCAGTATACTTTCCATAATCAATTGAACCGTGTTATCCATTCCATGGTATTTAAGCACACACAAGGTTGCATTAGAAATCATTAATAAAACTGACATAATTTAATAAACCAGAAAGAGATACAACGGGAGTAGGTCCCCAGATGTCCGAGTGAACGAGATTAAAAATACAAGATGACTTGGACTCATGTAAGGGAAATGGCTGAGCATGGTGCTTGGCCAAGTTACAACTGACACATGGAGTTGGTGGAGTAAAAAATAGATCACAAAGGGATCCGGACTGAAAGATAGGACGGAGATGCGTAGTTGAAGGATGTCCCTAGCGATGATGCCAAAGACTGGAAACCGCACAAGTGGTAACAGTAGTGAAGGCTGCCGTGAGTGACACATGGAGATGCCTCAGGTAGTAGAGACCCCCCACCGTAGGTCCAATGTCAATCGTCCTGCCCTTTCGAGGATCCTACACAAGACAAGACGAGGAAGCGAAGGTGGTAATAAAACCCAAGTCAACAAGTCGACTAATAGAAATCAAATTTATTGACAAGGAATGAGCAAGAAACACGCCAGGTAGAGAAAGACGACCATTGGGGTCAGAAGAGGTGGCAATAGTCCCTTGGCAAGAAATTGGTAAGGGGGAATCATTAGCAGTGCAAAGCTTGAGCTTAGGAGGAACACGACCACGAGCAGTGGGAGCGGAAGCGTCAGAAGTCAAGTGTTGTGAAGTACCCGAGTCTAGGATCTAGGTGGCAGAGGTAGTACCAGTAGGAGGCGAGTTCTGTTGTAGAGTAAGAGTTCACTGAAGTTGCTGAACCTGGGCAGCAAGCTAAAAGAAATTAGAATTTGAGGTGGTCGGAGTCGTAGCATGTGGCATCTGACCAAGGTTCCTTAGATACTGATAGCAAGAGTGGCAACATGCCATACGAGGAGAAACGAGGGCAACCGACTATCTAAAGAAGCCTAAATAAGGACTGAACCAGCCTCTTTGCTTTTATAGTGTGTTGAGTTAATCTCAGAACTCCAAATTCTTATTATTAAGTACTTAGTTTCACTTTTGTTTGGTCTTCAAATTCATGTAATTGAGAGCTATTTCAATTTGGATAGTTCTCTGGCCTACTTTGAAGTGAAATGGCAACCGACTCCTTGCTCTAAGTCACTAGAAGGACCGCCCCTCTTGTGAACCCTTTCACTTGGACTACCATAGTAGTTCAAGTAAAAGGTGAAACCATCCCCATTTGCTACTTGGAATACTACACTAGTCCCAAGTAAAACTCCTGTTTAGTGGTGGAAGTTGGCGGGGAATTCTTGTACTATATAAAAGCACATACGGCCATCAACTTTCATCAATCAAATCATGCATATCTTTGTTGGTATTGCCTTGGTGTGATGCGTGAGTTTCTTGGTGCGATACCTAGGAGACACTAAGGTGTGGTGTGTCTTGGTGCCCCGCTAGAAGTGCGAGTCTTTTGGTATTTATCTTGTCATTATCTCTTTTTACTTGCTGTTTTTACTGAATTTCTGCATTACAGCATTAGTACTTTAGATTTCTGTATCTATACAAGTTCATGTTTGTAGACTTTGTATTCTTGAATAATCTAGAAAGCCTAGATTGACACCAAAACTTCATATAATTCTTTCCAAACCAAGAAATTTTGCAACCAAATTTATATTTCAGCAAGCATATATTTTATGATTTCCTTCATGCACCCATAACTGTTCTTAAAATTATTTTCAGATTCCCAACCTATTTGATAGTTGACTTCCTCTAGTATACTTCTATTGCATCTTTGATCACTTATCTAGGGTAATCTCCTATCAATTTCACATCTGATCTTCTCTATTTCCTAAAAGTCCCAAATCTCATGCAAATTCCCAAATCCACCAAGTCCATTCCTCTCCTGCACCAATAAGTACGACCGCCTTATTGTTTTTGTGAACCACGACCGCCTAATTGTTGCGACAATTTATCTATCTTATATGTCCCACTATACATTCTTTATTTTTGTCTTGGTTGGTGGACTCCCTAAGTTTATTGACCTTTGGTTGTTGATTCATCCTTTGGTCGTTGATTCATCAAGCTTCCATTTGACTGACTTGACTTACAAAAATTATTTAGTCCTCTAGGACAACTGGATGCGTTGCTTTTTTGGAAGATAAGCTATCAAAACACCCCATCTAGAATAGAAATATTAAGATGGGGGTAGAAAATGATGAAGAAGGGCTTACAATACGTATCGAATCAATTAAGAAGGGATCATTGGTCATGGTCATATAATGTTTCTATTCTAGATGTTTAATTTAGCATCTCTATTCATAGTTCTGATGGTGCTTTTGCAAGTCTTATTCTAAAACACCTAATTTACTTGAGATGTTTAGTCTTGTTCTGGAGCCTATGGTGTTAATAGCAAATTAGCAATGCTTAAAAAGGGTTGATGCATATGGCAAGTTGTTTAGACTCTCGTAAGCTTTCAAGTGTAAGGCATAGCCGCATAAGTTTGTAAATTTGTAATCTGCTAAAATATTAAAATTTATATGATTGTTAAAAATGCGAAAAAAAAAGTAAGGTCTGGATTTAATCACCATAGTTTGTTGAATAAAGATCCGATTTTCCAAATTTGCACAAATGTTAAATTGAATATAATGTAAGTTGCCAGCTTTGATTTAAGATAACCATGTCTTGTATTTGGCTCAACCATGAAGTATACCACAACATACCCTTATCAAAATTTTATGTCCAACTATGATAATGATAGGCTATCCCTCTCTTTTACAAGGGGAAAATCTATATGCTCCTTGGGTCTTCCAACCTTTTAACAAAACTCCTTTTTGACTTTCATATCTACATTCTGACTACTATGGGAAGTTTTAAATTCTCAAAATTTTTTTTAGAACTTTCCCTTCATCTGAGCTTACCCTTTCCTCTTTTCTACCTAAATTGCTCTCTTGGACATAAATTATAGTCCTGATTCCTTCATAATTGATCCTTACTTTTTGTTCCAAGTTTTATGTTTCTTTTACTTTCCCTGTTTTATTGTTGTGACAAGTAAAAACCTAATTCTTATGCTTGTATAGAAGGGTTAAAATTAGGCGTAAATGTGTGTGCCTTACTTGAGTCTTCTGATACGAGGTGTATGCTTCCCAATCCATATAGACTCCTAACAACCCAAGGCACGGATTGTAGGGATTTCGGTTTCCTAAAGCCCGAGTACGTGGCAGGTGCTAATAGCTAGGGCCACCGATATAATGTGTGATTTGTGTCCCACTCTTCTTAAGATACACAAATCTGGGTTTACCATATGAAGGCCTTTGGGGATGCTTAAGAATTTGGTCCAACTAGTACGGAATGCTCAAAAGTCAAAACTGTAGGAAATTACTAACATTCAAGGTTGTAGAGGGTTCAAGGCTTTCTTGGTGCCTCGTCTTGAGGCATAATGTGAGGTGAGCCACCAAACTGCTTCTTAAGTGATGGTAGAAATTTCTAATTCCTCATAGAATTTTTGCGAATTTTATATATGCAACCTTATAAGTATGATTTAATAAATGCAAGAACCTTAATTGATACCTGCATATGCATGTAGAGGGAAAAGGATGCGACTTCATGTAGACTGTTGTTGTGCTTCACAACTAATATACATTTAATCATTATCACTTAATTATATGCTTTAGCGAAATGTACATTATGTAACTATTGATTGTGTATTTTGTCTCGTTCTTATAACAGGTAATATGAAGAAGCTAAAGGAGCTATTGCTCAGAAGTGATAACTGCATCTGTGCAGATTGTGCTGCTCCAGATCCTAAATGGGCGTAAGTGCTAGTGTCTTATACTAATACACAACTTCATGATTCTAGAGTTTTAAATGTTGACACCATATATGAGAACCACCACAAACACTTAAGTTTGGTTTGACTATGGAGCTCAACTTCATATTGAGAAGGCTCCATTGAAGGACTGATCAGAGTTTTATATCCAATATGACCTTAAACCTCCCATGGATTGTGCCAAAATTGTTAGCACGTGCTAATTGACAGTGGTTGGTGTTATTTACCATTAGGAGTGTAAATCTGGCCATGCCCTAGAGTCAACGACCCGAGCCCAACTCGGCCTGAAAGGAAGCCCGAAAGCCTAGGCCGAAGCCCGATACAAATATTGTGTATATGTTATATATATAGACTGTATATAATAAACATTAAAGGAGTATAGTGCAGTGGTGAGAGTTCTTTAAATTGTTACGAGGTTCTATGTTCAAATCGACATACAAACTTGTGTTAATTTTTTATTAAAAAATCATCCGTTTTTAGTCCAAAACTACTCGAAATTCTGTATACATGTGTACATGGGCCGGGTCTGGGTTTAGACCCTTGGCCCGGCTCGACTTGACCTGACTCGACAAGCCCGACGAGCCCATCCGGGCTTGGTATCTCTAGGTTCGACCCTGCCCGACCCGACCCATTTTATACCCCTATCCACCGTAAGAGAGGAAGAGCAAGAGGAGGAGGTGAAGAAGAAACAAGTAACTTTATTTTTTTTCTATATGTTGTTATTTAGCTTGTACTTGGGCCTGACCCAATGGTTTACACACACACACACACACACATGGGAAAAGGTTTCCTAGAGCTGGGTGTAGCATCCTTGCTACACCCGAGTGGTGTTTGACCCCCTTATAGGTTTTAGAATTTGCTCATTTTTGGAGGATGTACTATCTATGAAAAGGTGATCATCCTCACAAAAAATCAACAAATTCTAAAACCTTTGGTGGCATCAATTATGCTAATCAAATTAACTGTTAAAATAGACGACCAACAAAATTTCTAGAATTTTTATAATCAACTAGTTTTAGAATTTATTGATTTTTTGTGAGGATGATGACATTGTCATAGATACAATATCCTCCAAAAATTAGCAAATTCTAAAATCTCTAGGGTTAGTGTCAAACACGATTGAGGGGCAGCATTCTTTGCTACACCTGGGTCCAAACTATCGGTCCCATATATATATATATATATATATATATATATATATATATATATATATATATATATATATATATATATATATATATATATATATATATATATATATATATATATATATATATATGATGGGATGCGGATGCTAAAGAAAACCCAAGTGCTGAATTTAAAACATTTAAATATAGAATTCTGCACGTTTGATTCAATTTCAGCAAAGACTATTGATGCAGGCACCAATAAGGCACACTACAATCCTGAACCCTTTTAGGGTTTTCTTTGGTCAATGACTAGGTTTTATTTATCAATATAGCGACGTATAGATCAAAAGGACAGCAACCAGAAGTTATCTTATGCAGTTCTAAAGTTTATGCAATCAACATAAAGCAGGGTTAAGACTTAAAACAATTAAAGAGCGCAATACTATCACAAAAAAAACTGATTTCAGCACATAATAGGGTCAATCGCAGCAATAGATATGTAAATTGGACAATAGGCATGCAACAGATTTTATAAAAGAAAAGGGCTATGGATGCTTGCAGAGGTAACCGACAGACTAAATATATCAAATCAGATGATTAGGCACGTTATTAGGCTTCAACTATCAATGAAAAGACCGGTTATGGCTGCGATGCGGAGCGGAGGCAATGGAAATCGAATGAAAACTAAGCGGATGCGATGGGAGAATAAAGGAAAAGGATAGATACTGCCTGGGGTTTCCCGCCGTGGGTCGATTGCAAGGATGCGCCGATGATCCTGCACACGGAGTAAGGCCGGACGTCGGGAGAAGCCGGAACCTTCGGAAAACGAAGCCCAAAGCCTTCACGAGGCGAAGTCGTGGAATCGGCGAGGATCGGGGACACGAGTCTCGCCCGGAAGCACTCACGAAGAGGCACGAATTTCAGCAACTATCAAAATCTGATTTTTTCTTCTTCCTTCATCTTCTTGTAGAGTTAGGGTTTTGTTTCGATGGCTAGGATTAAAGACCAATTAGGGTTTGATGGTGGGGATTCAAAGGGTTAAAAAAGGCAATGAAAAGGGAGAAAAACAAGGGAGAGAAGAGAGAGAAGAGAGAGGACGGACGGTGGGGCCGGGGCTTCTTCCGCGCGGACAAGGAGGGGGGGGGGCGTTCGGTTCACGGGAAAGGAAGGGGAGGGGGTGCGGTAATGCATGGGAAGGCCTATTGGGCTTAAGATAAGCCCAATAACATTCTAATTGAAGCCCATAAGTGCCACGTCATCTAAATTATGTTATTTCGCCATCTAACCGTCGGTTTCGAGATCTAATCTCGTCCGTCGGTACCCCGCAAACACACGCACCCATAATTTTATTAATATAATGCTGCAATTCACCCGAGAAGACCCGGATTCAATCCGAAAAGCCCTCGGATGAGATCATGGACATCCCCCATGAATTGGGCAAAAACATAAATAAAACTGCATGCTGAAATAAGGCCAAAAACAGGGAAAAATGGCCAAAAACTGAAATAAACGACTAACAAGCCCCAAACGGCTAATGTCATCCAAACATAAAATAAAAACGACAGTAAATAAATGTCTCCGACGATAAACGGAAGATGCGGCGATAATCTGAAGGTGCTGATCAGGTCTTCATCAACTATCACCACAGATTATCATTCAATCATGCCCAAACTCATTTAATTTAACGAAGTAAATAAAACTGACAAGACAATGATCAATTTCAGATTTTAATAACGAATTCCAGCAATAACGGATGAACAATATCTTAAACATAAGCCAAAGTCTCAAAGATAAACTTAGATCTAAACGATAATAACCTAATGGATGAGATTCTCCAGAAAACCAAATATTTTGGAACCCTAACTGAAAATCAGCAATAAGACCGGTTGGAAAAGAAGAGTTATCACACGAAAGTATCGAAGGACGATTCAAACCGTGCTTTGGTCAATGCCGGCCGCTATCAGAGGCTCCGTTGTTGCAGATGAAGGGGCGGAAGAGGGGGGCGTGGTCCGGAAGAGAAGGATGAAGAAGCCGAGACGAGTTGATCTTTGAAGATGAAGGATCTCCGCGTCGATCTTCCGCGAAGTCGTAGACGAATGTGTGGTGACGAGGTAGAAGCTTGTGGGAGGAAGAAGAAGACTAGATGTAGGATGATTCTTCGGAAGATATGCCGAACAAGCGGTCTCGTTTCTCCGTTCTAGGGTTTCAATTCAACATTCATCGTCCCCTCATCAATTAGGGTTTTTAAGATTTATAGAGGATGAAACAACAAAGAAACACAAAAAAAAGGAAAGAAAGAGAGAGACGCGCGGGTTCGGTTAGGAGGTTTTAGGGTTTTGGCTTCCTTTTGAATCTCATCCATTGAGATCTAAACCGACTAAAGATCCTACGGCTAAAAACCTAACATAGAAACGAGTCAGTTCGGCATCTGTGGCTCGAACCGGATGCGAACATGGCTCGCACCTACCCAAACCAGAAATAAAAAGACAAATAACTCAAGATCCGTCAGTCGGATCGACAGAAAATAAAAACCAAAGTCCTAGATCATCGAACAAGCTTTCCACTGATGCAGACGGATGGACGATCAGCTTCCTGGATCTCCGTAGGGAATGAAAATACACCATCAGCTGTAAAAATATGCACGTAGGGCTCGTCTGCATCAAGTCCCCCGGACTCAAAAGAACTCGACTCCTATCGAGTAGGGTCCTGGATCTGGTGGGGGCTCTTCTGGAAGTAGCCGCAACCTCTGCATCTGCTCCAACTGCTCTCCTGGGTCCGGTGGCCAAGTAATCAGCCTCAAGTACGCGGCGACCTCATCTGGCATCCCCTGCCCATCAACGCCAAGCGAAGACCTGAAAGCCAAAACCAACATCCTCCTCGGCACGGAAAGATCATCAAGATACCCAGATAATTTCATGTGATAATAGGAAGATAGGTTGACATGAAATTCAAATGACATCTGAAAAGAAAGGCCGCGGGAGCATATTGTGTTGCGGGTCATCGGCTTGCGCAATAAGCTATGGTTTCTTTGAAAGGCCATGGGGTGCGGGTGCAATATGTGTTGCTCAAAGTGGCTTGCGCACGTGGCAAAACAAGTGGATTCTAGACTAAGAAGATATGTCATGCCATCATTGTCTGGATACAGTGAATAAAATAAGAAATTAAATAGTTCATCAAGCCACTTGTTATGACTTCGACAAAGTAAAAATGATGGGCTTGTTGAAATCTGAAAGCATGGCTTAGAAGTACCCAGCACTGAGAAGTGATCAAACGTGGCAAAATCTTCTTTAATGTTTAAGTCAACACTTGGACGACAATATGGATGCACATATGAATGGTTTGTGGATGGATGTCAGGCAAATGATGAATGCGAGTGCCATTGATGCCTACAGACTCTAAATGCGATGCACATGCGATGGAATGCAATATGTTGTCTAATCCTTTCGCAATTATTAGTGAATCCGATGAACACCCTACTAAATTATCTGCAAATGGTGGTATGGAATGGCTCTGACTCAGAAGAGTTTGAGGTGCATGGGATCGATGTCTCCTAAAACACGTGGGCCATAGGGTGACGTTGATGCCGTCCTTGAGGAAAGTATAGGTATTGGCTTTCCTGTGATGTAGCGCATCTCGGTCGAACTGCCATGGACGTCCAAGGATAATATCAGCAACTTCTAAAGGAAGGACATCACACCAAACCTCGTCTCGATATTGTAGCCCAATCGACAACTTTGCCAAACAACAATGAGTCACTAGTTTGCTCGTGGTGTTGTCTAGCCATGATGTTTTGTAAGGGTGAGCTAATGGTTTGACTTTCCACTTCTTGCTCCTAACTATCCTTTCATTGATTAAATTGGAGGTGCAACCTCCATTTATTAAGACACAAAGGTCCATTCCATTGACAGTACAAACTGTTCGGAACAGCTCGAACCTCTGGTTCTTGCAATATGGCTTTGGGGGTCCTCCACAGAGCTCGTGGGGTAGTAACGCTTTAGGTGCCTGGGGTGATGGCGACTGGTGAATAACTAATAGTGGTGCAGTCATATCATCTCCCTCCAAGACTAACTCATTGAAGTTCTCGCCTTCAGACTCATGACTATCCTCTTCATTATCCGTAAGATTTGTCTGTGGATTGAATTGACGTCGAGGACAATCGGCTGACTTGTGACCCGGCTGGTTGCATTTGAAGCACGTTATCTGGCTTGGGTTGGGTCCTAAAATTCCTTTACCCTTCTCGGTGGATGTAGGAACTGTACCAGCTACAGGGGAAGGTCCAGGGATCGGCCTACTAACAGATTCGGATGGTGCCCTAGTGTTGTCATATCGTCGGGACACAGATCGAGAATGGTGAGACTCAACTTTCTTAGCCCGACGGTGTGCATCACTGACCTGATACAAGTCATGAAGGGACACCACCTCTTGAATTGAGGGCTTAAGACCATTGACATACCTAGCGACGCTCTGCTTTTCATCTTCATGCAGATCATTGCGAGCTTGGAGCTTGTAGAACTCATTGGTGTAATCATCCACCGATTTGTGCTCTTGTCGCATGTTTTGGAATTTTTGGAACACACTTTGTTTGAAATCAGAAGGGAGGAACTTCTGTTGCATTTTTCCCCTCATGTGTGTCCAAGTGGAAATCTTATCTTTTCCCTTTCTACCCCTAGTGGTCTGCAACTGTTTCCACCAGATCAGTGCATGACCTTTCAGTTTGAGACGAACAAACTTGACTTGTTTGTCGCGGGGAATTTCTTTCCACTCAAAATATTGGTCGATTCTCTCGGCCCACTCTAGGAACTCCTCAGGGTCCATCCTACCTTCAAACTCAGGAATATCGACTTTTATACCCTGATCCAAGCCCCAATGGGATTTCGTTTTCCTATGAGTTTTTCTACTCCGCCTATCAGACCCGTCAGAGGAACTGACACTATCTCCTCCTGACTCAAGATCAAACTCACTACGCTTTGGAGATGCTCTAGTCCTGTGCTCTCGATGGGGTCGAGGTGGATTTTGGGCATTGATGAAGGCCAAGGTCAAGGTTTCGATCTGGGTCTGAAGCCTATCCATGTGTTCTTGTTGCCTTATGAAGGTATCTTGCCAAGTACGGGGTGGGGAAGGTTCAGCCATTATGGATTCTCTAGACGATGCTACCGATTCACCTCAGAGAGAAAGGGTGACCCTAATATGGATGCGCTCACGCGATGCTAGTTTCCTAATTAATGCAAGACACTAACTAAAATAAAAAGAAGGAAAATAATAAAAAAAATTCAGCAAGCACACAAGGATGCACGAGGACCGGCCGTTGCGTAAGAACGCGACGACAACCTGGCTCTGATACCAACTTGATGGGATGCGGATGCTAAAGAAAACCCAAGTGCTGAATTTAAAACATTTAAATATAGAATTCTGAACGTTTGATTCAGATTTCAGCAAAGACTATCACCACAGATTATCATTCAATCATGCCCAAACACATTTAATTTAACGAAGTAAATAAAACTGACAAGACAATGATCTATTTCAGATTTTAATAACGAATTCCAGCAATAACGGATGAACAATATCTCAAACATAAGCCAAAGTCTCAAAGATAAACTTAGATCTAAAAGATAATAAACCTAATGGATGAGATTCTCCAGAAAACCAAATATTTTGGAACCCTAACTGAAAATCAGCAATAAGGCCGGTTGGAAAAGAAGAGTTATCACACGAAAGTATCGAAGGACGATTCAAACCGTGCTTTGGTCAATGCCGGCCGCTATCAGAGGCTCCGTTGTTGCAGATGAAGGGGCGGAAGAGGGGGGCGTGGTCCGGAAGAAAAGGATGAAGAAGCCGAGACGAGTTGATCTTTGAAGATGAATGATCTCCGCGTCGATCTTCCGCGAAGTCGTAGACGAATGCGTGGTGACGAGGTAGAAGCTTGCGGGAGGAAGAAGAAGACTAGATGCAGGATGATTCTTCGGAAGATATGCCGAACAAGCGGTCTCGCTTCTCCGTTCTAGGGTTTCAATTCAACATTCATCGTCCCCTCATCAATTAGGGTTTTTAAGATTTATAGAGGATGAAACAACAAAGAAACACAAAAAAAAGGAAAGAAAGAGAGAGAGACGCGCGGGAAAAGAGAGAGGGGGACGCGGGCACGCTTCCTAAGGCGTGCCCGCGCGGGTATGTCCGCGGGAAAGAGAGACTGGCCTGGTGAGGGGGTTCGGTTAGGAGGTTTTAGGGTTTTGGCTTCCTTTTGAATCTCATCCATTGAGATCTAAACCGACTAAAGATCCTACGGCTAAAAACCTAACATAGAAACGAGTCAGTTCGGCATCTGTGGCTCGAACCGGATGCGAACATGGCTCGCACCTACCCAAACCAGAAATAAAAAGACAAATAACTCAAGATCCGTCAGTCGGATCGACATAAAATAAAAACCAAAGTCCTAGATCATCGAACGAGCTTTCCACTGATGCAGACGGATGGGCGATCGGCTTCCTGGATCTCCGTAGGGAATGAAAATACGCCATCAACTGTAAAAATCTGCACGTAGGGCTCGTATGCATATATATATATATATATATATATATATATATAGAGAGAGAGAGAGAGAGAGAGAGAGAGAGAGAGAGAGAGAGAGAGAGAAGGGGGCACACGAACCCAAAACTCTCTCTTCCTCATTGTTCTCTTCTTCTCCCCTCTTTCCTCATATGGTATTAGGGCATGGGTGACGTCTGACCTTGCCGGTCACCCATCTATTGGATTCCCTTCCCCTCTACCCTTATCTCAAAAGAAGGGGAAAGGAAATTGCTGCATGGAAGATCTACAATTTCCACTCACCCACTTGCACCTGCAACCGCTCACGATCCCTTTTATTTTTTTTCTCGTGACCCCCTTGCATCACAGCCGCTCGCATCAACACCCTGATCACAGCCGTCCGCATTCATACTTTTTCTTTTCTCCTTCCCACATCACAACCACCCGCACCAGCCGTTGCTCAGGACCCTTCCCACGACCCTTTCTACGATCCCTTCTCTGCTTGGGACCCTTCCCTGCATACAACAAATAGGGGAGGAAGATACAGAGTACAATGGTCAGTTTTGTGGAACAAAGCCACTGCAGTAAATAAAAAAAATTTATCAGGGACAAAAGTAGCAGCAGAAGAAGAACAAAGGGGACAAAAGAAGCATGGGACTTGTGGCACGTTTTGGGCTTCTTGTGATCATGTACTTGATGTCGTGGTGCCTTGATTGTGGATTTGCTATCATCGCATGACTGTGGGTACATTCTATGGTCACCGTGGACAACTCTTATGTGTTTGTGGATTTGCTTGAGTGAATGTCGAAGTTCGTTGCTTGGATTCAAGGTAGTCCTATGTGTTTTCGATTAACGGATTCACTTGTGGTCGGGGCGCCTAGTAGTTTGTTGATTTGCTTACGTGGAGCTAGCGCATGTGAGTTGTGCATTTCCCATGGCGAACTTCACCGAGCCTCTCACTCTTGTGACCGTGATCGATAGTGTTGGGTCTAAAATTACGAGTATTTAACTCAATGGGGACGACTACCACTTGTAGGCTAATGCCGTCCGGATGTTTCTATGTGCTAAGAAATGCTTGAAATACGTTGTTGAAGAACCCATGTTGCTGGAGGACAAGAAATATGACAAGAGGAAGTGTCGTAACTTCCTTGCTATGACATGGTTGTGGAATAGTATGGAGCTATACATCGCCAAACGTCATGTACATGACTATGACCAAAGGCATATGGGATGCGGTGAAGAAAATATATGGCCAATAGCGCAATGTGTCCCTAATCTATGATTAGATGTTTTCCACCAAGCACGATGACAAGTTGTAATAATTCATTGAAAGGTATGTCGGATGAGCTTCAAGTGTATCAACCCCTTACTACCGACTTGGAGACACTCAAACATCAACGCGATGAGTTTCAAACGACCCTATTCCTTTCAAGCATTGGACCCGAGTTTGCTTCAATTCAAGGTCAAATCCTTGCTAGTGATTCTTTCAAGTGCCGCCGTGGCCTGCTCGTGTCCAACGTGCATCGGATGGTCTCATTCCTACACCGTCCACTGCCCTACCGACTCTTCGGCTCTCTTCTCGATAGGACGAAGCTGTACTTGTGGCCTCATCGTGGGAGAGGAGATCTCGGTGGTAGTGGAGATCATGGTATGGTATCGATCGTGGTGGATACACCGGTCGTGGTACTGGCTGTGGCCGTGGCAATATTGAACTCAAGTGCACATTCTGATAGCGATAGCCTTATTGTCACAAATGCGATGCATTCGTTTGATTAGCCTGATTGTCACAAATGCAATGTATTTCTAGAAGGCAAGCTTTTTGAGCTTTATGTACGTCATATGGCCTGATTGTCACAAATTCAATGCATTCGTTTGAATAGCTTGCATATTTTATTTTGTTAGCCATCTTGGTCCGGATTAAAGGGGAGAGGGCGACTGTCGGAGGCGATTGCCGCAAGGGATCGCTTGAGGCTGGGGTGGGGGGGGTAGTGTGAGTGCAGCTAGTCTCAACGTTCAAGGTTTCCATGGCCGTCGGATGCGGCGGGGGAGTGCCACCAAAGGCGGACTGGGGAGTGTATACATGCACAAGCATTAACTAATTTTTGCCCCTGTCGAATATGGCCACACCTATCGAAAATGCCCATCGTGGGCGATTATGGGCGCCCCCACTAAATATGTTTTGCTGCTGAAGTAGCCGCTGGCACGGGCAATACTAATATATATATATATATATGTATATATATATTATATATATATATATATATATATATATATATATATATATATATAGGGTAAGGATCATGTGCCTTAAATTTTTGCCGTCATCTTTTTGCCTTCAAGGTTATTTGATACCCTAGAGGGTTTATAATGTGCTGATTTTTTGTGGACGTAATCATCCCACCTTAGATAGAAATCATAGAACATCCACAAAAAGTCAGCAAATTCTAAACCTTCTAGGGGTATCAAATATTACAAGTTTTATCCACCGTCAATTTTTATCTTTTAACTTTTATTATATGTTTGATGCCTCTAGAAGTTTTAGAATTTGCTGATTTTTTGTGGATGTTCTATCAAAGGTGGAATGATTACATCCAAAAAAAATCAGCACATTCTAAACCCTCTAGGGCATCAAATCAAAATCGAAGGGAAAAATTTAAGGCACAGGATCCTGACCCCTATATATATATACACACACACATTTGTTCTACCACCAATTACCTTTTGGGTAATTATTTCTACAACTAATTACCTCTTGAGCTTCTAGTACCCTAGACACATGAGTTCTATTACTTAATTATCATTTGTTACCTTTTGGGATTTTGGCGTTGGCTAATTTTAAAAAATTCCTATCATTTTATTTGTTTCTAACATGAAAACTGCTTCAAGTTTTACAGTCTCATCATTTGTGCTTGTATGGAAGTCTGCTGAGTAATGGTGTGTTTGGCTGATACTTTGGTTGCCCTTATAGGTCATCTAATATTGGTGTATTTATATGCACCAAATGCAGCAGTGTTCACAGACAACTTGGTACACATGTCTCAAAGGTAACAAGTAAAGTCATATCTTGTTTGTGTAGGTTACTGAGTTATTTTAGTAAAACCATTTGTGTTCTATCTTAAATTCTCTTGTCATGCATATACTCATGCAAATTCATGCTTGTAGCATTGTAGATTCTCTTCTAGTGCACCCCGGATTGTTGTAAATCGCAAATTCCTGGGATATGCAATAGTTATTTCATATTCATCTCATGTAGCATGTCTGAGATGCCGAGCAATTCACCAAGCTATGGATAACCCCTAGAAGGGAGGTTAAACTTTAGGAACTTTTTGGCTTTTTGCCCACACTTCCATTATTTAACTTGTTAGCCTCACACTTTAGAACTTGAATTTTCAAAAGATTCTTGTGTATCCAACACATGTGGGTTTGGTAGACCTAAATCTGGATAGAACTTAATATTGGCTTTTGACCTGAGCCAATGCCTAAAATTTGGACCCAGCCCCAAAGTTAGATTTGATTCTCAAACTGGGTTTGTTGTGGGTCTTCAGAACAAGTCAAGTAAATGGTCAAGATTGTGTCCAAATTTTAGATTCAGCAATTTGAGTTGGGTATGTTTTGTAGCAAACTAGCAACCCAGTCTGACTTGAACCCTTTGCACCCCTATCAGAAGCTAATCTCCCTCATCGTACGAGGAGGTGGCATTTACTGATTTATATAACCGGAAGATTTGTCTTGAATAAGTTTTTAAGAGGTGCTTATGGTGCAATTATATATGTTTCTTGTGGTTTTGCAAGTAGTTCGATTTTTACTTTTTTATCACCCTCATTCAGGTTATGTCAGTGATGTTGGATGAATGGTCAGATGATGAAATTGACTCCATGATTGAAGTCGGTGGGAATTCCTCTGCCAATTCAATCTATGAGGCCTATCTTCCTAAAGGGTTTTCAAAGCCTAGCGCAGACTCAAGTAATGAGGAGCGCTCCAAGTTCATCAGGTGGCATATTAGGTCATTCTGTTAAAGTAATAATGAGAATAACTACTCATTTGTGGAGAAAGTTTGTTGTTTCATAGCTCTAAGTAAAAGCTTTTGCTGCTTTATAGGTCTAAATATGAGTTGCAAGAATTTTTGAAACCAAGTTTACGCATCATCTCATCAAAGAGCTCTTTCAAATCTTGTGATACTGGAAAAGATGGGGAAAGCTGTTTCGATTCAGACACTTCAAAGAAGACAGTAAGTCATTTTTCAAGTGTTTGAATTGTGAAGTTTTTAGAACTATTATCCTCTTTTATGTTATGAGTATCTTGCTATATATCTCTTCAATTTAATATGGTATTACTATAACACTAGGCATGATTCTAGGTGGCTCTATGGCACGCTAGTATACTTGACGCTACTTAACCATGTATTTTTGGGTAAAATTACAGGCATCCATGGTGGAATTTATTGGAACTTTGAAGGTCAAAGTGATAAGAGGCACTAACTTAGCTATTAGAGATTTGTTAAGCAGTGATCCTTATGTTATTTTGGCCCTTGGGCGGCAGGTCAGTTATTTTTCAAAAACATAAAATCCTTGTCTGGAAGAAAAATCTAAATATGTCTTTCCAGAAGGTGATACTTTGTTTCAGTCTGAAGGTTGATTAGATGGTGGATTTTTTGCAGAGGGCCAAAACGACTGTCAGAAAAAGTAATTTGAATCCAATTTGGAACGAAGAGCTTAAACTGTCAGTACCTCAACGTTATGGGGCCCTCAAACTTGTTAGTTCAACTTTTTTTCCTTCAATTGTATTTTTATTTGTCGCATTGCTCATACGATACCTTAAGACAATATTCTGTTACATTTTCTATATTCTTCAAATGATTGGTTTCATGCTGTGAATTTGGCAATGCTTCAATTTGTACTCAATATTTTGTTCCATATTTTAAAACCTCCATGTTCAAGTTGTTTAATATTCATCTTGCATTGAGATAAAGGAAGTTACTTGTGAAGTGTTGATACAATAGAATAGGCTAGTCAGACAAATCCCGTACCTCTTTGCAATTATAAGACTTGTATGATGATTATGATTTCTTTGCAGGAAATGAGAGAGATGAGAATGCAAATATTAATAAGAGGGTAGGATAGCTATTGGATGACCCATCTACAATCAGGAGACTGGTTTGGAGCTTTATTTACCTGACTAAATCTCGCCTAGACATTGCTTACCACGAATAGAAAGAGGGGATGATAATTTGATTTATGGAGAGTCCATCTCACGGTTCTATCATATTGTAGCTCCCCTAGTACAATCTTCCATTTTGAGATCTTTAGATCTATAGATCACGAGAAAGAATAGTCTCTTGTTCCCTCTACTTTAAGGCTCACTCGGTCGGATGTGGTCAAATTCTCATTCGAAGGTCTCATTCTTTAAGTATTCGCTAGACCACTTAACACTCATAACTTCATCGATCGATGGGGATCACTCGCTTTTTTCTCAGCTCGCCCCCAGTAAGGTTTTTTCATGGTATGCAAAGGCCCTGACAACTGCTGCATCATCATATCAATCCGGCAACCCTGTCATTATGGTTCTTTAGGTATGAAAGCAACGAGCTCATCCATAGTTTGAAAATTCGATCGATACTGAATCGTACCAATCGATTCGACTCGGTTCGGGGCTAGACCGTGCCGAGACCACCCCTGAAACTGATATATAGTCCGTATCTGATCTACTGGTATCAGTTGGTACTGGCTGATTTAGCTAGGTATTGACTGGTACAACCAGTCTGACAGAGCCAAACAGTCCACTTGAGATTTTTTTTTGAGGCATTGTCTCCCACTTGTTTACTGCTCTGCACATGGGATTACTGCTTTGGAGCATCTTTCCAGCTAGTGGCTACTGGTTAGTGCACTATGTGATAGGTAAAGGGACTCAAATGGTGATATTTTGGAGGCTATATATACCATCCATCTCATTCTCCAATCTCCATAAGCTGCTATTGAGAACAACATATGCTACATAGCATGTGAGAAAGAGAGAAGAACCAAAACTTAAAGGTCGAAAATCCTTAAACCTTACACTAAATCCAAAAGAACCAAAACCTAAAGGCCCCAAATCCTAAATTCCCTAATTCCTAAGTCAAAGAGCCAAAACCTAAGGGGCCTAAACCCTAGAAGGCTAAAGCTAAACCTAAAAAGGCTAAAACTTAAACCTAAATATATATATAAAGATTAATTTTTATTTTTTCTAATTTTTTTTTCTAAATTTTTAGGATTTTTAAAGAATTTTTTGAATTTTTGAAAAAAAGAGACTGGTACCGGCCTGACCGATACCGACATTGCAAACAGCCCATCTGTCAAAGGTGCCCCATTGGATATACCTTTGATGCTTATCCTTGTGGAAAAGACTTCAACTGTTTATCATGCTGATGTATTTCTTCACTCTTCTGTGAATCTGAGATTTGGGCATCATTGGTCTACTGTCTACCCTTGACCATCTGAATCTATCCATTATAGATAGTCTGGACTTGGTCACATGACTCACAATCAAGGTTTCAAATGCCGATCTCGGTAGGTCGAAAAACAGGAATTTGTCGAATTTCCATCAAATGTCGATGGAAATGTGTTTTTTAAGGAAGATTTTGGTGAAATTTTTTGTCAATTTTTGATCAATCTCTATCAAAAGTTTGTCAAATATCGGTATGTTATGTAAAAAAAGGAGGAAAAGATGGAAAATTTCACTGAAAATGATGGAATCTTTTGCTTAAAAGATAGAATTTTCAGTGAAATTACCTGGAAAAAATAGGATGTAAAATTTCGGTAAGATGTCGGTCATTTCAGCCAAGATCTTGTGATGTTGAATAGAAATTTCGTACTTTGAAAACTTTGGATAATTTCTATGCTGAAACCTCAAAGAAGACATTTTGGTCATTTCATAGGAAATTTGTTGACATTTGATCCCATGGTTACAATCATTTGCTGCCCCTCTAATCCACTAGTAGCAGAAATCGAAGCACAAAGTCGGTTTGAACTTGATTTCTAGTTTTTTATTGACTCAAATGGAGATCGATTGTTTAGCTAAAACATTGTCATTTATGGACTGTATCTCAGGTACAACCAAATGCACTTGGCCGAGAAAAACAAAAATTAGACGTCCTTTAAAACGGGGTGGGGAGCCTTATGTTATATGAAGGCCATCTTCCATGGTATGAAGCAAATGCGCATGGATGATTATGTGGATGACATAGAAGTCTAGTCCAAGACAAGGAGCAGTCACATAGAAGTCCTATGATTAGCCCTCAAGACACTTAGAAAATCACAGCTAAGATTGAACCCTAAAAAATGTGCCTTCTGCGAATAGATACAACCTCTGAGAAAGCTCTTAGGAGTCTAGGACTAGGGCTACAACTTGGACAGGTTGGGCGGGAAGAGGGGTCAGCTCAGGCCCAACCCAGGGGTTAAACCCTCTTCCCAAGCCCAAGCCAACCCAACCCAAGTCCGGGTTGAAATTTCCTTGTGCAAGCCCAACCCTAGATTGGGTTGGATGGGTTGGTCGAGTTTGGCGTGTGGGTTGCCGCTTTCACCCAATAAGCACTAGTAACCATTACCAATCATCCAACGTTGCTATGGGCTCCACCGTTGGATGATGAACAAATCCCCAACCAACAATTGCAATTAGAAGCGCCAAGTCGTCCTTCGCCATCACCCGATATCTAGTCTCCAACTACAAGTCATGCATATGGGTCATGGGTGAACACATTGCGCATATAACTCAGTTGATGACAAAGAATGATTGTCACATCAACACCCTCCTCCAGAGGCTGAGTACAAGGAGCAACCCGGCGGTCGATCAAGATGTGGTCCCTCCTTTGACTACTCCTGTGATGACCCCGTTGCCTGTTCAACAGAAAGCCATTCGTCCATCTACTACAATTCCGATGACTACACAACCTCTGATGACTTTGGCTATGACTTTCCAGCAAATATAGTCACTAGTCGCCGACATGGTCCATTCTCACAACAGTGGGCTTCCTCTAGCAATAATAGGGTACTCCAAGCTCTACACTAAGTGTGTCTAGTAACTATGTTTCCCTACCGGATACCAACCACCAAAGTTCCAGCACTTCGACGGAAAGGGTAATTCCATACAATATGTTGCCCACTTCGTCGAGATATGCAACAACACTGGAACATACAACGACTAGATGGTGAATTAGTTCATGCGCACTCTCAAAGGAAATGCGTTCGACTGGTACGTCGATCTCCCCTTACCTAAACTCCCCCCTCTTTTGTCTCTGTCTATCTCTTTCTCTCTCCCTCTCTTTCTCTCAGGTCACACGTGTGCACTCGCACGTTGCGTGCACAGATAGGTTGTTCTTTAAACTCAGTGGGTGCTGAATTTTTTACTTCTATTTACTTTTAGGGCGTGTTTGGTAGGCGGGAACATTAACTTAAGATTGTAAAAGTAAAGCGATTTCTGCACGTGAAAGTGATTAGTAGGGGTGTTTGGTAGGTGGGTTACCATTCGGGAATCCTATTCCGCAAACCATCAAAATATTATACAATCGATGGGGAACTACCCAACGAAAAGGAATAGTATTATTTTCTCTTGGTTAAATATTCTGGCTACCAAACGAGCTATTAAATCAAGGGCTTTAGTTCTCCTTCTATGCATTTCATTGAAGATATAAATAATATATCATCAAAAAACATAAGAAATACTTCATACGACACCAAATGTAATCCATAAGATGAAAAAATCAGCCTCTTTTTTTTTCTTCCTTTAGGAAAATCATAATTACTCAGTTACCTTGCCCTAGGATTTATTTTATCGTTTAAATGTAGTATTATAGAAGCAGACAATTAAATATTGCTTCTTAAAAAGACTCCATAGAAGTCAAAAGAAAAAAAAGAAAAAGCCAATTTTGATCTTATTTCCTCGTCTAAGCAGCAAGTGTTTGATCACGACGTGTTCTCCGCGGACGACATAATGGGTGAGGCCGAGGTCGACCTACAGCCGATGATCACCGCCGCCATGGCATTCGGGGACGCCATGCAGCTCGGGAACATGCAGATCGGGAAGTGGCTGAAAACGAGCGACAATGCGCTCGTCCGAGACAGCACCGTGAACATCGTCGACGGGACGGTGAAACAGGGGGTATCCCTAAAGCTACAGAACGTGGAGTCGGGAGAGATCGAGTTGGAGCTCGAATGGATTCCTCTGGATCAATAAATCATGACAGTATCCTCCCAGTGTAAGTTGATTGAACCTGTGATCTATTTCCTCTATACCTAATTTTGCCGTTTTAACCTTCATGTAAAAATGTGTAATCAATGCGAACAATTAAATACATTTATCATGTTTATGTAAAAATTTCTTCGCGATGTGAATTCTGATGATGGAAGAGACTTCAACATTCATGCAAGATTGTCGGCATACCATTTTATAAATTCTTTTTTGGTTCATAGAAGTGGAGGTAACAAACGGATCTCTGGAGGCACCACAGCTTGGTGCGAGCATCGGAAGTCGCCACTCTGGCAGGAACAAACGACCATCGCCACCCTGGTGGAAAGAGGCACAGACACCACAAACATTGCCACACCGGAGGAGAGGAGAGGAGAGGAGGGGCAACAACCACCACCACAGCGTCTGATCCAACAGAAACCAGACTACAAATACAAATCGTCACATCCGGCGAAAGAGAAGAAACAGAAAATAGATACCACAATAAAAAATAAAAAATTGGACGAAGACGATCCAGCTCCAGCAGCATGGCCACACCAACAGGAGGAGCCACAGACAAGCCCTCGGATCTGCTGTCAAAGGAATACCACCGTTGCCTCGAACTCTGGAACCGCTCCACACCGCAGGGGAGGCGATATGGAAACACACTCCGGGAACCGCTCCACACCAAGGGGAGGCGATCTGGAAAAACCCCTACACCACGGGCCGGGGTCCAGATCAGACACTCCATCCAACACCAGAGGAGACCGACGCCCTTGTAGCCGAGCGGGGGGGGCTCTTCGGCGAGACGGGCACAAAACCGCCGGCCACTGGAGAAAACCCCTATGCAGTATGCACAAGGGAGGGAAGGGGGGTTCAGATCGGGTCAAGTTGGATTGGATCGGATCGGGTCAACTGAATAGACCCATGTGGTAAATGGGTCTTATCGGGTCTACCCGTTTATAAACGGGTCGGGAACCGGTTTAGGGTCTAGACACGATTAGTTAATTGGGTCAGGTACGGGTCTAAAGGTTTTGGATACGACCCGAAACTAGACACGACACGAACCCGATCCGACACTACCCATTGTCACCCCTACACAGGACCCCTTCTTCATGAATGTATCATGCGATGTCATTTGCCTCTTTTGTTGGAATTATTGGTTAATTCTTTACTTTAAGATGGACAGACAAGATCCCTTCAAAGCACAAGTATGATATTGATTGTAGTTGCTCCATGTCTAACTCAGACCCTAGCGGCAAGTAAAGAGACAGCTGTGATCAGGTGTCACATCATCATGTGAAAATCTGGATTAAAAATCAGAATTTTTTTTTTTTTTTTGAGATCTGCGGATGTCCTGAAAGCTTTCGAGCAATGGCCCATCTCAAGGTTCAGATAATCCCTCGGGAGTGAAGCCTGACTCACTCGGCAATTCCCTCTCCACTCCTGAGTAAATCGAGGGGAGGAGTCAAACTCACAATCTCCTCACCAAAGCATACTGTTTTAGATATAGTTCGTAATTGTTCGTTGCAACCCTCTTCCCTTTCTCCTTTTAGGAGTAAGATGTGTCGTTCCTTTGTAACCTCCTTTTTGTTTTGTCAATGTCTTTTTTTTTTGAGAAATCCAAGAATGAAGGGGGGGGGGGGGGGGCTAGATCCCTACCAGTTGTTTTACCAATGTCATTAGAGTAATACTATTTAGCTATTCAGTTTTCCATCCGGATGGGGCCATCATGATGTGACACCTAATCATAGCCATCTTTTCACATGCTAGTCGGGCCATCGTGATGTGACACCTAATTGCATCTCACTACAGTGGATACCCTATTATGATTTATTGCACTACAATGGTGCAACGATGAGTTAATAACACTACGATCTCATTGCGCTACAGTGTTGCAATGATAAATGGTGCACACACAGTCACACGACTCACACTCTTGCAGGCTCGAGTGCTCGACTAATCTAGTAATCCATATATAACTCACAAATTCACAATAGAGAAAGAGAAGTCCTAACCCGACATGGTCAGCACCCTTTGTTCTTATTTTACCCATTTGCTTTTCTCTCTCTGGCGATGCAGAGCAATGGAGCATCCATTTGTGGTAGCCAGTGCACGATTACTCCACCCGTTGAGTCTCCATCCTATGACATCACCCGACCAACCCACACATTTACATATGTTTCACAAGCATGTCTAATTGGGCAACCCGATCAACCTGTCAATTTTTTTTTTGTAAATTGGGCAACCCGAGCAACTTGAACGGGCAAGCACGGGTTGGGATTCCATGGGTTTCACGGGCAAAACAGGTTAAGATGCGTGTAGGTCGGGTTGGACATAGGCAGACCCTTCAACTCACCCAAGTCCCACCCCTAAGTATTATAACGGTGTTTTTTGTTTTTGAGATCGGCAGGTGTCCTGAAACCTGTCGAGCAATGACCCATTTCAGGCTCGGACTAATCCTTCTGGGAGTGAAGCCCGACCCATTTGGCAATTCCCACTTCACTCCTAGATAAATCGAGGGGAGGGGGAGTTGAACCCACAACCTCCTCACCAAAGCATTAGTTGCTTCGCCAACTCTCATATCCCCTGGTAGATAACGTTGTTTTTTTCCCCCTGGTAGGTAACGTTGTTCTTTTCTTATCGTTTTAGATATAGCTCGTAATTGTTTGTTGCTGCTCTCTTCTCTTTCTCCTTTTAGCCAATGGCCAACGGAGTAAGATGTGTCGTACCTTTGTATCCTCCTCCTTGTTGTATCTATGTCATTAGAGTAATATTATTCAGCCATCCAGTTTTCCATCCGGACAGGACACTAATCGTAGCCATCCCTTTACATGCTAGTCAGACTGAGTGCGATTAATTTACCGAGGGTGCAACGAATGAGTGTGATCAGATGCCACATCAGAATGGCCCAATCTGGATGGAAAGTGCGATACCGGAATGCCGTTTTCCATGTATATTTATATGATAATAGATTGCGCCGACTTGCTTACGTGGCATACCAGAGACACAGATTGTTAAATAAATAATGAATAAAACCATTTATTTAATTGTAAATAGTAGATAAAATACTTCTAATTTGTCCATAGTGGCTAAGGAAAGTTAAAAGTCACTTGGGTCCAATATTTGCATACCTGCCATCCGCATTGGCCAAACCGTCACTGGCGTCACCATTTAACCCGGCTTTGTTATCTTAATCTCACAACGGACCTCCGACTAGCTCACTGAGCGCAACGCTCAAGATCTTCTGTCAGTACCAGAGTACGCTGGTGGACGGTTCACAATGAGACACGTCAGCAGATAAATATCGCTCCATTCCTGCACCAATGGGACAGCTGCCACTGCTGACCGTTTCGGCTTGAGCCAACTCGTGGTCCAACTTTTTCTCCAACCCTCAGTCGTGGCCCCAATCACGTCTGTACCTTTGCCTGCCCGTCGGGACCAGTGCTATTCACTGGTGGGGGTTACGGCTGTGATTATGCCACGTCAGAGAGTTGGTGAAAGATTTTTTCCTTTCGGTTTACAGGTCTTTACCGTGTGAGCAGAGCAGAGCACGAAGGTGAAGAAGGTAACAAGATTTTTGCTGTAGTCCCCGGTCCTCGCTAGGCTTGGAGGAGAAGAAAGGGGGGGGGGGAGATAGCTATAAATACCAGCAGAGCAGCCGGAGGGTGAACGAAGTCCAGAGAGAGAGAGAGAGAGAGAGAGAGGATGCATCTCTACAACGCATGGCTACCTCCGCCGGTAGCGGAGGAGACGAAGAGGGAGGGGGAGTCGTTCTCCTCCGTGGTGCGATCCGTGAAGGAGTCGTGGCGGCCGGAGGATCCCGACTCAGTTTACTCCACCCTCAAGTGGATCTCCGTCATCGACATGTGAGACGATTCCCTCTCCTCTGCCCCATCTCTCCTCCGCTCGCTCGGTGTTTTTTATCCGTTTTTTTTTTTTGGCATCGCCTAGGGTTTAGATCACTGGAACCTCAACTCTTTAGAGTTTCAAATTAGGCTGAAGCACGGAACACAGTCCATTTCGATCTAGATGCTGATTTGGCTACATATTGTGAACTGTAATTTGTGTTTATTGGTGAATTTTGATCTTCTAGGGTTTTGATTTATGTTCTTATGCTTGTTCTGACCATATCTTGTCATTTAGAGTTCCGGATTAGGTTGAAAGCACGGAATACAGTCCATTTCGATCTAGATACTGATGTGGTGATATATTATGAAATGTAATCTGTGTTTCTCGGCGATTTTGATCATCGAGGGCTGTGGTTTGTGCTCTTCAAAGTCCGGGATTGGCGCTCGAGTCGTTGTACTCTTATCGTTCTTAGGTTTGTTTAGCTGCGAAAACTGCGGTTTGCGATGCTTGTGGCTAATTTGGATGTTCTTTTCATAGTTTTATAAGAGCAAAGAGTGACGTTTCGCCGGCCGATGTGAAGGAGCTCGTGGAGTTTGGTTTGGAGGTGTTTCATGCATCAGAAAACAAACTTTATGCTCAGGTAATTATGAAGTAGATGCATTATGTTCTGCTTCGAGGTGGAGCTGTAGTAGTTTATATGTTTGCCGTTGATTCTGAATTTCTTCTATGTTTATTAGGTTAGATGGGGATATATCTTAGTCAAACTTTTGAAGAAGCATGGTAAGAAGTTGTCGGTTGAGCTTCAATGGAGACCACTATATGATACATTGATTCGTACACACTTCAAAAGGTGATTTTTTTCATTTAGACACCAGGCATACCAGTTCATACACTTGAAAACAAAATACTTAAGAAGTAATGCTTATGTGTTGATGCAATTCCATCTTGGATCAGTCGCCCTTGCTTTTTCTACTTTTGTCACTTTGATAAGATTCTTAAAGAGCATATGATGCCATCTACTTGATAAGATACTTATAGAGCAAACCAGCCTCACATTGCTCGTCACCTAAAAACTAATCATTCATGGTGGTTTGGAATCATAAAAAAAAGTGAAGTAGCCCTAGAACCATGTATGAGATTCCAGGAGGATCACCTTTACCTTGAACATGGGTGGATTAGTGAAAAAGTGTGTCACCATTTCTATCCTCCTTTCAAACTTCCAATATGCATAAGATTATTATGCGATGTCTGTTTCTTATACTCCAAACATTAAAATTTCCACTTCGACGATAGTTACAACGTTAGGAGTATGATCATTAAGCACCTTTTTTGATCAATTTTGGGCTCTTTTGCTGACCCAAACCTCTTGGGCTTACCCAACTACACACATATATAAGGTTTGACAAGGTCTTATCTTCTAAACAAACGGAATTTGAGGATGTTTCAGAATGTGAAATCGATGAAGGTGATTAGAGAAACCCAAAAGTACAAGCCTATGGGGTTACTTATGTTTATGGATAACGAGTAGTGAGAGCCATCTTTCATTCGAGGGTTAGGCTTGCCCTCCAAAAAGTCCGCGGTCAGAACTAGATTTCGGAATCCATAGTAGATGTTGTGTGCCTTCAAGAAACAAAACTAGAGTCTATAAACGCTCAAGCCTTTAGAAGATTTGTGAGTCCCAACCTTGGCGAGTGGAGAGGGATTCCAGCTAGGGGTTCTTCAGGGGGCATCTTAACTGCCAAGGATGAGAGGAAGATGGTGCTAGAAGATTACTTGTGTGGTTCCTTCTTCCTCGCGATCCGCTTTAAATACTAGCTAATGGGACCTCGTGGGCCATATCTATTGTGTACGGGCCATCAGTGAGGAATCGACATGGTGAATTCCGTGAAGAATCAACAACTTTGCTCCAGTGATCCTCAATATCCCTTGGCTTCTCTATGGATATTTCAATTCTATCAGATAATTGGATGAGAGATTTGGAGTATCGAGCTCCCTCAACGTTAGGGATGCAACTTGGGTATGTTAAACCCGACCTAACCCGACTTTGGGACGGGTTTGGGCTCACTTTATTGAAGGATACATTGGGTTCGTGTTGGAAAAAGTCAATCCGAGCTAAATTTGGGTTGGGATTGGGTTGACTTTCAGAAATTTATGAATGAGAGCCCCACTGGAGGAGTGTATTTAGAACAACCACAATTTAGGGATTGGCATGCTTACTTTCATGCAATTAAAATAACTGAAGTGGAGGAGACTTTGAAAATGATGCATAAAGGTAAAGCAGTAGGCTCTGATGAGATACCAATCGAAGTTCGAAAAATCTTAGGAAGAACTAGATTAATTTCGTTAAATGGTTTGTTTAATAAAATCTTAACAATAAGGAAGATGCCATATGATTGGAGGAGTATTATGATATCTATATATAAAAATAAATACGACATTGAAAATTATTCTAACTATCGTGGAATTAAGCTTATGAGTCACATCATGAAATTATGGAAGAGGGTGACTTTAAATACATGACAAGATGCGATTGAAGTACTTGCCTCCTGACTACCGTACTTCATTGTACCAAAGATTGCTTAACCTGAAGCAAGGCAATAGATCCGTATAGGAGTACATGAAAGACTTTGACATTCTGACTATTCGAAATGCCATTGCTGAAGATGAGTAAAAGGTTGCACGATACATCTCGGGATTGCGCTATCAAATCCAGGATGCCCTCGCGATGTATTCCATCCTTTCTATCGTGGAAGCATTTATGCAAGCTCTCAATACCGAAAAGATTGCACAACAGGCCTTTAGGAGAGATGTTGCCCCTAAAGGACATCTAGGTGCCACTTCAGCTAAAAGAGGTGCATCCCATAGCAAAGTCACACCTCATGCTCCAACTCTGGCAACTCCTGCAAAACCCAATTAGCTCACAGGACGGGTTGAACAACTGAGTCGCGAGCGAGGTGCGACAGAGAGTCGACTATCCGGAGTGACTTACAAGTGATTTGGTGTGGCGAGGTAGGACATCTCATTACTTAGTGTCCAAATATGAGACCTCAGACTCATCTGACAGAATATGAAGAGCCAACCTATGAAGCACAGACACAGGTACGATGACACGACACAGACACAGTGACACAATATTTTCTCAAAAAGGCACGACATGACACTGCTAGGACACGACGATTAATATATATATTTTATATAAATACTATATAATATATGAATACTACATAAAGATGCTTAACTTCGAAGAAGAATTCATAAAGCATGCTCCAAGTAGATGAGAAATTACTCGATGGTTATGTTTAAGAAATTTCAATGGTAGCACAAGACCCCCTTTTGACAACTAATAAATTTCCTATTTTGGTAATTTCAATCTAATAAAAACTGAATTGAAGGGGAAAAATGAAGTTTATTAACTATAGGGTTGGGTTTGGAACTATGAGATCCTCACTAGAGGTCATAGGGGTAATGACAACTGTTCAATAAAGTCCACAAAACCACCAAGATTTAGAATTATTGCTAAAAGATGTTAATATTTGTAAGAAAAACGCCATTAATTATATCCTGAGGTTATAACCTTAAAGGATATAGGTTAAAGCCAAAACTTAATCACAACCGTCCATTACACCGAGCCCCAAACAAATCATCCAATTCAGCCCTGATCGCATGCAATGAGCGATTGTGCCTTGTCCTGGTCGTGTCCGGGACAAAACAAAAACCAGGACACTTTGGAGCCGTGTCCGACTCGTGTCTGGTCCGTTTCCAAGTCCGACAAGTGTCCGACACTGACACGAGGGCCTCCAAGAAGTGTTCGTACTTCATAGTAACCAACTGAGGGAACCTTGAACAATGTGGCTACCTGGCTGGAGAAGAACATGATGATGATCTAGGAGACGATGATGATTGTCAAGAGTATGACGATACACGCGAGATTATCACTGAAGTTGACGAGGCAACTCATGCGCTAGTCACGCACCGTGTATTGTCAACACCTAAAGCCCCTAAATCCGAACGGTGGCTTGGAAGAAACATTTTCCACACGACTTGTATGCCTAGAGGAAGACATTGTGTCATCATCATAGATAGTGGTAGTACGAAGAATCTAGTCCCGCTGATCATGGTTGACAAATTGGAACTAAAGAGGGGGAAACTGACCAAGCCTTACAGCTTGTCCTGGTTTAAGAAAGTTTTAGATGTCTTCATTAGAAAGCGATGTTTGGTTGAGTTCACCATTGACAAGATGTATATAGAAGCTCTTTGGTGTGATGTGGTACCCTTGGGCATTTGTCACATTATGTTGGGCCGCCCATGACAATACGACAAAAAGACGAAGCATGATGGGGAAAAGAACACACTTATTTCTTCTGCAAGGATGATTACAATATCACACTAGTATCTCAGAGAGAGCCACTGAAGCCTCTTACTAGTGAGCCCACACCCCCACCCGCTACCCCGAAAGTGCCAAGGGAAAAACCAAAGGCCTCCCCTAGTGTTGCTGATGCAAGCTTGCTTCGAGGACAAGCTTCAAGAATCTCACTCCATCGTATTTCTCGTAGCAAAGGGAGTGACAGAGGGTCCTAATATTCTTAACGAGATTCAAGTCTTACTTGAAGATATCAAAGATCTCCTTCTAGAGGAACTACCTAAGGGGCTTTCACCTCTTAGGGACATCGAATATTGCATCGATCTATCTTAGGAGCGACGCTACCTCACCATCGAATGAATCCACCTGAATATGAGGAGTTGCATCGACAAGTCACTGAGTTACTGCAAAAGTGACTAATTCAAAAGAGCATGAGTCCATGTGCAGTGCCAGCACTTTTAACTCCCAAGAAGGATGGGACGTGGAGAATGTGCATAGATTGCCGTGCCATCAATCGAATAACGATCAAGTATAGATTTCCAGTTCCTCGATTGGATGACATGCTTGATATGCTTGATGGCGTAAAAATCTTTTTGAATATTGATATTTGTAGCGGGTATCATTAGATCCACATATGACCCGGAGATGAATGAAAGACTGCGTTTAATACCCGAGAAGGATCGTATGAATGGCTAGTCATGCCATTTGGTTTGTCAAACGCACTGAGTACCTTTATGAGATTTACGAACCAAGTGCTCAAACCATTTATCGAGAAGTTTGCTGTCGTCCTAATCTACATTATGAGTTGGTATCTTTGAAGGCCAAGTATATTGAAATCCAACTTTTATTTGACGATATTGAGGATGAGTTGGTGTGGCGAGAGAAACAGAACATGAGACTTGCCAGACGCAATAGGACACTACCTCCAGCAGAGCCCCCACCTCCTGTGGAGCACATGGTTCCAGTAGTGGCACAACTTGAGGAGCGCCCACCTCCAGTAGAACTTTCTCCTCCAGTGCCTATAGAGGAGCCATCTCCTCCTGCAGTGATTCTAGAGGAGTTCCCTTCACCTTTAGTAGTGCCTATGGAGGAGCCACCCACTCTGACAGTAAGTGCAGAGGAGTTTCTCCTACCTTCTGTAGAGCTTACAAATGAGACATTTCAAACTGCAGTTCTTCCTACAGCAGAGACCTGTGGAGCCTCGGCCTACCTTGGAGCTTCCACCATCATTGCAGTCAGAGCCAATTGTGGAGTTTCAGCCAGCTGAGCCGCTTGAGTACTTTGACTTCGTTGGGATAGGCCAGCCACTTACAACTCGTGTGTTTCTGCACCAGTTCTTCAGTGACCTCTAACCCTCGCGCAACATCAACCATTCTTCGCAAGGGATCTAAAGGATACCTGCTGCATTCCGTGACATCACTTGATGGGGGTTCATCATCAAATTCAGAATTGGCGATGATCCCACAATGGTGGTCTTCCTCCCGCTACCGGCGATGTCTTCCGGTGTAGACTCGAGGACGAGTTTTTTGCAGCGGAAGCGATTGATGCAGGCATGATCTGCATCATCAGATCATCATCTGCACTTACCTTTATTTTATTACGTTGAAAGCCATTATTAGTATTGCAGTTTTGGATTTTTAGAATCGCATCTTATTGTTAGATCTTCAACTGTTTAAGGTTTAACTACATATCTTACATAGTTCTATGATAAATAACTTATTTGAATGCTAGTTGGGTGTTTTAACGTGCTAGATCCCAAGGGTGTTAGGTTAGTGAATGCAACGACCTAGTTAGGTTGTGCTTGCATCAGCTATGCCTTTGTATCATAGGTTTGTACATTTGTGTCTTTCAATTTTTTTTCTTTCGTACGTGACATGTATCTTTGAACGCCAATTAATGAAAATTGCTAACTGAATCTTTTGCTTCATATATATATATATATGATATTTTTTTTTGACTTGTCTGTGCATCTGTTAAACAGAAATACAGGCCCTGAGGGATGGAAATTGAGACAACGACATTTTGATATTGTGACATCTCTTGTTCGATCATGCCGGAAGTTTTTTCGTGCAGGTTCTGCTTTTGAAATATTGTCAGAATTCAGGTATCTGCTTTGTGCATCTTTTTTTTAATTTTTTTAAAATTTGCATTTCCCTTCTTGTATATTTGGCCAACCTAAGAGCTATGCAGTCAAAGTCGGTAGTCGGCCCTAGTCGGCCAAGGGCCGACTAGGACTAGTCGGGAGTAGTCGGGACTAATTCGGGACTAGTCGGTCAAAACTTATTCTAACTCCTCCCCACCTCCCTAAACATATATGATATATGAACTAGCATAAATGTCAATAAGTATATGATATTAGTCGGTTAATAACAATACATACCTTCACACTTCACAGCATGGGTATAAATACATAAGTAACAGTCTAACATAACACAGTTGTATTGGCTTCATGCCCATGTCAAAAGACTCAGAACTAAGAATTCATCACAATATTTGTTTGATGATGTTTAATCAGTGAACAACCCCAATTTTGATTATAGGGTTATATAGATATCAACAAATAAACTAATTATTTGTCTATGTTTTTATCTGAGATTCTCAGGTGCTCAACAGATGATTACAGGGAAGACCATAGTTGTGAGTCTTGCGCCTCAAGACTTTGAGCCAATGTAAAAAAATCCAAACAAAATTGCTTGCGCAGATTCCTTTCAAAAAAAAAATTTGCTTGCAGAATGCTGTCTGGGGACTAGTCGGCAGTCGTTAGTCGGGGACTAGTCGGGCTAGTTGGGTCTAGTCGGGGACTAGTCGGGATTCCGCCCAGCAATGACGGAATCGAAATTAATCGGTCGGCAAAATGCCGCCCAGGGACTAGTCGGGGACTAGTCGCCGACTAGTCCCGACTTTGATAGCATAGCCTAAGAGCTATGCCAGTTTGAATTTTTTGGAGTTGAATTCTAGTAGTGGGATATCCTACTGTTTAAATAAAATTTATTGTTAATATATGGTATGCTATTGATGGTACAAGACATTATGAAAGATTATTTTCTGAGGAACTATGCTATGCCTTGAAGTTGAATTCCACTACTTTATGGAAGGTTCTTGTGTTTTTTTTTTCTGATATATAGAACTTGATCATGCAAGGTCGCAGCATTCTTAACCTAATATTGTTCTTAATATCACAAATGTGAAAAGGGACATATACCACTTAAAAAAAAGGCAAATCACTGTCAAAATACTGGGATGTCCTTCTCGCTGAATGCCTTAACTGGTAAAGGGCAGCATCTGGCGCCACTTTGCATGCTTGTTGGATATGACGGTATCCTAAAGTGGAAAGATGCACTAACTGATTCGAAAGGAGTCTTGTGCTAACAAAAGAATTGCAATATTATGTTCAGCACCTCTTAAACCGTGGATGATACAAGAATATGTGGTCCACCCTCTTCCGAGGCTTGTGAAAAGGATGCAAGAACTAGGATGGCAAATTTCGTGTCTTTTAAGATGGTGAGAGTAAGGGTGTACAAGGTTTGGGATTGGTTGCATCTGTAATAGTGGCAAATTTGCCCTTAACTTTCATTTTTGAATTAATGGTACACTCTACACATCACATTTTCAAGATGACCAATAGTAAAGGTGCTGAAGTTAAAAAGCTGCACATGTAAGTAAAATCCTGTGTGTACGTGAATAGGCACCAGAACTTGGAACTTTCACAAAACGCTGACACCTTGCAAGCTTGTATCTTTTCCTATGAATTTCCCCTCTCTAGATCCCCAAGAGCCCATGATTTCTTCTTTTTTTTCCCCATTTTTTATTGCTCTCTTTTGATCTATAATTAATTCCTCTCTTTTTGATTATAATATAACGATAAGGGGAAATGATTCTCTACAAAACTATTACCCAACTTGTTTAGATCCTAAAATATCTAAATACCAGGTGTATATCTTTATCTTTAAGACAATGTTGTAAAGTGTGACCTCATATGCAATTGGTTCACGATTATGGGAAAAATTATGCGGGCATCTCACATGCGTACATTATTCTTTGTGGCTTAATAATACCATGTGTTATCGCACAATACATTGTGCGGCCACCCAATCGCATGTTCGGCCTCACAACCTGAACGCCTTGTATTTTAGTTGTTGGAATTATGCAGTCGTACATTACATAGTGCGGTCACACATGGTATTAAGTGCGGTCGCACATGGTATTGAGTGAGACCACACAACCCCCTTTTCTACCCTATATATCCCACCCCCAAACCCCCATTTCATTGCTTATCTCTTCTTCTGACATTCTGAAATCACTCAACTGTTTTTTGCATTTACAACCTCACCATGTTTTCTACTAGGGATCTTAGAGGAGGCCTCTTCTGGCGCTCTTAGACCTTTGACCTCTATCTTAGTGATCGTTCGTTCGTTGTTTTTGAATTTTTACTAAGACAAAAAAAATAAGGGCTATAATCAAGGTCAGAGATGAGGGTCATGACTCTCTCTTATGCAACCAGATACACGACCCATATAAAGTGAACCGAGATGATTGTTCGATAGTGCCCATCTTTTTTTAAAAACTAATTTAGCTCCAATACTTTTTCCAATGTATTTTTTAATGTATAAATTTTAAGTTTAAACATTCATGTAATAAAAAATTGCACAAGCCAGTTGTGCGGTCACACAATCACATAGACAACCACATATGCGATTGAAAAAGTTGTATCACACAGTTTGCGCATCGCATTTGCCAACATTGCTTAACCATGTTCTTGGTATAGTGTATCATGTTTTGGTTGGAAGCAACTCTTTCAACTTAACATCTTGTAGAAGTGGAGTTTGTATCATATTCTCATAGCCTTGATACATAAGGCACACAATGTGATGGGATGCGGATGCTTAAATAAACCCAAGTGCTGAATTTAAAACATAAAAATCAGATTTCAGCATATCCGAATCAAATTTCAGCAAAGCCTATAATCACGGATCATCATTCATTCATGCCCAAGCATATTTAATTTGACGAAGTAATAAAAACTGACAAGATGATACTCAATTTCAGATTTAAATAACCAAATTCCAGCAATAAGAACGATCACAATCTCAAATAACAAAGCCAATGTTTCAAAGAACAACCGTAGATCTAATCGTTAAACCCTAATGGATGAGATTCTTCAGAAGCCGAATATTTGGAACCCTAATATGAAATCAGCAATAAGGCTGGTTGGAAAATAAGATCTATCACATGAAAGTATCAGAGGATGATCCAAACCGTGCTTTGGTCAATGCCGGCGGCTATCCGATGCTCCGTTGTTGCAGATGAAGGGGCAGAAGAGAGGGCGTGGTCCAGAAGAAAGGTTGAAGAAGCCGAGACGAGTTGATCTTTGAAGATGGAGGAACTCCGCGTCGATCATCCGCGAAGTCGTAGACGAAAGGCGAGGCGACGAGGTAGAAGCGTGCGGAAGAAGAAAAGACTAGATGCGAGGAAGAGTCTTCGGAAGATACATCGAACAAGCGCACACGCTTCTCCGTTCTAGGGTTTCAATTCATATCATCCTCGTCCCTTCTCAATTAGGGTTTGTGTGATTTAAAGAGGATGAAACAACCAAGAAACAAACAAAAAGGAAGGAAAGAGAGAGGGGCGCGCGGTAGGAGAGAGAGAGGACCGCGGGAAGAGAGAGAGGGGGGCGCGGGTATGTCCGCGGGAGAGAGAGGGGCCGGTCGGGTGGGATGTTCGGTTGGCTAGGGTGTAGGGTTTTGATCTCCCTTTGAATCTCATCCATTGAGATTTAATCTAACTTAAGATCCTACGACCATAGTTACCAAGTCGGAAAACGAAAAAAAAACGGCAAAGGAAAAAATCGAAAAGATACAATGAAAACGGGAAAAAAACTTGAAAACATCGAAAAAAATAAAAAAAATCGTAAAAATTATACCAAGTATGTATATATGTCATTTTTCAACATTGAGTAATCAAAAGTTCAAAACATATAGCATATGCGTTTATTAAGCACGAATAAAATAAAACCCGAACCCAATTTAAACCCGGACCAAACCCGATGTGTTTTATACGTGTTTTATACGCGTTTTTTTCGTTTTAAACGCGTATAAAACGCGTACGGAAGTTTTTTTCAAAAAAACGAGTTTTTTTCCTGTTTACTACGTCTTCGGATCGATACGCGTTCTATACGCGTTTTTTTCAAAAAAACGCCCGATTTGGTAACTATGCCTACGGCTAGCAACCTAACATAGAAACGAGTCAGTTCGGTATCTATGGCTCGAACCGGATGCGAACATGGCTCGCACCTACCCAAACCAGAAAATAAAACAGAAATAACTAAAGATCCGTCAGTCGGATCGAAATAAAATAAAAACTAAAGTTTTAGATCTTCGAATGAGCTTTCCACTGATGCAGACGGATCGACGATCGGCTTCCTGGATCTCCGGAGGGGATGAAAATATACGATCAGCTGTGAAAATCTGCACGTAGTAGGCCTCGTCTGCATCAAGCCCCCCGGACTCAAAAGAACTCGACTCCTGTCGAGCAAGGTCCTGGATCCGGTGGGGGCTCTCCTGGAAGTAGCCGCAACTGCTGCATCTGCTCGAACTGCTCTCCCGGGTCTGGTGGCCAAGTAATCCGCCTCAAGTACGCAGCAACTCCATCTGGCATCCCCGGCCCCTCGACGCCAAGCGAAGACCTGAAAGCCAAAACCAACATCCTCCGCGGCACGATAAGATCGTCAAGATACCCAGATAATTTCATGTGATAATAGGGAGATAGGTGGACATGAAATTCAAATGACATATTAAAAGAAAGGCCGCGGGAGCATAATGTGTTGCAGGTCATCGGCTTGCGCAATAAGCAATGGTTTATTTGAAAGGCCTTGGGGTGCGGGTGCATTATGTGGTGCTCAAAGTGGTCTGCGCACGTGGCAAAACAAGTGGATTCTAAACGACGAAGATATGTCATGCAATCATTGTCTGGATATAGTGAATAAAATAAAAAATTAAATAATTTATCAAGCCTCTTGTTATGACTTCGAGAAAGTAAAAATGATGGGCTTTTTGAAATGTGAAAGCATGATTCATAAGTATTCTGCTTCGAAAAGTGATCAAACGTGACAAAATCTTCTTGAATGTTTAATTCAACACTTGGATGATATGGATGCACATATGATTGGTCTATGAATGTATAGATGTCAGGCAAATGATGAATGCAAGTGCAATTGATGCCTACCGACTCTAAATGCGACGTGCATGCAATGGAATACAATATGTTGTCTAATCCCTTCTCAACTATTGGTGAACCAGATGAGCACCCAACTAAATTATCTGCAAATGATGGTATGGGATGGCTCTGACTCAGAAGAGCTTGAGGTGCGTGGGATCGGTGCCTCCGAAAACATGTGGGCCATAAGGTGACGTTGATGCCGTCCTTGAGGAAAGTATAGGTATTGGCTTTCCCGTGATGTAATACATCGCGGTCAAACTGCCATGGACGCCCTAAGATAACATCAGCAACTTCTAAAGGAAGAACATCACACCAAATCTCATCTCGATATTGTAGCCCAATCGACAACTTTGCCAGACAACAATGGGTCACTAACTTGCTCGTGGTGTTGTCTAACCAGGATGTCTTGTAAGGGTGAGCCAATGGTTTGACTTTCCACTTCTTGCTCCTGACTATCGCTTCATTGATCAGATTGGTGGTGCAACCTCCATCGATCAAGACACAAAGGTCCATGCCATTGACATTGCAGACTGTTCGGAACAGCTCGAACCTCTGGTTCTTGCAGTGTGGCTTAGGGGGTCCTCCACAGAGCTCGTGGGGAAGTAGCGCTTTAGGTGCCTGGGGTGATGGCGACTGGTGAATAACTAGTAGTGGTGCAGTCACATCATCTCCCTCCAAGACTAACTCATTGAAGTGTTCCCCTTCAGACTCATGACTATCCTCTTCATTATCCGTAAGATTTGTCTGTGGATTGAATTGACGTCGAGGACAATCGGCTGACTTGTGACCTGGCTGGTTGCATTTGAAGCACTTTATCTGGCTCGGGTTGGGTCCCAAAACTCCTTTACCCTTCTCAGTGGGTGCAGGAACTGTGCCAGCTACAGGGGAAGGTCCAGGGAGTGGCTTACTAACAGATCCGGATGGTGCCCTAGTGTTGTCATATCGTCGGGACGCAGATCGGGAGTGGTGAGACTCGACTTTCTTAGCCCGACGGTGTGCATCACTGACCTGATACAAGTCGTGAAGGGACACCACCTCTTGAATTGAAGGCTTAAGACCATTAACGTACCTAGCGACGCTCTGCTCTTCATCTTCATGCAGATCATTGCGAGCTTGGAGCTTGTAGAACTCATTGGTATAGTCATCCACCGATTTATGCTCTTGTTGCAGGTTTTGGAATTTTTGAAACACACATTGCTTGAAATCAGAAGGGAGGAACTTCTGTTGCATCTTTCCCCTCATGTGTGTCCAAGTGGAAATTTTCTCTTTTCCTTTCCTACCCCTAGTGGTCTGCAACTGTTTCCACCAGATCAGTGCATGACCTTTCAGTTTAAGACTAACAAACTTAACTTGTTTGTCACGGGGAATTTCCTTCCACTCAAAGTATTGGTCGATTCGCTCGGCCCACTCTAGGAACTCTTCGGGATCCATCCTACCCTCGAACTCAGGAATTTCTATTTTGATACCCTGATCCCAGCCCCAATGGGATTTCGTTTTCCTATGAGTCCGTCTACTTCGCCTATCAGTCCCGTCAGAGGAACCGACGCTATCACCTCCGGACTCTAGGTCTAACTCACTACGCTCTGGAGACTCTCTAGTCCTGTGCTCTTGATGGGGTCGAGGGGCATTTTGGGAATTGGCGAAGGCCAAGGTCAAGGTTTCGATCTGGGTCTGAAGCCTATCCATGTGCTCTTGTTGCCTTATGAAGGCATCTTGCCAAGTACGGGGTGGAGAAGATCCAGCCATTTGAGAGTCTCTAGAAGATGCTATTGATTCACCTCCGAGAGAAAGGGTGATCCTAGTATGGATGCGCTCACAGGATGCTAGTATCCTAATTTAATGCGAAGGCACAACTAGAATGAAAGAAGGAAAATAAAAAAAAAAAAAATTTCAGCAAGCACGCGATGATGCGAATGATGCAAGAGGACCGGCCGTTGCGTAAGGACGCGACGACTAGTGCGCTCTGATACCAACTTGATGGGATGCGGATGCTTAAATAAACCCAAGTGCTGAATTTAAAACATAAAAATCAGATTTCAGCATATCCGAATCAAATTTCAGCAAAGCCTATAATCACGGATCATCATTCATTCATGCCCATGCATATTTAATTTGACGAAGTAATAAAAACTGACAAGTTGATACTCAATTTCAGATTTAAATAACCAAATTCCAGCAATAAGAACGATCACAATCTCAAATAACAAAGCCAATGTTTCAAAGAACAACCGTAGATCTAATCGTTAAACCCTAATGGATGAGATTCTTCAGAAGCCAAATATTTGGAACCCTAATATGAAATCAGCAATAAGGCCGGTTGGAAAATAAGATCTATCGCATGAAAGTATCAGAGGATGATCCAAACCGTGCTTTGGTCAATGCCGGCGGCTATCCGATGCTCCGTTGTTGCAGATGAAGGGGCGGAAGAGGGGGCGTGGTCCAGAAGAAAGGTTGAAGAAGCCGAGACGAGTTGATCTTTGAAGATGGAGGAACTCCGCGTCGATCTTCCGCGAAGTCGTAGACGAAAGGCGAGGCGACGAGGTAGAAGCGTGCGAAGGAAGAAAAGACTAGATGCGAGGAAGAGTCTTCGGAAGATACATCGAACAAGCGCACACGCTTCTCCGTTCTAGGGTTTCAATTCATATCATCCTTGTCCCTTCTCAATTAGGGTTTGTGTGATTTAAAGAGGATGAAACAACCAAGAAACAAACAAAAAGGAAGGAAAGAGAGAGGGACGCGTTGTAGGAGAGAGAGAGGACCGCGGGAAGAGAGAGAGGGGGGCGCGGGTGTGTCCGCGGGAGAGAGAGGGGCCGGTCGGGTGGGATGTTCGGTTGGCTAGGGTGTAGGGTTTTGATCTCCCTTTGAATCTCATCCATTGAGATTTAATCTAACTTAAGATCCTACGGCTAGCAACCTAACATAGAAACGAGTCAGTTCGGCATCTGTGGCTCGAACCGGATGCGAACATGGCTCGCACCTATCCAAACCAGAAAATAAAACAAAAATAACTAAAGATCCGTCAGTCGGATCGAAATAAAATAAAAACCAAAGTTTTAGATCTTCGAATGAGCTTTCCACTGATGCAGACGGATCGACGATCGGCTTCCTGGATCTCCGGAGGGGATGAAAATACACGATCAGCTGTGAAAATCTGCACGTAGTAGGCCTCGTCTGCATCACAATGGATTCAAGTTGTGAAATTTGGAAAGAAGTATCGTCGTCTCATATTAAAAAGGAAAAATGTCCCTCATACTGCCATTTTTATGACAAGTGTCTTCATTCTAACTAGAGTAAAAACCTGAGCAAAAGTCCCATGATAGTGATGTCACTAAAAATCATTCATTCACAAGGGGATTTAAGTGGTATAGTTCATTATTGATACAAGCAACTTCTGCGTCAGCACCAATTTTTCTTGCAGCCGAGTGTTATTTTGATTGGGGCGGAAATCGATGCATTCAATGGACAATTTTCTTTTTTAGATATGATGTACTCTTTATTAGCTTTCATTTAATTCTTGTTTTGAGTCGATCGGAGACTGGATCAAAAGATATGGACTTTCTTTAATTTATGTTAGTCTAGGTGCATTGGTTGTGTGCACCCTATTAATGGGTTAGCCTAACTAACTAATTAGATGATTCCACATATGTTATCCATAGGAACGTAATATAAATAAGAGGATCTAATAAAGGAATCAATGGATGAGATGAAACCATCCTAAAACAGGCTCCCAAAAACCCTAGCCGTCGTCATCCGTGGTTGCGCCATGTGGCACGTGACTCGCGATGACCGCACGACCTCCCATAAGGCCATACTAGCTGTTTCTGCTGATAGGAAGCCGCATTGCCTTCCCTCTCTCGCTCTCTCTCCATTTCCCGTTGTTAGGAGATGACGGCTAGGGTTTGGAGAGAATGGAATGCATCTCATTGAGGGACTGAAGCCCAATATATATGTACATGTATTCACACACAACCCGACCCGACTGTACATATAACCCGACCCATCTCTATACATTAACACTCCCCCTCAAACTCCGGTGGATCATGGACCGAGAGTTTGTCGATAAAATACCGGAAGCGAGCAATCGTAAGGGGCTTCGTCAGAAAATCAGCAGTCTGCTCTGATGATGGAATGAATGGCAAGGAGATGGTGTGGTCGAGAAACTCCTGGCGAACATAGTGACAATCAACGTCAATATGTTTTGTCTGCTCATGGAAGACCGGGTTGCTAGCAATCTGAATAGCACTCCGGTTGTCACAGAAGAGAGGCGTCGGCCCGGATATCACAACTCCCAGGTCGAGTAGAAGGTGGCAAAGCCAGACAATCTCTGCGGTGGTGGAAGCCATAGCCCTATATTCGGCTTCGGTGCTGGAGCGAGCAACAAACTCCTGTTTCTTGCTTCGCTAAGAAATGAGAGAACCACCAAGGAACACACAGTATCCGGTATTAGAACGGCGAGTGGCTACATCTCCTGCCCAATCTGCATCGGAGTAGGCATACAGCACCAACGGAGAGGTGGAGGGAAAAAGTAGTGAGCGGGTGATGGTGCCTCGGAGGTAGCGGATAATCCGAAGGAGTGATGCATAGTGAACCGAACGAGGAGCCTGAACGAACTGACTGACAATGCCAACAGCATGGGCAATGTCTGGCCGGGTCATAGTGAGGTAGACGAGCATCCCAACCAGCCTCTGGTAGCGAGAGACATTCTGGAGTGGCTCACCATCTGTAGAAAGAAACTTCAAATTGAGCTCCATGGGTGTGTCAGCAGTGCGAGAGTCAGTAAGAGCAGCATCAGCAAAGATGTCGGAGATGTACTTTTGCTGGGAGACCAACAGACCACGAGCTGACCGGGTAATCTCGAGGTCCAAAAAGTAGCGAAGAGGACCCAGATCTTTCATCTCAAACCGACTCTGGAGGTAGCGCTGAAGGGACGCTATGGTGGCACTGTCATCCCCGGTGATGATCATATCATCCACATAGAGAAGAAGAACTGCAATACCCTGACTGGAGGAGCGAGTGAACATGGCATAGTCAGAGTGGCGCTCAATAGGGGTGTGCAGGATCCAAACCAAACTGACCAAACCGACCGAACCAAACCAAACCGAGTCAACCGACCGAATTTGATTGGTTTCGACACACTCAACGGATCGGATTGGATCAGGATTTCTCAAAACCGATATGATTGGATCGGTTATCGGATTTATCAATTAAAAACCGACCTAAACCGAACCGAACCGAACCGGACTCCGATTTATAATTTACTAATTTATTGGTAACTATTGTGACCTTTTGTTTAATTGTTAAAACTGTACTTTGTAGTTTTCAATATTTAATGGATATGAATATTGTGGACATAATGGTATTGTTGTTGATAACTTGATATTTTGGTAAGTAATGTAGTATCATTTTATAATTTTTGAAATAATTATTTTAAAGTTGAAACTATGTCCAAATAAAAAAAAAACTAGTAAGCATATGGGCCAAAGCCCAAACCGACCATCCAATCCAATCCAAATCGACTTTAATTGGATTGGATTGGATTGGATTCCAGTCTCAATCGGTTTGGATCAGATTGCAAATTCTCAAAACCGACCTAGGTTGGATCGGTTTGGGTTTTGCCTAAATAGGTCGGTTTCGAACCGATGCACACCCCTAGCGCTCAACAAACCCGGCAGTCAGGACTGCACTGCGGAATCGCTCAAACTAGGCACGAGGGGTTGCTTGAGCCCATAGATGGCTCGGCGCAAACGACAGACGTGACCTGAAGGAGCAGGGACGCCCGATGGAAGAGCCATGTATACCTCCTCTGAGAGATCACCGTGGAGAAATGCGTTGGTCACATCCATCTGATGTAGAGGCCACCCTCGAGCAGTTGCCACAGCTAAGAGGGTGCGAAAGGTAGTCATCCGAGCCACTGGAGCAACGTCTCATCGTAGTCAATCCCATACTCCTGGGAGAAACCACGGGCAACAAGGCGCGCATTATGCCGCTCAATGGACCCATCAGGTCGAGTCTTGATCTTGAAGATCCATTTGCAGCTAACAGGAACCACGCCAGTGGGACAAGGAACCAAATCCCACGTCTGAGTCCGCTGAAAGGCCTTAAGTTCGACTGTCATGGCCTGTCGCCACTATGGGTATACAACTGCCTCACGGTATGACTGGGGTTCCCGATAGGGGTGTGCAGGATCCAAACCAAACCGACCAAACCGACCGAACCAAACCAAACCGACCGAATTTGATCGGTTTCGACACACTCAACGGATCGGATTGGATCAGGATTTCTCAAAACCGATATGATTGGATCGGTTATCGGATTTATCAATTAAAAACCGACCTAAACCGAACCGAACCGGACTCCGGTTTATAATTTACTAATTTCGTAGTAACTGCTGTGAACTTTTGTTTAATTGTTAAAACTGTACTTTGTAGTTTTTAATATTTAATGGATATGAATATTGTAGACATAATGGTATTGTTGTTGATAACTTGGTATTTTGGTAAGTAATGTAGTAGCATTTTATAATTTTTGAAATAATTATTTTAAAGTTGAAACTATGTCCAAAAAAAAAAACTAGTAAGCATATGGGCCAAAGCCCAAACCGACCATCCAATCCAATCCAAACCGACTTTAATTGGATTGGATTGGATTGGATTCCAGTCTCAATCGGTTTGGATCGGATTGCAAATTCTCAAAACCGACCTAGGTTGGATCGGTTTGGGTTTTGCCTAAATAGGTCGGTTTCGAACCGATGCACACCCCTAGTTCCCGATAGGTATGAAGAGCTGTAAGAAAGGCCTGGTAGGATGGAGAGTAGGAGGCAACGCTAGAGTGTCCAGAAGTGTCAGGAGAAACAGGAGTAAACACAGAGTAACCAAACCTGTTAGGAGAGTAGTCATATCTGTCAGGAGGGTGATGTTCGCGCGAAGGATAACGCCGAACAGGACCAGGATCCGCGGCCGGAGAGGTGGGAGCAGCTGTATGCAAAGTAGTACCGGTGGAGACAGTCTCGGTGGGAGGAATTGTGGAGCGACGAACATAGACACGCGTGACAGGTGGTGGTGGTGGAGATGACGGGGGTGGCGGGGGAGGTGGTGGAGATGAGGGAGGTGGAGGTGGAGGTGTAGGTGATGGAGACAGGGAAAGCGAGGAAGGTAGAGGAGGCTCAACCGGGAAGGTGGGCGTGGGAGCAGGATACGGATATAGGAAGGGGATGGTGAGAGGGGGTGACGGCGTAGAAGATGACGTAGGTGGTGAGGGAAGATCCTGGGACTCAGTGGAAAAGTACGGGACATCCTCTACAAAGGAGACGTGACGAGAGACACGGATCCGGCAAACCAAGGGATCGTAGCACCGATATCCCTTGTGCTCCCGACTGGGTCCTAAGTGAACACACCTAACAGACCTAGTAGAGAGTTTGGTGCGCTCATGGGGAGGGAGGAGGACGAAACACGTGCACCCAAAGGTACGAAGAAGAGAATAGTCAGGAGATGTGGAGTAAAACCGCTCGTACGGGGAAACACCAGAGATGGAGGAGGACGGAGTGATATTGATGAGGTGAACAGCGGTCAGGACAGCTTCAGCTCAGTAGGAATGTGGAACAGAAGCAGACAGAAGTAGAGCTCGTGCTGTCTCGAGGACATGGCGATGTTTGTGCTTGGTGACTCCGTTTTGTTCATGGGTGTGGGGACACGACTGTTGGTGAAGAGTGCCGTGAGTCTGAAGGATCTCACACATCTCAGAGGAGAGATACTCCTAGGCACAATCAGACCGAAAAGTCTTAATGCGCCGACCAAACTGGGTGTGAAGCATAGTAGTGAAGGTCCTGTAAATATGAGGAATCTCAGAGCGGCGACGCATGAGAGAGACCCAGGTGCAGCGGGAGTAATTATCTATGAAGCTTACATAATACAAAAAACCAGTAAAAGAGGCAACTGGAGCAGGACCCAACACGTCAGAGTGCACGAGATCAAAAGGGGCGCTGGAAAGGGAAGCACTAGTAGAAAAAGGAAGAGCAATGTGCTTTGCTAATCGACACCCAGTGCAGACAGAGAGAGGGGAGGACACCCGACCCAAAGCGCTAGAGCGAAAAACGCTTTGGAGTCGATCATTGGATATGTGACCTAACCTTCTGTGCCACAAATCGGCATCAGAGGTAACAGACAGAGCTGGCAGAGTAGAAGTGAGAACATGAAGGTGATCCAACTGATAGAGTCCCCTTGCTCTACGACCCAGCCCAACTCTCTGACCTGTCCGCGGATCCTGCACAGAACAAGAAGAAGTAAATGTAACGATCAGGCCCGAGTCATAAAGAGAACTAACAGATATTAAGTTAATGTTTAAGCGGGGAGCAAGATGAACACGAGGTAAGATTAGGCGACTAGTGGGATCAGATGCAGGGGTGATGGATCCACACTGCGAAATGGGTACACGAGTTCCGTCAGCAGTGTGGATCCCCAGGTGGGTGGGAGCAGGGCTACAGTCCGTGAGTACAGAAGGATCGGAGGTAAGGTGGCAGGAGGCACTCGAGTCGAAGATCCATGGAGCTGTAGTACCCGGAGTAGCAGAAAGACTGTGATCTGTCGAAGAGCTGGTGGAGGCGAGGTATCGAAACAGTAACTCCTCGAAGCGCTGGAGTCGGTCGGAGTAAGACCGAGACTGAGCAGAAGTATCCGGAGTGACAGAGAGACTGTGATCTGTCGAAGAGCTGGTGGAGGTGAGGTATCGAAACAGTAACTCCTCAAAGCGCTAGAGGCGGTCGGAGTAAGACCGAGACGGAGCAGGAGTGGTGGTAGGCGGTGCTGGAGTAGGGAGATTAGCGGCAGCAGCAGTCCCGCCATCATGGCGGAGGGGACCCTGACGACGCCCACAGTTGACTGACATGGTGGAGGGACATGGCCGGAGAATACCATCAAAACGAGTAGACGGAGGGACTCGACGATCAGCTACTGTGTGCAGGCAGTATGGTTGCCGAGAGATGCTGTATGAAGCCATACCCCTGAAGTACGGGGGCGAGCCGGCACAAGGGAGGTCCCGGGTAGTCCGGTACAGAGGAGACGGACCGGAGGAGGAGGGCCAGGGGAGGAGCGGTGGGGCGATGGGGGGCGGCAAGGGGTGCAGGAGGGGGGCGGTGTGAGCTGCAGGAGGTGCAGAAGGGGGGCGGCGGGGCGTCAGGGGGTGTAGGAGGGGGCGACGGGTGCTTCAGTAGATGGCGGGGGGGTCGGAGGGGCTGCAGGGGAGGTTCTGTTGAAAGAGGAGGGGCGCAGGGTGCTGCAGGAGATGCAAAAGGGGGGCGACGGGGCTTCAGGAGGTGCAGGAGGGGGGCAGCGGTGGTTGCAGGAGGTGCAGGAGGGGGCGACGTGGGCTTCCAGAGTGCTAGAGGGGCTGCTGGATGGGGGAATCGGGTACAGGAGGGGGCTTGAGGGGCTGCCGGTGTAGGTGAGAAGGGAATCGGGTGCAGGAGGGGCTGCCGGAGGGGGGAATTGGGTGCTGGAGGGGCGGCGGGGGCTGCAGGAGGTGCAGGAGAGGGCGACGGAGGCTTCCGGAGTGCTGGAGGGGCTGCCGGAGGGGGGAATCGGGTGCAGGAGGGGGCTGGAGAGGCTGCCGGAGTGTTGGAGGGGCTGCCGGAGGGGGGAATCGGGTGTAGAAGGTTGCTAGAGGGGCTGCCGGAGGAGTCGCCTTCACCGCGGAGAAACCCTAGAGCTCTGATACCATGTTAGGAGATGACGGCTAGGGTTTGGAGAGAATGGAATGCATCTCATTGAGGGACTGAAGCCCAATATATATGTACATGAATTCACACACAACCCGACCCGACTGTACATATAACCCGACCCATCTCTATACATTAACACCCGTTTTGCCCTCCTATTTCTGGGCCAATCTCGGGCCATCTTCCCTTTGATGCGACACCTCCTATGCATCCATTTGAAACCCTATTCACATAAATATGGTGGAAAATCTGATGGGAAGGAGTTCAGAATTTGAGAAGAAAACCCTACGCAAGAGAAGATTTCTCTTTGTATCCTCCATTTTATTTCATCGTACTTCTACCTTGATTTCATCTCAAAACCACCGTCATTCCACCCCGTTTTCATCTCTTTTCCCTCTCACAAGTCACATGTGCACATTTCCGCACTTGAACCGTTACTCGTGGAGTTTCATCTCACTTCTTATTCTGATCTTCTAGTCCACTTTCTACCCCACCATCCTTTCATCCAAGAGCATCATCGCGTGGGGATTCCGGCACCCGGATATTGGCCGGACACTGAAAATTATTATCCATCTCACGTCATACACTCTTCGTTTTTTGGGGGCCTTATTTTGGTTTGGTTTCATCTCACTATAGATTCTTTAATTAGATCTTTATTTCTTTGCCACACTTGTCATTGTCATTTGTGGATATTTAGAAAACTTGCCTATTGCTGTGAATAAACTATTTTAATACAAAAATTATTCTTTTTATTGCCTACTTATTGTTCTTGAATGCATCAATTATGGGCACTCTTCATAGTGAAAGTATTACATTGTATAACTGCTGATTTTATAATAAATATTTATTTTATGTTTTAAAATTCAGTAAACGTCATCTTTGGGTTAATTGGGCAAACTTGACACTTTCCAACTTGAATGTTACATCATAAAAGCTCACATATCAGGTTGCATGAGGTTGGTATCAGATCTCTAGTCGTTGTGTTCTTACACGTCGACCAATCATCTTTATTTCATCGCCTTAGTGTGCTTAATTTTTTTTTGCTAGTGTCATTATTTGCTTGCTTGTGCACTTTCACCACTTACATACTAGAAAGCATAATCATTTTTTGCATTTATCTCATTCCCCTTAATAAAATTTCAGCGAGTCTAGAACTTTTTTGTAGATAGCCCTCCTCAATCCAAATGGCCAAAACTAACAACCAAAAGGTCCAAAACCCTGAAACTAAGTTGTGTGAGCAAGTCCAACATCATGGTGAGGCTCTCACTCGTATTCAAGAAGACGTTGCCAATTTGACATTTCTCATGACCTGTCTAGCGGTGTGATTCAATGATGAACACCCCAACAGCAACCAAAGAGCCCAGAGTAACCAAGCTGCTAGGAACGTCGGAGGTAGGAGAAGCCATGATAGAAATCAGAAAAGGAACCATGACTTTTATGAGATTGATTATGAGTTTGAAAGAGTGCTGAACAATGATAGGAGGTTAGATGATCGAAGGTACAACGATAGATGGTTGGACCGACGGATAAAAATTGAAATCATTGATTTTGAGGGAAGTATGCAGTCTGAAGTGAATTTAGAATGGACTGATATGATATAACAATACTTTGTGTAGCAAGAAATCCCAGAAGACAAGAAGGTTAAATTTGCTAATGTTCTATTAATGGCTATCCTTTACAATCCTGTAGTTCAAGACCTGTTCAAGAATCAATATATGCTAATGTTCTGTTAATGGTTATCCTTACATCCGGTTAGTTTTCTCTAAACAATACTTCTGTTTATTTGGAAGATGAAATTTTTTGCAGCAAAAGACACCACACATCAGTACAAGCCTTTACGCGAGCATTTTAAAAATGTGCAGTCTTTTTCTGAATTTCTCTTATACATCAATACATGAAACACTTACGAATTTTGAATCATGCTCTCACAGATTTTCCCTCTAATTGTACTGCTTTGTTGAACTTGAATTACTCACATGGCGTAGCATATTTGCAGGTCCTCAATGGAAAATCCATGGCATAACATTTCTTTTGAGGGTTCCGGTTTTGTGAGATTGTTTCTTCCAATGAACTTGGAGAACCAGGGTTACGTCACCAGGCATATAACAACCATCTGTTTAGAGTTTTTTTTGTGACATAACTTCCTTGCATTTTGACAATTCTCAATATTTGTCGTAGCAGTGATTGGATTAAATGGTGCCTTGACCAATGGGACTCTGTACCAAACTGCCAGTTTTGGGATATTCAGTGGGCTTCTGTTATTGCACGTTGTATAAAAAATTGCAAGTCAATTGACTGGGAATGCTTCTTGCCAGCCCTTTTTACACGATATTTGAACATGTTTGAGGTAGGGAAAGGACCTGTTTTCAAAATGATTCGACTTTTTCAGCTTGGGTATGCTATAAGAGAAATCTTTATTCTTATCTTGTCAATATTTTAATCATGAGACATGAATCACTTCTCTACCAAGTTTTTGTGACTTGAAGAAAATTGAAAGACACAGTAGTCCAACTGACAATCACATGTGGGTGGTTGTTTTTTGACCTGGATGTAACATTTATGATGAAACATTTGTTTCCGATACTAATTATTGTTCTAATCGATATGATTGTTTTAGAATGAGATGCATGAGCCATTCAACATAGTATTTATACATTTAATAACTTTGTAGGTATATAAGAACATGTTTTTCAATTATGGCATGTATGCACCTAGATGTTGATCAGCATTGTGGAGGGTAAGAGAGCTGAAAGAACTGACATAGAGTGGAATTTTTGGATTATTTCAAGTCCTTCCTACAGAAATTTTTGAGTTTATGTAGTCTCTTTACGTGGAACTATAGTTTAGGGCTTGTTTAAAATTGTTACTCAGAGTTCTAGTAATGTTAGGTTTGTTTTTATCGTCAAATGTCGACTTTTGAATTCAGTTACATCCTCGTATTTACAAGACCCTAACTTGAAATATGTTATCGCATATATATATATATATATATATATATATATATATATATATATATATATATATATATATATATATATATAAAATACCTATTACAGCGCGTTCATTTTATTTACAAGCGTGCCACTATGCCTTAGATATTGTAGACCGTCCAACCATATATATAAAGGCTTAGATAAAAACGAGTATGCTGATGTAAGAGTGAGTGCGATTCATTTGGGTAGGGGGGAACAGATGAGATTGAATGGAGTTAAGATGGACATGTGGGATTGAGGAGAAAAAGAAATAAATGAATGAAGGACCATACTGTAAACAAATAAAACTCTATAATATATTGAAAATTGAGGACACATTAGATATTAAATCTATTGTTCACGCATTTTTCCTACCAATGGCCAATTTCCTAGAGCTGCCACCTATACGTGGTCCCCCCTCCTCCATAATTGCACTCAGTCCATCTCTCTATTCTCCGGATCTCTCTCTCTCCCTGTCTCTCTCTCTTCCCCCGATATCCCGTCTCTCTCTCTGGATTATAGCCGTCGGTTGCACTCAGCTCGTCTTTCTCCTCCCTTTATCTCTCTCTCTCACTCTCTCCTCGTCGCTCGCTCTCTTCCCCCGATCTCTCTCTCTCTCCCCATCTTTCTTTCTCTCTCTTTCTCTTCCCCAGATCTCTCTCTTCCTTCGTCTCTCTCTATCCCCGTCTCTCTCTTCCTCCGATCTCTCTCTTGATCATAGTCGTCCGTGGAAGCCTTCGCAAACCTAACCCGACCCAAAAGCCATCACAGTCGTCCTCTCTCCCCCCGATCTCTATCTATTTCTCCCCGTCTCTCTCTCTTCCTCAGATCTCTCTCTCTCTCTCTCTCCGTCTCTCTCTTCCCCCGATATCTTTCTATCTATCCGTCTCTCGCTCTCGTCCTTCGTCTCTCTTTCTCTCTTTTTCTCTCTTCCCCCGATCTCTCTCCCTCTTGATCACAGTCGTTCGTTGAAGCCATCGCAGACCCGACCCGACCCATTGAAGCCATCGCAGCCGTCCGTTGAAGCCATCACAGACCTGACCCATTTAAACGGGTCAGAGACAAAACCCGGACCCAACCCGTTTACCAAACGGGTTAGTCATGTCGACCCGTTTACGACCCGAACCCGTTAAAACAATACCCAGACCCGCTAATTTCGTGTCAGGTCCAAAATTGTCATCCCCATCTCCGTCTCTCTCTTCCCCCGTTCTCTCTCTCGCTCTCTCTCTTCCCCTGATATCTTTCTCTCTTACCCACGATCTCTCTCTCTCTCTCTCCGTGGGGGGGAGGGGGGGTGGGGGGAGGGGGTTTGGTTGTGCCGAAGGCGCCCGCTTCGTGCCAATCGGCACGGGCATGTGTGCCGCGCCGAAGGCATCCGCTGCGTGCCGATTGGCACGTGCTTCCACTAGTGTGTGTGTGTGTGTGTATATATAATCCCTCTAGTGCGATCCTGTTGGTGCGACCCTGACGAGTAACATATGCGCTGGGAGTATTGCAAGTTTGCAACATATGTAGCGGAGCACAACAACATGTGGATGTTAGTGTGCATGCACCGCCCAGCTGCCTAGTGCATCATATGCAATGGAAGTAGTGCAACATAAGCAATGGAGCACCGTAACTTATGGATGTTAGCAAGCAAACATATGGTAGCTGTGATGCATGCATCACCAAATAATGCATCACATCCATACAAATAAAATCCAACGGCTCACAACGGGCTAACATATGTTAGCTGTGATGCACGCACCGCCCAACCAATGCATCATAGCCATACAAGTTAAATCAGACGGTCCACAGTGCTCGGATCGCACCAACTAAGTCGCACCAACAAGATCGCACTAGAGGGGGCCTCTCTCTTTGTCTCCCCCCCCTCTCTCTCTCTTTATATATATATATATATATATATATATATATATATATATATATATATATATATATATATATATATATATATATATATATATATATATATATATATATATATATATATATATATATATATATATATAGAGAGAGAGAGAGAGAGAGAGAGAGAGAGAGAGAGAGAGAGAGAGCATGACTTTGTATGCCCATGCAAAGAATGCTTCAATGTATGCTTATTTATTAATATGCATAGAGATTTCTGAATTTGCTAATTTTTGTAGATGTGATATCTATGTTAAGATGATCATTCTTACAAAAAATCAGCAAGTTCTGAAACCTCTAAACATTTCAAATAAGCTCATCAAATTAACAGTTGAAATAGACAGACTAGGGGTGAGACTTGGGCAAGTCTGACCCAAGCCCAAATTTGACCAGCCCAACCCTAACAATGGACAAACATGGGCGAAGCAGGTTAAAAATTTGAACGGGTTTGGACAAAAAACGATCAACCCGATTTCAATTTTGACCGGTTTGGGCATCATCTTTCCCAACCCGAGGAACCTGAATAACCTGAGGAACTCGAGTAGGCGAGTACAGTGGCATACATGCTTGTAGAGCTGCTGTTGTTGATCCATCGATTCACCACAGCCATTCGATGAATGTTTTAGAGAATTAGAGAGAGAGAGGTGTTGGCTGATTTTATTTTTTGCAGTGGTGGCCATTGTTGGTTAATAGAATAATTTACATTTTTTTTTCTTGATTTGGTTTTAAGAGATCAAATATTTCTATTTATTGTGATCAAATTAAACCCGTCCATCCCGACCAACCCACTCATTTTTTGGTAAATTGGGCAACCCGAGCAACCTGACATGGGCAAAGCACGGATTGAGCTTCCCTGGGTTCCACGGGCAAAATGGGTTTAGGTGTGTAGGTCGGGTTGGGCATGGGCAGACCCTTCAACCCGCCCAAGCCCCACCTCTAGGACAGACTATACAACTTCTACCATTTTGATACACCTAGAGGTTTCAGAATTTGCTGATTTTTGGTGAGAGTGATGATATTGCTATAGATAACATATCCACCAAAAATCAACAAATTCTAAAACATCTAGGTCCATCAAAATGATAGAAGATTTATCAGCCGTCAATTTCAACCGTTAATTTGACGGGCTTATTTGAAATGCTTAGAGGTTTCAGAACTTGCTGATTTTTTTGGAGGATGATCACCTTAACATATATATCACATCCACAAAAAATTAGCAAATTCGGAAACCTCTATGTATGTTAATAGAGGAGTATACATTGAGGTATTCTTTGCATGGGCATACAAAGTCATGCTCCTCTCTCTCTATATATAGAATCCCTCAAGTGTGATTCTGTTTGTGCGATCCACTTGGTGCGACCTTGACGAGTAACATATGCACTAAGAGTATTGCAATATATGTAGCAGAGCACAGCATGTGGATGCGTGCATTAACCGCCCAGCCCACTCAACTGCCTAGTGCAACATATGCAATGAAACTAGTGCAACATATGCAATGGAGCAATGCAACATATGGATGTTAGCCAGCAACCATATGTTAGTTGTGATGCTTGCACCACCCAAACAAAGCATCATAGCCATACAAATTAAATCCAACGGCCCACAACGAATCAACATATACTATATGTGATGCATTCACCACCCAAACAATGCATCACAACCATACAAATTAAATCGGACGACCCACAATGCTCGGATCGCACCAACTGGGTCTCATCAACATGATCACACTAGAGGGGGGCATATATATATATATATATATATATATATATATATATATATATATATATATATATATATATATTACAACTAAGTTATCTAGGAGTCTTTTTTTTTTTGCCACAACTTAGTGGAACATTAAATGTCTTCCCTCCGACTCAAGCCGAGCCACCAGGAAGAGAGCATCCTACGTCATTCTGGTACGGAACGACACAACCTCACTAACCGTAATTTTTTTTTGAATTTCTCGGGAAACAGATGGATTGGTTTAGGATCATCGGATCCACACCACTGGCTCCCTGTTCGCTGGGCTCTTCGTCTCTCGGTCGTCTTATCTCTTGCCTTCTCGGTTTCTCTCTCTCTCTCTCTCTCTCTCTCCCTCCCTCTCTCTCAGTTTCTCGATTTGCAGAGGAAGTTACATTTCTAATGATTATTTAAGTGCCTAAGATAGAACATGCAAATTTACACCTTAATCTCAATACCATGTCATATGTTACTTTAGTTGTTATTTTTTCATGATCAATTAGGCTGCGTTTGGCATCACTTTCGTTTTCTTATTTTTAAAACTTGAAATGGTTCGTTTTTTTTTTAATTTTTTATTTCTGTTTTGTTTTCAGATTTATAAAAATAGAAAACATATTTGGTGATACCATTTTCTGCTTGTTTTTATAAACAGAAATAGAAAAACATGTTTGGTAACTGGAAAATTGTTTATAAAAACAGAAAAAGAAAACATGTTTGGTAATATCATATGGCGTCTCACATTGTCTCTCGGTCTCTCAACCACTATTCTCTCTATAACATTTTTTCTATAATATCTCTCTGCGATATTCTCCCTCAAATTTTTTCTCTATGACATTATCTCTCTATAGCCTTTTCGCTCTCTATGAAGTTCGTTGTAGTCTGTACATCCTTTTCACTCTATGATGTTCTCACTCTATTACATTCTATCTACAAGATTCTCTCTATAACATTGTTTCTAGAAAATTCTCTCCATTCGACATTCTCTCTCTAAATCTCACTCTCTATAGTATTTTCTCTCCCTACACATTCTTTCTCTACAACTTTTTCTCATTTGAAAGCTTTTTTACTCTACAATATTTTCTTTCCCGATGACATTCTTTCTCTATAACATTTTCTCTCTATATAGTTTTTTCATTCTCTACAATATTTTCTCCTACAACATTCTCTCTATGATATTTTCTCTCATCGATATTTTCTTTATAACATTCTTTCTCTACATCTTTTTCTCTTTTAAAAGCTTTTTTACTCTCTACTAGGGGTGCGACTCGGGTCGGGTAAAACCGAGAACCGACCCAACCCGACCTAAATGGGTCAGGTTGGTTCGGGTATTTTGACTAAACGGGTTGGTTCGGTTCTAAATTTTGTGAACCCGACAAAACATGGGTTGGTTCTGGGTTGGGGATCGGCTAGACCCGACCCAACCCGAGAACCGAACTCATATATATATTAAGCGACATATATATGTCATGGGTGGTCGTTTGGGCTACATCACACTAGCACCCGACTCTCTATCATATTCCCCCTCTATAATTCTCTCTACAACATCTCTTTATAACTTCTCTCTACTACATTGTCTCTATAACTTATCTCTCTATGACATTCTCTCTATAACTTTTCTCTCTCTACTACATTCTCTTTGCAATTTTCTCTTTACAACATTCTCTCTTTGATTTTCTCACACTTCAACTTTTTCTCTCTAAATTTTTTCTCTATATAACATTCTCACTCTACAACTTTTTTCTTTCTACAACAAATTTCTCACTCTATAATATTTTTCCTTGCTACAACATTATTTCTCTGACTTTCTCTCTACAATATTTTTTCTCTATAAAGTTCTCTCTACAATTTCTCTCTATATAATGTATTTTCTTCTACAATATTCTCTATCTAAATATTTTGTCTCTGTAACATTTTCTTTCTATACCTTTTTTTCTCTAGAATGTTTTCTTTGTACATTATTTTCTCTCTATAACACTACAACATTTTCTACAAAATTTTCTCTACAAGAGTTCGTGGTAGTCCATCACTTTCAAGTAACACCGAAAAGTCCCCAATGAGCAACCCCCTCATCCCTTCCCCAAGTAATTAGAGACAACAATCATTTTTGTTTTTTGTTGTTGAAAATACAAAGATAATTTTCCATTTATGGTGTTTTCAACAATTTACTCAGTTTAAAAAAACAAAAAGTAAAAATGGATTGCCAAACATGTTTTCACTTCCACTTTTATGTTTTTAAAAATAGAAAACAGAAAACTAAAATGATGCCAAGCAGACCCTTTGTGTTTTCTCATTTGTTTTATTTTTCGCTTGTTTGTTTTGTTCCTATCGGTGCCTAGTTCTTTTCTTTTAGCACGGCCTTTTTGGCTTGTTAACCAAGAAAGTTGAAATAAGGCTATCTTGACACTTGACCATTTTAGTTTTCTTCAGGATTCCTAGTTATTTTCTTAAACTGATGTTCACTTTGTTATTTTCAGGTACCTGTATCTAGTGGGAACGGATCATTTCCTTTCACTTTGGAGGTCCCTAGAAATACAAGGTTCTTGTTTTCCAGCAAAATTGGCATGCCTGCCAAGGCAATAGCGAGATCAATTGTAAGGATTTTCTTGTATTATGTTGTGCCAAATTAATGGTTATTAATGTCACAAGGCGATAAATATGTAATTGCAGTATTTTTAATATTGCATCGATATAATTGTTTCTGTAACTTTCATATATAATATAATTGCAGGTGCATCTTTTGAAGCCTGGTAGTTCGGCACAAGAGTACTTTGAGAAATTGGCTAATCTATTAGAACAGTTTGTTATCTGACCTCTTTTGGATTTCGTGTTAACTAGCAATACCATTTGTTATATTACGGAGTTCAGCATCTTGTTGTCGGTATTTTTTGTTATAGATATTACCATCCTTCTAATGGCGGTCGCTGGACTTACTCATTGGAGCATTTCTTGCGTCATTTGGTAATTAGCTTCCAAAAGAGACTTCAGCATGAACAACTGTAAGAAATTAACTAGGGTGTTGATGAATATAATGACCTCTCTTTTTACTTTTCTGCAATGTAAGTTTATCTTTCTGAATTATGTTATGCAGTAACACAAACGATAACAAACATGCTGACTTGTGTTTGGGAAAGCCTGAAAGAGCTTCATTCGTCAAAGTGGTACTTAAATTAATTGATCGTGGTCAGTATAGCAAAAATGAATCTCTTGCTGAAACCGTCGCTGTTGCAACTTCAGTTTTGTCGTATGTAGAGCCCTCTTTGGTCCTTCCATTTATTGCATCGCGATTCCAAATGGCCTTGGAAACTGTGAGTTCTTCTTGATGTAGTATTTCTTCTTTCTATATGCTATCAACCAGCAGCATATAGTGATCAATCATGGTTCTTTTTGTATGGAATCAGGGTGTAAACTTTCTTATTATTGATCTTATGGTTTTTTATTAACAACTTCTAGAAACAAAGAGTTTATTGTTGGATTCTTGAATGGTTTTTTTTTTTCTGAACAGACGACAGCAACCCACCAATTGAAAACTGCTGTCACATCAGTAGCGTATGCTGGTCGGGCCCTCTTTCTGGCTTCTATTTCAGCTTCCCCTCTATCTGATGACCATGATACTTCTGATGTTTTCGCGGATCTTTTGATGATGTCTCTGTCCAATGCATTGCTGGGTATGGATGCCAATGATCCTCCGAAGACCTTAGCAACCATGCAATTAATTGGTACCATATTTTCAAATGTAAGTACAAAAGTTCATAAATGAACACAGTAAATGGTAAGCATGGATTCATTTATTTACTGTTTATTTGTAATCTCAGTTGAATTTGGGTACTAACAATGATGGGCCTGCATTTCTGCAAACCATCAATTTATCGGAATGGCTAGATGAGTTCTTCTGTCGCTTATTTTCTCTTCTTCAACATTTGGAGCCAAGTAGCTCAATGTGAGTAGTTTTCAGAAATTTGTGTTCTACCACTTCTTTTCATCACGTATTTTCCTCTACTACAGCATATATTGCCAATAATGTTGTCATTCAAATCTAGTCTCGGCTTATTAATTTTACTGCGATTTAGTCATCTGTTAATAACCTCCCACCTTGAAATTACACCATCTCTGGAATCCTGCAGGAATGATGGTCTCCGGACTTCGATCGCATCAGGAACTTTTCTTGTCGAGGACAATCCTTACTATTTCTGCATGCTGGAAATCCTGCTTGGAAAATTGTCAAAACCTCTTTTTAATCAGGTTTTTACTTCTTGTTCCTGAACACTGCTACCAAGCAGTTCACTTGCCCTCATTTGCTTCTGTGTAGATCTTGACCATGTCGTTCACACCCCTTTTGTCTAACTTTCCAGTCTTTGAAAAAAGTTGCCAAGTTTGTCAACACAAATATACTTCCTGGAGCTACTGCAGAGGTGGGGCTTCTTTGCTGTGCCTTTGTTCATTCGAACCCAGAGGAGGCATCTGTACACCTTATTAAACCGATCTTAATGTCTATACTCACCTCTTTAAAAGAAACTCCGGTTTTAGATTTTGGTGGGCAAGGAATTACTGATGCATCATTTTCAACCAAGGTTTGTCTTCTAAGATTTAGTTGGTAATAAGATACACTTCTTATTACCATTTGTGTTTTGTTGTGAACATTCTTTCATTTACAGGCTACACTTTCTCCAGCTCTGGAAGCATCAGTTGAGTTCCATCTGAAAGTATTAGCGATTGCAATCACTTTTGGGGGTCCTGCCCTACTTCATTTCAGGGATGAATTGAAAGATGCAATTACATCTGCATTTCAGGCTCCTTCATGGAAGGTATTTTCGCTGTTATTCAGATATCATCATCCTCAACTGTCTATAAAATTAGAAATCCAGTGATTTTGGATGTATTCAACTTTTTTTTGGATTTCTTTTCATTGATAACAACAAATCAGCCACCAAATGATAGGTCAATGGAGCTGGTGATCATGTTCTTCGCTCTCTCCTTGGAAGCTTGGTTCTCTACTACCCCATCAACCAATATAGGTATGTTATCTTTCTATCTTCTTTTCTTATAATCCACTGCAACATTCATGTTGTTATTTCTCCTCATGATAGTTTTTAATTCAAACTGAGTTCTCTGAATGTCCAGTCCATATCAGCCTGCTGCGTCTGGTTTGGAAGCATGGGAATGCTCAAAAAATAATGAGAGTGGAAGGAATGCAAAGTTCAGTTTTATTCCTGAGTGGCACATTCCCAGTCAATACGAGCTCTTGTTTGCAAATGAGCTCTTAGACCTTCATTTTCAATCTTCTTTTGAGGATCTTCTCAGAATATGTCAGAAAAAATTTCATACTGATGCAGGTAAATATAAAATCCATTCTCCGCTCTAATAAGTTGCAGTTAAAAAAATATAGTTATTTTGATTAGACAAAATCGATCCATTTATCTTACAGACTAGTCGACTTTGAGAAACTGTGGATTCTGCTTCTAATTATTTGAGGGCATTACCTAAGCATACAAATATAATTCATGGTTTACCCTGTGGATCCTTCTTTGTGATTGGTTCCTCCCAAAGATCAACTTCTGCATAATTCAAAGCATTGACATTCTTTCTAACTGCACCAAATCAAGTATGGCCCCATTTTATTGGGCATTATGTGCACTTCTGGCTAATTTAGTTATACATATACCTGCTTAAATTTCTTTCACCCTAATTGAGGATTACAACTCAGGTTCATTCCGAATATGTATGGTGTTTATTCTCTGACATACGTGGTGGATAGAAATGGGGTTTTGCCTTTTCTGTGAAAGAAGTAAACTTTTTGTTTCTGGACTTCTATACAGGCATTGAGAAGGAGCACTTGAAAGTGACACTGTTGCGAATTTACTCTTCGTTGCAAGGTGTTATGTCATGCTTGCCTGATATGCGTCCATCCTACAGAAATAGTGGGACCAAAGATCTTGACCACAATCACTGTTTAATTGCCGGAGCAGTTGGTTCTTCTGTTGGTACTCCAGAAATGAGAGAAAGAGCTGCTCAGCATATACATATAGTTTGCAAGTAATATTTAACATCTTTTTATATTTTCCATATAAAATCTTTTGTCTGATAATTTTATTTGTTGCTGCACATTTGACAGATATCTATTGAAAGAACGATCAGATGATAGCATCCTGTTATTACTAGTTATTCGTATCATGGATGCTTTATTAAACTATGGTATTGATACTGAACCTAAATGAAGTACAACCCTTGGGACTCTGCAATTTATGCATGATGCTGGCTACTCAAGATAAAGTGATTGTCTCTTATTTCTACTACGGTACAGGGAACTTGGAGTATGAAGAATGGTCAAATCACATTCAGGCCTGGAAGTTAGAATCAGCTGCTGTAATAGAGCCACCATGTAATTTTATTGTTTCTTCTTATACTCAAGGAAAGAAAAGGTGAGGGCCCCTTTTATTACTATCCTGTGCTTTTGTTGATGTGGGAACATCAAAATATTACTTCGCATTCTGAGAGCCTGCTTTTACTTTGTATTTCTAGGCCCAGGTGGGCGCTAATTGACAAGGCGTACATGCATAATACATGGAGATCATCACAATCATCATATCATAAATTTCGTATAGATGGCAATTTTTCTCCATCGGAGACCATGATTCTTTTGTTGGAGGATCTTCTGGATCTCTCTTTGCACAACTATGAAACAGTTCGCTCGTAAGTTGTTTTTCATGCTATGTTCTTTCTATATTAATTAGTAATCTGTGCTGGTGCAAATTTATGTACTTTTGAAGGATAACAGTTGTTGGTTTTGAAAAATATCTGTATTTTACATGTTTAATACTAACTCATGATACATGGCAATTTACTTCTTTGTCTATGCAAGCCTCAGTATTTCTGAAGGCTTGATATTGTTCGCTGCTTGCTTGATTAATTTGGGACTTGAGGAATCATCTTGTTGTAAATTGTAATGAGAGGCACCTTTAATCTTTTTTTTACCTTATATAAAGACTAGAAATGCCCGTGCTTGTCGGCACTTTGATAGCCGCCTTTGGCGGCAACACACCCCTGGCCTTCTTCGGTTGCATCGACACTGCACTAGACGCCTCCAGCAGCTCATTGCTGGTTGACCCGCTGCCGATCGCCCCCCTCCATCGTCAGCTCATCACCGTTTGACCCGTTGCGTGGTGTGCCTTTGCAGAGCAAAAATACTTTTCAGACGAGAGCGTTTTTGCTACCCAATTGATTTGCTGCACTTGCTTATGGCCCAATCGTGGTGTGCCACGTTGTCCATTAAAAGGGCACATCAGAAACTACACTTGCTACCTGACGTACGCTACACTTACCTGCCCCCATTGTGCTCTTTTTAATGGACGATGTGGCACACCATGATTGGTCCGCAAGCAAGTGCAACAAATCAATCGGGTAGCTAAAATGCTCTCCACTTCAAAGCATCTATCCCGAACGGTCAACCATAATGCTGTGTCTAGATAACAACCGTCCGTTGCACTCATCCCCGACCGGTAGGCAAAGGGATGTTGTGGTTGGATGTCACATCATTTGGGTAAAGCATTTGGGACAAATGTTTCGGGTTAAATAGCATTGGTCTTAGAGAGAGAGAGAGAGAGAAAGCGAGAGAGAGAGAGAGAGAGAGAGAGAGAGAGAGAGAGAGAGAGAGAGATGTGGGCTGTACGATCGGTGAATCACACTGAGCACCTACCGGTAGGCAAATGGATGTTGTGGGTGGATGCCACATCATTCAGCCACGACCGATGAATCTTTCCTAACTATCCATCATCCTTATGTTATAGTAGATACTTTGGACTTCCCGCTTGACCTCTCAACTTATCCTCCCCAAATGAACCCAATCTTGTCCTTTTTAAACACTCAACTTATTCTTTCTCTCCGGGTTAATCCATTTTAATGAAACTCTAAAGAAAAAGAAAAACTCATTCAGAACCCCTCCCCTTCTCTTCTCTTTCATAAAAATTCCACCACTAGTGATGCACTAATCACTATGGTGGTCTTTTCAAAAAAAAAAGAGAATATGCACCAACCATTTTCCTGTAAAAAAAATTTCAACAGCCATAAAACCTAAATTTTGGCTTCTATGGAATAATGGGGAACCTCCCTTAATTAGAGAGAGAGAGGGGGGGGGGAATCATTATATAGAGAGAATAAAAGTGGATTAGGGTTAGCATTTCGATAGGAAAGATGGAGGTGGTGGCGGCCGGAGGGGAAGAAGAAGAGGGTGAGAATGAGGGGAGACTGTGATCGGGTGGTGGAGTCAGGATGGAGGAAGAGATGAGGGAGAAGCAAGGAGAAGAGTTGGGGTGCATGTGAAGTGGGTGGTCGGAGGGGAGGCTCTGGTTGGGTGGTGAAGTTGGGATGGAGGAAGAGATGAGGGAGGAGAAGAGTTGGGATGGAGGAAGAGTTAGGGTGCATGTGAAGTGGGTGGTTGGAGATCGGGAAGGAAGGAAAAGGAGGAGGAGGGAGGAGATAGTAGGCAAGGTTTTAAATGTTGTTTTCGGTGTCCATGTCGGTCGGCAAAAAAAAGATTTTTTTTGTTTTTCGGTAATTTGTCGGTGGAAAAATTGTAAAATGGAAAGGCAAATTTCAGTGGAAATATTTTGTTTTTCGGTCAAATTTCGGTGTTTTTCGATAGAAATTTATCGTTTTTCGGTCATATTTTGATTTTGTTCGTTTGATATGAAAAAGATAGAATATTTCAGCAAAACTTCAGGATAACCTTTCTGTGACATAAATATGCATATCTGGAAGTAGAATCCATAACCACTTAAAATTTTAAACCACTTAATGAATTACCAAGTAGAATGCCATACAAAATCTTGTAGACATTGAAATCTTGAATCAGAAATTTGGCTAAGTCTGGAAGACTTTATTTCCCTGATGACTAGGAAAATTTTGCTTCCTTATACTTTATTTCCCTGATGACCAGGGAAAATTTTGCTTCCTTATACTTTATTTCCCTGATGACCAGGGAAATTTTTCTCTACACTCAGAAATTTGGCTAAGTCTGGAAGACTTTATTTCCCTGATGACCAGGGAAATTTTGCTTCCTTATACTTTATTTCCCTGATGACCAGGGAAATTTTTCTCTACACTCAGAAATTTAGCTAAGTCTGGAAGACTTTATTTCCCTGATGACCAGGGAAAATTTTGCTTCCTTATACTTTATTTCCCTGATGACCAGGGAAATTTTTCTTACACTCTGAAATTTGACCAAGTCTGAGAGAAAGGAAAATACTATATCCCTATCGTCCAAAGGCTATATCTAAGTCAATAGAATGATACTTAGAGATGAGCATCCTTCGACAAGCCGATATACAAGGCCGAAGAATAATCAAGCTTAAGCTTCTACAAATAAGCTTACGCTAGATTCGACAAACTCGTTGAATCCACCAAGTCAAAAAGGACCGGATCAAGAGTTAACTTTGTTAAAATCTGAGTCGCAGTAAGTCGACTCAGATTTTAAGACCCGAACCATAAGTCGTTTTAATAAGACCGGTTCACTCAAACTCAAAAGGATTAAACTACCAGTGGAAGTTACAAAAACCACTTGAATATGATCCTAATCATCAAGGAGTTATATAAACCACCTGGAAGTTTCTCTAACCACCCAAGGGAAGTTATAGAAACCACCAGGAGGTTGCTTCAACCACCCGAAGTAGTTATTCTCTACAATAACTACTTCGACCCTTATAAAAGGAGGGACAAGGAAAGAAGAAAGGATCTTTGGCCATAGCAAGAAGAACCTACAAAGCTCCCGACGGAAGATACTTCAAAGCTCCAAGAAATCCCGGAGAAGAAGGATCGAAGATCGAAGCAAACTAAAGAAAATCGAAGACCAAAGATCGAAGAAGATGAAAAATTGAAGATTTAAGTCCAAAGAAAGTCGAAGAACGAACGAAGAACAAGTGAAGATTATAGGAGAAGAAGAGTAAAGCAAAGCCCCTAGCCGATCACGCGCAAAGCCCGGAAGGATCAAGCATCGCAACGCTCTTCTCTTTTCATTTTCTCACTTGTTGTAATCTTTGTACTTCAAAATCGAGTATCAAAGGATCAAAGACGGATTTCCCCGCAATCTCCTGATATATTTTGTACTCCGCTCCCTCGAAGCGAGTCCTTTGAAATTTGTACTTGAGTGAAAATCAAATATTTGCTCATACAAATATTTTGGCACGCCCAGTGGGACCTCCGTCTCTTTTCATCCCTCTATTTCGTTGGTTCTCATACTCGAAGTTTTCTTCCTTACGAATGATTCTTCTAATTCAAGTTTTCAACATGGTCGGTATCGGCGATGCTATAGTTGTTCCCGTCACTATGCCTGTTGTTGTGTCAAACACACTTCAACAAGGAAAACAGGAGAATGTCACCACGAATGCTAATGTTTCGGCATCCGAGGAGGCCCCTGCACTACGTGTCTACACTAGGCGCAAGAAGACTACTTCTTCAGTTCTACCTGAAGTCGGAACCGAGGGAGATATCCTATGCACTAAGGAACTCGGGGTAAGAGACGAAGTAATCTTCAATCCAGATGGTCATGTGGACGCTGTTATTCATCATGACTATGTCTCGGAAGACGATGTTGAGACTCTCGAGGCACGCCAGGAAGTTTGCCCAAATTCTACTGACTCCACAATGACTAAACTGGAGGAGGAAGTACGACAAATGAGCCAACTCATGGCTCAGATGGTCTAGACAATGGCAGAAAAGGATCGTCAAATCAACAGTCTTCTCGAAAAAGTGGGTACTAAGGAAGAGACTTTGGTTCCTGCAACAACCAGGGCCCTCCCTACGACTACTCGGACTTTGATGCCACCGATCACTTCTCCAGAGATAGGTGCAATCATGCCTACATCTTCACCTATGACTGTTGAACAATTACAGTCTATGGTCGCGAGTATGATCCAAGCAAGGGGAGACGGATTTTCTAAGTCCACAGTAGGGTACACCAAGCCTTATTCCCAACGTATCCAAGACTTACGCTTTCCAGCAGGATACAACCCACTCAAGTTCCAGCAATTCGAAGGAAAAGGCAATCCAAAGCAACACATTGCCCACTTCATAGAAACTTGTAACAATGCTGGCACTTATGATGATGAAATGGTCAAACAATTCGTTCGGTTTATCAAAGGGACCGCATTCGAATGGTATGTAGACCTCACTCCAGGGTCTATCGATAGCTGGGAACAATTAGAACGAGAGTTCCTCACTCGGTTCTACAGCACTCGACGTGTGGTGAGTATGGTGGAACTTACTGCTGTCAAGCAACGCAAGGATGAGAAGGTCATAGACTATATCGATCGATGGAGAAACCTTGCTCTCAACTCACGGGATCGACTCTCCGAGTCTTCAGCAATAGAGATGTGCATTCAAGGAATGCATTGGGGATTACTCTACATTCTCCAGGGAATCAAACCCAGCTCCTTTGAAGAATTGGCCACACGAGCTCACGATATAGAGCTTAGCTTGGCCACTCACGGAGATTCCAAGCCAAGGGACTTTTTGAAGTCTAAGGCAGACGGCAAAGAAAAAATGTCAGCTCCAAAAGCAAAACAAACAAATGTTGTAAACATTGCTTCTTCTTCCAAACCCTTGAAGATGAAGATAAACCAGACAACACCAAGCCTACTCCTGAGTCTTCACAGCAAAGGCCACCCCGGATGACTTTAGAAGAGCTCCAAGCAAAGAAGTATCCCTTTCCAGACTCGGAAGTTTCAGCCATGTTTGACCAAGTCTTGGAGGAGAAGATGATTGAAATACCTTTATCCAAGAGACCAGAAGAAGCAAATATAGTTGATGACCCTTTATATTGCAAATATCATAGGGTCGTGAGTCACCCTATCGAAAAATGTTTTGTGTTCAAAGAGAAAATCATGTCGTTGGCACGTCAAGGAAAGATTGAGTTGCCTTCTGATGAGATAGTCGCAACTAACATGACATCCATTGTCTTCGGTTCTCTTCCACCAGTTCAAATTCCAGCAGCAAGGAAGAGGCTAGTTTTCAAGATAAAAACTTCAGCCCTCCTCAACAAGCAACATTCTTCAGTACGGAAGCATATGCATGTTACTCAAGTTGCAAGCTTGGGGGCACCAGAACTCAGAATCCAGATGTGCAAAAATCAGATCAAGAGTTGTGAAAGTCTACCAACGAAAGAAGCCCCCTTGCCTCCAAAAGAGAATGACTATCCCCTTGAAAAAGAGGATTCGGAACAGAAGGATGGATGGACCTTGGTGGTTCGAAATAAAAGAACCCCTCGAGCCCCTCTCCGTAAAGTCTCTCCCATAATCTTCGATAAGTCTAAGGGAACGAGAGAAAAGACTTACGTCAAGAAGTCTTTGAAGAAGATAGGCCAAAAGAAAAGTATGCCTAAAATTCTTACAGTCAGTGATGAAGAAATACTACATCAAGCCGTCCGACGACCTCTTACACTAAAAGACTTCATTCCTGAAGATTTCTTCGAAAATGATTTATCCTCTTCGTCAACTTGCTATACGGCAGAAGTCCATGAGAAAGAATCAAATGAGGAACTAACCCTTCAGCCTCCAGAAGTGTTGGATAATATACCTCCAGTTGAGCCGATCGAAGGAAACTTCGCAACTACTTATGATGAAGCTATGTTATATTTGCCACTTATAGAGGCTTTCCATCTTTCGGAAGATGCACGCCACGCTATGGCTGCGACATTGACTGACCCAGAAAGTCATCAAGTGAAGACTAATGAAGAAAAATCAGTCCAATGTGATATGACTATCTCCTTCTCTGACGAAGATTTGCAGTTGGGAGCACGGTTGCATAACCGACCTCTTTATGTTTCTGGTTATATCAATGAAAAACCAACCAGTAACTCGTATATTGATAGATGGCGGATCGGCTGTCAATATCATGCCTAGTCAAACCATGAAGGACTTGGGCATAAAAAATGATCAACTTTCCAGAAGCAAATTGGTCATTCAAGGTTTCAACCAAGGGGCACAGTCAGCTGTCGGCATCATACGCTTGAAGTTGTCAATCGGAGAACTTGACACTATGACTCTATTCCATGTCATAGACTGTCAAACCTCTTATCGACTCTTACTTGAAAGACCTTGGCTACATATGAATAAAATAATGCCTTCAACATTACATCAATGTTTCAAATATCACCAAGGGGGTATTGAGAAGTGCGTCCTGGCAGATGATAGACCATTTAATGAAGCAGAAGGTTATCTCGCCGACGTCAAATTCTACCACAGTAAGGGCTCTATTATCAAGGAAACATCACCCAACAAAGCTACAAATTTTCTCCAAGAAACAGAGGCAAAAGAAGTGACTCCATCAGTCAGGGTCTCTCCAAATCCTCCAACCCTACGTCATACGATGTTTGGTGATTGCGAATGTGACGAATGCCTTGAAGAGGCTCTGGAATTGGAATACGAAGATGATGAAGATCGGCGAAGGAAAAACAAGAAGTCATCGCAACAATCTCTCAAACAAAGATATGAGAACGGTGACCCAGAAGTAGGTCTACTTGGCCAACCTTCAGGGAAATTCGATTTGTATGTTCTTTATCCGAAGAAATCAAACCAGCAAGCGGTGCCAGTTCAAATGAAGAGTATCAAAGGAAAACAGAAAGTTAATAGATATCCCTCAAAAATGGCTGAATCTGCTCCAGTGTTAAGTTTCGTACCACAGAGAGGCCGAAAGATAGGACAACCACCATTCACTCCTATGCATACAAAGCCATCAACCTCTTTTACAGATGCTAATTTGGTCACTTTAAAAGAAGACTTGGTATTGCCGCTGCACAGCCTAACATTGGCTACTAATTCAAGTAAGGGCAATTCTACATTCAAACCAGAAGGAACATGGGGAAGCGAAGCATCAAGTCTCCTGAGCAAAGCTGGATTCACTCCAAAAGATGTTGAACGTTTAGGTACATTACCACCACGAACAGCCCCTTATGGTTTGACTAAAACCCAAGAGCGGCTCTTCTTGGCTGGAGAAAGTATACCACAAACTCGACCTGGCATTGGAGCCAAGCAAATCCCCATTGTGATCAAAACAAGCGCAAAAGAAACTATGTCCGCAAACTTCATTGAAGCCCAAGATGAAGAAGACTATGCAAAAGCTTTATATGATGCAGATGATGACACAGTAGAAAAGAAGTATCTCAGTAACACAGATGAAGACCTTCAGACATTGTCTAAGTCAGCAAGAAGAAGACGACGACGTGCAAAGAAGAAAGAAATACTTATGGCACAATACGAGATGCCCAAAGTACATCACCAGTCAAAGCCAAATCGAACTTCAGTCTTTGAGAGGATAAAGAAACCAAGAATCAGATCTGAAATCGTCAAAAATAATCCACGACAATCAGTCTTTGACAGACTTGAACTTGGTTTTGCAAAGCCCACCCACCCACCCAGGATCTCTCATTCTCGTCATGCAAAAATCTCATATGGTCACACCGGGTCTTTTCAGCGTCACAGTCTAACCTGGTTTCGAGTTCCGCCTCTTCAGGATGCTCCTATGACAATCAGTATTGATACTACTTCGGACTCTACTACCAATTCTGCATGTTTGAACGCATCTTCTTCCTCTTGATCGAAAAAGAAAGTCGTTGTATCTGTCAATCATATTTCTACTGACTACATCTATTGCTCGACTTCTTCTTCGGACAGTGACTTAGCTGATGCACCACCAGTCCTTGAAGAAGGGGGGCAGTCCACTGTGGATGATTTAAAAGAAATTAATCTTGGCACTGAAGAAGAGCCACGACCGACATTCGTCAGTTCTCTCCTAACAACGAACGAAGAAGTCGAGTATGTCAAGCTTCTCCAAGAATACAAGGACATCTTCGCTTGATCTTATAAAGAAATGCCAGGTTTAGACCCCAAAATTGTTGTTCATCAGCTTGCCGTGAAACGTGGTGCAAATCCTATCAAGCAAGGCCAAAGAAGATACCGCCCAGAACTTATTCAACAAATTGAAGCCGAAGTGAACAAACTCATTGAAGCAGGGTTCATTAGAGAAGTTAAGTATCCTACTTGGATCTCTAGTATTGTACCCGTGAAGAAGAAGAATGGGCAAATCAGAATATGTGTCGACTTCAGAGACTTGAATAATGCATGCCCCAAAGACGATTTCCCTTTACCAATCACCGAACTTATGGTGGATGCTACAATGGGATATAAAGCTCTATCCTTCATGGATGGCTCCTCAGGATACAATCAAATTCGAATGGCACCCAAGGATGAGGAACTCACAGCTTTCCGCACACCTAAGGGCATCTTTTGTTATAAAGTAATGCCTTTTGGACTAAAGAACGCAGGAGCTACCTACCAACGAGCCATGCAACGGATCTTTGATGACATTCTTCACCAAAATATAGAATGCTATGTTGATGATCTAGTCGTGAAGTCTAAACAAAGGTCTTCGCATCTGAATGATTTGCATGCTATCTTTGATAGATTAAGAAAGTATCAACTACGAATGAATCCGCTTAAATGCGCCTTAGGAGTTACATCCGGAAAATTCCTCGGTTTCGTCGTAAGGCATCGAGGCATTGAGATAGACCAATCTAAAATTGATGCTATTCTCAACATGCCCGACCCTAAGTCACTTCACGACCTTAGAAGCTTACAAGGTCACTTGGCTTATATCAGGCGATTTATCGCCAACCTCTCCGGGAGATGTCACCCTTTTCACCAGCTCATGAAAAAGGATGCTATTTTCAAATGGGATGAAGCATGTCAAAAGGCTTTCCAAGATATTAAGGACTATCTCTTGAAACCACCAGTTTTGACAGCACCCACTCCAGGGATATCCTTGATACTTTACATAAGCGCACAAGAACACTCTCTGGGGGCATTACTTGCACAAGAAAATGAATTCGGGAAGGAAGTGGCTTGTTACTATTTAAGTCGTACCTTGTGGGGGCAGAGTTAAAGTATGCTCCTTTAGAAAAGTTATGCTTAGCCCTTATTTTTGCCACAAAAAAGTTAAGGCATTATATGTTGGCTCATACTATTAAACTTGTATCTAAAGCAGATCCCCTCAAATATATCATGTCAAGACCTGTTCTATCAGGAAGACTAGCAAAATGGGCTCTACTCCTGTCAGAATTTGATATTATCTTCACCCCCTAGAGAGCAGTCAAAGGGCAAGCCTTAGCAGATTTCTTGGCTCATCACTTGATTCCTGCTGATTGGGAGTTAACTGAAGAATTACCATATGAAGAGGTCTTCTTTGTAAACATAATCCCTTCTTGGGAAATGTTCTTTGATGGAGCTGCAAAACGACAGGCTGCGGGGGCAGGGATTGTTTTCGTTTCGCCAAACTCCAAAACTCTCCCATACTCTTTCTCATTGGCAGAGCCTTGTTCAAACAACAAAGCTGAATACCAGGCATTAATTATTGGTCTTGAACTCGCTCGGGATATGAAACTTCAAGGGTTACGAATATATGGTGACTCCAAACTCATCATTCATCAAGTCTTGGGAGATTATGAAGTCAATAAGGAAGACCTCAAGTCTTATCATGAATATGCTCTTACTTTATTCAACAGCATCGAAGCAGCAAGCATTCAGCATGTACCAAGAAGTTCGAATCAACAAGCTGATGCATTGGCAAATCTAGCAGCATCGCTTGCTATTCAAGACCTTGACCAATTAAATATTCCTGTTTGTCGAAGGTGGATACTCACTCTGGAAGATCAATTCAATCAGGTTATAGGCCAGAAAAGTGAAGATCATTCCTATGTCATTGAAGAACAAGACTGGAGACAACCCCTCATAGATTACCTTGAGAGTGGCAAACTCCCTAAAGAAGTTAAACACAGAACTGAGATAAGAAGACGAGCCCCCAAGTTCTTGCATTTCAATGGCGGATTATATCGTCGAAGCTATGATGATACACTTATGAGATGCTTGACCGGGGAAGATATCAAGTTTGCTCTCCAAGAGTCACATTCAGGTATATGTGGTACTCATCAGTCAGGACCGAAATTTCACTTTCGTATCAAAAGAATGGGATACTACTGGCCTACCATGGTTAAAGATTGTTTAAACTTCTCCAAGAAGTGTCATGCATGCCAAATCCATGGTGACTATATCTGTCAACCGCCAGAACCACTTCATCCCACAGTCGCTTCATGGCCATTTGACTCTTGGGGACTTGACATAGTCGGTCCATTGCCCAAATCTTCTAAGCAGCACCTTTATATTTTAACGGCAACAGACTACTTTTCCAAATGGGCAGAGGCAGTCCCTCTCAGAGAAGTGAACCGAAATTCAGTCATGAATTTTATTCAAAATGATATCATCTTCCGATATGGAGTTCCTCGTTACATCGTTACTGATAATGGCAAGCAATTCAAAAACACTGCTATGGATAATTTCTGTGCTAAGTATAAAATCAAACAGAGATGTTCTACAATGTATAATGCTCCCGCCAATGGTTTAGCAGAAGCTTTCAATAAGACCTTATGCAAGCTCTTGGAGAAGGTGGTTTCTAAATCTAAAAAAGACTGGCACGAGCGTATGCACGAAGCTCTATGGGCTTATCGAACATCGTTCCGCACTCCGACTCAAGCAACGCCATATTCTCTTGTGTATAGAGTAGAGGCGATTCTACCTCTAGAACTTCAAATTCCTTCTCTAAGAATTGCTATCCAAGAAGGTCTTACTACTGATGAAAATGCTGAACTCCGACTTATGGAATTGGAAGCTCTAGACGAGAAAAGACTTGAGGCTCAGCAACGACTTGAATGCTATCAAGCTCGTATTTCTCGAGCGTTCAATAAAAAAGTTAAGCCTCGCTCTTTTCAAGAAGGGGACTTGGTCCTAGCAGTGCGACGTCCCATCATCTTATCCCACAGAGCAGGAAAAAAATTCAATGCTAAGTGGGATGGCCCTCATGTCGTCAAAGAAGTCTATACTAATGGAGCATATCTACTTATGACACCAGAAGGAGAACAACTTGGCCCAATCAACGGCAAGTTCCTCAAGCGATATTATGCATGAAGAAAATCACTCTATATTGCAAATGATAGTCCTGATAGATGTGGGTGCCAACCTAGTTGGGATGCATATCGATCAGGGTGATGCAAGCAAAAAAAAAAAAAAAAAATCCAAGGGAACTACGCGCGACTTGATCCCTTGAAAAAGGGTACGTAGGCAGCCTGAGGAAACCCCTCAGGTTCAGTCCAAACAAAAAAAATAATAACCCATATTCAGTAGAACAATCAAGAAGGAAATACCAGGATAATTCATATGTTGCATAAATCTTAATAAAGTCTAAAAGGAAAAAGTACAATGCTTAATAATTAATATGTCGAGCTTAAATCACGAAGATGCTGCATAAGTTCCTCTCGTGCGCCATCAATAGCTAAGACAGAAGATGCCCCAGCTTCCTCTTGACCCTTGAGTTCGGTCAGTTCCTTCTCTTTTTCAGTCTTTTGTGCCTTCAGGGAGTTGAGGTAATCATTCTGTAAAGTCACGGCATCAGAAGCTGTAGCCAAACGATTTTCGCAAGAAATAACCAACGCTTTAGCCTCCTCCAATGCTAAACGAGCAGAAGTTTCCTCTGACTTTGCTGTTGACAGTGCAGAATCACCCTCGTCCAAGAACTGGGAGAACGATTTCAAAGTCTCTTCTATCTTCGCTATATGGTCCGGACTAACAACAGCCTTTTCCTTGACAAACGATGAACGTCGGTTATGATAAGCATTGCTGTCTTGAAGAAGCGATTCGATCTTTTCAACAAAGATAGAATCGTTCACTCCGAATTTTCGAAGACGATCACAAAAGATGACACCCATACTGGCCCACCACTTATCTAGTGTTGAGAATCCCGCTTGATGAAAGGGCTTCAGTGAGCAGTCTATGAATGACCTGCAGGGAACCAGCATAATAGCAGCCAGAGAACGGTCCATCTCCTCAACTGAACCATGCACAAATCCAGTTGCCTCAGACATAGTTGGACCCATCCCAGCAATCGATCTCGGCTTCTTAAAAACAGGGACTTCTGCCTGAACTTTTTGACATACCAAAGAAGACTGAACTTCAAAATTCACCGGTGTTGTGGAAGGACCTGCAGGTTCCTCAAACACAGAGTCACCCACTGTTCTTTTTGTGGTCATCTCAACAGTTACTGATGCCTCGCCATTTTTTCCAACACCTTCATCTTGCAAATCCTGAAAAAAGGGGTATGTCGCTTCAAAGTCATCATCCTCCAATAATCCTTTGCCAACTACTTCATTCAGATTATCATTAGGAATGCAAAGGCCGCCAGCAGAATACCCTATACAACAAAACAATAGGGTAAAACATACATCATTCATTAATATTCAAGGATTACAAAAGGGACAACTGATACCTGAAGTAGTAACATCAACTAGTTGGAGTCCAACATCACGAGTTGCCATATCAGGAGGAGAAGCTGCAACAAGAGTAGTCTCCAATACTGGATGCCTCGATCCAGTAGGGGACATCGCCTGAGGATTAATGATCTCCCGAAAAGAAGAACTATCCTCTGATGTTCTCGCTCTCTTCCTGGCACCTCTTTCATCTCCTGGTCGCTCAGAAGGTACGGCGGTAGGAACAGGACGCTCAGAAGTGCCAGAACAAGAAGACTCAACCTCTCTGTCAGATTCTGTTCGGCGAGGGCACACTCTTGAAGAACCAGGACGAGAGTTCCTTTGGAATTGAATCTCCGTCCTATCTCTCATACCTTCATCTTTTTTAAACTCAAACGAGTTTTTCTCACTTGATTTCAGCAAAGAAGCAGGATACATGGCCAATCGATTCTTGATTCCCCCTCTTACTAAACTTGAATATGCTGAAGATACGCAGTCTCTGAGGTTAACTTCTCGTAACGGGAGAGCAAAACTAACTCCAGTATGCCTCTCACTGAATGCTAACCAAAAACCAAACGCCAACTTCGGAGACACTTCTTCCTTATAAGGGATAGGTGTTCCAGGTATCATTTGCATAAAACCTTGTTGACGAGAAAACCGATGAGGGCTATACTGTGCTATCTGTACTGTATTTCCCCGACGGAATACAAGAAACCCTGGTTTACAGCTTAACATCAAGAGGAAGATGGAGTATGGCATCTTGGCATTATCATAAAAAATGCCCTTTTCTCTATCAGCAATCGGCTTCCAAGCTTCATGGGCAAAACGAAAATCAGCATCTCCCATAGTATGAAGAATCATTCTAGCGTCCTGAGCTGACCCTTCCCAAGGCTGATAAGCCGCAAGAGCACCAGATACTGCTATAAGGAAAGGGAATCTCTTTTGCCGAAGATTCTTGGCAAATATCCCCCTTGGAAAGTGAAGTCCGATCCACCCGTATAAGTAGTGAAGGGGGCAAAAGGAACTCGCTCGACCTAGCTCACCACTGAACTTAGGGCTTGTAGACAGGCTGCTGTAAGTCCGCGTCAGACCATTGTAAAGTAAGCATAATATGGGAACAGCCAAATTGTATTCAGTACCTTTCACCATATTTACAGCTGGGATGAAAGTACCAGGACGAATCAAGTCACCACTCCAAGGCAAGGCGAACTTACAAAGAAAAAGAACAATCGCCGCAGACCTATAGACCATCCTCCCCAAGGTGCTATTAGCTGACAATCCTAGCAAAACGTAAGGACTGGGTCTTGATCCAGAAGGCCGTTTCTCTGGAGGCATAAGACTGATTGGTCTATCAATATCTCCTGACGAGTCAAGTTTGGCTTTAGCTTTCCTCAAGATATCAGTTTTCTGAGGATTAACAGCCCGAGGGTACCCACGAAACCAAAAATCAATCCAGTCACAATGCCGAACTCGGTCGCTACGGCAAGATGCAGCAATAATTGCAAAAGCTTTGAACAGATAAGAAAGTGCTGAAGGAGTATATACACAGTCGAAAAGTTCAAAGAGATTAGGGACTCTCTCTTGGTAATATTCTCCACTCATGGGACAACCTGATGTCTGAAAAAAAAAAAACATATATATGAAGAAAGTAAGTCACACGTATGGATGTTACTCATTCAAGTTCAAGTAGGAATATACCTGATAAATCTCCGACAAGGAAATCCCTATTTCCCCAATAGAAGTGAGAAATGTGTTCGTTTCCGGACACCAGAGCTCACACAAAGCTCTATACATTCCATCAGGCCTACAATATTCATAACAAGCAGGTTCCAGCATAACAGATATGTTGCTAGTAGTCTCTCTGCCACGCAAAGCATCGAAGACTTCACGCATCCATTCACCGAAACCACTGAGATACTGGACATCGCCACGGCCTCGTATTTCCTCCCCCCATCGAGTGAATCTTGAAGCAATTTTTGAAGCAATTTGAGGGATGGGTATCATTTCACCCGTTGTATGATGATACGGAAAAGTAAGAATCGGAGCATTTTCAAAACGGCTAATGGATCCAGCGCTCTTCTCTACTCCATGACTATCGCTGTCACAACTCTCGTGCTCAACGATTCTCAAGGTAGTCAAAAAGTTTGGGCCATTCTTTTTCAGAGTTGACCCATGCTGCTTGACTTTTGCATAAGGAAAAACAAGATAAGTGACCCCTCGTTCTTCTTCTTCTTCTAACCAACCATCTTCTGACATAGCAATATACTTCTCTGAAGTACTCATACCTACACACAGAAGATTGGATTAAAAGTTAGAATACATTTTGCAAAAAGTTAACTACCAAAAAAGCATCAAAGATCGAAGATCATTGCGAAGGAAGAAAAGGAGATCAAAGAACAAGCAAAATAAAGAAAAGGATTAAGAGTATGATTACTTGGAATAGATCTGATCGTCTCCTTGCCAAAGGAATCAAGCTTGCAAGATGGTTGTTGCAAAAAACCTTGAAGTAAGATTTTTTTAGACCTAGTTCCAAAGAAACCCGAAAAAATGAGTTAGAAAAAGAAAAGAACCCCGTTTTATGTAAAAGGGGAGTCAAAGGACGACCTGTACCGTCATAAGTACCGCTGTCCTTAAAAATAAAAAAATAAAATAAATAAATTTCTGGCTGACCCTGGGGAATGCCTGGCCGGCCCTGGTCAAACCTGGCCGGCCTTAGCAAAAAAAAAAAAATTTTCTGGCCGACCCTGGGGATTGCCTGGCCGGCCTTGGTCAAACCTGGCCGGCCCTAGCAAATAAAAAAAAAATTTTTTTTTTACCTGGTCAAACCTGGTCAATTCGGGTAGATGAATAGTCAAAGATTATCTAACATCATGCAAGAGATATGCAAGAGCATAAAAAAAAAAAAGGTAAAAATGAGAGCAAAAAAAAAATCGTTCTTACGAAATCTTGAACTAGGGTTTCTAAAAACCTAGTCGATTCAAGTAGATGGATAGTCAAAGATCATCTAGATGCATGAAAGAAGATCCAAGAATCAAATATCATATGATATGCAAGAAGATCAAAAAATTCAAAAGGGTAAAAAAGGAGATCAAAGAACATTCTTGCAAAACCTTGAACTAGGGTTTCGTTTTTTTCAAAGAATCCCGTAAAGATTATTGCAAAAAAGAGAAACGAAGATCAAAGAGCAAGCAAAGCAAAGGGAAAGATCAAGAGCATGATTACCTTGAATGGATTTGATCGTCTTCTTGCCGAAGGAATCAAGTTTGCAAGATGATTTTGCAAAAAACTTTAAAGTAGGGTTTTTTTAGACCTAGCTCCAAAGAAACACAGAAAAATAAGTTAGAAAAGGAGAGGAGACCCCTTTTTATAGAAAAAGGGGGGTCAAAGAACGAGCTGTACCGCCATCCCTAAAAAAAAAAAAAAAATTTGGCCGGCCCTGGGGGGGTCTCTGGCCGGCCCTGGTCAAACCTGGCCGGCCCTGGCAAAAAAAAAAAATTGACCCGGTCAAACCTGACCAATTCGGGTAGATGAATGGTCAAAGATTATCTAGAAGTATGAAAAAAGATTCAAGATTCAATCATCATGCAAGAAATATGCAAGAAGATAAAAAAAAAAAACTCAAGGACCGACCTTTTTTCGCTTCTCGATTGAAATGTCAATCCTTGAGGGGGCAATTTGTAGACATTGAAATCTTGAATCAGAAATTTGGCTAAGTCTGGAAGACTTTATTTCCCTGATGACCAGAGAAATTTTGCTTCCTTATACTTTATTTCCCTGATGACCAGGGAAATTTTTCTCTACAGAAATTTAGCTAAGTCTGGAAGACTTTATTTCCCTGATGACCAGGGAAAATTTTGCTTCCGTATACTTTATTTCCCTGATGACCAGGGAAATTTTTCTCTACATTCAGAAATTTGGCTAAGTCTGGAAGACTTTATTTCCCTGATGACCAGGGAAATTTTGCTTCCTTATACTTTATTTCCCTGATGACCAGGGAAATTTTTCTCTACACTCAGAAATTTAGCTAAGTCTGGAAGACTTTATTTCCCTGATGACCAGGGAAAATTTTGCTTCCTTATACTTTATTTCCCTGATGACCAGGGAAATTTTTCTCTACACTCAGAAATTGATAAAGTCTGGAAGACTTTATTTCCCTGATGACCAGGGAAATTTTTCTTACACTCTGAAATTTGACCAAGTCTGAGAGAAAGGAAAATACTATATCCCTATCGTCCAAAGGCTATATCTAAGTCAATAGAATGATACTTAGAGATGAGCATCCTTCGACAAGCCGATATACAAGGCCGAAGAATAATCAAGCTTAAGCTTCTACAAATAAGCTTACGCTAGATTCGACAAACTCGTTGAATCCACCAAGTCAGAAAGGATCGGATCAAGAGTTAACTTTGTTAAAATCTGAGTCGCAGTAAGTCGACTCGGATTTTAAGACCCGAACCATAAGTCGTTTTAATCAGACCGGTTCACTCAAACTCAAAAGGATTAAACTACCAGTGGAAGTTACAAAAACCACTTGAATATGATCCTAATCATCAAGGAGTTATATAAACCACCTGGAAGTTTCTCTAACCACCCAAGGGACGTTATAGAAACCACCAGGAGGTTGTTTCAACCACCCGAAGCAGTTATTCTCTACAATAACTACTTCGACCCTTATAAAAGGAGGGACAAGGAAAGAAGAAAGGATCTTTGGCCATAGCAAGAAGAACCTACAAAACTCCCGACGGAAGATACTTCAAAGCTCCAAGAAATCCCGGAGAAGAAGGATCGAAGATCGAAGCAAACCAAAGAAAATCGAAGACCAAAGATCGAAGAAGAAGATGAAAAATTGAAGATTCAAGTCCAAAGCAAGTCGAAGAACGAACGAAGAACAAGTGAAGATTATAGGAGAAGAAGAGTAAAGCAAAGCCCCTAGCCGATCACGCGCAAAGCCCGGAAGGATCAAGCATCGCAACGCTCTTCTCTTTTCATTTTCTCACTTGTTGTAATCTTTGTACTTCGAAATCGAGTATCAAAGGATCAAAGACGGATTTTCCCGCAATCTCCTGATATATTTTGTACTCCGCTCCCTCGAAGCGAGTCCTTTGAAATTTGTACTTGAGTGAAAATCAAATATTTGCTCATACAAATCTCAAAGCCACTCAAAGTCTGAAACTGATAGTAAAATCCATAACCATATGATAAACAAAGATTGTAGAATAGTTGTACAGACTACAAACTACAAAGTACAAATATAGTACTAGAATGTTCAAGTTCCATACAAAATACAAGCATACAACTGCAAACTATTAATACAAGAAGCATACAATTTATACAATGCTATCAACCCAAAAATATCTACAGTCACAGATTCTTTTTGCCGATAGCACCGACAAATCACCGACATTTGTCGATATCCACCGACAATGTCGACCAACAAATTGTAATGTTGATAATTTAGACTTTTTTTTATGTCGGAGCCTCCAAATACCGACATATGTCGGTGATTTCGTCCGACATTTGTCGAAATTTGATTCCATGGTACTAGGGTAGGGAGGATGGTGCGTGCATGCAGAGGAGGGAAGGAAGGAAAATGAGGTGAAGTAAGAGGGAGGTGGTAATAGGGTAGGGACTAGGGAGGGTAGTGAGTGTATGTTGAGGAGGGAAGAAGGGGGAAGTGCTGGGGTCTCCGTCGGAGGGGAAGAAGAAGATGGAGAAGGGCTGCTGGAGGTCAAGAAGAACAAGGAGGGAAGGGTGCAGTGGTGGTTGACGTGGGTGTGGTCATCGGGATCAGAGAAGCAGCAGGGAGGAGAGGTGCTGTGATGTTGGCCGAATGTCTTCGGAGGTGGGGATGGATGCTTGAATCGGAGGGGAAGAAGAAGAAGGGAAAGGGAGAAAGGAAGAGGTGGGTCGGAGGGTAAGCTCGGGGAAGGAGAAGAAGCTGATGGGGGAGGGGCAGTGCATGGTGTTTCACCGGACTCCGCTTGGAGGTGGAGAATAGAGGCGGTGTTCGGGGGTTGGCCGAAGTCGAGGATGGTAAAGAAGAGAAAGTCAAGAGAAAAGAGGTGGGGTGCATGCATGGTGGGAGGGAGGAAGCTCATCGGAGGTGGACGACACAGTGTCATGGGGCTGACTCGTCGACGAAGTCGGGTTCGTTGCAACGGTAGTTTGAGACGGCGAGAGAGAGAGAGAGAGAGAGAGAGAGAGAGAGAGAGAGAGAGGTACAATGGGGAGGGGTAAGGACATGCATAGTACTCGGTACTGTGCATGATGGAGTGTATGTGTGGGCTCCCCACATGGGGTTGTTGGGTGGTAATTCCCCAACTTACCCCATTTTTAACACAAAAGCCCTTCCATTTCTTTTATTTATAATTATTTTTGTGATTTAGACGCACTTAAAACCTCTAATTCAAATCCCCCATGAAATCCCATCTGCAAATACCGACCCTTGTTTATCCCCCCTCCAAATGAATGTGAACTGCCACTTATCTTCCCAAACTATTCCCCATCCTTCCCATGTTATAGTAGATTCTTTTTAAGTCATATATAATATAATACATTGTTTGAATTGAATTTTATGCTTTCGACTGCCATGGTTTTTGCTTTTTTTTTTGATAAAAGTTATCTTCTTGTCGTTTGCTTTGAATCTTCATTGTTCTGATTGCTTTTATAAAATTGTTTTGTAGACTTGCTGGAAGGTCTCTTTCAATGATGCTCAAACGCTGTCCGCCATTTATTGCTAAGTGCGTTCTCACCCTGACAGAAAACTTGCGTGATGCGAAAACACCAGAACATGTGGTGCTAGGTTCTTGCAGAATTCTTGCAACACAAACTGTTCTTAGGCATTTGACAACGGTAACCCATTAACATTAAAGCCACTTTTGTTTATCCCTAAAAGTAGATATTGATAAACTACCTTTGTTTCTTCTAAAAAGGATGCAACATCGTTTTCTTTGTTTATCATCGGCCTTCTAGCAAGGTAACCTTTTGTACCTGCTGCCTTAGTTGGTTTGTTCTCTTTATCAGTTCTGAATTTGGATCTCATTTTTTATTGTGCATCTTCTGAAGTTCCCATCACGAATCACTGAAATCCCAGAAAGCTATCACTGAGGTATATCTTAGTGATGAAATGACTTCAAACTTTGTTTTCTGAATTTCATCTATAAATATTGTTTAATATTACATGTTTTTTGCAGTTGTTTGTTAAGTACAACATCCACTTCTCCGGAATATCAAGGAGTTTTTTCAAGACTTCAGATGGTCACACGAATGGGCCAGCGTTTCCAGATTTGGTCTCTCAGATCAGTTCATTGAGCTATGACACCCCTGGCTTGCACTGGCGGTATTGATTCTATCAACTTTTCTTCCTTGCTTTCTTATATAAAAAAGAATACATTTTTGACCTTTTCTTCATGCGTCACACCGACTCACACATTTGTCATTTTTAGACTAGCCTTTTGATTTGCACATAGTATAAATGCCCAATATCTCTTTTACGTTTTAAATTGGTCATGGAAATTATTGTTGACATATTATTCACAAATCACTATGTAAATGTTCATATATGAGGCCCATTTTAACTATCGATATCAGATAGAACTAGTAGGGCTGCACGTGGCTTAGTTATACATGCATCCAACCTATATCTATGCCAATTTCAACTCTATATAATCCAAAATCCGGACCAATAGGTCTGGTATGTGTCCCCTATCTGTATATGTTTTCTGATTGGGGTAAGTATTGGTTGGGCATAATTAGACTCAGGATGCAGGAACAAAGAAAGATCAATTTGAATTAACAATCATGGTTCTACGCAAGGAACAAAAATCGATATATTTCACGAAATATATCGGAAAAATGAAAACCCAATACGAAATACCACCTGCAATCTCGAGCAGAACTGAAAATGTCAAAATATTGAGCGATTTCGCGAAATATCACGATATTTGCACGAAATATTTCCATCTCCACGAAATATCGCGAGATTTTGTCGAAATTTCACGAAAATTTTGAAAAATTTCGCGAAATTTATCGGAAATTATGTGACTGACTGGTTGTAAAAGGGGACTGGGGGGGTCTGGTTCTCAGCAGTTTATTTACATATACTAACATTTAAGTAAATATCGTTTTACTTAATTTTTATTTTCTCCATTTACTTAAATATTAAGTTATTATATGTAAATAAGCAAATACCCCCTATTTGATTTCAATAAAAATATCAAAAAAATCAAAAAACAAAGGAATCAAAAAGTAAACTTTCAATTTTAGTAGGAGAAAACAGTTTTTATGGATTTTTATAAAATCTACATAGTGAGAAAAGTGATTAAATCAACTCCTTTTTAGCTCAAAAAATTCCACAAGATGTAGAAGTACGAGTACATTTAGAAAACCATGGTCCGTCTTAGAAAATTTTGAATGTATAAAAACTTTTCTATATAAAAACTCTTTTTTTCAGACTTCGTAAAAAAACAGTGTTTCACATTTCAGCATAATTTTTGCACAATTTCAAATTTGCATAACTTTCTTGTTTTAAGTCCGCTTTCAAAATCGTTTGAAACATTATTTTAACAATCAACTAATCTTTATTTCCAAAAAAAATTTATCCAAAAAAAAAATTTAAAAACATTTGAAAAATATATATCAAAACCGAACTAAATAAGATTGCACAAGACTCACATACTCAATACATGGAATACATGTTATGTGAAGTTCTACACCCCTAGATAGCGTACACATATTATTTGAGTGTTCCAAAATGTGTATTTATACTTGGTTTATGACTATCCGGAGTTTCACTAAAAAATTTCATCAAAAAATCAATCTTTCCACCATTTCTAAAAAATTGCAATATTTCCACACTGTCGAAATATTTCCATAAAATATTTCCATATCCAGAAGGTAGAAATTTCCACCGAAATGGAGATTTCGAACCTTGGTTCTACGCTATTCATTTATTTTAGGATATTATGATAATTGTAATTACTTTATAGTTTTGTTTCATTTAATATGAGCCTTTATTTAGAAGAATTCGTAAAGTGTGAACATTTAGTTAATTTATAAGGAGGTGTAGTTAATTTTAATTGTAGCGTTTTTTCCATTTTTGACCTATCATCCTAATCGTTGGATTCGGGCTTCAGAATTTGCCGAGTTTTTGTGAGGATGATCAATATAAGCTTTTTCGACCATCAATTTCAACCGTTGATTTGAAGAGCTCATTTGATGCACCTAGAGGTTTTAGAATGCGCTGATTTTTTTGTAGAGGTGCTATCTATGGTATGTTGATCATCCTCACAAAAAATCAGCACATTGAGTCCATTTCTCTCTCTCTCTCTCTCTCTATATATATATATATATATATATATATATATATATATATGTGTGTGTGTGTGTGTGTGTGTGTGTGTGTGAGGATCGGATGACCCATGAAATTTTGACCCATCATCATAATAGTTAAATTCGGGTTTTAGAGTGCTGATTTTTTGTGAGGATGATCAACATCCATAGATAGCATACCCTCAAAATTTTATGAGGGTATGCTGACTCATATAGGGTCATCCGATCCTATATGAGTCAAAATTTCATGGGTCATCCGATCTTGACTCATATACAGTCAGGATCGGCTGACCCATATTTGACCCATCATCCTAATCGTTGGATTTGGTTTTCAGAATGTGCTGATTTTTTGTAGAGGTGCTATTTATGGTATGTTGATCAGCCTCACAAAAAATCAGCACATTCTAAAACTTCTAGGTGCATCAAATGTGCTCTTCAAATCAACGGTTGAAATTGACAATCGAAAAAGCTTATAACATTTGATGTCTCTAGAGGTTTTAGAATCTACTAAAATTTTGAGGGTATGCTATCTATATGGGTCAAAAAAATATGGGTAAGTCGATTCTGACCATATATATATATATATATATATATATATATATATATATATATATATATATATATATATATATATATATATATATATATATATATATATATATATATATATATATATATATATATAGATATAGATAGATAGATAGATAGATAGATAGAGAGAGAGAGAGAGAGAGAGAGAGAGAGAGAGAGAGATGGCCTTTTGGCCCAATAGAGCATTCAAGTTCTCTTTCCCAAACCCTAGCAGTCTCTCTCCCCTCTAGGGTTTGTCACACAGTGAAAGCAGTAAATTGCGCAGACGGATGTTATTACTGGAAACTAGGGTAAATCATATATCCAGATGGATGATGTTTCTGAAAACTAAAGTTTATCATATTGCTTTTGGTGAAAAACTGCAAATGTATTGCAACAGGACTAGATGATTTTTAAAATCTCACTCAAATGTACTTTACTGCTGGGAAATAGGAACAGGTCCTAAGTGATTTAGTTTTTAAGCTGCGGTAATTGTTTTATGAACCTTTCCATATAATATATTTTGGAACAATGGTCTAGTCAAAGTGTTAGGCACCACTTTCGCCTCAATCATTTATGTATTAAATACAAGGGACTTAATTATACATCTTTTCTACTATATGAACTTTGTAAAATGAGTCTGTCATGAACATGGCCATAGAGAAATGGACTCAATGGGATTGCATTTACAGGGAAAAAACGGAAGTGTATTAACGAATCCCCTAACTTTCCCTGAATAGAACACTCTTCAAAAACATCCAAATTATCTTTATACCAACCAAGTCAGTAGAGCCAGAGGTGAGTGAGACATGTCCTTGTATTCTCCCAAAGTTTCCTCCTCCACTTATTTCCATTATCTAGTAGCATAGATGCATATGGGCCTTTTCTTAACCTGAATACTGACTCACTGAGAGGCTGCATGAATGATTTTTCCAGGTATAATTTGATGGCTAACAGAGTTCTACTTTTATTAACTCTGGCTTCTAGAAGTGATTTAAGTTTGTCTTCTAAACTTCTGGCAGAAACTGCAGGTTGGTACTTCTCTGTTGATTGATTATTAATTTATTTTCTACAACATTTTTACAACCTGTGTTTTTTAAAATTTCTCAATTGATAAATAACATATGCCAACAGATAATAGTGCACCGATTTCCGTATTCATTTTTAGTAATTAACGTGTAGTCCCTGGTAGATGACAAATACTATTTCTTTGTTGTTTCTCAAGTTCTAATGGAATATTTTATGTTATCAGCGCATTTCTTAAGGAATTTGAAAAGTCAACTTCCTCAATCAAGGATACTCGCAATCTCCGCTCTAAACACCCTATTACAAGGAGCACCTCATAAAATCTCAAGTCAGGGTTGCTCTGATAATCTCAAAGAAAATACCAGCTCGTCTGTTGGAGGAATTTTAAGTCAAATATTTGAGGAAGAGGGATTCTTCAGTGAGACACTTAACAGTCTTTCTCATGTCCATATAATTGCGGATAGCGAGAGTTCGGCTTCTAAAGGGAATCAAGGAGTCTCATCCTTTCAGAGTCTGGCAGATAAAGCAATCACTTTTTTCTACTTTGACTTCTCAGCATCGTGGCCACGCACTCCCAGTTGGATAACTTTATTAGGAGGCGATACATTTTACTCCAACTTTGCAAGGATTTTTAAGCGGTTGATACAAGAGTGCGGAGCGCCAGTCCTTCATGCGCTTCAGAACACAATAGAAGAATTTTCTAGTGGAAAAGAGAGATCAAAGCAGTGTGTTGCTGCTGAAGCTATGGCTGGAATGCTTCACTCTGATATAAATGGCCTTTTAGAAGCTTGGGACAGTTGGATGATGCTTCAGTTGCAGAAAATAATGGAAACACCGTCTGTAGAATCAATGCCTGAGTGGGCAGCTTGTATACGTTATGCAATTACTGGAAAAGGAAAGTATGGGACACGAATCCCTCTTCTAAGGCAAAGAATTTTAGACTGCTTGGCAAGATCTTTACCTCCAACCATGGCAACCAATGTTGTGGCCAAGAGGTATTCTTTCCTTTCAGTTGCGCTTATCGAGATTTCTCCACCTAGAATGCCTACTGTGGAGGTGCAATATCATGATAAACTTCTGGTTGAGTTATTGGATAACTTGAGCCATTCATCTGCCCAAGTAAGATTCAATTTACAATTTTTTTTTAATTAATATAGTTTTGGTTACTTTGCTTCCTTTTAATGTCAAGGATCTTTTAGTTGTCATACCAGAGACTTAAGATTCCTTTCATTTTTTAGGGATTCCACAAATTATGGTGTTTAATTTTGCAGCTTTTAAAAGATGACCTGGATTACATATATACATCTGGTGTATACCTGCCTTTAGGCCCGGCTATTAAATTGACTGCAAGGACAGTGCAAGTTCATTTTCTTTATTGCGGAGTGTCATTTTCCTGTGAATGTCACCTAGGCTGCATAATTTGTAATTTCTAGGGCACATTGAAACTGCCTGCTTTGGAAAACCAACACCTGGAACAATTTTGAAATGTTGTTTCACTTCAGCTCTTTGTTTATAATTTTTGCCACATAGATGAATGTAATACCCTATATCAAATCATGCATTCTACCTTCTTTGTCTAGACTCTTTCATAGTCTAAGGGAATCTTAGAGGGTTGCTCTATGGCTCAATTAGCTCAACTGCCTGACCAAGAAGCTAGGTCTCCCTATCAGCCAAATGACCTAGGTTTTTTGACAGACACCTCTAATCCCAAGTTGCCTTGTTTAGGTTTTCGGCACCAATCTAGAGGGTTGGCGTCGAGTTGACAACCAATGAGAGAGAGAGAGAGAGAGAGAGAGAGAGAGAGAGAGAGAGAGAGAGAGAGAGAGAGAGATTGTTGCCTCTTCTCACCTACGGGTGAAAAGGCACAATATCCTTCTCCCATGGCTATGGAAACCTGCCCTTCTCTTTTAATGATCTAGTTGCCCATAATAACTTTGATGTTTAAATTAAAAAAAAACTCTCATCCTTATCCTTTCCTTGTTACTCCTCCTCCAAACGGTCCACTGCACTCCTCTTTTGGCCCAAATTTTGATAAAGTCCTATAGTGTTGGAAAATATCCGAAAACCCAGAAAAATAAAAACCCTCTAAAATTATAAAATGGCGTGATTTAAATTTCTAATGAGACCTAACTTGCCTCCAATTAACTCATTTGACTCAAAATTAGTACTTTTAAGTGTCCTATAGATGGTCCCGCTTTAGTTTGTAACACATGTATGAATTGTTCTATGTTTTAGTCTCCTTCTGAACACTGCAATTACTATTGTAGGGCATGTTATTTCTATCTTCTTTATAATCCAATACCCTTCTATACCCTTTAATAAGCAACTATATGCTTTTATTTCGCCAGTAATTATCTGAAATTTATACTGTGAAATCGACAATTAACCTGAGTTCAATTATTTTACTCAAATATTGATGGATGCAAGTCAATGACGCTGGTTGTGCATCAATTGTTCTTGCAAGACATTTTCATCTTACCAACCATATGTCGGTTCAAATTGGTCTTGGGTTCTACTATTATAGCGAAAGTTAAGTTTTTTTGGATATTTAAATTTTTTATTAGTTGTAGATTGTATTCTTTGAATTGTGTCATCCTTTAAGTAAACTTGATATGTTGTAAATTTTCTCTTTATTTGTAGTAGAGCATGTCTAGTTTATTACGCTTTTAGGAGTCCATTTGAAATTTCTAGATATGATTCAGGTGAGGGAAGCAATTGGTTGTGCTCTATCTGTGTTATGTTCAAACATGCGGCTTTTTGCATCATTTGGTCGTACACAATCATCAGAGAAAGGAGATAGCATGGCTGAGTCTCCTCAAAGGGAACATTGGGCTACCCTTCTGACTGAGAGGGCTTCTGAAGTAGCAATGAATATCCAAAGTGCAAATCTATCTGAGAATATTGAGACGATGGCTGATTCAACTCATGAAAATGGGTATATAAATGTTGAGGCAGTCGCCGATGTTAAGTGGATGGAAACGGTACTTCTATATCATTTTTCTTATATTGCACTCATTTCATCAGTTTTGACTAATTATGTTCTTAATGCTTGCAGATGTTCCATTTCATAATCTCATCTTTGAAATCTGGGAGATCTTCATTTTTGTTGGACATAATTGTTGCACTCCTTCATCCTGTTATTTCGTTGCAGGTATTCAAACTGCACTAAAGTTTTTTACTGAAAATATGACTCATTGTTAACTCATCTTTCCTGGATCTTTAGTTTTTCATACCCATCAACTGCCTTCTAGGTTCCATGGTAGGCCCCTTTTTGCCCAAAGGCTCCTTAGCCTGAATTCAACACTAATTCAAAGTGGCTTGATGTTAGGTTGAATTTTGGTCCTTTAATGTTAAATTTTGATGAATCATACTTGGATTCATAAAGTCAATCATACTTTGATGAATCATATATATGTTATAGTATATGACTTGTAAATTAAGATTTATTTTGATATTAGTTACTATTTATGTTCAGTGAATATAATTATATGTAAATACCTCTTAGTTAGAGTCTTAGAGTAGACATTCACCAATATAAGTGATTTATCTTCATATTGCTACATGTAATTTGGTGAAGCATTACACAATCTCAAGTATGAAAAAGGCTATTTTGAAGCAAAGATGCACTTTGATTTCCATGGCACAATTTTGGCACTTCATACTGATATTATCCTAAAAACATTGGGTAGGAACACCCAAGAGTTGAAATGCTATTGACTTCATGTGATACTATCCTAAAAACATTGGGTAGGAACATCCAAGCGTGGAAATGCTATTGACTTCATGTTTGAAAGGAATACGTTAAGCTATTTTTTCACTTTCACTGTCATGGCATGGTTTTGACACTTAATATTTATACTTGGTTCAACTATATACAACTATACAAGATACAAAGACAAATTTTGGCATGACATTATTAAACATGAGCAAGGTTTTAGAACCGGGTATCTGTCGCGGTATCGGCCTAGACCAAACCAAGTCAACTCATTTTGAAAAAGATTCATGCTCATGATACGTTAAAAATCAAAGGCTCGAGTGTTGTTAGTAGTTGTGTGCTTTGTTGCTGTGAACATGAATCAGCTAGACATCTGTTTTTTCTATATGATTTGGCCTGGTGGCTCTGGGCCTACTTATGGGGGAATTTTTTTGGCTTTGCCACTCCTCGATTAGGGGGCCGCCCTTTAATGTCTCTTGGTGTTCCTTCTTTCAAGTCGGCAGGCCTATTGTTCTTTGAATAGTTGATCCATTTTTCTCCAGGAAAATGGGGTCTTTGAGATATTAGTATGGTGACCTGTTTTCAGGTCAGTTGGCTTGAAGGTTGACTTCTTATCCAGGCGGCGTGCTTAAGTTCAGTAGTTCCCAGGACGACATGCTTGCTGGGCAGTCTAGTACTTTTGTTTTTTTTTTTTCTCTACGAACTATGCTTTTTTTCTCAGCAAACTCTATGTGTGTTTCCCCACTTTGAATTTGAGGAGAGGCTGCGATTTATGTAATTTACCTTTTTATCTTTTTCTATTCACGCACTTTCCCTTTTATTGTTATGTGGTATTCTCACCCGTAGGTAACCACACCTGATTGTATACCTATAAATTTGGCATTGGAACCCTAATACATTTGAGCTTAACCTTTTGGATTTCTTCCCATGGTGTTGCTCTTAATCATTCTCCCTTGGTAGCAGAAACAAAGCTGGTTAAGCGATCATTTAAAATATGTCTCGAGTGTCTACTGTTTAGCATTTATGTACTTCTCAAGAGGTCATGGCAAACTCAAAGTGGGTTCTAGAAAGAATTTTTTCCTGATTTTGGTGCACAATGTTACTAGCTCTTGCGTACAATTAATGTTGTTGAGAATAGTCCCACATCGGTAAAGGGGTGGGAGTTCCACTTCTTCATATACCGTTGCCCCCTCCCTCTCATCACCGGTTTTGAGGGGGCACATAAATCGTAACATGGTATCGGAGCTAGGTCCTACCCCGTCTCTCCTATATGTGGTCCCATCGCACCCTCTTTCTCCCTCCTATCGAGAGGCGCTCTGCGTGTGGGCAGGTGTTGAGAATAGTCCAACATTGGTAAAGGGGTGGGAGTTTCACGTCTTCATATACCGTTGACCCCTCCCTCTCATCACCAGTTTTGAGGGGGCATGGGAATCGTAACAAATGTTATTCATGCACAGAAGGCACTCACATGTGTTATTTGTTTTCTGATACTGTGTATTTAATCTCAAATAAAAGCCTTTCCATAAGACTGTTCACAGGACATTCTGACAAGTTTGAAACCTTGACTATCATACACTTGCATTTATGCATATAAATAAGCTCATAACCCTGACTCGCAATTGGTGCTTCTGCATTATATAAGTATGAACAAGAACATGAGTTGTTGGTCATGACAATGATGTGAAGTGCGGAACACAAGAAACCTGTTAGTTTTTCAAATGAAAGAGATATAATCTGTAGTATCCATCCTTCTGCAGAGTCAAAACTATCATTTGTTTATCTGATTCTTTGGTTTTTCAAACTTGGAAACACTATGTTGCATGATTCATCATGGTCGATACTTCTTCAACTGATGACCCCTATTGTGTGTTTGCAGGAAACGTCAAATAAAGATTTGTCAACATTGGCTAAGGCTGCTTTCGAATTGCTAAAATGGAGAATTCTACCTCGGCCATTTCTGGAGAATGCTGTCTTAGTGATCCTTTCTTCAATCGATGATCCTAACTGGAGAACTAGATCTGCAACCCTCACATATCTTCGAACCTTTATGTACAGGTTTGTCATTTTTATATCTGATTACTTTTCAGCATCATATGAAAAGGTTTAACTTTAATCATCAGTTTCAACTTATTCTCAAGATTGCTTCTGTTACCAACTTTTATACACAGATTTTTTATATTTCTTCATAATGTCCGTTTTCCCAAGCCTTTCTTTGTGTGTTGTACTACCTTATTTATTTTGCTAGATCCATCTTATTATTGAAAAACCTTTTTTCCTTTGGGGATGTTTCCCTTTCAAATTGTTATGTTGTCTTGTGGTACTTTCATGGTTTTCTTCACAGATATTTCATGTAGGCCCTACAGGGAATGCATGACAACACGTTATTTATTTTGTTCTCATGAGCATAGTCACCAAAATCTCCGATTTATTTGAAAAGTTGCGTTCTAAATGTGAACTTAACATAAGCCAAAAATTGGCACTTTTACCACAACTTGTTTAAATCACCAAAATCGCCGATTTTTACCGTGACTTTCTCAGTACCTCTGATTTAATTGCCGGGTTTTGGTGATAGTGAATCCTCCAAAAATGTAGCAGCAGAGAACGATGACATTTTTCTTAAACATAAGGGGTTTTACAAATATAACTTTTATATGTTAATCTATTGGGTTTTGTAATATTTATTTTGGCATAATATTACATGGATATTTATGTAGTTTTGTTGATGAATAGTAATTGGGATGTGGATGCTGTTTTTGTTGATGTCTTGTAGCCTAATACTATTATATTGAAAAATATGTTTTATGAATGTATTATTTGCTTAAGCATGGGCCAAAAAGTTGAAAGTCATCTTTAGTATATGAAATGACTATTATTTTTTACTTTTAATCCTGAAATTTTTATTTTCGGCATTAGCAGTCATTTTCAAAATTTACCCTAGCCGATTAAACACCGAACCTAATATTTTCCATGATTTTTTCGTTTTTATTCCGAAGTTATCTATTTTTCAACGGCTTATTTCGATCTTTACACAAGCCGAATTATTGTTGAACTCGAATTTGGTGATTATGGGTTTCAATGGGGTTTATCCCAACGTTTGACAACTAAGGTGATGCATAGCATATCAGTCGTGCATGGATTTTATGGCAAAATCAGTCAATATGCGATGGCTAATGAACACCCACTTAGTTTAATACCTTTTTTAGCATTTATTTATTATTTCGGAGTTATTTAATTAATTAATTTCGTCATACCTGTTTTGGCTTTTATTAGTTAATATTAGTCCCATATTGCCTATGGGCAAGTTAAGTAGTCACATGGAGAGTTATTTAAAACCCCATGCCTTTAGTTATAATTATGAATGATTGAAAAAAATTGTGTTTTGCAAGTGCGTTCTTGATGAAAGGATGTATCTTTCCCTCGTTGGTTCCAACTCCAACGAAACCCTAGGTGCCACCTCCTAGGTTTCTTCCCCCCTTCTCCTTTTGATCTCTTCTCTCTATCTCGAGTTTTCTTGTTTGATCGAAGCTCGCTCGGTGACCTCGTGTAGATAAGGAGAGAAGGTCTAACCCTCTCACTCTTCTTTTTTGTCTGTGTAGAAGCCTTCAAGGCCCCCTCCCGGCCTGCTCTGCTTCCGCGTGAAAAGGTCGTACCTCTGTTTTTTCCACATGATGAAAAGCCTCATAGGCCCCCTTTTTCATTCTGTTCATATATAACAGAAGAAAGAAACGAGAGATTTTTTAATCCCCTGTCACCAATTTTACTATGGGCACCCCCCTGCGGCTGATATTTCTGAGGGCACCCTTGACTGCCCATAATTGCTGCGGGCACCCCTAATCTTGTTAAGGGCACCCCCAGGCCTCTCGAGAAGCTGTTTATTGCTATTGTTGATGATTCGAAGCCTTCTTTCTGGGAATATCGTGCCCGTGGATCGTCTACTTGCTCGAAAATTCATCTAGATTACACTTTTTCATTATTAGTCTTCTCTATGGCATGATTCGAAGAATTTTATTTGATTCCGCGAGACCCCCATATTCATCCAGTATCAGCTTTGGTATCATAGCTCCTGTCATAATTTCTTATCATTATGATTGGTTCTTCTAGGAGACTAGGACTCTTGAGCCACACTTCGTCAGACTCAAACCAAACTTCGACAGGCGCAAGCTAGACTTCAACAAATGGATATTGATCAAGATAGGAAGCAAGCAGAATGGCAACCGGTGGATGAATTACGAGCCATGATCAACCAGATTGGAGCTCATGGTGTATCTCCATTTCCATCGGTGCCATTAGCCATGATCAACCAGATTGGAGCTCAGGGTGCATCTCCATTTCCATCGGTGCCATTAGCCCTTTTTTGAACTTCCACCTTCAGAGGCATCTAAGGAGCCACCATTGCCTGCAACCTCACGGGAGGAGCCTCTTTCGCTGGTGCCTGATCGGTGCATAAATGCACTGCATTTACACCCCTAAACCTACCTTATCCGTCCCTATTTGTGATAATATAGGTGCTCTTATGTATGTTTTCCCTACTTCTAGGAAATCAGGCCAATGAAATGGAAATATTGCAAAAAGATAAAGCTAAGAGCAAAGACAAAGAAAAGAACATTGAACTCCAAGAGCACTCCAATCAGAGGCACCCCAGTGGATGCCTCGATCAATTGAGGCAGAGGCCCGATTGATCGAGGTCCTCGCAAAGCCAGCCAGCCAGTGAAGATGCAAACCTCGATCGATCGCGCCAATCGCTCGAGATGCACACAGGATCAACCAGCCCGAGCAAGTGCAATACGCGATCGGGCGAGCCGATCAATCGACCATTATGCAAGCCGACACTCAGCTTACATGACAAGCTCGATTGATTGCGATTCCATGTCGATCGATTGAGCTCGACAGTCAGGTGTGCGACGCAAGTGGCTGGGATCTCTGGGAACTTTAACCATAAATGGGAGGAACGAATATAAAAGGGCCTCTTTGGATCGTTTTGAGGACTTTTGGAGAGAAGATTGCGAGAGTGGAGCGAAAACGAATGTCGGAGCCATCGGAGCAATGATCATCTTCCAAGTTTCAATTTTCTTCATGTTTATGATGTATTCAATTAGCATGTTAGGCTAAACTCCTAGCTTAGGCTAGGGGGAAGACTTGGGTTATTTTATGGATGATTGTTTTCTTAGTTTTTAATCTAAAAGTACTTTAATGTTTATGGTTAAATGGCATGATTGAATTGATATCAAAGATACTATTGTGTTCATCATTTACTTTAGATCGTATCGACTCCGGGTATACTTTGTGATTGATAATTTGTGTAGAATAATCGTAACTTTGATGTTTAACTTTCTCATGATGTTTAACCAATATTTAGATATGAATATGAATGCCTAGGTTTGAATATGAGATCATATCATACATAGATATAATCTTTTGATCTTGCATGATATGTGGGTATAATGAATGCTTAAGTATTCTTTTGATTCATTATTAACTATAGGTATGTTTGATTGAGATTCCCTGTAATTTGTGATGCATTATTTCAATGTTTTATCTTCTGAGCATAGTCAATCCATCTTTATGCTTAACAAACGATCATCGAATCTAATCTACCGGTTATCCAGTTAGTTCTATGATTTATCTGAGATAGAAATAAATGATAACCAAGAGAATAAGTCCATAAAATCACCAAGTTGGAACTGGATGCCAAAGCCCTTTAATCTGATTGTCTTTTTTTTTTAATTAATCAATTAACTTTAAATTGATTAATGGGAGAAGGAGCTCCAAAGAGCACACCATGGGGAGAAGACCTCAAGGGCCAAGCTCAATCTATTAGGTCACCATCGCCAGCTATAAGTGTGGTCACCTACTCTGAGAATACCTCACTACAGTGAAAGGGAAATACATGCCAGGGAAATGACATAAAAGAGAATTAGTGCATATATCTCAGTATGAGGTTTGTAAAATTTCCTATTGCTCTTCATAATAATTCAAATAGGGATGGATCGGAAAAGGGCAAATAATGGCTAGAGCAGCTAAATCTTATGCGAGGGAATCATCAATACTCTATGGCGAGCTCATCATGAGGGGAAAGAGCGAAGTGGGTAGAGGGGTTTTGGTATTAATAATGGGACAAGGCAAACTATCAGGATTCAAGATCTCAAGCATGATTGCATAAAAAATTCCAAACTAATCAATTGGAGTCAAGAAGAGAACGATACAAGTATTTTGTAGGAATAAAATGAGCGTTCTTTTCAATGATAAGTTGATTATAAAGACTATACATGATTGGAACATTACGGCCTTAAGAATACATGTACTCTTAGAGCTGCAAATATTGCACATCCATTGATACCATGTCATGTCCACAATCTGTGCATTTCAAATTTTGTATATTGTTAAGAAAACTTGTTATTTGACCGTGGCTGTGTAGTTGGATTTGCAATGCTACGATGCCCTAAGGTGTGTCACCTCTTTGTAACAGGCATACATTCATTCTGTCGGGATCAGAGAAACTGCAAATCTGGAAGAGCATCGAGCAGCTGCTTGTGGACCACCAAATTGAGGCAAGTCCATTGGTTCGATTTTAAGAGTTAATTTATTACTGACTTCTGGACTAGTACGTAATTTCTAAAAGGTTTTTTCTGGGGCGGTGTACCCTAGCTATTTGCCCCATGTGTATCATGAATCTTTGAACGAAGTGATAAAAACATGTAGTTAAAAAGGATTAGGTATTATTAAGTGTGGTATGTGTTCATTTCACCGTACCTATTCCTGTGAAGCAAATAGGGCTGTAAATGGGCTGGGTTCAGGTTGGGCCACTCCTAGCCCGGATCCGGCTCGAACTTGTGAGTGTATGTCCAACCACGGCTCATACCCAAATTAAATTCCGGTCTTGACCCAAACCCAGCCCCAAACTTTTTTATGAAGCCCTAGTCCAAACTCGGCCCAGATTAACCCTGAACTTCTAGCCTGATATATGCCTATAAATTCCGTTTTTTCCCTCTTAATTACAAGACAAAATGGGAAACTAAGCTTTGATTATTATAGGAACTAAACTGGAATATGTGAAATAATGCTCCCTCCCTCCTAGTGCCTAGGGTATTGAAATTTGTGAAGTAGATGTGTGTAGAATTTTATATTCATTATATTTAAAAAATAAATATAAATAATTCGGGCTTTGGGCTGGATTAGCGGTTGCCCATAACCTGTCCGTAATACTGTTGGAGTTGAATGTTCGAGCCCAGCTTAGCCCAAAGCCTAAACTAACTCGGCCCAAACTTGGGCCAAATCGGGCCCAGTGCGATGAGCCATAGGCTGGCCTGAGTCCATTTACCGTCCTAGAAGCAAAACAACACTTTGTCTTATATGGTCATCCTCTTGCGTATAATTATGTAGACTGCTCTCATTTGAACTTCTTACTTCTTCAAGTCTATTACATTTTAAAGATTGATTTGGCTACCAGCTAGCATTACATGGCAAAATTTCCTTGCATTTAGTACATGAGATCATTTTTGTAGTTTTTAACCAAACTATAATACGCAATTGATCGCCCTATCTAAATACTAGTTCAGGTTCGGGAGCATGCTGCTGGGGTTCTTGCAAGCTTAATGAAGGGTGGAGATGAGGACCTATCTAGGTCTTTTCGTGATAGGGCATTTGCAGAAGCACAATCTATTCAGAAGAAACGAAAGCAAAGGTCGAAATCATAACTTTATACATTTTTCCGGATGCTTTAACACGAGCTCACACACCAATATGCACCAGTTGCATGCTAGGGTTTGACATATAGTTATAACTTAGGGTAGATGGATGTATGCACACCATTGCATCATAGCAAGGTTGGAGAATTCGGGTTCAGGTTCGGAAAAGGCAAACCAAACGAACCGGTTCTGATTCGGCTAAATAAAATACAGAAATCCTGATCTGATTTGGTCAATTCGGGTCTGATTTGGTCGATTCAGGGCCATTTTGGCAGATTCGGTCGATTCGGATTTAGGGGGTTGTTTTTTGTAGGAAAGACCAAAAAATCTGAACTCAGACCCAATTTTGGACTAGGCGGAAAAACGAACCGGTTCTGGTTTGGCTGTTTCGGCAAAAAAGTGAAAATATTAATAAAAGAGAACCAAAGTTTCTGCTCTGATTTGGCAGATTGAGATTTGTTGTGGTCGATTCAAGGCCATTTGGGCTGATTCGGTCGTTTTGGATCTGATTTGATCGAGATCCGATTTCTGTTTTAGAGGGTTGTTTTCCTCAGAATGGCCAAAATCCGAACCGGTTCGGGGTTCGACTGAACCCTCAAACTGTAGATTATAGATACTTCATCTAACGATATGCAAGATTGACCGTGGGTTTGTGCTTGCAGAAACTCGGGTTCTAATCAAACCATAGCTTCTACGCACGGTGCTGTCCTTGCATTGGCAGCTTCAGTACTATCGGTTCCCTATGACATGCCCAGGTACGTTTTTTTGGTCAATAGAACTTGAGGAGTACGGACTTCTGATTTCATGTATGGCGTTTATGGCAGTGTTACTTGAACACACGTCTGGGACACAAAACAGACAGAACAGTTACCATTGTGTATCGGTAATTTATTGTCCGAGGGTCTGTGTCTGGTTTTGTGCCCCCAATGTGTGTTCAAATATCATGTGCAAAAAGGGCTCTTCAGAAATTTTGCCAACTTTCCCCTCAGCCCCCCCCCTTGGTTACGCCCCTGCCTGTTAGATTCCTGATATGGACACCGTGGAGCAAACTTTCCCTAAAGGCTGTTGTGCCTTGTTTGCGTGTGCGAATCGTGGCCGTTGGTCTCATGATCACGGGATTATGGAATTAAGAAATAGCTGCTGCTGCTGCTGCTGCCTCCTCTCCCCCCGTTTCAATCTCCAGACCTCTTCAAGCCTTTGCTCTAGCACCCTGTCCTCTGACCGCTTGGCCACTCCAGTTAAAAAAAAAAAACACCACCATGGCTTAACTGTTCCGAACACCACTTGATGATAATTATGGGCTATCAATTTGTATAGAAATCTTCCCTAATTTCCTAACCCTCTTGCAGCTGGCTTCCGGATCACGTAACCTTGCTGGCTCGGTTCATTAGCGAGCCCTCCCCGGTGCGATCTACGGTCACGAAAGCAGTTGCAGAGTTCCGGCGGACTCATGCGGACACATGGAACATCCAGAAGGATTTATTTACTGAGGAGCAATTGGAGGCAAGCATCTCTCTCTCTCTCTCTCTCTCTCTCTCTCTCTCTCTCTCTCTCTCTCTCTCTCTCTCATCTTTGGGTTCACTAATCAGAATTTTGGTGTGCCTACACTTGCAGGTTCTCGCCGATACTTCGTCTTCCTACTCATACTTTGCATAAGTTGTAGCCCTATATTATTAAGTGTGAAAGATTGTTACAAGAGACCAATATCCATTAATATGTCATATTCTACAGAATAACTTATCCTTTTTTGCATTTTGTCTTACAGAATAAATTTGACTGTATCAATTATTCATTATATAGGTTGATGATTCGATTCACTAGCTTTCTCGCTTCCTTTCTAGACCATAGGATTCATCAGGTCATCAGATAGATCCCACAAGTCACAGTCGGAGGCGAACATGCTGACGTCGTCCTTGGTTGCGATCTTTCCACCCTCGGCTTCCTCGCCGACACCGCCGTCGTCGTCTCCTCTCTCATGCAGCCCACCGACCTGCTGGTATCCTGCACTCCCGGTACAGGTGCTGCCGGTGCACAGACTCTGGCTCCACGTTGACCCCTCGCCGTCGTTGCCGTACGACGGCGGCCCGTTATATTGGTACCCATCACAGACCATCTGATACGGATCGCACATCCCTGCGAGGCCATCGGATGACTCTCCGGCGGATCCCACCATTGCCCAATCCTTGTCGGGGCTGGGCTCTTGCATGATGGCCCTGGAGAGCCCGAGCTTGATTTTCTGGATGGTGTCCTCCTTGTTGTCATTCGGGCTCATCGGGGCATAGGCCATCTCAGGATATCCAGCGGCTTGCGGCGGACCGGTGAAGTCGGCCCGTCTCTTGGTGAGGAGGTGGAGCATCTCGTCCTTGAAGCAGCCGAGGGCGGCCTCGGCGAGGTGGGCCACCTGCGGCGGGGGGAGGGTGGTGGCGATCTCGGCCATGAGGTGGGAGAAGTGTTTGTGGGTCACGGGATCGATCCCCATGCCGGAGAGCTTCTTCTTCAGCTTGGTGTTCCAGTGGTTCTTCACATCATTGTCCGTCCGGCCTGGGAGCTGTGCCGCTATCAGTGACCACCTGATGGACAGATCAACAAAGATCGATGGGTCTAGTTCGGGTCAGTCTATAACCAATGGAACAGTTATGTTAGATACCCTCACACTCAAAACTATGGGTTGTAAGGGGGAGGTCCACTAAGGGTATGTAAAGCAGTGGACTTCCCCCCCCCCCCCCCCCCCCCCCCCAACCGTACCATGCGGAGCGAGGTACAATATGAAGGGGCTGCACCCGGAGGGAGACGACGAACCCAACTCTATACCATGTTAGATACCCTCGCACCCAAAACCCAGGTTATAAGAGCATCTCCAGCGAGCTCTTTTGGATTGCTTCCTTCCTTGCTTTACCAAGAGAAATAGAAAAGGCAGTAAAAAGGGTCTCCAACAGGTTCCACCAAATTTTTCTATTTTGATACTTTCCTACTCCTCCCTAAGATTGGAGAGAGAAGTAGGAAAACCTAAGAATAGTGAGCCCTAGTTTGCATTGAATGAAAGTCTTGATTTTCTTACTTTTCAGAAAACCTTGTAAAGATTGTTTTCATGGATTCTGAATTGATCATTTTACACAAAAATAGGGAGGGATTGAGAAGCCTATTAGAGTGCTCTTCCATTCCCAACCTATATGGTAGTTATACGCTTTGAAGAATAGGGAAGAATCGTAGGAGTTGGTTGGAGATGCTCTAAGGGGACGTCCACATTGGGTATACAAAACGGGCATTAGATGCCTCCTTTACCGATGTGGGACTAACAGGTGGACTTCCTCAACACCTTCTGAGTATTAGGAATATAAAGGGAGAAGGGCCTTGCCTGTTTCCGACGACGGAGTGGAGCTTGACGATGGTATGCTCCTCGGACTCGGAGAACTCCCCGTGCTTGAGGTCGGGGCGGAGGTAGTTCGTCCACCGGAGCCGGCAGCTCTTCCCGCATCTCTGCAGACCTGTTCGTTTGCTTGCTTGTCAGCTTACAATGCCCTACTACAAAGGATCCAACATGACCCCTACAATTTGTCCCAAAAAATCATAGCATGTGAATGAATAGCATTCACCCCCGACCGCCGGGCATCCGACGGCTGTGATCAGGTGCCATGTCAGGATGTTCTTGATGGTGGGCCCGGTGCACATCACCACCGGGGCTCACCACCACCGGGGCCCACCGACCGGAGCCGGCGGTCGAGGAGATTTGAACTCAAACGAACGATGTGGTTTACCGGCATTCTTAGGGATGAGGCGCCAATTACGGGTGCCATGTTGGGCGATGTAGGAGGAGAGCTTGGTGTCCTCCTCGGGGGTCCACTGGCCCCTCTTCACGTTGTCCTTCTCGCAGCAGGGGATCCTGCCCATCTCTCCGGCTGCCCCTCTCGCCGCCCTCCTCCCGTCGGCTGCCCGCCTTCGAGATGCCAACTCAGCAGCCCAAATGAGGCGGCTAAGACCCTGGTGATTCTATGCGCTCTTTTTAACTATGTTTGTCTTTGTATATTCTATGGACTTTTGGGCTCATAAGAAATTATGGGTATATTTATATGCGGAGGGGATGGGGGTGGCGGTGAAGGGGGGGTTCACGTGTGGCTGCATGGAGGCCAAAGTCGCATGATTTCTATAAAGAATTCAACGCCCGTTGAGCGTGAGGCTCTGGCAGGTTGGTCACCCACAAGACGCCCGGTCAAACCCTTTTCAGAGCTCTCTCTCTCTCTCTCTCTCTCTCTCTCTCTCTCTCTCTCTCTAAAATGGGTATTGAAATGTTGGGTAGCTTTGTGCTTTGGTCACACAAAATAGCTCACTTCTTATATTATTGACTATTGCTTTATATATTATAATTACATTGGGTTTCTAGGGTTTTATGTGTTGCTATTATGTGCTCTTTCTAGATTCTTGAGATGGTTATATTTTCTTTTCTCCATGTTCTTTAGTCCCGTGATAAGAAAAGCAGCAACAATTGAACAATGTGTGCGCCGAGAGCTATTTTGTTCACGGTCCTGATGGATGCATATGATATGGCACCACCGTAGTACTGATATAGGCGAGCGTCCAAATTTTCTATAGCTGATCAAGTATTTTGACTCCCTATGAGATGAGGATTCAGGAGTTCGACCGGAGATCCGTTAGATGTTACGGATTCGTCTTTTTGTTATCTATGTTTTATCTTTTTATTTCGTCCTGATCCGACTTGTGGATCTTAATTTATGAATACTTTTATTTCTGATTAGTCTAGGTTCGATTGTTCGCACCCGACTCAAACCCGTTTGATTTAAGTAATTCTAATTGGTTTTAATAAGATTTGTTGGATCTAATTAGAATCTGATTGATAATGGATTGATGATGGGGATCGGATGAAACCCAAACAAAAGCCCAAAAGACCTCGACAAAGAGCCCAACCCGTGGCCTTTCTCCCCTTTCTCTCTCCTCTATGCCATGCACCGTGCAAGCGCAACTTCCCATGTGGGATTTCGGTCTGTGCGTTACCCTTTCTCCCCCGACCAATCTTTTATAATCCTTATTTTTCCCTTTTCTATGTTCCCTCCCCTATATAAGCCCTATAAACCCTAATGGAATGAAAATTAAATCATAGTTTTTGATCAGCAGCTTGTTCGAGAGACCTACTACAACGCTTCTTTCATGATTCCTCATCTTTTCTTCCACCGCAAACTTCTACCTCTCTAGATCGTCTTTTTTCTTTATCCTCGCGGCACGAAGATCTACTTCCGTCAAAGATCGTCCATCTCGGATTTTTCCCCCTTTCTTTCGGATCATCCACCCACCTCCGCCACTTCATACAACGGCAGGGCCGGCCCTAATATTTTTGGGGCCTAGAGCGAAGATCGAAAATAGGGCCCTTTTATACATACTAATAGACACAAAACAAACATAGAAGTAAAAAAATTATTTGAAGCAAAGTATTACTTTATATATTTTGTTGAATTAAAACTAATATAATTAAATTTTTCAGAGAACAAAATTATAGAAAAGAAATTAAAACTAGCATACAATCATTTTATATATCTTGTTAAATTTTCTAGACAACAAAAGTGGCATATTGATCCACATAAATCTTTTTTTTTTGGTAAGAAAGAACACTTATAACCACTCTTATGCCTCTCCAAGTTGCACATTGTTACTGTATTCGCCAATAACTATAACATAGAGACGATCAAGAACCATTGTTGATGCCTCAAAATATTCACTCATAGATAAGGTCCCTAAACTCTCTTTCAACAAGAGAGGGGCAATACAATCAGGAGGTGCATAGAAGGAAAAATTACAATAAAAACCAACGAGCTGTGAGCGTCACTAGTCGCCGGTCACAAGCACATACACAGAAAGGCTGTGGACATGTAGCTTGTCACCTGTAACTGTGGGGCTATCATCCGTCTAACGTCCGTGGGCAGTCACACTGTGTGACGACGAGAGCGAGAGTTAACACTGACGAGTCGGCGAGAGGACCAAGAGGAGTCGAGGACGGCATGCCTCAAATGGTCGAAGAACAGATCACAGTCAGAGAGAGAGAGAGAGAGAGAGAGAGGTAAGATATTTTTGGTAACCTTGTAGATTTTTGACACTGACGTTTCGCCATTTCGGGAATGAGCAATTTCAATGGTAACAAGCATAATTTTTTTGCACGCTAGGGCCCCTTCAGAACCTACAACTATTTGTTTGGGTGGGCCCAAATACAAGGCAAAAGCCCAGAGATTGGGGACCTTCTTCCCAAGTGGGGCAGACCTGCTTTGAACCATGTCTCAGTCCCTACTGACGCCAAGACTGTCAAGTATGCATATAAATTTTTTTTTTTGGGGCCCTCTAATTGTGGGGCCCGGAGCAATTACCCACGGCGGCCTATGCTTAGGGCCGGTCCTGTACGACGGTTACTAGGATTGTGACGACCATCCCCCAAGATCCATCGTGGATAAACGGTAACTTGTTCCAACATAGTAACCATCCCTTTTTGTTTTTCCTGATATTTTTCCATTGAATATTGAGCTATTATTAGATTTTTTGAATTTCATAAGTTTATTACCACCATCGTGAGTTTTATTTAGATATAATATTTTGTTGAATTATGACTCGAAATGCCAGGACATTGAGAATATCTTTGGAATTTCAGTTTCGGATTAATTTCATTTCAATATTTAACCTGCCGCATCGAACGCTAGAATGAAATAATTGTTTCATTCTTGGGCATTAATCCTTCTGCAACCAATTTTTTTGTCTCATTTTGTTGAGATTTTGTTCCCAATATCTTTTCATTTTGGTTCTGCAAACCAAATCGGGCCTTAGTTCATTGTGTTTTTTTTGCTTGGGGGGGTTTATACATAGACCTGTGAAAGAATCGGATTAGACTATATTCAAATTCGATTTGTTAAGTAAACATGTTATCAGATTCGGACCGTTATCGGATCATTGGATCAAACAACCTAATCCATATCCATTTAAGACTGATTCGGTTGGATTCAGATCAGAATCCGGGTGATGGATAGGAGTACAATGGACGGTTGTGATATCGTTGAGCGTCGAATCCACAGAAGACCAGTCGATTCCGAACATGGGACTCGAAAGGGCCAGGATAAAATCCGAGTCTCGATCAGGGAACCAAGAGAATATTTTTTATATTAACTCTTAAAGTCTTAGATCTAAAGTAATCTAATCTAACAATGGATAAAATATGATATATTATGTTGTAATTTGTCAGATCAGGTTCTTAACGGATCGGATTAGCCTAAATCCATATCTGATTTGTTGAGTAAACGGTTATCGGATCTGGACCGTTACGAGATTATCAGATCAAGAAAATCTATCCATATCCGACTTAACGGATCGGATTTGGATCAAAACCCAGTCAATTGACAGGTCTAGCTAGGTGTATAGTTTAAAATGGGCTCGAAGATGTTACTAAGGGTTCTGTCGTATCAATGGACTTAGGGTTAAAGCATATGGAGGGTTTACGCTAAGGGGCTTGCAATAAGCTAATATTGGTGTAGGTTAATGGATTAAGTTGAGGATTTTGTTTAGGAATTGGCTTATCTTATGGTATCATATAGTGGGAAATGGCTATGGTCTAAAATCTTGGTCAAGGGTTGTAGGGTTTGGGCTAGGGGATTGGGTTAATTTTAGGAATTAGGCTATGATTAAGGAAGCCAATTGTGATTAAGGACTTGGGTTGAGGTTAGGGCTAGGAATTGCATAGAAACTATGCTTGCCCTTGAAACCCCACTTTCCATCTATATCTATATATCTAATCTAATAGTATATGGAAGCCTCTCTCCCGTGTTGTGACACGTGGACATCTTTTAAAGAGCCAAAATCCTTCTTCCGTGTGTAAACTCGGGTCACTTTTAAATCCTATTAAAAACCTACCATGAAGATGATAAATACTCATTCAATGACATTTAATGGTCATTTGATGTTAATCTCTCTCTCTCTCTCTCTCTCTCTCTCTCTCTCTCTCTCTCTCTCTCTAACAAGTGAATCACACTCATTTCAAATTTTATATTTCTTCGAACAATTGTGATGTCGTCAATACCAAATGGTGTGCTTCAAGCTCATCCGGACATTGTCCGGATTTCTTACTGGTATCTATACTATATACTAAAACGGAAGCCTCTCTCCCGTGTTGTGACATGTGGACGTCTTTTAAAGAACCATAATCATTCTTCCATGTGTGAACACGGCTCAGTTTTAAATCCTATTAAAAATCTACCATAAAGATAATAAAACACTCATTCAATGGCATTTAATTATCATTTGATGTTAATCTCTCTCTCTCTCACTAACAAGTAAATCACACTCACTTTAGATTTCATACTTCTTCGAACAGTTGTGATGCCATCTCTGCCAAATGGCTGTGCATCAAACTCATCTGGGCATTGCCCTGGTTTCTTACTAGTATATACTAAAATGGAAGCCTCTCCCGTGTTGTGACACGTGGATGTCTTTTAAAGAGCTAGTATCTTCTTCCGTGTGTGAACGCAGCTTTCTTTTAAATCCATTTAAAAACCTACCATAAAGATGATAAATTTTAATTCAATCGCATTTAATGGTCATTTGTTGTTAATCTCTCTCTCTCTCTCTCTCTCTCTCTCTCTCTCTCTCTTTCTCTTTCTCTCTCTCATGAATCACTCACTTAATATTTCACACTTCTTCGAAAAATTATGATGTCGTCTTTACCAGATGGCGTGCATCAAGCACATTCGGGCATTGCCCGGATTTCTTACTAGTATCTATACTAAAATGGAAGCCTCTCTCCTGTGTTGTGATACATGAACGTCTTTTAAAGAGCTAGAATTTTTCTTCCGTGTGTGAACGCAGTTCTCTTTTAAATCTCTTTAAAAACCTACCATAAAGATGACAGATTTTCATTCAATGGCATTTAATGATCATTTGATATAAATCTCTCTCTCTAACAAGAGAATCACACTCACTCCAGATTTCACACTTCTTCGAACAGTTGCGATGTCGTCTTTGCCAAATGACATGCATTAAGCACATTCGGGCATTGCCCGAGTTTCTTACTAGTATTACATAGCAAGAGAAACAACCAGAATGGCAATAGATTACTGTTCAAGGCACTGTGTTACAAGCTACATACTTATTTTTTTTTCAGCAAGCTACACACTCAGCTTACAAGAGAAAGCTGACCCCCACTGGGCTTGAAAAATGGCACCTATTTACAGGTCAAGTGCTTCCTAGTTAGCTCAGCTTCTCACTGATAAGTCCCTCCACTGACCCCACCAAGGCCACCAAGCTGACCAGCAGGCACCCAATGCTGAAGGCCTGTAGGACAACCCACCTCCTTGTCCAAGCCCCCACCTTCCTCTGCACAAAGTACATCTCCACAGGGAAGTAGATGGCCAGGGGCCAGAAGTTGAAGGCCCCCAGCAGCCCCAAGACCTGGTTGAAGTAAGGGAAGAACATTGCTATCCCTGTTGTGGATGCCACATAGATGCTCCTGAAGCACAGCCTCAGAAGGTTCAGCCTGTAAGGAGGGAGGAATGGCAGCTTGATGGTGTAGAAGTTGTTCACAAACCCACTGTTGGGGAACCTCTCTGCACCCCACCTATCCACAAATGCAAACACTGGCTGGCTGTACACCTAACAAATCATTAAGAGCAGCTTCAGTGTTGCAACAAAGACGATCAATTGGTTGCTAGAGCTGGTTGGATGAAATGGAGGGCCTCGATCGGGAGCGCTAAAGGAACGACGCATGTCTTTAAGATTTAAGGACAAGTTTTGTAAGACAAGAATAAGAAATGTTGGCCCTTAAAAAGATTGACAAGAATTTTCTGACAGGCCGTCAATCAGATGTCAACCCTTTAAGATTGGCGTCGTATGTCTGACCAAACAACTTGAAAGAGAGGGGTATGCCAATCAACCAGAAAAGGCCAGCCGGCGGATAAGCGACCTACCTTGTTAACGACACATTTTAAGTTCACGCAACCAGGGAGCAATGGGTTTCCCGAGACTATGAAAGAGTCTAGACAAAGAGGACTGAAGCCAAGATTTGATATAGGGAATTGAAATCATCTGTTTGTCACAAATAATAAGCCCGATCGAGAACTGAAGTAAAACCGCATTTCGCCGTGAATTATGATGCAATTTATGTGTTTGGGATGCTCTTTAATAAGGTGTGCTATAGAAGGGTGTACCTGATACCCTCCCACTAGGTGAACCACAATGCACACATTGGCGAAATCGATGAGCCAGTAGGGCTCGTAGAACCCGAACCCGGTCAAGAGGTTCCCTGGTGTGTCGTTCCCGAAGGCAGCGTAGCCGAAACATCCGCAGCAGAGGTAGAAGAAGGTGGTGATGAAAATGGACACCATCGACGCTTTCTTCATGGTCTGGTTTTCGGGGGGTGGAGACCTCAGAGTGTCCTTCATTCATGAAAATTCCAAGATTTCACCTTGGTCGAAAGTCCTTGTGCTATACTTAAAGACAGTTGTTCAGATGCTAGACAAGTTTATTACCTGTATCTCTAAGAGAATTATGGAGTATGGGTAGGCGAAGGCTACATCTCCGACTGCTTGCGAGACTCGCCAAACCTTCTGAGTCGCCGAGGCCATTGGAACCCCTGTGATTCCCCCTTTGATTCTTCCATCCCCTGCGTACTAAATATAGTTTATGTTACAAAAATTGGTTTTGACAAGAGAATGAAAAAACCGATTTTTGTGTTTAGTCCCATATTGCCCGTGGAAATTCTTTTAATGCATTTATAATAGAACTCCCTTCATTGGGTTTTGTAGCTTCCCAAGAGCCAACCAATTGCCCACCACACACGCGCACGCGTTGAGCCGGGCTCGGCCCGCAGCTCGCGAGTCGCGTGGACGCGAATGGGCTTTGGGCCTTCTTTTACATTGCGTTTAAATTTTTTTTTTAATGGAGAGTTATTCCTTCCGTTACACTCTTCACGAGGCTGAACTAGGTTCGTTGAACTTGAACCTCTGCACTGTCGCATGCAACCGTTACACCCGACAGAGCAGTGAATGCTCATTAGTGCGGGAATTATTACTGCATGCGATGGGCTGTGAATGTTATGGCTAAGGACCGCTATATAAGAGAGGGTCCTGTGAAGCCAGATGACATACCAAAAAGCAAAATGCTCTCTCCACTCTCTTTGTTTCTTTCTCTCTTGTTCGTGATTCGGTTGATGTCTGGAGTACGCTGAGAGTCCCAAAAGGGGTTCCCTTCGGTGCTAAAAAGAAGTCCAGTCGTTGTACCCCGGGGAGCGTTTGTCGGAGGCCTTGAAACACCTACCGAGGCGGCGAAATAACTTTCAGGGCATTGTGCTAGCACAAGCCTCAACTACTGCTAAGTCCACTGTTCTTCTTCCTTCCTCCCCACCTTTTTGCCATATCTGTAGACAACCTTAGAACACAACCTAAACTTTGCTTCTTTGTTGTGCTAAACTTTGCATGTTAAACCCCTCTACTTTTGTTCTATAACTTCCTGCACTAGATTTGTAACCTCTCAATACTTTTGCTAGTCATCATTTGCATGCCATAATAGAGTAGAAAACTCAACAGTTTATAAGCTGCATGAGTAGTAAGGTAACAAATAAGAACTCACCGGCTTTCGGCTTGGATCCTTTTTTTTCTATAATTACAAAAATTTGCTATAAAAAAAAGCTTTATAGTCTGCATTCCATCCTAACATGATGCATATGCTTAATCCAATATGTTAAACTAGTAAATGCCTAAGTCGTTTGACACTTGGACGGCCGCCTTTGGTGGCGACGTGTCTGTCAGCACTCGGACGGCTGCCTTCGAGTTGTGATTCACTTGTTAGAGAGAGAGAGAGCACTAATTAACCTTCCAAAAAAAATACCAATTAACATCAAATGTCATTGAATAGGTTTTTATCATCTTTATAGAAGGTTTTTAATACCTTTATAGTAGGTTAATATTTTTTACACCAAAAAGCATGGCACATGTATATAACATGGCGCAGCGGTCGACAAGCTGACTAGACAAAATGGAATAAAAAGCTGACTAGACAAAAAGGAACAAGTTGACTAGTCAAAAATAAACAAATCCGACGGTCAATCAAAATTCAATTATTCACTTTTATATTTTTAAAATTTTATAATTTTAGAAAAAAAGAAAGATCATAAAGAGGGATGAGAGAGACAGATGGAAAGAGAGAGAGAGAGAGAGAGAGAGAGAGAGAAAGAAAATCCCATAAATTGATATCTTCCATGGCCATTCAACATACGAAAAAAGAGATAGAGTGAGAGTATCTCAAGTTAAATGATTATTACCATATTAGCTCCCTCCTTGGTTATGCATAAATCCCATTAATACCATATTAGCATACTAGCAAGGAAGATCATAAAGAGGGATTGAGAATCCCATAAATCTTTTGGCCATGCAAACCTAATTAGCCCCCAACAATCCAATGGTGCGACGACAACAGTCCGATTGTGCTTGCTTATATATAGAGACCACATCAATGAATCCATCGATCCAGCCGTGGTTGTCGGGTTCCAGAAAAATCGACATTAATCTCCTCCCCAGCTTTGATATCCATCGTCTATCTGTATCAATAGAATGATGATCCACGCTACGCTTCGAGTTTATACGGGGACCTCGAATCGATCCCCTATTCCTCGCCGTGAAGTCGCGTTATTCGGTACTATTTTCGATCGGACGGACTTACGACGACCTCGTGCAAATTTATACTCAACTGGATAGAGGCCACCGACAACCCTGGTGTACGATCGCACGAGGGGTCACTCACGTGGCAATATCAAAATCATTCAGCACCACAAGGTCCACAACCTGCGACCACACACTAAGAAAGTACCGGCAAGTGACAATATCCCAAGAGAGAGGCAAAGAGAGTATTCCATATTAAATGATTATTACCATATTAGCTCCTTCTCTTAGCTGTGTATAAATCCCATTAATACCATATTAGCATACTAGCAGTGGAGAAAGAGAGAGAGAATATCATAAATCCCACATTACCATATTATCGAGAAAAAATTCAGTGGGACAGACGTACCACATCAGCCGTGTACCCCCACTTCTAGGGTTGGCAATCGGTCGGGTTCGGGTCGGCCTTACCCATTTACAGGTAGGGTTGGACAATTTAGATATTGTCATGTGAACAGCCCCTCGTGCGATCGTACGGCAGGGTTGTCGGTGGCCTTTGTCCAGTTGAGTATAAATTTGCACGTGGTCGTCGTAAGTCCATCCGATCGGAGACAGTATCAAATAACGTGACTTCACGGCAAGGAATAAAGGATCGATTCCAGGTCCCCGCATAAACTCGAAGCGCGACATGGATCTTCATTCCATTGATACAGATGGATGGTGGATATTGAAGCCGAGGAGGAGATTAATGTCAGTTTCTTTGGAACTCGACAACCACAATTGGATCGATGGGTTCATTGATGTGTCTATATATATAAGCAAGCACAATCGGACGGCTGCCATCACACCATTGGGTTAACGCTGGGGGCTAATAGGGTTTGCACAACCAAGAGATTTATGAGATTCTCTCTCTATCTCTCATCCCTCTTTATTATCTTCATTGCTAGTATGCTAATATAGTGTTAATTAATGGAATTTATGCACAACTAAGAGAGGGAGCTAATGTGGTAATAATCATTTAATATGAGTTACTCTCTATCTATCTCTTTCTTTGTATGTTGAACGGCCATGGAAGAGATCAATTTATGGGATTTACTCTCTCTCTCTCTCTCATCCCTCTTTATGATCTTCCTTTTTTTCTGAAATTATAAATTTTAAAATATTTGAATCTTGATCGACCGTCGGATTTGTCTATTTTTGTCTAGTCAGCTTGTTCCTTTTTGTCTAGTCAGTTTTTTGTTCCATTTTGTCTAGTCAGCTTATCGACCGTCGTGCCATGTTATATAGATTTATCAAACAAGTATACACAGACAAGAGCGGCAATCGGGTTTCGAGTATGAGGTTTGAGGTACCTATACCCATACTAGAAAATTAATCAGGGTAGAGTTCATATACACATACCCTACCCAAACCATGTTTTGGGTACAAAGTTTGTACCCATACCCGATGTTTTGAGTCGGGTATTCGGCTTTTTAGGCCGGGGGTGTATTACCACCGAAGGCGGTCGTCCGAGTGCCGACAGGCACAGGCATACACTAGTCTATATAACATGGCACGATGGTCTACATGCTGACTAGACAAAATGGAACCCTGACTAGATAAAAACATGCATGCTGACTAGACAAAAATGACCATCTCTCTCTCTCTCTCTTCCCCATGATCTCTCTTCCCCAAAATCTCTCTCTGTATATTTCTCTCTCCATCTCTCTCTTCTCCATGATATCTTTCTCTCTCCGTCTCTTTCTCTCTCTTCTCCACGATCTCTCTCTCCATATCTCTTTCTCTGTCTCTTTCTCTCTCTTCCCCAAGATCTTTCTCTCTCTCCATCTCTCTCTCTTCCCCACAATCTCTCTCTCTCCGTATCTTTCTCTGTCTCTCTCTCTCTTCTCCACGATCTCTCTCTCTCTCTGTCTCTCTCTCTTCCCCATGATCTCTCTATCTCTCTGTGTATCTCTCTTCTCCCGATATTTCTCTCTCTAACTGAATCCGATCATAGCCATCCTTTTCTCTCTTGATCTCTTTCCTTTTTCTCTTTTCAGCTGATCGCAGTCGTTTGGGACCCCTAAAAGGGTGGTGATTCCCTTAAAACTCTCTCTCACGATCTAGCTATACCTCCCCCTAGAAAAGTGTCGATCCTCCCCATCTTTCTCTCTCTAAATCCTGAGCATTCTCCCAATCCAATAAAACATGTGAGACCCTATCTTCTCTCTAGATCCCGATCTCTTTATCATAAAAGGCTCTCTCTCTTCCTTAACTCTCTCTCTTATAACAGTTTCTCTTACCACTGCCCACGTCCGAGACCCTTCTGATTTCTCTCTCTGTCTCATCCTTTCTCCATGAAACTGATCATAGTCATTCATGTCCTCCCTTTATTATGTGATCCCCCTCCTCTAAAAATCTTGCAATTTTCTTTCTCTCTCTTTGGATTCATCTCTCTCTTCCCCCCGATCTCTCTCTTTCTCCGTCTCTCTCTCTCTCTTCCCCAGATCTCTCTCTCTCTCTCTCTCTCTCTCTCTCTCTCTCTCCCAACGGGGGGTTGGGGGGTGGAGTCTTGGTCTAGGGGGAGGAGGTGGGGTTGGTCATGCCGAAGGCATCCACTTCGTGCCAATCAGCACGGGTATGCACTAGTCTATCTAACATGACACGACGGTATTGAATAGTCATCAAGTTGTTTGCTTCTTATGAGCTAAATCATGTCAAGAGAGATAGCATCAGGCATCCCACGTTCTAGTCTCACATGCGCTTTATTGTAACAATAATTTTTCTTTTTGCTCCTCTCCTGGTTGTATCTCATCTCTCTTTGAAGAGGTCTTATGTAAGATATGTAGGAAGATCATTAATGAAATTGATCCACCGATCAACTACTATCCCTGTTTCTCTAACCCGGTCCACCGGCTCTGGGCAACCCGTCGGGATTGGTTCCTGGTGCCAGAATTAAGAGGAGTGGAAAGGTTGGCTTTAAATTACAAATATATATATATATATATATATAATATAGGGGAGGGATACTCTTACTCATAGCCTCTTACTCATATAGTTACCTATGATCCGGGCCCTCCATTAGATCTCGACGTACGGTTCGGATTAGATGGGGAGTTAAAGCAATGGTGTTTGCATTAAATGCAGGCTTTTAATATGGGCATTTAATGTGGGCATTTAATGCGGACACCATTGCTTTAACTCCTCATCTAATCCAAACCGTACGTCGGGATCGAATGGAGGGCCCAAATCATAGGTAACTATATCAGTAAGAGGCCATGAGTAAAAGTATCTCGCCCCATATGGGGAGGGATATGGGGAGGGATACTCTTACTCATGGCCTTTTACATGTTACCTATGATCTGGGCCCTCCATTCGATCCCAACATACGGTTCGGATTAGATGAGGAGTTAAAGCAATGGTGTCCGCATTAAATGCGGGCTTTTAATACGGGCATTTAATGTGGGCATTTAATACGGACACTATTGCTTTAACTCCCCATCTAATCTGAACCGTATGTCGGGATCTAATGGAGGGCCCAGATCATATGTGAGTAAGAGGCCATGAGTAAGAGTATCCCTCCCCATATAGTTACCTATGATCAGGGCCCTCCATTAGATCCCGACGTACGGTTCGGATTAGATGGGGAGTTAAAGCAATGGTGTCTGTATTAAATGCGGGCTTTTAATACGGGTATTTAATGTGGGCATTTAATGCGGACACCATTGCTTTAACTCCTCGATCATCTAATCCGAACCGTACGTCGAGATCTAATGGAGGGCCCTGATCATAGGTAACTATATGAGTAAGAGGCCATGAGTAATATGGGGAGGGATACTCTTACTCATGCCCTCTTACTCATATAGTTACCTATGATCCGAGCCCTCCATTCGATTCCGATGTACGGTTCGGATTAGATGGGGAGTTAAAGCAATGGTGTCCGCATTAAATGCGGGCTTTTAATACGGGCATTTATTGTGGGCATTTAATGCGGACACCACTGCTTTAACTCTCCATCTAATCTAAACCGTACGTCAGGATCGAATGGAGTGCCCGGATCATAGGTAACTATATAAGTAAGAGTATCCCTCCCCATTTAGTTACCTATGATCCGGGCCCTCCATTAGAACCCGACGTACAGTTCGGATTAGATGAGTAGTTAAAGCAAGTGTTCGCATTAAATGCGGGCTTTTAATACGGGTATTTAATGTGGGCATTTAATGCGGACACCATTGCTTTAACTCCTCGATCATCTAATCCGAACCATTTTTTTAATTTTTTTTTCCGAAAGTGATCACCTACCCCTTGATGAGCCACATGTCAAAAATCAACTTATTCTAAGACCTATAGGTGCTTCAAATGTGCTCGGCATTTTTTTTTTTTTTTTGAACGGTCAAAAATGCCGAGCACATTTGAAGCACCTATAGATCTTAGAATGAGTTGATTTTTGACACGTGGCTCATCAAGAGGTAGATGATCACCCTCAAAAAAAAAATTAAAAAAAAAATCCTACACGTGCGACCATGGAGGTGGCCGCACGTTAGCCTCACGTTAATATATATATATATATATATATATATATATATATATATATATATATATATATATATATATATATATATATATATATATATATATATATATATATATATATATATATATATATATATTAACGTACTGTAATTCAATTCCCTTGGTGTTTGCTAGCTTCATTGCTTTCGAAAGAACCCGAGAAAACAAATTCCATGGTGACTTGGCCAAGTTGATCACATCCCACCCTTTGAATTGGCGGACCATTAATTAAACTTAGCTTTGTCATCTATGAATCTATAATTAGGTGTATTTCTACTTTATCAATCATCTTGTTGAACACCCCCCTCACTCGGAGCATGTGTGACAAGGCACAAGTGGTGGAGGCAGAACCAGAGAGGGAGCAGGAGCAGGAGACGGGCCATATCTCCAAAAGAATAAGCTCTTGTAGGGAGAAGATCTCAACAGGTATATTAGGTGGCCTTTAGGTGGCCCCTTTACCGATGTGGGACTATTCGTCAACACATCTCTAAAGCTTTCGACCATATAATGGAGTAAAATTTGCTATAATAAACCTCGAACAAATTTATAGGCGAACAATACCGATTACTTTTGCGAGGCCGAGCACGAATCCAATGGAGGAGTAGGAGAAGGACATGATTGCCGCGAGAATGGAGAGCCACTCCATGTTGTGAAAATCCGGTATCAGGGAGAAGAGGATCTGAACAGCTCCAAACAACAGCATGTAAGAAATATCCCCATATGCGCATGGAGCATTGTGGCCTTCCCTATGGTAGCAATTCGATTTCTGAATCGCCCTGCGCAACCATCGAACAAGAAAAGATCGCTCCGATCAATTCAAAAGCCGGAAAAACTGATCAAATAATATGAAAAATCAAGAAATCATCATCACATAATATGCTTCTATATATAGAAAGTTAAAGAAATCATTATATAATAACCGATAATTTGCTCAGGTGTTCTTCCACTTTAAATTACATAATGTTTCGGCGAAAAATCTTGTTTTCCCCCCTTCTGAAATTCCGGTCGAAACCGATTTTGCCAACATTGGGAATATATCGGGATTGAAATCGACACGAAAGGGGCTGAAATTTCGCACCAAAATATCCCGTTTCGCCCTTCCGAAGTTTCGGTCGAAAGGATACTTCCAACCTTAGAAATATATCAGCACTGAATTGGAAACCTTCATTTATCAAGGGGAAATGTGTGTGTGGGTGAGAGAGAGAGAAAGAAAGAGATGTTGTGTCACTACTTGAAGGAGTAGAAGTACCTCATACTAGTTGAAGTAGTGATAGTATAAGCAATACCAGTCCCATACATGCTCAGATACTGAAGCAACCCACAAACCCATGTCTGCTTCTCACCTGAACTACCACTAACACTACGTCACAGAAGCTAGAGAGAGAGAGAGAGAGAGAGAGAGAGAGAGAGAGAGAGAGAGAGAGAGAGTTTGTAGTGATCATCAAAGACTACAGGGAGTTGTTCAAGTTGCTAGTACCTAAGTTCACCCTAACAGCATCCATGTAAGAGTAGTTTCTGGTCCCAGTCACCGAGTGAGGAGACCTGTAGCAGTCGGAGAGGAGGAAGGCAGAAACATAGGTGACGACCGCGAAGCAAAGCAGGCAAACCGGCCCTGCGATCCAGCCCAGTTGCGCGGTGCTCCATGCGAGAGAAAGCACACCAGACCCGATGACCGCGGTGATGATATGCGCGATGCACGTCCATATGGTCCCTGATCGAATCGAGTCACCCGAAGGCTCGAGAGATCAGGATGGTGGCAATGGTACAGAACTTGGAGAGATGATGGTTAGAGTGAAGAGGAGATGAATGAACATAGCCTTGGGGTTACCAGTTCTCAGTAAGTGCCCGTCGTCGTCGCAGGAACCGTCTGTTATGTCGAAGGAATGGTGAACAGCCATTTCCTCGGTTGATACTTTTTTTTTTTTTTTTAGAACCCCTCAACGTCTCATTTGAAATGAAGCTGATACTGAGCAGTGGAGCTGCTTCTATTCAAATGGATCTGCTTTTTTCTTGTCCTTGTCACGTGAGTGTAGTAGTGTGGGGCCCTCACCCTGTAGGTGGATGTGTCAGCTTGACTCTGATCGATTTCGTATGAAAATTTTTCTAACCACAAAACGCTGGTCAAGGGTTGAGGTCCCAACACTTTTTTATAAGGATCTCACCGCCCTCCTAATCAGCCGATATGGGACTATTCTCTCAACTGGATTACGATGAGAGGGACAAAGAGTTCCAGCTTTGTGAAACGACTGAGTTGTTTATTGTAACTTTGAAGTGGCCGCGCAGAATTAGTATGAGAGGGATGTATAACAAAATTTAATCATTTCTTTTATAAGGTAAAATTGGATACAAATGTGAATCATGACTCTCGTTAATTTGGGTAAGGATTGCACGACAATGGTCTATCGACTATCATCGCTTGTGGGCTATTTCGTCATATATTGTTGCTTCATCCAACATATAGCAAGCGGATTGTCTTCTTAAAATCAGAGGCAGAGGTCATGCTAGAGCTAGAGCCAGAGCTGAGCCAAATCAGCACGTTAAAGCCCGAGCTTGAGAGAGGGGGAGAACCAAAGCCAACTACAAAGCCAATGGGAGTAGCTGACTATTGATCAAACTGAACAAAAGTTTATGAAGACACCACCAACCACACCCCCTTGCCGATGTGGGACTAAACCGAGTTTATCTTTGTTATAAACTATATAAATAAGAAATGATTTCAGCTCTTTAAATCAATCAAGGAAAATATTATTCTCCTTCTCCAACAGTTCATAAAAACTTACATTCCCCACACTAGGGGGGCCCACCACATTCCATAGGAGGGTTTGTGGGCTCCACCTATGGGAAATAGAGAGCAAGACAAATATGGGCATACTCACTTGTTAGGCATCCATCTGGACCCAGCTGCTTTTCAATCTCTCAAGAAACGTTCAGATTCCATTAATTGACACATTTGTGTCTTTTCATTTGTCACTTGCTCACATTTTGATACTTGAAAAAAATCTCCTTCAAGATTTCTTTCTGTCCTTTCTCTCAAAAAAAAAATAAAAAGTTTTCTTTTTGACCTTCTCAAAGCAGCAACAAACACCATAAGCTTGATTTCTTGACCAAGGCAGCTTAACACAACAAGTGGAGGAGAAATTGTCCTTCAATCTTGTTCTAAAGTCAGTGCCATTGTGAAAATAGAAAAGAGAAATGCTATTCAATAGACTGAATAGCAATCAACCATTTAAAGCAAAGTTTTCTTATGCTTCTCAAAAAAAAAAAAAAAAAAAAAAAGATAAATAACTTCATTGATCAACTTTCTGCAATATATCTAGGGATTTTTTTTGCCATTCTTATAGACTTGCCAATTTCAATAATTTTCCCGCAATGTCGCAATTTACAGTTATATCAGAATTTTTAACTATGTGCATGTAATCTACTGATATTTGCAAAAAATACAAAATGTGCATAGATATCGCCACCAGCGGTATAAATTTATATTTTAGAAATTTCAGGGTTTTAAGTGTTATTTGCGATTTGCGGAAGCCATTCATGCAGATTGCAGATTTGCAAAAAGACAAGGGCAAATTACAAAAACCTCCCCTGAACTATACATCTCATTTCATATTGATCCCTCAACTTTTTCATAACAATTTGATCCATGAACAATTTTGGGTTTTATTGGAAATTGATAAGGGTATATTCAAGATAAAAAAGTTGACGGAGGGGGCTAAATGAAGATATAGAGTAGTTCATGGATCAAATTGTTCAAAGAAAAAAATGTTGAGGGACCAATATAAAATGTGGTGTATAGTTCAAGGAAGGTTTTTTGTAATTTGCCCAAAAAACAAATATGAAGGATATATGTGCAAAAAAAAACCCTACACTTAATCTTGGCTTGCGGTTTTTTATATAATATGAATATGTGTTTTTGCTAAGATAAATGTAATTTGATATTTAAAACATTGTTTTACAATAACAATTTAAGTAGCAAGTGCCAGTAAGGTGAGTTGATAACATCTCAGGGATTGGTACTCGAGACCTGGGATCGATTTCTGCTTGTATCGAATTAATAACTAGTAGGGGTCCACACCTTAACCCTCCCTCATATGAGACACTGATCTCAAAAAAAAAAAAAAAACCGAGCATAAAATTATGCAAGTCTCTTCCTCTTAAATAAAGAGGATGTATGATTGTACAAGGAGAGCAAGTGGGTGCATGATGCTTTCATTTTCTCTTCTCCTAGCTCTCCTTTTAGGCTCTACCACACAAAGGAAAAGTGAGAAACTGGTCCAAGAGGTGGTCAGTCTGCTTCCAAGAGGTCCACTCTCAAAAGGATTAGTCCAAGCCCGAAGTAGGTCCAATGTCTAAAAGGTTTCAGGACACCCACCGATGTCGATGCCGAAAAGAATAAAAAGTTAAAAATCATTACAAGGGAAAAAATTTCAACACATCCTGCGTACGTTACAACCGTTGCCCAGAGCCTATCAGCACGCTCTAAGTGCTGGGGGTCACTTGTTGGGGCATGGTATATATCCCATATCTCTTGAATCGCAATGGGCCCCATGGTTGTTGCGTACGCAGGATGTGCGGAAAATTTTCCCCATTAAAAGACACAATTACATCACCATCAACTATTCCATCTTTGGCTCTCTTCATAGAGGAAATAGGGGACTACTATGTGAAAGCAAAAATGACATCTCTGCCTAGGCTCACATATCAAACAAGAGACAGAGGGATAGAGCTTGACAATGGAAAAGAAGAGGCAAGTGGGACTTTTTTTTTTCTGTGTGGGGGCACATAGGCTTTGATGAAGGTATTTGGTGGAGCATGGTTGCGGTGGACTCTTGCAGTGACAGTGGGTCAGTGATTGAGATCTTTGGTGGATACCTCCAAGTTTGCTCATGTGAGTGGCCTGGTTTTCAGGGGCCTATGGTGGTCAGTTAATTGTATGTCAGTCAGATCATGGTCTTCTCAATTTTTTTTTAAGGTGCAACAAATTCTGTTCTTGGTCTTTCATCAGCCAAGGACTCAAAAAAAGATAACATCTTGTTTTTTACTTGGGCTCTATCCTAGAATCCATGAATGAATACCAATTAGGTATTATCAATGGCAATACAAAAATAAACTAGATAGGAATCATATTATGTAAAGACTAGTAAGAAATCTGAACAATTTCTGGATGAACTTGATACACACCAATTAGCACATATGACTGTGCAATCTAAAGTAACTGTGATTCACTTGTTAGAGAGAGAAAGAGAAACAATACTACTATTTTTTTGATTAAAATCATCATTAAATGTCATTAAATAGGTATTTATCATCTTTTATAGTAGGTTTTAAATAAGATTTTTGAAAGAGAGCTACGTTCACACACAGGAGAAGGATTCTAGCTCCTCAAAAGTGGCCTAAGTGTCACAACACAGGAAAGAGGGCTTCATTTTAGTAATATACTATTATATTTTTCAATGATATATGGTTAGACTAGTCAATCTAGCCCTTTGGAGAGGCTATCCTACCCTACCCTCTAAGGGCACGAGGGTCGAGTCGGGCCCATTTTTCGTAAACCCTCCATGATGAGGGTATGGCCAAGTTTGACCACAGTATTGTCCTAGCCCTGCCCTTCGATAGCCCTAGGGGAGGAACAGGGGGACTACAAAAAGCAAAGGGGAAGTGAGATCCAATACAGTGAGGTTAAGTTCATTTATGGCTTGAAGTTCAATGTAGACATGGTAGTATCAAAGACCAATTATTAAATATACCAATTTAGGTTCAATAAAAAAAATTTACCAATACATATCGATCTGATTGAGACCGGCCCATCTGCCAAGATCCAGAATTTGATCTATGTCCCTCTTTAGTGCTCAACTATCATTTGTTGAGCTTGCTTTGATACCTATTTGTTGACCCTCACAAGATTGGACCGACAAAGCCCTTGACTTAATGACATCAGGATGGCCCTTACTCAACCCTAGCCCTTGAAGGGTCGAGATAAGACCCATAAGTTTTTGGCCCTGAAGGACTATGACCTGCTCTCCAGTACAAAGGGTCAGACTCGATTTGACCCCAGACGTGCCTTCTGATAGGCCTACACTATCGCAAGTGATACCGATAACCTGATAAACCAACCCGATCAGTCGAAATATACTACAAAGATTGCTATAGTTTAAAAAAAAAAGATGTGGTCACTATAAAGAAGTTTGATAATAACTTTATGATTAGATGTCATGCCGAACCCACTCTCTAAATAGGGCTAGCAATGGGCCCAAATCCGGCCCAGGCCTAACGAATCTCGGCCGAAATGGAACAGGTTTGGACCTATATGTCAAAAACATAGTATACATGATCAGGCTTTACTTTTAGACCCGAAACCAAAACAGATTGGGCCTAGGCTTCTATTCTATAGGTCCGGCCCAGCCCATTTTATAGTTACGGTCCACCCGATCTATCATGCAACAAAATCCTAGTACCGCACATCTATACAGTATGATCAGTACTAGAGAGTCTGGGCTTCCTATTGGAGTTTTTTTAGGTCAGTGCTTGGTCCAGACCCTCAAGGCACAAGCTTGAGTCATATGGGTCAGGCTTGAGTGAAAGAAAAATATGGGTCTGGACCTAAGCTTGGTTGAGTCCGACCCAGGCCAGGCCCATTACCAGCCCTACCACTAAGAATGTTGCCAAAAACCTGACAAAGTCAACTTGGCAAGAGAGACGCAGTGCCAAGAAATCTAAAATGATGATTGGCATTGGGGCTGCAACTTGGTGGGTTGAACCTGACTTGACCCGACTCTGAGTTGGGTTTGGCCTCATTGGTAAGGACGGGTTGCGTCTGGATTGTAAAAAGTCAACCTAAACTAAGTTTAGGTTAGGACCAATGTTGGGTTTAGTCCCATATCAGCTAGGGGGGCCAATGGTGTGCTTAAATAGCCTCTGGTGGACCTCCTCTTACGACACGGGTTTTGGGGCGAGAGGGTACCTACAAATGGTATCAGAGCTAGCTTTTGCCCAGCCAGGTTTAGTCGGGTGTGGGCTGGTTGTACCCTGGGTGTCTCATCCCCTAGTGCCGCACGAGGGGGGTGGGGGGGGGGGGGGGGGGGGCGTTGGCGGGTGGTTCAGCCCTAGCCTTGTGTAAGGGGGGATTGTTGAGTTTAATCCCACATTGGCTAGGTGCTGGGCAATGGTGTGCTTAAATACCCTCTGGTGGACCTTCCCTTACGACTTGAGTTTTGGCGCGAGAGGGTATCTACAACTAGCCCAAGGGCTCGAGCAATCCGATCCAACCCAAACCGTACTTGAGTGTAACATGTCATCTTATAGGCCTCACAAATCATATTCCTAAAAATGTATGGATCCTATTATCAACAAAAAAAAAAAGCCACAAACCAACAGGCAGTGGAGGTAAGGACTACGAATAAAAGTATTTTTTTTGACATTTTGCTTTTTAAAATTTTAAACTTTGGACAAGTAATAAACTAAGTATTATCTGAACTCACACAACTCAACCCGACCCACCAACTTGCGTTAACCCGAGTTTAATCCAAGCTTGAAATTTTTTTCTCGGGTTGGGCAGCATAGGTTGAAGGTCAAGTTGGATTGGGTTGCGGGTTGTGGGTTCTACAACTTGGGTTGGGCATGGGTTGACCTCCAACCCGAGTTGCAGCCTAGTTGGTATGTAGGAAAACAAGCAGTTAGCAACCTTCCAATGTTCCCATATACTAGTAAATATAATACTTTTTATTTACTATTGTCACAAATAATTGTTTTTGTTAGGAGGAGCTATATAGAATTGTAAGAAAACCCATCAAGAGATAGGAGTAGGCAATGTTGGGAATGTTTGTTTAAAACAAGCCTACATAGCAACTCTATGGTTCATGCAAGAAAGAACGGTGGAAAACGAAGCAACGAATGACCGGAAGACGAAGGACGGGGGTGCATTGCAGGAATTTTCACTCGAGCACTGTACAACATTCGCATGGGCGAAATTGGCTTGGAGCCTCAATCCAGTTGCATGTCCTCATGGTTTTTCTTGTACAAATTGGACACGGACTTGGGGCTATTTATAGGAGTTCTAGGATAAACCTTGTATTGATTTGATGGATTTCTAGGGTTGAGAGAATAGTCGTCATCGAGGGAGAGGGATGAGAACTGGTCTAGACCTTCTAGAGTTTCAGTGGAAGGTTTTTCTCTTGTTCTTCGGGGTTGGAGGGTTGTGGTATCTCTTCACCTTGTGTAATCTTTTCAAGTGTGGTGTGAGGGATTGATAGAGATAAACAAATGTGTACTCTTGTATTCACATACTAGTAAATCCATTGATCATCGTTGCCTGAATCTTGTGTGAGATTGCTTGTGTTTGTTCATAATCTACTTCTCGGTGGTGGTGACAATACGTCGTCTACCGATGTCGATTCTTTGCACCTCAGTGACTCTTTTCGCTGCACGGGGCCTCCGTTGCACAGCAATTGGTATCGAAATTTCTTTTTGGTGATTTCTGAGGCGCCAGGTCGAAGGCAAAGAAATAGAAGATGATTCATGGGTGAACATGAGGTTCAAGATTGAGAAGTTTGATTGCAGGATCAACTTTGGCTTGCGTCAAATATAAGTCAGAAATGCATGTATTCAAGTGTGGGTTATACAAAATTTTGAAGGTGTTAAGTCGGACATGATGATGGATGACAAGTGGAGAAGTTTGACTTGAAGGCGATGTGCGCAATTCAGATGTTTTTGCGAAATGCGTATTGGCAAATGTCTCCACGGAGACTTATGTAGCGAAGATATAGGAGAAGTTTGAAAGCATTTACATGACCTAATCGCTTACGAACTGGTTGTATTTGAAGCAGAAGATATTTAATCTTCGGATGGCAGAATGTACGAGAATCACGAAGCATGTCTCGACTTTCAATCAACTTACTTTGGAGTTACTTAATGTCAGAGTAAACATGAAGGATGAAGGCAATGTTGAGATCCGAGGCCCTCGCGCAGTGGAACACGACGAGCGCAGAAGCACCACGATGGAGACGACCGCCGACAAGACCGAACAATACAGAAGAACAAGCAAAACACCCAAGAAAGTTCCAGCAACGGCCGATTGATGGATTCACTAGTATGGGGAAAACCCGAGTACAATTACAATTGCCTCTACCCAATCCCTCATACATCCACAAAGAGATCCCACCTCGAGAGAAGAGAACTCGCAGCCCTATACCCCTTGGAACAAAAAGAAACCCTTCCCGAAACCCCACCGGTCTCCAATGGTTTTCTCTCCATCTCCCTTGGTGATGGCTACCTTCTAATCTCTTCTTTAGATCTCTCTTGTGCCTTAGAGATAATCCATGATACCTTAGGTTCTTCCTAAGACCTCTCTTTTATAGGGTTACATTTGTATCCGACTTGAAGAATGAGTCCCACAAGAAAACGCAGGCCAAAACGCGTAACTCGCGTTCTGCCAGCCACAGTCGTGCGCACGACCTGGGGAGGTCGTGTGCACGACTCAATCCGTCTTCTCGCTCGACAATTATGCCGATGCTAGTCGTGCGCACGACATGGACCAGTCGTGCGCATGACCCTTCCTGGCCGACTCTTCTCCCCTTGGTGGTCTGTCTTTCGTTGTTTCTTCATACACAAACCTTGGACTTTGTATGAGGTTTGTTTGGAGCCACATTTTCAAAAATCTCCACCTTGGATTCATAACAAGACATGAGCACCTCTACGGACCGAATATGCACCGTGAATCCATCTCGATCGCCATTGCCGCCTTTGCCCCCTCATCGGGAGCCCAATCACCAAACTTGGTGATTGCCCAAGTCTTTTGACTTGACCGTTCCCCTGATCAACATTGCCCCTAAGAGTGCTCCACTTGTACCCTTATTCTGCACCGAACATCGTGCATGTGCCGTCGCTCTCCCAACTGCCGCCATGATCATGGAAATTTCTACCATCGTCCGTCAATGATCCCATCGTAAATCAAGGCCCTTGATTCGCGTTGCGATGCTTCCCGTGCCCTTCGCTCCCGAACTGTTGCCCGTCAGCCAACGCTCGAACATCCTCCGCACCCTGCTGTACCATAGGTGTGCCCGCGGCTGAGTCCACCGCCACCATGACTATCGTTATCTTTTTTTCGCCATCCGTTGATAGCTACCGTACCCTTCTAGACCGCAGGTGCGCATGCGGTCGTTTGTGCCTGCCACTACCATGCCTATCAGTGCCCACATCATCCGTCAACAATTCGCACCGGTGTCCGTCGACACCTGCACTAGTTGCTCATCGGCAACCCACATCAGTCCGCTCGTTGACGGCTGAACACGATGTCGTCAGTGACTCCCATGCCATCGAGGTGCTCTCCTTTGATCCAGCCACCCGCACATATCGTGCCATCACGACTTGCCACCGTGATCCGTCAAACCGGGGATTAGGTTCCAAGACCATACTCTCCTCCCGGCTAACACCGTCGAAATCTCGAACCACCCTGAGAGAGGAGGTACTTGACCTCAACCTCCTTCTTGAAAAACTGCTCCAAAGAACCGACCACCCGGAGAGCACTAGACTGTGCCTCTCCCCGTCGTTCCCTTCGCTTAGGGTGCCGGCCGTCGTTGCCAACAAGCCTCTAGGAGAAAAAGATGTTATACCGCAACCTCTCCCCGGGCCTCCAGCTTCCATCTTGAGTGCCGCTCCCAGGTCCTCCATCGCACTGCATGCCGCACGTGCGTCTCGGCCCCCTTTCCTCGGTCTACCTTGTTCTACACTGTCAAACAAAAATCTCCTCGGATCCCCCAACAATAGCTCTGATACCAATTTGTTGAGATCCGAGGCCCTTGCGCAACGGAACATGACGAGCGCAGAAGCACCACAGCGGAGATGACCACCGACAAGACCGAGCAATAGAGAAAAACAAACAAAACACCCAAGAAAGTTCCGACAAAGGCCGATCGATGGATTCACTAGTATAGGAAAAACCCGAGAACAATTATAATTGCCTCTACCCAATCCCTCATACACCCACAAAGAGATCCCACCTCGAGAGAAGAGAACCTGCAGCTCCACACCCCTTGGAACAAGAAGAAACCCTTCCCGAAACCCCACCGGTCTCTAATAGTTTTTTCTCCCTCTCCCTTGGTGATGGCTACCTTCTAATCTCTTCCTTAGGTCTTTCTTGTGTCTTAGAGATAATCCATGGTACCCTAGACTTGTCCTAGGACCTCTATTTTATAGGGTTACATTCGTATCTAACTTGGAGAAGGAGTTCCATGAGAAAACGCAGGCCAAAACACGTAACCCGCGTTCTGTCTGCCACAATCGTGAGCACGACCTGGGGAGGTCGTGCGCACGACCCAATCTGTCTTCTTGCCCGATAATTATGCCGATGCCAGTCGTGCGCATGACCCTTCTTGGCCGACCCTTCTTCCCTTGGTGCTCTGTCTTCCACCGTTTCTTTACGCACGAACCTTGGAGTTTGTATATGGCTTGTTTGGAGCCATATCTTCACAAACAAGGCACTACTTTTTCTCGGATCACTACCCGAATTTTACGAGCATCTGAAGATCATGATACTCTACGGGAATAAGTCAATCAACTTCGAGAATGCCACGGACACGTTTCTCACAAACAAGTTTCGGATGAGGGAGATTAGTGAGGCGATTATTGACACCTAGGCCAAGTTTTTGACAATGCATGTGGGAGTGAAGAAGAAGAAGCAAATTACTTGCTGAAAGTGTGATCGATCCAAGCACTACAAATCGAAGTATAAGTGAAAAAGTGTAGCAAAACTAGATTGTTTAGGGTCATCGATAAGTAAGAAAGTTGCCAAAAATGACGAATCATTTATGACATGTCGAAGGGATTTAATGTTAGGGAGGTCCTGGTGGATACCACTAATATTACATCAGACCAGCACTAGATAATCAATAGCAGGGCCACACATCATATTTGTAAGCATAGGACATAATTTAGTAAGTATTATGAGGGATGATTTTCGTGCCAACCTGAAGACTCTGTCCAACCAGTCAATCGAGTCGAGTCGAAAATCTGATCAATCCTTTGTCAAAATCGTTGGTTCGAATGTTGGTGTCTTTGGGTTGAACTCTGGAGTAGTCGAAGGTTTGTGGACTTGAGTTTAGAAGAGATGAGTAGAGAGATCAGTTGAGAATCAGATATGATCTCGGAGTTCAGCCGAAGCCTACGTCTCCGTGCTATAAGGAGCAACTTGAATTCACTAACACTTGAAATGAAGTGACCTCAAAAGGCCAAGTATCATTTGTCTCTCTTTAAAAGAGATCGAAAGATTAGGATGTTAGAGCTCTGGTTTTTTCGAAAGTCCGACTCAAAAATCAGATATTTGATCGATCATATTCATCGGGTCTGCTATTTATAGAGGTTTTGGAAAGAAACCGGGGTACGGAGTAGTCTCTGCAGCTGGCGTCTGGATCCAGGCGGGGCTGGTGTGTCATGTTGTTGTCTTTGTGGACCCCAGGCAGGGCTAGTGGGTCCCGTCGTCGTCTTCGTGGACCCTCGAGCAGGGCTAGTGGGTCTCGTCGTCGTCTTCATGGACCCCCAGGCAGGGCTAGCGGGTCCCACTGTTAGGTGTTGACCAAATTTTGCATCCATAGTTACCCCCTCCAAATTAGCTAGAGATTAATCTGGCTGACTTGGAATCCAGGTGCAAAAGCCAAACCCCCTGCCATGGGTCGGTGTCGTCGAGCTTTCGTCAAGCGTTGTTGACTGTTTAGACACTGGCAATCGAGCAGTCAAGTCTTGACGATCGGCTGTTGGCAACCGATCGGTCAAGATTGACCGATTGGGTGTTGACAACTGATCGGTCAAAATTGACCGATTAGTTAAAATTAGCCGATCGGGTGATTTCAACCGGTGGAACTTCGGGCGATCGGTCAAAAAATAATATTTTTTGCCTTATACTTTGGAATTTCATCCGATCGTCTGCATGTTGATAGGGTGAGACTTTCGATTGATCGGTCAATCTTGACCGATCGGGTGTTTTCAACCGGTGGAACTTTTGGCGATCGGGTAAAAACATATGTTTTTTGCCCGATCCTTTAGGAATTCACCCGATCATCGGCCTGTCGATCGGGTAAGGTCTTCGGCTACCATCCAAGACTCATCGATCTGCTATTTTCAATCGATCGGTCAAAGTTGATCGATCGAGCGTTTTCAACCGGTGGAACTTTTGGCGATCAGGCAAAAACATATGTTTTTTGCCCGATCCTTTGGAAATTCACCCGATCGTCTACCTGTCGATCAGGTGAAGTCCTCAGCTGCCATCCTATGCTCATAGATCGGCTTGTTTCGACTGATCGGTCAAAGTTGATCGAGCGTTTTCAACCGATTGAACTTTTGGCGATTGGGCTAAAACATATGTTTTTGCTCGATCCTTTAGGAATTTACCTGATCATCTGCCTGTCGATTAGGTGAAGTCTTCGACTACCATCCAAGGCTTATTGATCGACTGTTTTTGACCGATCAGTCAAATTTGACCGATCGGGCATTTTTAACCGGTGAAACTTTTGACGATCGGGCAAAAACACATGTTTTTTGCCCGATCCTTTGGAAATTTACTCGAACACCTGCCTATCGATCGGGTGAAGTCTTCAACTGCCATCTTAGGTTCATAAATCGGCTTCTTTATATAGATTGGTCAAAGTTGACCGATCGAGCATTTTAAACCGATGGAACTTTTGGCGATCGGGCAAAAACACAAGGTTTTTGCCCGATCCTTTGGAAATTCACCCGATCGTTTGTCTGTCGATCAGGTGATGTCTTCAGCTACCATCCAAGTCTCATATCGGCTTCTTTCGATTGATCGGTCAAAGTTGACCGATCGAGCGTTTTCAACCGGTGGAACTTTTGGCGATCGGGCAAAAACACATGTTTTTTGGCTGATCCTTTGGAAATTCACCCGATCGTCTACCTGTCGATCGGGTGAAGTCTTCAGCTGCCATCCTAGGCTCATAGATCCGCTTCTTTCGACCGATCGGTAAAAGTTGACCGATCGAGCATTTTCAATTGGTGGAACTTTTGGTGATCGGGCAAAAATACATGTTTTTTGCCCGATCCTTTGGAAATTCATCCGATCGTCTGCCTGTCGATCGGGTGATGTTTTCAGGTGTCATCTAAGTCTCATATTGGCTTCTTTTGATCGATCGGCCAAAGTTGACCGATCGAGCATTTTCAACCGATGGAAATTTTGGCGATCAGGCAAAAACACATGTTTTTTGTCCGATCCTTTGGAAATTCACCCGATCGTCTGTCTGTCGATCGGGTGAAGTCTTCAGTGATCGATTGTAGTTGACCCGATCGTCTGCCTATCGATCGGGTCAAAATCCGGAGTCGTGGCGTTTCATCTTGCCAGTCGCTTCAATGTCAGAAACCATTTGCATGTCATTTAGTTGTCTGCCAGTCTGGGATTATCACGTGTCACTTCGAGTTTCCCTCCAAACTCTTTGAGCTTAAATATTCTACCTAGGGATTCATTTTATTCTCACGTTATCAGAAGAATTTTTGCCTTCTCTTTGCTTTCTGCTCTCTGCTCCCCTCTTCTGTGATCGATAGTGATGGCGTCCACAAGCTGTACTAGGAACATAGTCCCTCCGAAGGTGAAGCCTTCCCAGCGGGATGGATCGAAGAAGGAGAAAGCTGTTGCGGAGCCTTCGTCCTCGAAGATCACTGGAAAAGGCAAGGCAAAAGGTAGTCTCGGCAAGAGGCACAGGGGTGTTGAATTTGCAACTGCTCCTTCAAGCCTGAGCATATCCCGAATTATATTTTTGTGCTGAAGCCATTGATGCCTATGGCTGAGGAGGGAGTCTTCGAATATGGGATAAGGAGGAAACCCACCGATGCGAAGCGGGAGAAGTGGTAGAGGTTGATGGGGTTCTTCACTGAAGCTATCTATTGTCCTGTGCTTGCCGGTGTGCAAGCCGCCTTTGGAATTGATAAGCGTGTTGTATACACTGAGGTGGCTAGAAAGGAGAAGATCATAGGAACTATTATCACGATAGGGCAGCTCAACTGTGGGTTGCGGCTGCCACTACCTTCTTTTGCTGCCAGGCTACTGAATACCTCCGAACTCTGCCTCGGACAGTTAACGGGTAATGCATGGAGATTCATTTATGCCTTTTGCAGGACAGAGAGTGATTACGAGGACAAACTGTGGGTCTGCTATTCTAGCATCCCTGAAGATGAGTAGGCTAGAATCGAACTTGGCTATTTCTTCTTCCATTATCAATGGGTATCTCGAAAGGATAGTCCATTCTTCAATCTGCACGGTATCTCAACTCTTCGACCCGTCACAGATAATGTTCCTTCTAACAAGCTTTATACCGGCTGGCCGATCTCCATCTCTGGGGCTTGGACTCCTCTGTCGGTGCCGGAGACCCCCCGCAACAACGTTCATAAAGAAGTTGAAAGGTACAGGCCAGGAGGCGATCGTTGCTGGTCGTCTGAGCAAGTTGGATCAATTGACAACATGTTTCTGGAGTTGACTTGCGGGACCAGATCATAGAAGCAATTCACCCACTGCCCTATTCGTCATGGAAATACCAACCTGCTACATCGACTGGCTGGAAGGTATGAGGATAATGATACTCTCTACTCGGATTACGAGGAAGATCTGGAATTGGGTAAGATGATCCGGTATGTCAGGGCCGAGAAAAAGGCCCATGGGAAAAAGAGATATCTCTCTATAGGCGAAGAGAGGCTTGTCATAACCAAGTGGGGGCAAGTCAAGAAAGTTAAGTCGACTCGTCATGGCGGGGAGGAGGGAAAAGAAGAAAAGGAAGAGAAACATGAAGAAGAGGAGAAGGGAGGTGAAGGAGAGGAAGAGCAGGAAGAGGAAGGGGGGAGAGAGGATGAAGAGGAAGGAGATGACAAAGAGGAGAAAGGGTCGAAAGACCTCGAGAATGAGGAGACGAGGGATCAAGGTGTGCCACCCACCCCACCGAGTGTGGGGCAAGTGCCACCGATTGATGAGGCCAAGGCTCGTCAGTTGGAGGACGATTTGGACACGATAGACGACGGTAAAAAGGTACCGATCGTCTATCACTTTGAAAGTTTGAAGCGTCCCACCAAGATCAGAGTGAAATACTCTGGTAGTGACATCGTGTACAACTCCACGCTGATCTCTCAGGTGGCACCCAAAGACTCTTTTTAGAGGGATGCATCAAAGGGCCAAGCATCGACAAAGGAGAGCGGTGGTGTCCCGGAGGTCGAGAAGCCTAAGTTGGCCTCGCGAAGTGACGCAGCCAAAGTCGCTGTCGAAGCTGCAGCCTTGATGTCTTCCCTCTTTGAGGGGGCAGACAAAGTGAATATTGAAGGAGGGGCTTCGACGCCCCCTGAAGTCACCCCCATTGATCCGAAGGGGGGCGAAGGTAAAAGGGATGGAGTTCTACCCGATCCAGAACCAGTCCCAGAGAAGGAGGTACCTGAACGGGAAGAGCCTAATCCGGATTTGGTCCCGGAAAAGAAGACTCCTAATCCCAAGGGGAATGGATTGGATCGAGGGAAAGAGAAAGAGTCTACTCAACCCTCGCAGGGAGGTGCCAGCGGCAAAGGTAAACTTCGATCCCTCTCACATAGCATTTGAATTGGGTTGTGGTCGTATGTTTGAATGTCTTTGCATGTAGATGCGCCTAGTAGTCCTCCCCCTATGTTGCGGAACTTGGGCGAAGTGGACATTAATTGTCCTACCGGGCCTCTGCGAAAGCTGTGCAACCTGCCTGAGGCGACTCTCGAAGAATCGTCAAACATGCTCGAATTGATAGTAAGTTGTCTAGTCTTGACTTCAATACACAGCTCTGTCTGATTCATTTTTATTGGTTTGCAGATGTCTGCCCACTGAAGATGAACAACAGGCTCTTCAAGAAGGCGGGCGAGAGAAAATCTGCGGCTAAGATCCAGAGATTGAATGCCCTTTTGCAAGAGGCTGATGATGAGAAGATGAGACTTATGTCGGAGCTGTCTTCGAGTCAACACTCGTTTGTCACGAGGCGCATATGAAGAAGAAGATAGAGACCAAATATGTCGCAGCGAGCAAAGATCTTCAAGCTTTGAGGAATAGATTTTTGAAGATGCAAGAGCTCGCCTTCAAACGTAATGAGGAGATCAAGCAATTGAAAGCTGCTGCTGTCGAAACAGTAAAGGCCCATAAGCTCGAGATCGAACAACTGAACGTCGATCTGGCGAGCTACAAGAAAACTGCGGAGCAAGCCATGCAGGCTCTTAGGCTAGCTCACGGTGGCAGTGCTCAATCTTCCAAAGCATCCGGGGTGAGCAAACCTTCTGGTGGCTCTGATGGAGACAAGTCTAGGGCGCCTAATGTGGCTAAGCCCTAATGTATTTGATCTTCCTGTACCTGTACTTTTGAATGATCAATAGAATCTATTTTTGAATGTTAGAATGAAGATGTCTCTTGATGAATGAAGTCTGTCTTGAATTGAATGGATCAATTTTTTGTTATGTCTCGATTGTTTGTGTTTCTGCCAATTAGGAGTCAGCGTCGCAATGTAAAATATTCTAACTATTTGTTTGTCTGCTAGCTGGGAGTTGTGTCGCTGCACAAACATTCCAACTATTTGTTTCTACCAGTCGGGAGTCGCGTGGCAGCACGAGTATCCCAACTATTTGTTTGTCTGCCAGTCGGGAGTTGTGTTGCTGCACAAACATCCCAACTATTTGTTTCTGCCAGTCGGGAGTTGTCCCACAACACGAACATCCCAACTATTTGTTTGTCTATCAGTCGGGAGTTGTGTTGCTACACAAACATCCCAACTATTTGTTTCTGCCAGTTGGGAGTTGTGTCGCAACACAAACATCCCAACTATTTGTTTGATAATTTGAATGTAGAACTTGACAAGATTGAAAATGGAGCGAACACTCTATTCATAACAGAACTACATCAATGATAGAACTCTATTAACAGAATTACATCAAGGATAGAATAGTTTGAGATGTCGAGCATTCTAGGCCCTTGGCAGTCTATCTCCTTCTGGTGAGATTAGACGATAGGATCCTTTGCCTCCTGCTGATTCGATAATGTAGGGTCCTTCCCTGTTGGGAGCTAACTTCCCACTACCATGTTCCCTTGTGTTAGAGAAGACTGCTCTAAGAACAAGATCTCCAGTGTGGAACTGTCATTTGCTAACATTTTGATCGTAGGCCTGCTTGATCTTCTGTTGATAATTGGCGATGCGATATGCCATTTGGTCACGCAACTCTTCTGAGAAGTCGAGGTCATTAATTCGAAGTTCATCGTTAATTCCTTTCTCGATCGCAATAGTCATGAGAGTTGGAGAAATAACTTTGATTGAAAGAACTGTTTTTGATCCATAGGTTAGACGAAAGGGCAAAAGGCCAATCGATCGTCGAGGAGTAGTCCGATAGCCCCATAAGATCTCTAGCAGAACTTTCTCCCATAATCCTTTTTTGTCACTTAACTTCTTCTTGAGAAGGCCAGGATTACTCTGTTAGAGGCTTCGGCTTGACCGTTGCACTGCGGATACCTTGGTATAAAGTAGAAGAGTTTGATTCCGTGGTTTAAGCAGAACTCTCAGAATTTGTCTGAGTCGAATTGAACTCCGTTATCGGCGATAAGCACTTGAGGTGTGCCAAACCTTGAGAAGACGTTCTGTCTGGTGAATTTGATAACTTCATTATCGGTCTCTCGGAAGAGTGGCACAGCCTTGACCCACTTGGTGAAGTAGTCAGTGGCCAGCAATAAGTATTTTGTTTTGCTCAAAGATGGAGGGAATGGACCTAGGAAGTCTAACCCCCATTGATAGAAGAGCCAAGGATTCGTCAGAGGATGTAGTTCAACAGCAGGGAGATAGATTGCTTGAGCATACTGTTGACAGGGCTCGCACCTTTGAGCGAACTGTCGAGCATCCTTTACCATAGTTAGCTAATAGTAGCCTTGAAGTTTGGTCTTAGCTTCGAGGGATCTTCCACCAGAATGGTTACAGCAAGCTCCTGAGTGGATATTAGCCAAGATCATTTCTGCTTGTTCAGGGCCAATGCATTTGGGAAGTGCTCCACTATGTGATTTGAAATAGGGATCTTCTCGGAGGCTATATATTGGAAGTTTTCTTTGGAGCTTTTTGACTTGAACAAGATCTTCAGACATTCTACCATGTCTGAAGAAATCAAGGACTGACTGTCTCCAAACTGACTGTCTGTTGGCTAAGGCAAAAGTGCAGGTTGACTATCTCCAACCCCTACAACCTTTCGTTGTGGCAATGAGATGTTACTTGATGGTAGCTTTGGACAGCTCTTGATAGTCGATCTAAATTTGATGCTCGTTGATAGGTCCTCCAAGTACTGAAGCCACGTTGGCGAGAGCATTGACTTCTCAATTTTCTGCCCTTTGGATTTGAATAAATTTGATATCAAAGAATCGTTGTCTGTGATGCTATACCAAAACTAGATAGTGTTGCATCATCTCCCACCATGCTACATAATCCCCGTTGATCTGTCTAATTATTAATTGGGAATCACTATAGATAGTGAGATGATCTACCCCCAAGGCTTGAACAATCTCCAATCCGAAGATAAGCGCTTCGTACTCAGCTTCGTTGTTGGTAGTATTAAATCCGAGGAGAATTGTCTTTTGAAGATGGTCGAGTTCGGGGGATATCAGTACTATCCCAATTCCTGAACCAATTGCACTTAAAACCCCATTAGTATATATCTTTCATCGAGCAGGTGATGTTGAGGGAGCCTCAGGGTTTGGGTTGAAGGTCTCAGGACCTAGATCGAGATGAAGTTTGTCATTGTCGTTGAGACGCATCTTTGGGTCATCTTCAAAGGAGATAGAATCTTCAACAAGGAAGTCGACGAGGAAGTCGGTAATGGCTTGGCCTTTAATGGAGATGCGAGGTTTGAATTGAATGCCAAGTGAACTCATCTCAATTATCCACTTGGTCATTCGACCAGCTCAATCTGCCTTATCGAGGATGTCTTTGAGTGGATATTCGGAGATGACTGTGACCAAGTGTGAGACGAAGTAAGATCGGAGTCTCCTCGATGCTGTTAGTAGAGCCAGGGCAACCTTCTCAATTTTTGAATAGCGAGTATCCGTCGGCAGAAGAGTATAGCTGATATAGTTGACAGGACGTTCAACGCCTTCTCTTCTACTGACCAAGACTATGCTAATTGCTTGATTAGTGACAGCAAGATAGAGCCAAAGGGGTTCTTTCAATAATGGAGCCGTCAAAATAGGAGCTCGAGCGAGGTAGAATTTGACACTTTGAAAAGCTTGCTCGCAGGTTGAATTCCACCCCGAGGTATCCGCCTTTTGCAGTTTATTGAAGACAGGCTTGCACTTATCAGAGGATTTGGAGATGAAACTGTTGAGGGCTACCAATCTACCCATGAGGCGCTGAACCACCTTTCGATTGGAAGGCGATGGCATCTCGATGATCACTCGAATTTGATCAGGATTTTCTTCGATGCCCCTTCTGGTCACCAGATGACTCAGGAATTTACTTGATTGAACTTTGAAGGCACACTTGGTTGGATTCAGCTTCATGTGGTATCTCCTGAGGACTTGGAATGTTTCAGTAAGGTCGGAGAGGTGATTCTCTCGAGCACGACTCTTGGTGAGAAGATCGTGTCGACGTAAACTTCGACGTTGCGGCCAATTTGTTTTTAAAATATCTTCATAACTAGCCTTTGATAAGTAGATCCAGCATTCTTGAGATCGAATGACATGACATTGTAGCAATAGAGGCCTCTGTCTGTCACGAAGCATGTCTTCTCCCGATCGTCCGGATGTAGAGAAATTTGATTGTAGCCCGAGTAACCATCTATGAAGGACAGAAGCTCATGGCCAGTAGTGGCGTCGATGAGTCTATTTATTCTTGGCATGGGGAATGGATCTTTGGGATAAGCCTTGTTGAGGTTGGTGAAATCGATACAGACTCTGATATTCTCGTTATTTTTAGGGACTGCGACGATGTTGGAGATCGAAGTTGTGTACTCTACTTCACGAATGAAGTCTCCCGTGAGCAACTTGTTGATCTCCTCTTGAACTGCAGCCAAATGCTCCAGCCAGATTATTCAAGGTTTTTGCTTGACTGGCCTTGCTCCTTCTTTGATGGCAAGTCGATGGCATGCTCCATCCAGATTAATTCCTGACATATCTTCAAAGCTCCACGCGAAAACGTCGATATTGGACTTGAGGAAGGATACCATGTCTTGCGCTTCTGCGTCGGTAAGACTGGTACCAATGAATATCTCTCGAAGAAGATCACCGTCGCTGATGTTTATTCGAGTGATCTCTTTGATTGAAGGTGGAGCCTCCCACTCAACAGTCGGAGGTTCTGGCAGTAGGGATCCTTTGGTTGCTAGCTCGTGAAAGGGCCTTCTTCATCTCTTGGACGCTTCGGTGGTGCGAGGTTTTCTCTGTGATCTGTCTTCGCAGCGGCGGCTTTGCAAGAAAGCCCAGACTGTTGATCGCCCCGAATGCAGATGATGACTTCTCCCATCGCAAATTTGAGGAGTTGATGGTACGATGAAGAGTTGACATTGATTTGGTGGAGGAAGGGTCGCCCAAGGATGATGTTGTAATTGGAGGCTCCCTCGACAACCGCAAACCTCACCAAAATTCAAGTTTCTTTGTTGAGGTTGAGCGTGAACCTAGCATCTCCCATAGTCATGCTCTGTTCGCCGTTGAAGTCGGTGATGATAGTGGGGATGATGTCGAGGCTTGAATACTTATGTCCCAGATGCTTAAAGCAATATGAGAACATAATGTCTATAGAACTGTCGATGTCGATGAGAATTCGGTTGATTGTACTCCTGTCGAGGATAAATCACAGAACTAAGGGATCTTGATGCGGGGTATGCACTCCCTGAAGGTCCAGATCATTGAAGACGATTGAGGGCCATGCCAAGCCCTTGATGGGTTTCTCAACCCAACTGTCTTCTTTGTTAGCCACAAAGCGAACATTGAAGATGCGTCGAACTTACCGATCGACTTCCTTCCCGGTTAACGTTTGATGGTTCAATGAGTCGTGGATACCGTAGACGTTGGCTCGCACAACGATTAGAGATGAACGAGCGGAGATGTAGCGGACCCAACAGGTTTCTTTTACTTTTGCAGGGGGAGGTTGATGCTGACATTGTCAGTTCCTGACAAACTCTTGGAGATAGCTTTCACGCAGCAGGTCTTCCAAATGATACTTTAGTCAGAAACATCGAGTAGTTGGATGACCATGACTGCGATGAAAGTCACAATATACAGATCTATCAATAGTGAGCTTAGTGCCCGATTGCAGAGGGTTCGATCGATGGAGGAATTCCTCATGCTGGATCTGATCCAGAATTTGCTCGATCGGGAGAGTCTAATCGGTGAATGTTATCCTTCTCGAAGGCGATCTGTGGTTATCCTCCCTTGGTCGCTTGACTGGTGGAGGCTCTGGCACCTCGGCGTTGTGAGTTTTGGCCGTCTACTTCGGTGCTTCTCTTTCGACGGGTCGTCATCTGGACTCGTGTCCCTTCTGATCGAGCTTTCTGATCGTCTTCGACCTCTATCTCCTATTGGATACGGTCGAACATTGTACCAAGAGAAGTCGGAGGATTGTGGATGAAGTCATTGTAGATGTGGAGATCGAAGCGGAGAGCATTTTGAAAAGCTAGCATTATGGCTTCATCATCGAGATGTCTTCCGAAGAGAGCAGCATCCTCGTTGCGAAACCTTCGTCTGAAGTTACGAAAAGTTTCATCAACTCCCATCCTCAGTCGATAGAGCGAATCGAGTTTCTTCTCCGGCTTGAGATTTAGCCGATAAAAAATGCAGGACGAAGTGGTTCGCAAGGACTCCGAATTGGGTCACCGATCCCGCACTAAAGTTGTGATACCAATCGAGAGAGGGCTCATCGAGGCTACTGACGAAGGTGTGGTAAAGTATGTTGTTCTCTTCTTCATGTGGCATCAAAGTCTGTTTGAACGTCAGGATATGGAGAGTTGGATCTCCTTTGAGGTAGTTGAACTTTGGCAAAGCAGGAGTTCTCTAGTTTTTTAAGAAAGGCACTTGGAGCAGGCTTCTGTGGAGAGATCTGGCTAAAGAGTATCCTTCCCTACGACCGAGTCCCCGACCTTGGTATTGGTCCAGGGGCAAGGTTGAGGAGCCTTCACTTTGGATTGTTGTCGGATAGCATTAGTAATGAAGATCGACTTGAGAGTCTCGATGGAGAGGGAGGGATAGAGAGACTCGATCTCTTGACATTGACTCTTTCATCTGATGCCTCACTCGTTGGCTGTGTTCCGCTTGTGCCTGCCTAACACAATTGCGTCCTGAAGACGATTGCAAAAATTGGTCATCGATGCGATCCCAAACGCTCTACCTTCAAGGACCTGCTAAAGGAGTTGGTTTGCGATGACTCTTCTCTTGAGTTCCGTGGCTGAAAGATCTTCGCTATTCGGAGCAGTTAGGTTGTTGTAGTGGATCAGCTCCGTCGTTGTCAAGAGGAGGGATGGGAAGAACGACCCTAGTATCGGAGGCTGCTTTCTTGAGAACGTCTCTCTCAGCAGTGAGAGCGGCGTTCTATTTTGCCAGCTGCAAAAGTTGGAAGTCGAGCACTGAAACTTGATAAGTTGGTAGAGGATCCTCAGTTGGAGTGGGTGTGGTTTCCCCAACTGACTATCGAAGTGGTGGGGGGATCGGTCGATCGACCAATCTCCCATTCCCGGAGTGAGCCGCTGTCTCTGAGCGAGCAAGAGGCAGCCCAAAGTTGAGTCGTTGACTCATTGATCGAGTCTCTGGATGTTGAGTGTTACTTCCCTATAGATGATCCTGATGCCTTGTCTTCGCCATTCAGTAAAAACGGAGGAAGCAACTAGATCGCTCTCGGTTGTCTACTCAACCAAGGGAGCTAGGAAGTATGGCTTTGAAGATCGGTTATCTGCTCAACTGATCCGTTGATGTCATTGAGTGAACTGAGCTTTTCGAACGAATCCCACAGACGGCGTCAAACTGTGGGGGATGATCTTCGTGCCGACCCGAAGACTCCGCCCAACCAGCCAATCGAGTCAAGTCGAAAGTCTGATCGATCCTTTGTCAAAATCGTTGGTTCGGATGTTGGTGTCTTTGGGTTGAACTATGGAGTGGTCGAAGGTTTGTGGACTTGAGTTTAAAAGAGATGAGTAGAGAGATCAGTTAAGAGTCAATACAAAAGAGTTCAACCAAAGCCTACGTCTCCGTGCTATAAGGAGTAACCTGAATTCACTAACACTTTAAATGAAGTGACCTCGACAGGCCGAGTGTCACTTGTCTCTCTTTACAAGAGATCAAAAGATCGGGATGTTAGAGCATTGGTTTTTTCGAAAGTCCGACTCAGAAATCAGATATTCGATCGATCACATTCATCGGGTCTGCTATTTATAGAGGTTTTGGAAAGAAACCGGGGTACGAAGCGATCTTTGCAGCTAGATCCAGACGGGGCTGGTGCGTCCCGTTGTTGTCTTCGTGGACCCCCAGGCAGGGCTGGTGGATCCCGTCGTCATCTTCGTGGACCTCCAGGTAGGGCTAGTGGGTCACGTCATTGTCTTTGTGGACCCCCAGGCAGGGCTAGGGGTCCCGTTGCCATGCGTTGGCCAAATTATGCACCCACAAGTATGCAAAGTGTGATAGTGGCAGGTTGACAACTGGCGACAGCTCCAAGGTCCCAATAAGGGGAGTAAAAGATATCTTACTTGATATGTCCGATGGGCAAATACAGACACTCAAGGATGTTCATCATGTTACGGGGTAGAGAAGAAATTTAGTCTCTTTCCATAATAGATTTTTTTTCAGGTGCAAGTTCACAAATGGAGATAGAGATGTGAAGGTCTGGGACGGAGCATCTATGACCATGAAGGGGCTCTTGGATGAAAGCCTATATAGAGTAGTCAAGAGATCGGTGGCACAGGCATGGTGTTCTGAGAAGAACAAGGGTGCAGGTGGAGCATACTCAAGGGCGAGGATGATCAGGAGGTGGGTTCTAGTGGTCAAGTCTAACGACTTGAGCAATCACCAAATTCGGTGATTGGGGTCACACCACGGGGGCAAAGGTGGCGACGAAGATTAGGCGATGAATTCACTGTTTGGAGAGATGGAGTTCGTGTTTGAGGTATTGCTCGTTTCTTGTTTGAAGCCAAAGTGGAGATTGTTGGGAATGTTGGCTTAAAACAAGTCCACATATCAACCCTAAGGTTTGTGCGCAAAGGAACGACGAAAGACGAAGCAATGAAAGAGCAGAAGACGAAGGACTGAGACGCACGGTAGGAATTTTTACCTAGGCGACGTACAGGTTTCACCTGGGCGAACTAGCAGAGCGCACTGGGCTCGGGTTCTAGGCCCAGTTCGCCCGGGTGCCCACAGGGTTCGCCTGGGTGAAATTGGCCTGGAACCCCGATCCGGTTGTGTGTTCGCGTTCTTTTCCTTGTGCAAATTGGACACGAACTTGGGGCTATTTATAGGGGGTTGTAGGACGAACCTAATATTGATTTGAGGGCTTTCTTAGGTTGAGAGGGCAGCCATCATCGAGGGAGAAGGAGGGAAATTCATATAGACCTAGCGTTGGCTAGTTCGATAAGCTTAACGGATTAACAAGCTTTATTTAAGTTGTATTTAAAAATCAGATAGCCATTACAAGGAGTATAGGCCTGTGACTTCCGACTTCCGAGTTGGGTCTGAACCCAAGCCCATGAAATGTTGGGCCTGGTATAATTCAGCCACTTAAATTTTTATATATTAACGGATAAATGGAGGGCTCACGACATATTTCCTCCGGCTCTGTAGTGGCAGGCCTTCCTCTCAACTTAGTGGCGAGCTTTCCTACCTGTTGAGTTATTAAAAATCAGGCATTTCTCTTGTTCCTAGGACGAGCTTCGATCCAGGCGATGTACTGACCACCATGGTGGTCACGTAAAAAAAAAAACTTGTGGTCATCCTCGGTTTATCTTGTGCTGGCATACTAATAGGTGATATACTGACCATTATGATGATCCCTTAAAAAAATACATGTACCTCATGCTTGTGCCGGTGGTGATGGTATACGCGATTCCAACCCCGTACAAGCTAGCCAATTGAAAGAAGCCACATAGCCACACACTCTTCCCACCTACATAGTAACACTCATTTCACCACCATCAAGTTCATGTACCACTTCTCTACATACAAATCATAAGAACCTACTACTACTACTACTACTACTACTGTTGTTACTATTACTGCTTTAGAAGAGGGAGAGAAGGAAAAAAAAAAGCCCGAAAAAATTCTTATTTCTCCAAGTACCAAGTTATTCGATGAGTTACACATGAGCAAAGTCTTTATGGGCTGAAAATTAGGGGTGGCAATGGGTCGGGTCGGATCGGGTTCGGGTCGGGTTGAGACATAGGTATAAGGGCAAAACACCCAATCCGAACCCGACCCGTTTAATAAACGGGTCAAAAACTTAAACCCAAACCCGACCAGCCTAATAAACGGGTTGACCCGACCCGACCCGTTTAACCCGTTTACTAAACAGGTCGGGTCAGGTTGGCTCGGGTTGGGTCAACAAAACCCATGTAAACTTGTCGGGTTGGGTCAAGACGGGTTGGGTCTGGTCGGTTCGGGTTGGCTCGGGTCGGGTTGACACGACCCACTTAGTAAACGGGTCAATCGGGTTATAAGTACAAACCCAAACCTGATCCATTAAATAAACGGGTCAATCAGGTTGACCGTTTATGAACCGAACCTGTTTAAGCCAAACCCAAACCCGCTAACTTCGGGTCGGGTCCGGGTCGGGTTGGCGGGTCGGGTCAAGGATTGCCACCCCTAAGGAAAATCATGACTAAAGCTTTTCTTTCAGAGCAGGTTTGTAGTGCACAGAAAACCCTCACTGAAGCTTTTCTTTCAGAGCGAGAGCAACGAGGTGAGCCCTTGTGAGTGAAGGAGTTCAGAGCAGCATGGCACCATGGTGGGTGGTGATGCCCAAGGTTTAAAATCACAGTATCGGTCGAGATATCGATCGGCCCCAAACCGATATGTACCGGTCGGTACGTATCGGTACCGGCAGATATGGACCGATACCGGTTGTGAATGTCAACGCATACACAAAGGAAATGGCTATAGGTAAGTACGCTGGAGTTTACGTGGAAATAGATTTGGAAAAAGGCCGGTGGTGGCCGGAGTTAGACTGGGCGGTCAAGAGGATCCAGTGTGGCAACAGTTTGCCTATGAAGGCTTGCCTAAGCTCTGTTTCAGATGTGGTATCATTGGGCATCTGGCCTCGGAGTGCAAGCTGCTAACTCCCAAAACCACACTTCATCGGAACTCCGCTCTGGCGGGGGTCGAGGGCATGGCGGTTCCGGGAGCAGGTGGTGAGGGTCGGGTGGATGATACCGTAGTCGAGGAGGTTTTCGAATCTGCTGTGGTTTTCGGTAGCACCGGTGATGAATTTGGTCCTTGGACTATTGTTTTGGGTAGCACCGGTCGAGGGCATGGCGGCTCCTGAAGCGTATTGACCGAGGCCTGTGCAATTTGGAGTGACTTGATGGCTTCCCAGACACTAGCATCCACCATTTACCTCGCATTGGCTCCGATCATTGTCCGCTTCTTGTTAATTTCCAGCCTGTTGAGATTAAGCGTAGGCGTTTCCATTTTGAACATTTTTGGCTCCTTCGGCCCGATTTCCCGGAGGTTGTAGCGGAGACGTGGAACCAACGTGCTCCATGGCCCGTGGGTTTTCGGCCAAATTGAGTAAGACTCGAGATGCCCTGATGAGTTGGAACAGGGACAAGGTGGGAAGGCTTGAATCTAGTATATTCTTCCTTCCATCCTACATTTTGTTCCCCATTTTATCCTTCTCAATCCTATGTTATTAAAACATCATCAAGGAAAATGTTTGGATAGGGTATGGGCATTGGAACTCTACCCGATTAGCTTTTGGGTATGGGTATGAATACCCCAATACCCATACCCGAAACCCAATTGCCCGTCTAACTTGTGACCCTGACCTAAAACATCCGGTACGGGTATGAGTTACGGGTACAAATGTACTTTCAGGTATGGATATGGGTTGTAAAAGAGACCTAAAACATCCAGTACAGGTATGGGTTATAGGCACAAATATACTTTCAGGTATGGATATGGGTATGGGTTGTCCAAGGGTTTTACAAGGTTTGGGTATGGTATGGGCATGGGTTGTACAAGATTTGGGTAGGGTATGAGTATAGGAACTCTACCTGGAAGGGTACATATGGGTATAGAAACTCTACCCTATTAACTTTTGGGTATGGGTACCTTAATATTTTTTACAAAGCTTGGGTAAGATATGGGCATAGGAACTCTACCCGATTAACTGTCAGGTATGGGTATGGATACCTCAATATCTATATTTGACACCTGAAACTCGATTGTCTCTCTAACTTGTGTAGATAATACAGTTTGACATATATATATAGTGTGCATATACCCTATATTTGGATCCTATGTTATTAAATCAAAAGCAAGGAATGATATGTTGCATTCTTGCACTTTCCACTGTAGCCCTACAAAAATTACTAATATGCTCCTATCCATACCCTATACTAAAATGATTATTTTTAATTTGTATGTGTAAAAGGGTCCATACATAAGCAACTGTTGCACGTGCAACACACGTGCCAGTTGCACTAGTAATATAGTAGATGAGCAAGCTCTATATCCAAAATTATCCAGTGCACGTATGAAGGAAAATGTTATTTGCACCACTAAAAATAGGGGTGGCAATAGGTCAGGTTGAGACAGGTACAAGGACAAAACATCTAATCCGATCCTGACCTGTAAACGGGGTCAAAAACTTAAATCTAAACCAGACCTACCTAAAAAATGGGTTGACCCGGCCCAACCATTTAATAAACGCATTGGATCGGGTCGGATCAATAGAACCCATGTAAATCAGTCGGGTTGGGTAAGGTCAGGTCGGGTTCGATTGGATTGGATCGGATCGAGTCAGGTTGTTGACAAGCTGACACGCCCATTTAGTAAACTGGTCTAGTCAAGTCAATCGGGCTATAAGTATAAACCCAAACCCAACCCACTAAATAAATAGATCAGTCAGATCAACCCGTTTAGACCTAACCCAAACCCGCTAACTTATAACTTAAGGTTGGGTTGGCAGTCGGGTCAAGGATTGTCACCCCTAGGGGTGTTCATCAGTTCGGGTTGACCCGCCAACCGAACCGAACCGGTCTATTTGGTTCGGTTTGGATCGGGTATTTTTGACCATTCAGTTTGGTTCAGTTTCAAACAAAAAAAACCCGCTATGGTCAGTTTGGTTCTGGGTTGTGAGTTTTTTAACCCGAACCAACCCAACCCGAACCAATGGTACTATACTTTTAGTAGTTACTACTGTACAATGTCAGTGTACAGTCTCACTAATATTGTATTACATGGTGGTGACCCCAATTACCACCATTCGGTGCATTCAACACTTTCAAGTGTTCAAAGGTGAGATGAAACTGAAAAGTGAAGGGTGTTGCTATTTGCACCCACATAATTACTAGCACCCCGAAATCCCAAGTTATGAAATATCTCAAAGTAAAAAATTAAAATTGTTGCTATTAATTCTATAGGGGCAAATAGCAACACCCAAAGTTAAAGGCTTAAAATGAAATCTGAGCCAACTCAACGGCTCAACCATTCACGCCTTATGGTATGATTACGAGCGATTTGAAAGACCCGCAGAACCGAACCGAATCAAACCGAACTTTTTCGGTTTGGTTTGGTTCGGTTTTTACCAAGGAATGGTTTGGTTTGGTTTTATTTTCTAGAGAACCGATCAATTTCGGTTCGGTTTCAAATTTATCAGAAAACCGAACCAACCCAAACCATGAACACCCCTAGTCATCCCTGCTAAAAAACCAAACGCCCTCAATTTTCTCATGTGCGCAACCCAAAATTAAAAATCACTAAGTGCACCCTATGGATAAGTACACCCCAGACATTCCCCCTCCTGTTCGCCACTAATCATGTGGGAATTGGAGAGTTGGCAAAGCAACTGATGCTTTGGTGATGAGGTTGTGGGTTCAACTCTTCCTCCCCTCGATTTACCCAGGAGTGAAGTGGGAATTGCCGAGTGGGTCGGGCTTCACTCCCGGAGGGATTAGTCCGAGCCTGAAGTGGGCCATTGCCCGAAAGGTTTCGGGACACCCGCCGATGTCAAAAAAAAAAAAAAAAAAAAAAAAAAAAAAAAAAAAAAGTCAAGGTCCACCGTACGTTTCTATCACGCATGGGTTTCTTGACTTGTTGATATAGGAGTTATTAAACCATGATATGACCCCCCCCCCCTCTCTCTCTCTCTCTCTCTCTCTCTCTCTCTCTCTCTCTCTCTCTCTCTCTCTCTCCAGTGGGTAGGCCACTGTTACAACTACCATTGGTACTTAGACTACTAGGTGTGTCATACATAAATCATTGGAATGAACTTGGAGTTCATGAGCTCAAAGTTTTCCAAGACTTCAAAATTTCCATGCCCAGGCCAATTTGGTCTTTTTCCGACACAACACACTTCAAGTTCCCATGTGTAGTGGTGGCCGGCGATGACCGCTAGGCAGAAATGGTCTCTGGCAGTGATTGCCGGAGATCGACACTCATTGATGGTTGCCCGGATGTAACAGATGTTACCTGAGGTTGTAGCCAGCTAGGATGGTTGTCGATAAAAGAATGCCACGGTTGGATCACTTATAGGAAGGATCACAAATCTCATAGATCCAATGTATAGAGATTTACATGCATGAGACACATTGTTCCATATGGAAGACGAAGAAAGAAATAATAATAATAATAATAATAATAATGATGATGATGATGATGATGAGTTTCCTAATCATGAGAAAGTTATGGGGCAAGCTGCAGCATTATTGGTAGTTACGAAGATAGCTACTCCGTATGTTGCTAGAGATGGGGTTAATGCTCGAGATAAGCCTCTTGGGGGAATCCTAAAGATTAACGTGGATGCTGTTGTGGGAGTGGATCGGGTGGCTTGTGGAGCCATCATTAAAGATGAAGTGGGAGACACTATTTGCTGCCGAGGGAGAGTTTTTGAACTTTGCTCACTATTAGAAATTGAAGCCCGGGCTATGGCAAAGACATTATGTTATTGATTGAAGTCAAATCTAACAATCTAATCTTAGAGGGCGACAACCTCTTAGTGATTACACTCTTGTCGGACGATGAGTTTTTCTTGCTATGACGTATCCACAATGATATTGTGGAGTGTAGGAGATTCCTTAAGATGTTCACCTTCGTTCAATCTCGACACGTGTTCCGAGAAACAAATGAGGTAGCAAACCTGATTGTTGCCCACACTCTTGTTCGAAATACGGATTTTATTGCCTGGTCAACTCCAGATCAGTTTATTGTTAAGTCTCTCTATAAGGATGCTAGAGGTTCTTGTACTGCGGAAGAGTTTTCCTCTATCTTTTCTAATCAAGATTTTGGTCCATGTAATTGATGATTTCCTTTGAGCACAGGGCGCCATGAATAGAACCCCCTTGGTTTCCCCCAAAAAAAAAAGATATGGCATGGTTGCCAACCAGAGGTGATCATCAACGGTTGATCAGGAGGTGATCGTGAGGATTTTAAAATCCGTCTATATATTTGTTCTCTTTTTATTCCTCATATTGTGAAAGTAGTATATTTCAACATGGTATTCCGAAAAATCCCAACACTGGACAGTATCATGTTGGTGGTTTTCTCGCATCAAGAAAATGTGTGCATGATCTACCTATCGTGCACGTGCACCATCCCTTCATGAAGAGTCAAGGTACGTCAGGCATGTGTCTTCAATTTGTACTCTTTGAGCGATCCTATATAAGGAATGTTTGGGTTTTTTAGGGGTGGAGAGATGTGGTTATCATAATCTATGTATGATCTTTTGTGTGTGTGTGTGTGTGTGTGTGTGTGTGAGAGAGAGAGAGAGAGAGAGAGAGAGAGAGAGAGAGAAGCGACTCTTGAGCAATTTGCTCTCTGTTATTGAAGCATAATAGATTCGACGGATGTGGTGAGAGGCCATAGACAAATTGCCGAACCTATATAAATCTATGTGTTCTTTCTATGTGGTTTACCTGTGTGGTTTGCATCGTTGCTTTACTTTGATTCATGTATATTGCTTGTTTTAGGTTGAATTATCTTTTGCGATTGTTTATGATCGTTTGTTGATTCACTCTAGTTCAGACAACTTAGATCCCCATATCGATAGACGCTGATCTTAGTTGGTGTGTTGTGTTGTTGCTTCCTAACAATTAGTATCAAAGCCCAAGAGTCAATTGATGGCAGTAGCAAAGAAGGAAAGTTGAGAATCAAGAAAATTAAAGGTTTAAACTTTTAATTCTAGAAGATGCAGATATAATATTATCCCATCACAAGGATCTCTATCTTCCTCTAGGAGTAAATTCTAGGCCATAGAAGATGATGGCTGATGGGTGGGAGATACTCAACAAACTAGGAAGGCCCTTGGCACGATTCAGCTGATTCTTTGTGTCGGGGGAAAATTTTGCTGGCTCGGGTGCTCGACCTGCAAGACAAGAAAAACGTGAGAACGGATAGCTCCGTAAGGAGCGCAGACCCTCCGACGCTCAAGTTAGTGATGGTTTGAAAGTGGGGAGGTTTAGAAGTGAAATATCTAGGTTTTTGAGTTTCAAACCTGTACTTTGGAGCCGGGGATCGTACCTTTATAGACCTTTTGTAGACTGCCAGAGTCTGACATATGGCCGCTCTTTTTCGTACCTTCTACACCTTCACATGCCAACCCACATGGGCCTTTAATGAGCTTTGTCATCTAGCCTGCCAGGCGGTGGTGGGGGAGGGAGGGGGCGCACCGTTCTTGTCCGTTCCAGGTGGATATTTTGGAAGGCTCCAGTCTGGGGTGTTCTAGAGCGACTCTGGTCGGCTAATGCGGCTCGCAATTGCCCACATAGTTCCACGGGGGTGGTGGCATTTGTCAACTCGTTACTACTTTACTGTAGGCGACACCTCTTCTGCGAGCGAGCCGATCGCGTGCGTTCAGGGCAAGCTCCCGGACGAGCTGTGGATGCCAGCCACGGGCGACCTCCCAGACGAGCTGTGGGTGCCAGCCACAGGCGACCTCTTCCGCATGCAAGCTGATCGATTGCGGTTAGGGCGAGCTCCCGAGCGTGTTGTGGGCGCCAGTCATGGGCGACCTCTTCCACGTGCGAGCTGATCGAGTGCGGTCAGAGCGAGCTCCCAAGCGTGCTGTGGGCGCCAGCCATGAGCGACCTCTTCCGCATGCGAGCTGATCACGTGCGGTCAGGGTGAGCTCCCAGGCATGCTGTGGACGCCAGCCATGGGTGACCTCTTCCGTGTGCGAGCTGATCGCGTGCGGTCAGGGCGAACTCCCTAGCGAGCCGTGGGCGTTAGCCAGGGGCGACCTCTTCCGCGAGTGAGCCGATCGCGTGCGATCAGGGTGAGCTCCCAGGCGAGCTGTGAGTGCTGAATCTTCTGAAGTGTTTTTTGATTCCTCAAGGATGGCGGCCTGATCTCTAAGGGAGCCGCGTGCGAGCTATCCGTGTGCGGGCTGACCCGTAGAGCGGGCCGCGGGCGAGCCGATCGTGTGCAGTCTGATATCTAAGGGCGCCGCGTGCGAGCTTGGCATCTGAGATGGTTGAATCTTCTCAAGTACTCCTTGGTCCTTCAGAGGGGGCATCTCGCATTTGAATTGAACGCGTGCGTGGTGGTTGTGAAGGTAGATGCCGGCTTCTTTTGGAGTGTTCTTTGAACTCCAAGATGTATTCTGGTCATGATGCTGCTTACCCAAAAATCGGAATTGGCCTCGAATTTCGAGTTCACCCCCCCGGGGGGGGCTTTTTCTTTGGCTATCCAAGGTCTCCCCTTCGGTCGACCGAGGCCGCTCAAGGTGCATCCAAAGGTGAGGACGACCCCCAGTGGGACCCTAATGTCTCAACGCGTCGCCTCCCATTACTGCCACGTGAACAAAGAGCTGGTGACAATTTTGGCACCATCACTTTGCTCACATGTGACGTTCAATATCAAGAACTAAAAGACAAAAAATTTCATGGCGTCTATGAGAAACCCTCATCATCTAGTTAAGTCTTCTTGATGAAGAGGTTTTCAATATGAAGATGGAAGACAGTATTAGCATGGCACAACATCCCAATGAGTTCAACACCATCACGGTGTAGTAGGAGTCCATTGAGATCAACTTTGATGATGAAATCAGGGTACTGTACGTTGATTCTCTTCGGATTACCGGATAGCTAAGAAGGGTTGGTGATGACTGTAAGTAATTACTCAGGCGCAAAGAAGCACTCACCCACTGTCGATTAATCGGTCTCCAATGACCGAATGGACTATAGAAGCACTCGGCCTCAAATGACCAAATGTGATGTTAAGGTATTCGGACTCCGATGGCTGAACACTGTTCACTAGGCCACCATCGATCACTCCGCCTCCAACGGGTGAACGGTTTGTAAGAGCACTCAGCTGCAACGGTTGAATGAGAAGCAAAGAGACTAATCATGCAATGGTTGAGTCGCAGTTTCAGATGGAGGAGAAAGCTAGGTAATCGGGCGGTGGCATGCACATGACAGTAGTGGTGGAAGAGAAAGAAGACAAGGGTAAAATTGGGATTTTGTAAGTCTCCATCCCAAGACTGCCTTAGTTAAAATATTGGTTTAATGGGTTGACCATACATTGGGTTATTTTATATCTATTGAAAGTATGACTTAGGGGACTGCCCTTGAAGAAACTGTGATATATATAACCTCCCTATTGATAACCCACCCTCGTTGACATTTCAACCTAGATAATTAGGTCACACAAGGTGATCAAATGTGCCCATAACAAGTGCTCATCAGACCAACATTACCTGGTTGCTATGCAAAAGAGGGTGGACATATCAATACCCAAGAAGAGAAATCGTGACAAAAAGAAAATGTAAGAGCATTGCATTTCCTTACCAAGGTTCAGCTTCACAGCTTCCATGTATGAATGGTTCCTGATGTGCCCGTGCTCGGGATCGGGCGATCGGTAGCAATCGGCGAGTAGGGTTGATTGGGTCAGTGTGATGGCTGCAAAGAGCACCATGGCTAGGGGGCCAGCAATCCAGCCCAACTGAGCCATGCTCCATGCGAGTGAGAGAACACCAGAGCCTATCACAGCTGTTATTACATGGGCACTTGCAGTCCATATAGTCCCTGCCAACAGACATTAAACTTATAATTATTCCAATTAATCAAAAAATTAAAACAATATTTTTAAAATTAATTAAATAGCGGTTGATTAGAAATATTTAACAGATTAGCGCTTTGACAATCAAAAAGTGCTTGCTAAGTCGAAATTTTTTTCCTTTATCTGTAATAAACCCGGAATCCAAGATACCGGGTTTAATAGGTTCCCAATTTCATCGAAAAGTACTAAGTTTGGAGCACCATGTTCAATTCGAATAGCTTGAACAACTTGTATTAAACCCATTATTCTGGACGGATGCAGGGTTTAAATCATGCATCCCGAATACTAGGTTTATCACATAAGGAAGAAAAAAATTTCAATGTGGCGAGCACTTTTCGATGCTTACCTGACACATGGCTGTCAGAACGCTCGTCTGCTAAATATTTCTAATTAACCTTATTAAATTAAATATTTTAAAAAAATATATATTCTGAAAAAAAAAATCCATTCTTTTAATTAAAAGAAGAGGAGGAATCCAACAAATATATGGAAAACAGAGTCATATGATGAACATAGATTTGAAGAGGTCAGGAGTAGGCTAAACAAGAACATTCAACACTGCATGAGAGGAATTAGGATTCATGGAATTCAAATCCCACAGCATCAGAAGTGGGACTTCAAATGGATTCCCAAAGCACAAGCATGCCAAGCCATGCAATAAGTTCAGACACAGAGAAGAGGAGGAAAACTTTAAACCAACAATATTCATTGCATGAATGGACCGAAATCAAATCACATGCAGAATCACAATCAGGTTCCCAGATCAGAACTCAGAAAACCCACCATGAATGGATCATCACAGCTGCATCTCTGACCCATTCAGATCACAATTTTCAATAAAATTCGAATTGGGTTACTGAAACTCTGTCAACCACACCATGTTGACTGCAGGGAGGTGGATGGAAGGCCATGGAATCACAAGTTCAGGTTCAGTATCTGATGGTGAGGGATGAAACCATCTGTGTGTATCTCAGTGGAGTTGATGATTGGCAAGGGATGGAGCTCACCAGTTCTCTTGATGTGCAGCCCTTCTGGTTCACCTTGTGGGAGCTTTGTGAGCAATGGAGTGCTCCCACCTCCACCTCCTCCTCCTCCTCCTCCCCCCATGGAGGTTCAGCTCCTCTGAAACCAAGGATGGAGTTGGGTGTTCGAGCTTCTGGGTTTGTCTCCGGGCTAAAGAAGCCAGAGAGAGGTGGTTTCTGCTGCGTTTTGTGGTGGGGGTGGGGGTGGGGGTGGGGGTGGGGGTGGGGGCAACCTTATGTATTCCCTCGTGGGAAAGCTCCTTTGCCGTCTGATTTGGAATTGCACAGGTGAATCGTGATGGCGACCAATCTTTTGTAGCGGATCCGCTGAGTTGCTCGTAACATGGAGCAGCGGTGGAAGCCCAGATATCAGCAATCTACAGCAATGCTACTTAACCAACCCTATCACCAATCTGGATAGGTGGCTGTTCGCTATTGGGCAGCACTCATGCAGAATGTTACCTATGATGCTGGATCCTCGATACGACACTAGTGACTTTATAAACCTTGATTTTATGCTGGGAGGGGCCAAAGCATGAACCACCAGAAATAATTTAGGTTTTTTTTTTTACTTACACCCCAACTTTTGTAAATATTTGACTTGGCCTCCAATCTGTTCCTTCACCGTGACTGGCTTGCTAAAAGTGGGGGTGTAACTCAAATTTTGATATAACAGTGGGGGTGCAAGACAGAAAAAGACCCCACTTTTAAACCATCCCTTGTCGTCAAGTGATTTTTTAGAAGTCAATTTTTTAGAAGGGTTATTTTGACTTTGCCCCCCAAATTTTGCCTTGAATTAGACTTTACCCCCTATATTTTTATTAATTAGACTTTACCCCCAAAACTAAATGTTCCGTCATAATTAATGAAAAATGGGGGGTAAAGTCTAATTCACGGCAAAATTTGGGGGACAAAGTCAAAATAACCCTTTTTAGAAAATAAAAGTGTAACTCAAATTTTGACATTACTATGGGGGTGTAAGTAAAAAAAAAACTAAAAATTTATATACTAAGAGTCAAGATTTTTACTATATAAAATTTAGAAGAAAAAAAAATAATTGAAAGGGAACCATGGCCTTTATTGGTCCAAATATAGTTTTGTCTCTGATGCCACTAGTAAGATTCAAAAGCCAATCAACTTAATCAGATTAGTGATGGGGTTGGTTATTGACAAATTCAAATCTTCTCCGATCAGATGGCATTGGTCGGTGGATCTGACATGTGCATCATAGCCGCACGATGTCAGGCGATCCGAAAGTGAATTGCACTCCAGCCGATCGCGTGCTGACCAGGGCTAACCTACTAGAGGAAATCTGAACTATATATTAAGTTGGTTGAAAAGTATTTCTCGCCGTAGGTAGGACCCACAACAGCACCATGGTGTTGCCTTGAATAATACTTGGCTTGCTTAGCCCCTAGAAGTAGGAACCTCCCATTTGGGTAGAGGTGAGATATGTCAAAATTGTGGGCCCCTATATTAGTAAAGTGTATTATCACTTGAAGTTGAGCAATGCCATCCTGTTTGGCTTGGCCAACCTTTCATTGCCAACTTGATGTGGCATTCAATCACAACTGTTTGTTTGCTTATCAGACTCATTGGTCCGTGTTTGGTGCAACTCGGACGGCTATGATCATAGCACCTCTAAATGGGTTGTTAGTACTCGGTAGCGTAGCATTTTCTATCAAACCAAGTTATCCAATACAATGATTACGTACCATGAGGGATATATCTATAACCTATCATTTGCTGCCACCTCAGCACAAAAGGGTGGTTCCTACTTGGTGCGAGGCAGCCAAGTATTGTCCAGTTGTGTAAAGAATTTTCTCTTTCTTCCCGAATCCAGACTTGGTATATAATAGACTAGATTGAGGAAGTTCTATTTCTATTTCTAAACTGGAGTGATAGTCCTTTTCGCACGCAATCCTGTCTAGGTACACCGCGAGTTTGTATCGTGCAAGGCTCTCTCTCTCTCTCTCTCTCTCTCTCTCTCTCTCTCTCTCTCTCTCTCTCTCTCTCTCTCTCTCTCTCTCTCTCTCTCTCTCTCTCTCTCTCTCTCTCTCTCTCTCTCTCTCTCTCTCTCTCTCTCTCTCTCTCCAGTGTGTAGGCTACTGTTAAAGAAATAAAGTTGGAGAGAACAAAAATGGTGGATCGGGAGGAACTCCTATGAACTTCACTGTCCATTGATTTAGGATTTATAGGTTTTAAAGTTCAAATAAATTTTGAATTTATGAACTCCAAAATTTCAAAGGGCTTCAAAATTTTCAAGCCCAGCACACTTTAAGTTACCATGCCTAGGAAATGGTCTCCAGAGGTGATCGTTGGAGGAACTCATCGATGGTGGCGGTCGAACGGAGGTCACCGTAGGTTGTAGCTGGAAGGGGTGTTCGCCGACTGAAGATTGCTGGCAAGAGATAGTCGTCGGCCGGCGGTGATCGTTGGCGGTCGAGATGGTCTCCAGCGGTGATCGTTAGAGGTACTCATTGATTGTGGTCACGAACGGAGGTGTATGCGCGGAAAAGATACGGGTCGTCTTTATTGCACAAAACGAGATTACAAGAGTGCGCCGGGACCCGGGTGGCTCGGGGTTGCGGCGAGTCCGGGTTGATCAGGGGATTGTGGGAGAGATCCTCTGGAGGGTCCCTTTGATCCGCGTCTCCACGTGGTGTTCGTGCGAGAGCTCTGAAGGGGTTGCCCAGGACAGGGGGTCTTTACAGGGTGAGGGCTTTTGAGAGGCTAAGGAATATCCGCTGTTTCTTTGGTCCCTTCCGTGCTTCGTGCTTCCTCGGCTAGGGGGTCTTCAGCTTTGTTCCTTGGTCTTCGTGTCTTCCTCGTTCCTTGCTTGACCTCGGTGTCCTTGATCGTCGGTTCGCGGCATCGATCGTGCTTTTGGCGTTGGCTTTGGCTTTGGCTTTTGGGTTTGGCTTGGCTCTGGCGTGGCTCTGGCTTTTGCTTTGCTTTGGTGCTTGCGCTTGGACGTAGACGGGGGAGACTTGCGATGCTTTCGTTCTTTCGTACTTCACGTCGTATCGGCTAGAACGTGCGGTGCTTTTGCTCGAGACCGACATAGTCGCTTGGCTTTGGCACTTGCGTTGCTTTGGCGTGGGCTTTACCGGGGCATTTGCTTTGGCTTCTTGCGCGGGCTTTGACTTCAGCGTAAACTCGGTCTTCTTCTCGAACGACGTGGGCTACTTCTTCGGTGCTTCGACAGTTTGGGTGTCGGCTGGACTTCTCTTCTTCTCTTGGCTTCTTTGGCATGATCGGAGTCGAAGAATGCTTTCGAAGATAGTGGGGGTAGCACCGATCTCCGTGCGACAGTTGTGGCATCGGCTTTTGTTGATGAAGACGGCAGGGGTAGCGACGGTCTCCGTGCGACGGTTGTAGCGTCGGCTTTTGTTGATGAAGACGGCGGGGGTAGCGACGCTTCAGGTAGTCTTCTCCAGGCTTTCTTCTTCGTGGATGGAGTAGACGTTTGTCAAAGGTGACGGGTTGATGACGCTTCGTTCCTCTTCTCCGGGCTTTAGAGCTTGATCGGAGTTGAGGGTTTGTTGGAGCCGACGGGGTAGTGCCGCTCCGAGCTTCTTCTCTGGCCTTTGCTTCTGGCGTCTTCGGAGTCGAAGGGTCTTCTTCTCCGAGCTTTCTTTTTCGTGCACGGAGTCAAAGTCTTGATCTTCTTGTGCAAGGGTCTTCACGTTGATGAGGGCTTTCAATGGACTAAGCCGATCCCGAAGGGACAGGCTTGCCCGTGCCTCGTGAAGCCTTGGGTCGATGAAGAAGCGTCTCCTTTTCTGCAGAGCTTCCTCGCTTCGTCTTCAATCTTCGACCTCTTGAGCCTTCCCCCACCCCCTCTATTTATAGGCAAAAGGGGAGGGGGGAGAGATATGAGAAGTTTTAATTTTAAATGCCTTTAATATCTCCCTCATAATTACCCGGGATTTATTCATCCATTGATGAGGGGAATAACATTTATTTGCTTTCCTTTCCTGGCGGGGTAATTATGGCTGTATTTTGCACACGAAATCGATGGCGACCCGACTCTTCTTCTTATCCGTCGGATCGAGGGATCTGTGCAGATCCGCGCGTGAGCAGACGTCATACGCAACCTCCCCCCGTGCATGGCGGTAGTTCTTTCCTTTTCTTGCTTCTCTTTCCTTTTCTTTTCTTTCCTTTTCTTTTCTTTCCTTTCTTTTCTTTCCTTTTCTTTTCTTTCCTTTCTTTTTTTTTTTTTTTTTTTGCAAGGCCGGCCGGCCCCATGGGGTCGGGTCCTAGTAAGGGCCGGCCCCATGGGGTTCGGATCCCTAGTAGGGGCCGACCCCCCTTGAGTGTGGGGTCCGCTCCTCCCTTGTTGGGCGCGAATCGGGTCCGGGTCCGCACTAGTGCGTGCAAGTCAGGTCCGAGTCGGAGCGCGCGTTGGGTTTGCATCCGCGTTGGCGCACGCAAGTCGGGTCCGGGTTAGACAAAATTCGTGTGTCTACAGGAGGTCATCGAAGCTTGTAGCCGGATTGAGATGGTTGTGAGCCGGAGGTGATCATCAATAGTAGACCTAGGATATGGTTGTGTGGACTTTGAAATTCCACCTAAATATAGGAGGAATTGTTAGAGAGGTGGAGACCAAGTTCAAAGAGCAGCTGCGAGCCCAAGATGGAGCCCAGTGGGACCAAAGGATCAAGAAGGACAAGAGCAGGAATTACTGGAGAAGTCGTGCGCATGACTTGCACTATGCACACGATCTGGACAAGATCTGGAAGGGTCGCGTGCATGACCTGTTTACTGTGCGCACGACCTGGCCGGGGCCTACAAGCGTTGTATGCACGATGGCCTGGGTATTACGATACTCCCCAGGTCGTGCGCATGACAGGGATGGGATTTTCAGATCCAGGTTGTTTGTCTTATTCCCTCTTAGGGATTCCTATATAAGGGCTCCATCATATGTTTACTCCATAAACCTAATCTTTTTACTGAATTGGGAGAGTTTTGATTGTGGGGGAGGATTTCGACCATTGTACGTAACTCCCCACCAACAGTCGATTGAATGGTTGAATTTTTGAGATGTGGCGCATTGTGGAGCGTTGAGCTGTCGGATACTGAGCTGTCATTCAGACACTGTAGTAATAGAGAAAGGAAAAGAAGGATAAAGAGAGAGAGTTGACACAGAATATGGCCGGTAACGAAGTTCAACCGAATCCTACGTCTCCGTGCGATAAGACGTAACCTTTGAATTCACTAATTCTGAGAAAGTAGAGCTACTATCAACAGGCCGAGAAGTGCTTTTTACAAGTAGACAGAGAGTGGAGAAGACTTGAAAGTCTGAAGACCAGAAGGCTCAGAGAGCTCTGGAAAACAGAAAGTGGAGTTGGGAATAATGGAATTGGATCTAGATTCTTTATAGGATTGGCTATTTATATTTGAGGAATATTTTGGAAAATATTCTAGGGGTATTTCTGGGAATACCCGGGGTTTGGGTAATTATATGGGGATATTTACTAGACCCCGGATAGTGAGTGTGAGCCCCAGGCAGGGCTGCGGGTCCCACTGTCAGGCGTTAGCCAGATTTTGTACCCACAGTTATCCCCTCCCAGCTAGGTAGGTTATAACCTAGTTGGCTTGGACTTTTATGGTGCAAAGCCCCTTCGTCGATGCGGCTTGACGTGTTGGGAAGAATCTACCAACCCCCTACCAAGGGCCAACCAAAGTCATGTCTGTCGACCCCCTGCCAAGGGCCGATCGGGAGTCTATCTACCGACCCACTGTCCAGGGCCGACCATCGCGTCTGCCGATCCCCTGCCAAGGGCCGATCAGAGTCCGTCTACCAACCTCTTGCCAAGGGCCGACCAGGAGTTTGTCTACTGACCCGCTGTCCAGGACCGACCATCGCATTTGCCGACCCCCTGCCAAGGGCCGACCAGGAATTTATCTACCGGCCCGCTGTCCGGGGTCGACCATCGCGTCTGCCGACCCCTTGCCAAGGGTCGACCAGGAATTTGCTCGAGTCCCCCCATTGGAGGAACCGACCGATAGGAAGAAGGGCCGACATGGGCAGCATGTCGGTCGTTCTCCGATCGGTCAGTCATGGGCAACCGACCGATCAAAGAATAGGGGGTCGAGCGCCAGAGGGGATCCTCGCACCCGTCCCAAGCAGGATCTGGTTGGACCGAGCGATCGGGTACGAAAAACCGACTGATCAATCGATCGGGTGCTGACGGCAGACCAACCGGTTGGTGGGTGATGACGGTCGGGCGAGTGACGGCGGTCGATCGAGCGACGGCGTTTGACTGAGCGCATTACGTGGACTCTTGCGTTTTCACTGCATTTGAGAAAGGATCGAGGGGGATGGTGGGATCTGTCGCCGATCAAGTATTTGGCTGACCGATCGGCCTCAATCGTTGTCGCTGCCGAGAGTGGAGCTGCTCAATGGGTGTCACGATCGTCATCCAAAGACGGTCGAGATTCAGGCGATTGATCGCCAAAGGGTGCGTGGTGTCCGATCTGATGTATTTTCGTGGACGATCGCATCTGGATCGGATCCTGGATGACCAGCTGTTGATCTAGGATCGGAAAGGAAGTGGCCCATCGGATCAACGAGGTCAAATGAGCATTGCCGATTGACCAATCACGTCGAGGGAGAAGGGCTGGTACCACTAGGTTGGTTGCTCGGTGCGACGGACGATCGCCGGCCGACCTGGTTGCTGTTGAGGGGGAGGACGGTCTGGCCGCCTCCTCCTCCCAGCATTGCTGCATGGAAGAGGTGGTGAGGAGGATCTGGTCACCTCCTATGTGTACCTTAGCAAATAAAGAAGGTGAAAGTCTTGATCGGCTGCGTGTCTCGATCTTAACTGGTCGCGCACCTCGATCCTGGCAGGCCATACGCTTAGGCTGCGTGCTTCGCCCCGCAGAGAGGGCTGCATGGATCGGATGGCTAGATAGAGGATTAGTTAAAGAGAGGGATGTCCATGAATGGGGGTGATCAGCTCTTGGATATTTAATTGATTTGGTTTAAATAGACAGATATTAAGAGGGGGACCACAAGGTTTAAATGAAAACAATGAACTAGAAATATTGATGAGAGGTGATGGGTTTGTATGGAAATAATTGTTGGGATGGCTGTGCATGGGTTGTTAGAAAGAGATATGGAAAGATATTAGAGAGAGATTTAGAGAAATAGAGCTGGGCATGGTCATGAGATTCTAGAGAGAGAATCGGGAGGACCTGCGATCGATTTGGGGAGCTACGTGCATGCATGAGTTCTGTGAACAGCTGTGATGGTTCGGGTTTTAGAAAAAGAATAGATTGTGCATGAGTTGGGGTTGTGAGGTCCTGCATATGCATGGCTTTAATGGGGGTGCTGTGATGAGCTTTTAAATGGGATAATAAAAGCAAATTATTTTAGCTTTTAAATGGGATATTAGACCCGATCGGTGCATCGCACTCATCCCAACTGGTAGGCAAAGGGACGACCGTGATCAGGTACAACCTATAGCATATGTCAGGGGGCCAATCACATCTATTTCTTTGCCTGCCGGTTCGGGTTGAGTGTGATGCACGGGTCAGGTATGGGTGCAACGGACGGCTGTGACTTGGGGGGCAGACGATAGGGCAGAAGATTTGGGTTTAGGGGTTGGGGGGGAGGGGGGCGGTGGTTTCCCGCTTCGTGCCAATCGGTGGGTGTCTTGCCGCCGAAGGCGGCCCACGGCATTGTTGACAGGTGTATTGCTGCCAAAGACCGCCCGCTGCAGTGCCGACAGGCAAGGGCATGCACTAGTGTTGTACAGTCTAGGCCGATTTTCTTAACTATTTTGGGTCCACTCCATATCAAGCAAGGGTCTATTGGCTCCAACACACTTTTAAACATGTTTGCACTATAAGCAATAATCGCTTGTGAGAGACTCCGACTGCTCGTGTTCATCATCGATATCTTCTAGCCAATTCTATTTTGATTGATCATTAGATATGATTAAATCCATTTGATGATGTTTTCAATCAAATAGAAGACGAGCCACATTTGTCAGATGTTTCGTTGAAGTCCTTTCACTCCATTCTTGTTCTTCATTCTTATCCGAAGACTTCTTCCCATCAGAGGATTTTAGTGGTGTGTGCTCGACTCCAAAGGGATTCGAGTTCCCGGGATCAATGTACGAATCCAGGATGCAAATGTGCTAGAAGATGTTCATAGATTTGGACAAAGATAATATATATCGACAAGCAATTAAGCCAGGAAGGCACCAAATGTCAGCTCACATCAGTAGGACTCCGTCGCCTACTTTGTGGATTTCGGTTGTGTAAGACTTGTATGCGTTAACAGTAACCGTTTTGGTCTTTGTATGATTTCTCTTTTGCTCTGGTAAAGTTTGTATGCAATATCCAAATTCGATTAACAGCATGTTTGGTTCACCATAGATGAAAAACACACGTAGTGGAGTCGCAAGTGCTGCAGTTGGAATACGCAGCAAAAAGCTATGTGATCCAACTACACCATTTTCTATAGGAAATTGGTTGGGCTAGAGTTGCAAGTGCATCGATTTTGGGTAATTACACGGAACCAAATGGGCATGAGCACACAGTGTTGACTGCATGAGTTCCAACTACACGAAACCAAACAGGCTGTAAGCATGTTTTTCCCGCAAGGATTTTCATATAAAAATCTCTTGAGTGCTTCACATGCATGTACTGACTAGATCTTTTGAGTGCTTTACATGTATTGACTACGAACATTTAATTTTGATTGTAAGCTTTAACCACTAAAGCCAAGAGATTTATGAGTGGTTTTTTATTCTTTGAGTGATTATCAAGTGTTTGACACACTTTTCTTTTTTTCATTATTTGATACCTAGCGTAGGGCACTTCAACTAGCCTTAGTTAGTGATTCTGATTGTTGTATATTGCTTCCAGATTCCCCACGAGGAGTTTGAGATTTTTTTGTTAGCTAAATTTTAAGAGGGGTTCCCCTCACTGGGTTAAGAGTATGGTTGTCTATGGACTTTGAAAAAAAACTTCTTATTTCATTGGGCATATCGGCATAATTATCTCTAACTAATTGATTGAGTTTTCTAATTATTTATTAGCTTAAGAATATTCAAATTATTGTCTAATAATTAAGTCGACTACATACTCTTTCATGAGTTTTGCAAACTATAATTTTCTTATTGATAATTTTTTTTGGTTCTCATATCTATCTAATCTAATAGTATAATACTAAAATAGAGTCCTCTCTCATATGTGTTATGACACGTGGACCATTTTTGAAGAGCCAGAATCTTTCTCTCGTGTGTGAACACAACTCTCTCTTATAAATCTTGTTTAAAACCTACTGTAAAGATAATAAATACCCATTCAATGGCGTTTAATAATAATTTGTTATTAATTAGAAAATCATTAGTACTATTTCCTTTTCTGTCTCTAACAAGTGAATTACACCTGAATGAGCAATTTTTGAAGTGGGACAAGGAGTTTCAGAATCGATTTAGCTATGCTGCCATTTTTATGTGGAACATTTGGAAAGCAAGAAATCGATGGGTTTTCGATTGTATTAAACCTAATCCTCTATCCACTATTATTGTTTCTATGTGTTATTCAATAATTTCAACAATCGGGACACGATATAATTGGATTTCCATCCCTCACATTGGCTCCCCACAGTGATGGGTTTTATAAAGTGAATTAATACATATGGTGCTTTAAATAATATGGAGGCAGTAATTGGTATTATCATCAGGGATAGTACTGGAGCACACAATCACTCTGTGGGAGAACTCCATGGTGCTTGTGAACCTATTGTTATTGAAGTCATAGCTTTACTTCATGAGTTAAAGGTGTTACTCTCATTGGCGGCAACCCGAGTGGTAGTTAAGGGAGATAACTAGACACTTATTCATATCCTGTCGGATGGAGATCTCTCTCCTCTATGGCGAGTATAGAGTTATGTATCCTACTGTAAGATGATTATCAATCTCTTCGAAAAGTGTCGGTTCTGTCACATTCATAGAGATCTAAACGGTTGCGCCGATTTATTGGCCAAAAAGACCCTCTCGGAGAGGGCCTCTTTCTCTTCCTCTGCTGTTCTTGATTGTATTTTAACAGCTTACTATGTAGACTTAGAGAAAATTAATAATTGTAATGAGTTTTCTATTGATTGGGCAGGGGCGCCATGAATAGAACCCCCATGGTTCCTACAAAAAAAAACACCTAAACGAGCGAATCGCAATCACTCCAGATTGCACACTTATTCAAATGACTGTGATTAGGGGCGGGACTTGGGTAGGTTGGTTGGGTTGAAGGGTCTGACCATGCCCAACCCGACCTACTCACACCTCAACCCGTTTTGCCCATGGAACCTGGGGAACCCGGAGAAGCCCAACCCTTGTTTGCCCATGTTGGGTTGCTCAATGGAAGTGCCTACCAGTAATGCGAGTTGGATAGAAGCTCTTGCTTTTACGGAAGGATGCACGATGGCATTGGATTTCAAATGCATTGTGGAGGAAGATGCACTTGATATCGTCAAAGCTATAACTCCACCACATCCGGACCCCCCCTGGAAGATCGCCACCATTAGCAATAATATCATATCCATCACTACGATAAAGCCGACGACTAGATTTTTCTTCACCCCCAGGGATGTCAATAAAGCGGCACACACTTTGGCCCGCTTTTCACTACCCAATTGTAACTCAATCAATGGACCCTCTCCTCTGTACCAGATGTGGTCAGAACAGTCATGTTATCTGATGCTATCTAGTAGTATCTAATACTAAAATGGAAGCTTCTCTCCTATGTTGTGACATGTGGACCTCTTTTGAAGAGCCAGAATCTTTTTCTCGTGTGTAAACGCAACTCTCTCATAAATCCTATTAAAAACCAACTATAAAGATGGTCAATACCCGCCAATGGTATTTAATGGTCATTTGATGATAATTAGGAAAAACATTTTGAACTCTCACTCTTTCTCTAGCTAGTGAAATCATAACTCGAAAAGTGAAATCATAACTCGAGAAGTGAATCACACTCACTTTAGATTGCACACTTCTTCAAACGGCTGTGATATCGTCTGTGTCAAGTTGTGTACATCATGTTCATCCGTGTATTGACCGGGTTTCTTACTAGTCTAATATAGTATAATGCTATAATAGAAGCCACTCTCCTGTGTTCTGACATGTTGACGTCTTTTGAAGAGCCAAAATCCTTCTTCCGTGTGTGAACGTGGCTCACTTTTAAATCCTATTAAAAACCTATCATAAAGATGATAAATACTCATTCAATAACATTTAATGGTCATTTGATGTTAATATATATCTCTATCTAACAAGTGAATCACACTCATTTCAGATTTCACACTTCTTCGAACAATTGCGATGCACATCAAGCTTATCCGGGTATTACCCGGGTTTCATACTGTGATCAATATATAACCAAGGCATATTTGCCTTCATAAAGTGTTATGCCATGTGGCACATGGAGCTTCCTCCCGGAATAAATAAAGTAAAAAAAAAACCATGACACAAATCTCCAGTGCATCACAGCCGTCCGTAAATTAAAACCCATTTGCTACGGTACATTGTGCTGCTCGCTAGCGGCATCTCAGCCGTCCGCTCATTGCACGGGATCAGTACCCCCCTTAAGCTTCCAGATGCCGGAGCGTATTTAGAGTAAGAGAAATTTTATTCATACCCTAAAAATCTATAATCAGCCCCCATTTCCAGCAAACTTGAATACACCCCGATTTCTTTAATCATACATACCTCATTCCTATCCCAAAAATACACTTTCCCCTTACACCCAATCTTGAATACACCCCATTCCTTGATCATACCCCATTCATTTCAGAATTTGAATCCCCATGAGAGAGAGAGAGAGAGAGAGAGAGAGAGAGAGAGAGAGAGAGAGAGAGAGAGAGAGAGAGAGAGAGAGAGAGAGAGAGAGAGAGAGAGAGAGAGAGAGAGAGATGTTCTTCTTTCTCCATTGCTGGAGGGGTTTGATTTCCTATGGAGGATTCCGATCAGGGATAGTGAGTCTTCGAGCCCCGTTGCTGCCTATGGAGGAATCGGATCGGGGGGAAGTAGGATTTTCGAGTCCCGTTGTCGATGTTGTTGCCACTGACGCCACAACCATGCCATCGTCATCGCTCAATCCCTTCCCAATTATAGTCTATGCCTTCTTATTCAAAATGTTTTATTTTAAGTTTTAGTTGTATGTGGGGTATAAGATAAGGATATAAATGATATTTGAAAAATTATGAATAAGTTATTGTGAAACTTACAGATTTTTGGGGTATGAACAAAATTCCCCTTAGAGTAATCCCCAGATTTAGAGAAATCGCTAGCCGACGGGAACCCCAGAATTCAGCTGCGGTCGGAGAGGTCCGGCCCCACTCGACGGAATCGTCAAGGAGACGCCGTCAACGGCCGTCAGGTGCCGCCCTCCAATGGGAGCGCGCAGGCCGGCGCGGGTAGCTCTAAGGACGAAAGCGACCCCCACGAGGGCCACGACACCCGTTTGGGAAAGTTTTCAGCACATCCTGCGTACCATACAACCGCGGGGCCCACTGCCCCTGAGTGCTGGGAGTCACTACCCCTCGCGGTTGTACGGTATGCAGGATGTGCTGAAAATCATCCCTGTTTCGTGGATGGACGCTGGAGGCCCCGATTGGCTACAGTGTGTGAGCACCCAAACAAATCTCGAGCCCGTAAGATAATTCCTCTAATTAGTAATTCTTTATTTTTTAGATAAATTACACTTTGCCCCTCTGAAGTTTAACTCAAAAGCACTTAACCCCACTGTGGTTTGTTTTGTTCCAAATGGTTCCCTAAAGTTTGAAATGTTAGCACAATAACTCCTTTTGTCAACTACTTTGGCCATTTTTGTCTAAAGCTCTTAAATTAGCCGCCCCTATTAGATGTAGGATTACTATTAATCCCACCTGGCTGTGGTATTGTAATGGTGTGCGTTCTCTATTTATATAAAGAGAGATAGTCTTATGTAATAAAATATCAATATATAGAGTTTTCTTTCTAAACCCTAGTCTCTCTCTTTCTCTCTCTTTGTAACATAGTATCATAGTTGGGTTCACCGTCTTCCTCCGGGTGCGGCCCCTTCCGATTGTGCCTTGCTCCATGTGCTTCATTTGAGGAGGGGTGTTAAGGAAGTTCACTAAGCCCCACCTTGGGGTGGGTGAGGAATGAGCCCCTCTCTAAGCCATGTCCGCAACCTGCTAATGAGATTCTAGTGATTCCTTTAGAGAGAGAAAGAGAGAGAGAGAGAGAGAGAGAGAGAGAGAGAGAGAGAACCAGAGTGTACCACAGCCAAGGTGTGACTAATAGTAACCCTACATCTAACAACCTCGAACCACGATATCATTGTGGTCGAGATCCAGCCATCGAACCTTGTTATTCCTGTCCAAATGGACGGTTCAGGATTGTTGAGATCTACAGGGCACCGAGCGAACCCTAGGGGGGTCCCATCATAAGGGCCGAGTGATCGAATATGTGGGAAAAAGTGTCGATGGTTGGACCCCTAACCACGGTGATTTCGTGGTTCGGGACGACTATTTTAAGTCATTTGATTTTTATATGATCAAAACTGAATTAAAGCTGGTAAAATATAGTTTTTAAACTAGCGGGGGTTAAGAGTTTTGAACTGAACTTCAGGGGGCAAAGTGTAATTTGTCCTTTATTTTTTTCCGAAAAATTAAATCTTTATTTATCTCTCTTGTTCACTAGTCAATTCCCAACTCTTTCTCAACTGACGGCCCGGGGGAATTCGCTCTTGATCCCTCCGGTGCTAGGAATTCGGATGGTTCCTGCGATTTTCCGATCTGGGTATCTCTCCTTTCTCTTTCTCTGCTGCTTCCTGTTTTGATTTGATTGGTTTCTCCTCGTTTTTTGGTGGGCATTTGAGCTCCAATCTGGTCGGGTTTGAGACGAGTGATTGGAGTTTGAGATGGTTCTGTGTGTTTTATGGGGATTTGGTGGATCTGTTCCAAAAACCCAGTTTGTGATTTCTCTTAGAAGCTTGAGTTTTAGGTCATCATGGTGATGAGTGTGGGATTCTATTTCTCTGTCCTTTTCTCTAATGAAAGAAATGGATTGAATGGTATATGATTGGGGACCCAGAAGCTGGGTTTAATATGAGGGGGGGTAAGCAGTTGACTAGAGCTAAGATCCATTTATGTTCATTGATGATTTTCCTAATATGTTCATTGATGATTTTTCCTAATATTTCTTTATATAAATAGATTACCAGTTATGTGTTCTTTCCATTGATGTTTGTGTGTGGTTAATCTCGTTATAATTTTCAACTTCGGCTTAATTTTGGGATGTACTATTGGAAAAATTACCATGTTTGGGGATTAGTACTTGAATGCCAGGTCATGCATACCAACTAACTTATTTATTGCTTAGTCGAACCATGAGGTTCTTTTTTTGGATCGAAAACCATGAGGGTTTGAACTTCTTTTCTAGTGGTATGACTTCTCATATGAGACCTCCTTAGAGAGGTACATCTTGATGATAGTGTCACAATTACTTAGTAGGCAAACTGATGTGAAGTCATGTGGCACAAGATTTTTGAAGTACACTTGAGAGTATTTGTTGAAAACTTCGCGGAAATAAACATGCGATAGGACAGACCGCAGTCTCGTAGCCAAACATGATTCTTTAACGTGATTCGCCCATTGGCAAGCGGGCTACACCACGGATTACAACTTTATTTGTGGTGACCATACACCACGCCCGACGCTCTGATCGGTAGATCATCGTCATGCCCTTGCGTTTCAGTCCATCGCCCGTCGATGACCTTGCCGTAAACCACGACCCTTGCCTAGTTATGTGACGCTACCTGCGCCCATCGCTCCCAAGCTGTCGCCCATCTGTCAATGCTCGAACTTTGTCTCCCGCATCCTGCTATACCATAGGTGTGCCCGTGGCTGAGTCCGCCGCCACTACGACTGTCGCTTTTGTTCGTCATCCGTCGATAGCCTCCGCACCCTGCTAGACCACAGGAGTGCCTGCGGCCGTGTCTGCTGCCACATCGTCCGTCGGCGCCCACATCACCCGTCGGCGATCCGCACCGGTGCCTGTCGACACCTCCGTCAGTCACTCGCCGACATCCCATATCAGTCCGCTCGTCGGTGGCTGAACACGATACCGTCGGCGACTCATTGTGCCATCGAGGTGCTCCCCATCGATCGACACCCGCATGTATTCGTGCCATCGCGGCCTGCCGCCACGATCCGTCGAGCCGGGAAGGAGGTGCCGAGACTGCACCCTCCTCCCGGTCTCACCTCCAGTGTCTCGAACCTCTCCGATGGAGGAGGTGCTCGACCGGAACCTCTCTCGAAGCCTCCTTCGAAGGCTAGAAGAACCCGGGGAGAGAAGACATTGTATCGTGTCTATCTCCGGACCTCCGGCCTGCCCTTTACCCTAGGCGCCCAGGGCACCGGCACTGCTGTTTCCTGTGAGTCGGCTCCAGGCCGTCTGTCTCTCGCCTTGGGCGCCGTCGATCACAGCAACCGAGCCGCCCGTGGGAGGCACCCGAACCCGCAATCTCCCCCCAGCAACACCTCGCCTTGGCTCCTCCTCTCCTTGCTTTGCACGAGATCTTCCTGCAACGCTTAGGGGATGAGCCGTCCGCGATATCTCTCTTCAGCTCAAAGAGATCCAGTTATCAAGATGGGGAGAGGAAACCCCTTTTATAGATCAAAAGATAAAACAAAGCGTGTGTATGGGAGTCCCAATCCCATACGAGATTGACTTTCCATGCACAATTACTTTATCCCCTCAACTAACTCTATCACTTCAGTCAACCTTTATCCATCCAAACCCAAATCAGCCAACCTCTATCTCTCTAAACTGAAAGATAAGACTGGGCTCTTGCATGGGCTTGAGTAACGGGCCGAACTTCATGGGCTGCCAAAACCCAACAATTCCCCCTCAGTCCATAAGGGAGGCCATATATTCCATGGCCCTGACTGCTCTTCCTTTACCTCACACAGCTATCACTTGTTCCTGGATCGAAACCCGGAACTCTGATACTAATTGTTGAAAACTTCGCGGAAATAAACATGCGATAGGGGAGACTGCAGTCTCATAGCTGTTAGATACCCTCACACCTCAAAACCCGGGTTGTAAGGGGAGGTCCACAGCGGGTATATTAAGCGGGTGATGGGTGCCTCCCTTACCGATGTGGGACTATCCGTTAGCATCCCCCCTCACGCGGAGCACGCGTGGCAAGGCATGATCGGTGGGGAGCACCCGGAGCAGGAGCAGGAGCAGGAGACGGGCTAGCTCTGATACCATGTTAGATACCCTCACACCTCAAAACCCGGGTTGTAAGGGGAGGTCCACAGCGGGTATATTAAGCGGGTGATGGGTGCCTCCCTTACCGATGTGGGACTATCTGTTAACAATAGCTAAACAGGATTCTTTAACATGGTTATCCCGTTGGCAAGCGGGCTTCTCCACGGATTACAACTTTCCTTGCGGTGACCGTATACCACGCCCGACGCTCCGATCGGTAGATCATCGTCATGCCCTTGCGCTCTGGTCCATCGCCCGTCGATGACCCCGTCTTAAACCACGGCTCTTGCCTAGCTCTGTGACGCTGTCGCGCCCAACGCTCTCAAGCTATTGCCTGTCGGTCAACACTTAAACCTTATCTCCCGCACCCTTGCTGTATCACAGGTGTGCCCGTGGCTGAGTCCGCCGCCAGTTGTTTTAAAAAACAGAAGGCGGAAGCCAGGCGGTCAACTGGTTTCAAGGCGGAAGGCGGAAGGCGGACGACTAGGCGGGCGCCCGGAGAAAAAGACGGGCACCCACCTATATAAAATATATTATATATATTCTATATGTATGTATATATATATATATATATATATAAATTTATAATTCTATATAAAAAAACAATATTAGAAAGTTTTACATATGCAAACATCAAAACTACCGATCTGAATATAAAAGTTTTATGAAAAGGGAGGAGGGGATTGGGTGGGTAGGGGTATTTCGGTATGGTTACCTCAATACCTATACCCGATTGTCCCTCTAACTTGAGTATACCAGATAATACAGTTGTACTCCAACTTTATTGTGATATACCCAAATTTCAACCAATCATATATTGTTATCCAAATTCTATCCAAACTCATACCATACAAGAACCAATATAGTAAAAAATCGTACGAGCTTCTTAAACATTTCATCACAATACATTGGAAAAAAAATTCCTCAAGCAATTGCATATGGTGAAGAAACAGAAAATTCATTAAAGAAAAAAAAAATTCCTCAAGCAATTGCATACAGTGAGACCGCCTTGGCGCCCGCCTTTTACCCGCCTAGGCGGGCGCCTAGGTGGGTCGGATCCCGCCTAGGCGCCCGCCTTTGTTCAACCCGCCTGCAGTGCCGCTTTTTGCTGAAGCGGAGCGGCCAACCCCCTAAAACGCCTAGGCAGCCGCCCGGACCGCCTTTTAGAACAGTGGCCGCCACTACGACCGTCGTCGCCTTTGTCTGTCATTCGTCGATAGCCTCCGCACCCTGCTAGACCACAAGAGTGCCTGCGGTCGTGCATGTTGCCACCGCGCTTGTCGGTGCCCACATCGCCTGTTGGCGATCCGCACCGGTCCCCGTCGGCACCTCCGTCAGTCACTCGTCGGCATCCCACATCAGTCCGCTAGTCGGCGGTTGAACATGATACCGTCGGCGACTCATCGTGCCATCGAGGTGCTCCCCTTCGATTGATACCCGCACGTACCCGTGCTATTGCGGCCCGTCGCCACGATCCGTCGAGCCGGGGAGGAGGTGCCGAGACCGCATCCTCCTTCCGGTCTCACCTCCGATGTCTCGAACCTCTCCGAGGGAGGAGGTGCTCGACTGCAACGTCCCCCTCGAAGACCCGAACAACCCGGGGAGAGAAGACATTGTATCGTGCCTCTCCCCGGACCGGTGGACCTCCCCTTACGACCCGGGTTTTAGGGCGAGAGGGTATCTACAAATGGTATCAGAGCTAGGTTCTGCCCAGCCAGGTTTAGTCGGGTGTGGGCTGGTTGTACCCTGGGTGTCTCATCCCCTGATGCCGCACGAGAGGGGGGGCTGGCGGGTGGTTCAGTCCTAACCTCGTGTGAGGGGGGATTGTTGGGTTTAGTTCCATATCGATTAGGGGCTGGGCAATGGTGTGCTTAAATACCCTCTGGTGGACCTACCCTTACGACCCAGGTTTTGGGGCGAGAGGGTATCTACAAATGGTATCAGAGCCAGGTTGCTGCCCAGTTCGGATCTAGTCGGGTCGGAGTGTCCTCCCATGTCGCCTGTCGCACGAGAGGGGGCTGGCGGGTGGTTCATCCCTAGCCTCGTGTGATTGGGGGATTGTTGGGTTTAGTCCCACATCGGCTAGGGGCTGGGCGATGGTGTGCTTAAATACCCTCGGGTAGACCTCCCCTTACGAACCGGGTTTTGGGGCGAGAGGGTATCTACAGTATTAAGATATATAGTTCTGACACATAGTGAAACATGCATTCGCTTTACTCATCACATAAAATGCTTAGTCAGAAATGAATAGTTATATGGAAGGAAGTGTCTGTCTGTATGGAGTAGGACATAACTGCCATGATTCATGTGATTGAAAACTCTTGTTTCAGCTTAAGGATACCACATAAGGAAATATTGGTAAAGTTTTGCTTTCGAAATTTGTATGCGTATACTAAATTTTTTTGATTGCTTATTGCTTGTTAGATACCCTTACGCCCCAAAACCTGGGTTGTAAGAGGAGGTCCACAGAGGGTATATAAAGCGGGTGATGGGTGCCTCCCTTACCGATGTGGGACTATCCATTAACACTCCCCCTCACGCGGAGCACGCGTCACAGGGCACAATCGGTGGGGAGCACCCGGAGCAGGAGACGGTGAACCCAGCTCTGATACCATGTTAGATACCCTCACGCCCCAAAACTCAGGTTGTAAGGGGAGGTCCACAGAAGGTATATAAAGCAGGTGATGGGTGCCTCCCTCACCGATGTGAGACTATCCATTAACATTTCTCATTAAAGTTATTGTGCCAAGTGGGACAGTGTTGGGTTTAGCCACACATTGGCTGCGCGTGGGTTTAAGGATGGCCCAATACAAGCTCTGAAGGGTTGGCCTTTAATAAGAAACAAAGCCCATATGTTTTGTGGTTAAGTGACGAATCAGAACCCTTCATGAAATCCTATGGATGGTCGGATTAAGGGTTTTGGGGGTGTCTTAGTTTAGTTATAAATAGATGCCTCCACCATCTATTGGGTAATCATCTAAACAAGGACTAAACTAGAAACCCAACTCTCTTTCTCTCTTGGTTGACTACAGGGTTTCAGGAGTGAGGTTATGACGCAGAGGTGAAGGCTACGTCTTCATCCGTGTTCGAGGGAGATACTCAGAGTGGGGATCAAGCAAACCTTCATATCGTCGTTCCTAGTGTGTAATGGTCGGTGGTGTAATCTTCTTTCGCTTTCGCTTATCATTATTGATCCGATACTTGTGTTGTATGTTTCGGATCCATAGAAATCCATGACGATTTCTGACACAAACTGCAGTGATCAGGGTCACAAGTACTTGGTTGTGACAGTATTGAAGGCGAAAACACAAACTCTATGGTTTAACTAGTCCTCACACACGATTCAACAAACATTTAGCACCTGTGGAGTACCGATATCTTGGCCAAGCATTATATCAAACGCAACATTGAACGATATAAGGGGAAAGACATACAAGGCTTTGTTTTCAACATTCATGAGCGATAAAATTAAAGCACACTAAGAATTTTTACAAGGGAACCCTTAAAGGAAAACATCGTCATCTAGCTTCGCTCGAAGTGTCGCTCAAATCCAATAAAACAATGAAATGAACTTACATCAACAGATGAATGTCGTGACCTTTCCATATCATTAAACCACGAGCTTGAAGGAACACTGGTCGGAATCAAACAATTCGTTCGTTGACCAGACATCCTTTAGTCGGTCGAGGAGTGCTAGTCATGGCCCCAAAATCCTATTGGGGTCGTTGAACCATAAGGGGGTAATGACATTCTCTGGGTCAGGTGGTCTCTTTGGGCACTCCTTGTAATGGTGGTGCCCCTGAAGGACACGTGCCTAGGGATCCAAGCCCGGAATTCGTTCATAGGCTGGGTATCCTTAAGTAGGTGCTTAATGGAAGCTGTCTAGGACACCAAACCATAGTGATACCTCCCAACGAGATCATTAATTAGTTTGGGAAGTAGCTTTGGCACTCCTCATGCAAGGCACGTCTTCTGAAGGGCAGCCCGACCTTGGGGCTTGAGAGCTCGGAATCCGGAACTTGATCTAATAAAATACGGGAGCTAAGGTTTGAAGGAATTTTAGTCTTAACTAAACCCATTCAGGCTGACCTAGCAGGTGATCATTGAGCTGGTTACCTCAAGATATGAGAAAAGCGCACGTCGGATCAAGACAACAACAGACAACAAACCATATCAAATCTGCAACATATGGTAGTGTATCGAGGGCCACGCGTCACGCCGATAGCCATGTATAGACAATCGTGGACGTCATCTCCAATGAGAGACCACTGACTTGAGCATTGGAGTATCTTTGGCTCCTCCGGGGGCACAAAAACATAGCATGTGTTGTGCTTGCAGTTTAGACTGGTCGGGCATCCATCGTTGATCGAGCTGCATCGATAATCCGTCTTCATCCATCGAGTTCACCCATCCGGTCATACCAGAGGTAGTGAAATCAGAAAATTTCCCCATATATTTGTACTTGACTGAAAAAGGTGCACACAGATAATATGAGTATCATAGGGATGAGACATTGAGGTGGATCCATATAACTGATGCTATAGATGCTAAAGCCTGTTGGTCATGGTTATGGATACTTTCGTTAAAACTGATATTGTCTATATTTGCGTTATCTTATCTCTCCTGTTCTCTCACATGTGCCTCGCTATACCTACATCTGCCCCCACTTCTAGCAAGTTGATCCCACTTCAACCGAATCATACAACTATTGATGAGCTCATAGAAAAGCCTTGAACCAAACCATGGAGCAATAGCAAGTCTATACTACCAACTTGACCATCCATGATTCCATTTGGTAAACGTTGCATTCTATAGATAACCCCTACTGCATAGTGGGAACAGATCCGCAAATTAGAGATTCTGTGGATTTAGTTCCATTACTGTCAGCATCCGTACCATCCCATGCTTCTCCTAGCTCTATTTAATTCATGAACTGGGCTCATCATATCTAAAGAAGTTCATAACCAAGAAAATGCACGGCCAGACCAGTAGTGTTATGAAATGTGCCGTGTGGCCCGTGCCAACCAAATTTGTTGGACCATTCTTGATAGTTTCTTATTGAACTTGTCCTGAGCAACTGTCCTTATGAAATTCATCTCTGCTTTGATGAGAAGGCTGAACTATCAACACTGCTTTATCATTGATTTTCTCTTTGTATCTGGATTCTGAATATCATGTCCTTCATGCATTTTTCTTGTTTACTTTTATTAGCAATAAATACCTAGAAAGAAGTAGCACCATCTCTCAATGTATTTTTCAGTTAGTTTTGATGTCATCTTTTTTGTTCATGATATGGCAGCCTAACCTTGCTACTTTTGTTTACGCTTTAAATGCAAAACCTCGTTTTGCCGCTTCAGCCATTTATTTATCCAAATTTAAGGGCACTTACTGCACAATTTCTACTGTTCTCTTTTATCGAGTTTACTGATATTGATAAATGTATGAGCAAAATCTGAACTGAACAACTATTTACTTGCTCATGACCAGCAGTTAGAGATGAGCGGCAACACTATGGACATGAACAGTGGAGAGGACAACCCAAATAACTCTAATCTGGCTTCTAGGCAACGCTTGCGGTGGACACACGAGCTTCATGAACGCTTTGTGGATGCTGTTACTCAACTTGGTGGACCAGACAGTGAGTACTTTTTATCTCACCAACTCAAGGATATTCAGTATAAGTACGACCTATGCAAACATATATATTAGATTTCATTTCGGTGTCGGATCCCCCACCTTTCATATTTCTACGGAAAAAATTCAGACTGACTGTTCTAAAATTATTTTATATCCTAATAAAACCTAATGTTAACATCTTATTTCTTCCTTTGTAGTTGATAGATAACATAAAAGCTGAGATCAATAAGAAGAAAACTTATTAGACCTTTACATTGAGATGTATCTAAAGGCCTTCCATAATCAAAGGTTCTGGTTTTGCTTCATCGTGTGGGAAGACTATCATAGCATCTATGGTAGCGATGAACAGATTTCATTAGTAGATAATCTTCTACATGATGAAATTGTTAATGTAGGATCCGTGCTAGTTTGTTACCAAAAACTCCTATTTTTTGAATAAATCTCGATTAAAACACGACATATTCAATAACGTTCACTACGCGACTTTTTTCCGATTTTTTGAAAGAGTCACGATTTTCATGTTTTAATCCCAATTAATTATGTTTTAATCCCGTCATGTATTGTTCAAAAAACCTATTGTAACATTTATATATAAGTATGTTCTAAAATTCTACTATTTGTTTCCCGACTCTTTCCCGACCTTTCCGACTTTTTTCCCGATTTTTCCGTCTTCTCCCCTAGCTGATTTTTTCCCGACTTCCAACTTGGTAACTATGGTGCCACTGTCAATTGGTGTTTCATTTTTAAGAAGGGCCTGAAATACTATAGTTACGTGGGAAAACTTATTCTTGGAGAATTGTTTTCGTTTCAGAGCTATGCATTAATCTTTGCTTCAACTTCTATAACACTCCCCTTGTCCAAGCATGTAAGTAAAGACTTGCATTGAGTTGATGTGGAAAATCTGTTGATTTGAAAGCTAAGAAATCTTTAGTAGGTAACTGCTATGGTCTACATCCTTGATGCAATTATTTTCCTTTGTCGATAACAACATAGAATAATGTATTTCGAACATGTGTTCAGAAACTCTAAAGTATTTGATAGTCGTCGAAGTATGAATTAAATTACAACGTAACTCGGTTAGTGTACCTAATGAATGTTTTTAAGCTCAAAAAAGTAGTCAGTTGCTCAAATTTGTTTAACTGCTATTGAATTGGGATATCATCAATGTATTCACTAGTACTTGAGAAGATTAATGTTGTTGATAAATGCTGTCACTGGAACAGGAGCCACACCAAAAGGTGTCCTTAAGGTCATGGGTGCCCCAGGGTTGACTATATACCACGTCAAAAGTCACTTACAGGTATCTTGTTGGGGAGAGTTTACATTCTCTCTGCATCCCTTCTCTCCTTTCACATTCTTCTTCAATTCGTTTGGTGCTTTTCTTGACCCAATTTCTTTGGTACATCCAGAAATATCGGCTTGCAAAATTCCTTCCTGAGTCGTCATCTGATGGTAGAGGCCTATAATTTTGTTTTGAGTTTTTTGTACAGAAGGAACTACATGTGTTATATTTGTTTTCCTGTTGATTGTAGAAGCCTATTTGCTATATAAATAGCATGTAAAAGACTATAACATTGATCTCACTCGTAGAGGTTGATTAGGTTGTCTTTCATGTAGGTACAAAGCCGGAAAAGAAAGATTCTGGGGATCTACTTTCAACCATTGATAACTCATCGTAAGTTAAAAAAACTTGTCTTTTTGTTGAAATGAGTATTGATATAATAAATGAAGAAATTACTGTACTTCTCATAATTATTTAATAAAATTATTTAGGATTTTTTTGCAAATTGACCCCTACAAACTAGTATAATTGAGCCTTAGCCCTTGGAAACCTTGTATTTGCATATCGACCCTCTAAAACATATAAAGTTGTGTGTATACACTCCTCTGTTACTATCCGTCAATAAAAAATGACTTAACCGTGGTGAGCTTCTAACCTGAGTCCAAAATCAAATGACCCTTTTATCCATTGTCAAAGGGTGACCAACCACTAGGATCGACTAACTCCAGTTCTCTCAAATGCGTGTACCCCAACCTTAACTCCACTCTGGTCTGCCTCCAACGCTTGTCCAGCCCCCACGTTCATCAGGCGGGTTCAACAACTGATGCGGGACACAAAGGGAAGCCGTTCGTCGATGGAGCGCGATATCCAAATTTGGGTTTTGAGAGAGAATAAGGGGGGAGAGAAGAGAAAAGGGGGGAAATCCGGAGTCCACCGGATTCAGGTAATCCACCCCTGATGAATTCCAATCCAGGAAACTCTAACGAACCCCGCAAGCCGTCATTTTTTTTTATTAATCCAAAACATTGTTCATTCATCAAACGAAGGCCTATAAGTAGGCTTACATTGCTTGGTCTCCAAGAAACCATAAAATAACTATCAAAAATAAAAAGATAATGCTTTCCAAAATAAAAAAGATCTAAATCTACCCTAAATGATATATTTGAAAACTACCATGTTTAATAATTCTAAAATCATGTATTTTGGGATTAAAATAATAATTTCATGCTAAAATAATTATTTTATTTTGAACTTAATATTTTATTCCGAAAATATATTTTTAGAGATTATTAAATCCAAAATTTATTTTAATTAAGCCTCGAGAGCGTGTCGAGCTGTGGAAATCGTGTATGGTCTGCAGGCAGGGTCCTGTCCTTATAATTCACTCTAAGTCAGAAAGAACTCGTCCACGAGTTCTGTGGAGCCGTGGCAGGGGTCGGTAGCGAATCTCGAATTAACAGGGTCACCCAATAATCGTCTCGAAACCCGCAACTGGTGATGGAGGCCTAAGTTGGTGTGGACTTGTTGCACTGTAGTCATCCACTGGGTCCCACACGAAAGTGGTGCTGCCGTCAAGCGGGGATCAGGAGTCAGAGAAGTACTGACACTGGCTGACGAAGACATCCCCTTCTGACGGTTACTCGCCTCCGAGAAAGTCCATGGGCTGAAGGGCATGCCCACAGAAGTCAACCATTGGATGCCACTGGAAGTGCAAGTGTTGGTGGGGCCGCTGGTGACGTTGAACGCTCAATGGTGGGCTCTGGAGAAGACCCCACTGAAGGTGCTGGAGCGGGAAGCGGCTTCACTGGAGGTAGAGGTAGGACCGACGGTGCAAGCACCGCAGGTGGAGCTATCGGTGCAGGAGGCGCATCCGATGGAGGTCCGACTGATATTCGAATCCTGCGACATTGCTTGATTAATGCCTCTTGCTCAATTTCTCTCATCAACTGCATCACATCCTCATGTCTTTCGTCAACTAATATTCCTTGATGAAGGAACCACTGGACGAAGGAGTCAGCTGGTAAAGAGAGCTCTTGGGCTCGACCTATGATGAGACCAATATATAAAATCTCCGTAAATGTAGACGAGTAGAGGGTAGGACCAGAAATGTCCATCCAATATAGGAGTTGTGCAAAAAGAATGCTTTGAAGGGATATGACTACCAGGGGCAAAGTCATAAATCTAGATAGTAGGGTCTATTGGATCAAGACACAGAAGGTATGATTGGGTTGGGTTCGAAAAATCATACAAGTTTGGTATTTGGTTTGTCCATATATACAGGGAAAGGGTAGCCTACTCCATCGAATAGGAAGCAATCTACTCCATGGGTTTTAAACTTTTAATGGACACCATGCGGCAATTTGTAATTAGTGACTAAGATTCTAGTATCATGGATATCTGTCATCGCATAGGTCTATCTATATGGGCCCATTGATCATGTTTCCTGAACAGGAACACCACAGATGTGAACAAAGTGAGGCCCCAAGCCTGCATTTATTAGGTTGTGTCTAGACCATGGATATGCATAGCGAGACCAGTTGCTAGATCCACACTTGTGGGACACAAGTCGCTTTGAGATTGCATGTGTAACCAAAGTCTGCTAGGTCAAAAAAGAAAAAGTCAAATGACACTAACTTGGAACAAACCCACCAGATCCTACTGGATTACTGGTGAAAATTCAATGTGGGGGGAAGATTTTGACCTCCTCTAGGCCATGTCTTCGGGTATTTGTGTTGACACAAAATGCAAGAAGTAGGATGCTACTACTGTCGTTGTAGATTTTCACTAGCTTTCAAAAAAAATAAAAAATAACTGACAAGTTAAAAGCATGGGTGCATAGTTGGTGTTTATGTATGGTGTTTGCTTGTTAGCCATTGAAGACCATTCGGTGGAAAGAATAGTTTTAATAATTAAGATTTTTGGAATGTGCCAAAATTGATTTCTTTGTCAGCTCTGATGATTCTCTCTTATCAGTGATTTAGTTTTACATGTATTATTAGATTGAATAGATGTGTTCTCAAGGTAGATACCTTCATTTTGTTGTCAGTGGGATGCAAATAACTGAAGCACTAAAGTTGCAGATGGAAGTGCAAAAGCGGCTACAGGAACAATTAGAGGCAAGTGCTTCTTTCATCTTAAATGTTATGTCCTATCGAAACCTTTGTAGTAGTGCTTCAATATGTTAAGTGGCTACTTAGAAGATGTTGGAATGACATAACTTTACAAGCGGCTGCAATTTACTCTAGCTAATGATCCATCTTTATAAACACCCATGCCTAAATGCTAGTTCATATAAGGAATCTAGCAATATAGACAATGCAAATTATTTGATCATTATACACGCTCATCAATACCCTATTCAAGTGTGTCGTTTTAAAGAACTCCACCTTGGAAGGGTAAATTTGCTGATTAGCTTACAGAATCTGCTTGCACTTTTTTTGGGGGGTAAATTAGCTTTACTTTTGTTAGAGATTGTGCAGATGCATATATGTTTCAACATCAATTAACAAATGCAAAACATACAGCAATATAATGGTGTATGCATGATGCACAAGTGATGAGTTACTGATTCGTTTGTTGGTACAAATATTGGCATGCATGCATGATGCACCAAGCATGCCCAACGACGAGTAGATGGTCAATGGTGTTGGCATTTTGCACCCATGCAGGGGTATTTTGGTTGTTTTACCTTGCAAGTGATGCATGTATTTTCTGTTAGTGTGAGGGCGGTCTTAGAAAAGGGGGGTATGAATGGTCACCTATATTGGGCGTGTGAATAGCCACATTAGTTCAACCCCTTCCCAAGAAACGCCTCCTTCTGAAGACGTATTCCTTCTTATAAATAAAGGGGAAAATGTATGCTTCATGAAGATAAAGAAATGTAAGGTACTACTCTCTTCATTCCTCCAACTCATCTTCTCGGTGGGATCAATCCCCATGTAGGAGCAGAGATTCAAGGTGTGAATCAATTCGTCGTTCTTGTTTGCTGTTCGTCGATGATGCCAAGTGATTTGTTGATCCACTCTGTGCGTACGTCCAGATTCTAAACATGATCGACTTTGAATGATCCTCGCTTCCATCATTGGTATCAAAACTTTCTTTGGTTTGATCTGATTTTTAACTATTCTTTACATAATAGAACTTTTTCTCTTCCATTTCTTCCAGATGTATGTTGTGGCCTGCAGTCTTTCCTTGCCTCCACCCCCACCAGTCACGGCTGACCTTTAGCCAACACGCGAGCTATAGTCAGTGCACGCGTGCAAGTCAGTCCCTTGCTGCTCACCCATGCACAGCGCACATAAGCGATGCCTTGGTGTGGACCGACTAAGGTCTGGCTACGGTGCACACGGATAGCAGTCCGGTCTCAGATGGCAATCATAGTCACAATGGTGGGCCAATTTGCTTCCCACAGCCGCCTTCTAGACTCGGGTTTAGCCTTCTTGCTACACCCGAATGGTGTTTGACCCCCTTATAGGTTTTAGAATTTACTAATTTTTGAGGGTGTATTATCTATGAAAAGTCGATCATTCTCATAAAAAATCAGAAAATTCTAAAACCTATAGGGGCATCAAATATGTTATTCAAATTAATAGTTAAAATAGACAAGCAAAATAATTTCTAGAATTTTTATGATCAACTAGTTTATAATTTATTGATTTTTTATGAAGATGATCACATTTTAGTAGATACCATATCTTTCAAAATTTTGCAAATTCTAAAATTTCAAGAGGGTCAAACACCATTGAGGTGTTGTATTCTTTGTTACACCTGGGTCCAGGCTACCGATCCCATATATATATATATATATATATATATATATATATATATATATATATATATATATATATATATATATATATATATATATATATATATATATATATATATATATAGCCAGTGCTTACGTACGAGACGTCCCGCAACAGATAAATGCGTGATAAATTTTGGCCGTCCAAACTAATAGGATCGAACGGAGAAAAAACCGTGAGCTGTAAAGCCAAAGCTTCATATGAGACAAATGAATATCGTGGTTACTGTAGCTACTACAGTAACCATGATGTTCATTTGTCTCATGTGAAGCGTTGGTTTTACATGTCACCTCTCTTCTCCGGTGACTCGCACGAATCCTCTCTCTTCTCCATTGAGTTGAGTCGCACTTAGTCGGGATGACAGCCATCACCAACCAGAAATCGCTCTCCTTGACGGCAGCCACACCCACCAAGGTGGATCGCACTCATCCCAACCGACGATCAGTCCGACTGTGAATGGCACTCAGACCCCCTCCAGCGGTGCTCCAGCGTGCCGATGATGCTCGTCATAGGTGCGCTCGCTCTAGACGAGGGCCCAGAGGTGGCTGATGACGTCAGAGAGGAGGCAGGGTGAGCTACCTCGAGCTCACAAAGGCACTCGCAGGTGACAGAGCGGGCTTGGCGGTCGGGGCCGTGGTTGGGGCAGTTGGTGACAGCGAGGCCGCCCCCTCCGGCAGCCACCTCGACCACTCCCATCTCCCCTCTAGCTTCTCCGACACCCAGCCCTGATTGGTGAATTGCACCCAGCCTCGACTGGCAGGCACAAGAGAGAGAGAGAGAGAGAGAGGTGAGGGAGCACGTGTTGTCTCTTATCACATGATGGGTCCCAACCAAAAAAATCAAATCCAGGACTCAATTTTCCATTGAATGATTAACTCATATCAGACGGTCAACAGTGTGTCGCACATTTATCTGTTACGGGACGTCCCTTAGGTGAGAGTTCCTTTATATATATATATATATATAGCCGTCCATTTGATTTCCCTAGGAGTCTTAGAATGTGCTGATTTTTTGTGAGCATAAGCATCTTACCTTAGATAGAACACTCACAAAAAATCAGTACATTCTAAAACTTTTAGGGGTATCAAATGTTATATTTCAGATTAAAGGCTACAACGGACGTTCGATTAAACTTCTAACATTTGACGCTGATTTTTTGTGGGTGTTCTATCTAAGATAAGGTGATTATGCTCATAAAAAATCAGCACATTCTAAAACTCTTTAGGGCATCAAATGGGTGGCTGCCCATTTTGCCAAAATAAGCTAGCAGCTTATTATGCGATTCACTAAAAGCGCACCCTAAAAACGCACCTTCATAATGTTAACAACTTAATATAGTGTAATAGGTATGTTATCATATTCATTATATATGTTACATCTCATTCCATTCAAATGTTTTAATTTGTTATTTTACAGATTTTTGTACAAGTTTTAACCAATTGTTTTTGTATAAATGTTAAACATAATATAATATATATGGTATCATATGCATTACATATGTTATCATATCATATTCAAAAATTTTAATTATTTTTACATATTTTTGTACACGTTTTAACAAAACAAAAATCTGGAAAAAAAATAATTGTAACGTTTGAATGTAACAAGTGTAACAAATATAGTAACATATATATTACATCATGTTAACAACATATGCGTTTTTAGTTGATCGCATCCTAGTCTCCCCCCCCCTCTCTCTCTCTCTCTCTTTATATATATATATATATATATATATATATATATATATATATATATATATATATATATGGGAAATGGTTGCCTACTCCATAGAGTAGGGAAGTTATCTACTCCAAATGTGGGACATTTTAATTAGTTTTTTTGTGGATGTATGGCAAATCCACTCTATATAGAATTTAATAGTGAACTGATGCCCATAAAAACATTATTTGGGGACACTAGTCGGAAGGTTGAAGTCAAATTGACCAAGGCCAAACTCCGGTTAAAACGTGCCAAATGGCGCAACCACTAAATCCATGGAGTAGATTAACTTCCCTCATCATGGAGTATGCTACTCTCTCTCTCTCTCTCTCTCTCTCTCTCTCTCTCTCTCTCTCTCTCTGTGTGTGTATATATATATATATATATATATATATATATATATATATATAGCGAGAGAGAGAGAGAGAGAGAGAGAGAGAGAGAGAGGAATGTTGCAGTGAGCTATAAGAGGAGAAAGTGAGCTACGATCGAAAATCCCACCCTATAAGTTTTGAAATTTGTTGAAATTTGGTGGGTGTGTTATCCAGGGTAAGATGATCATCATCACCAATTTTCAACAAATCCCAAAACTTCTAGGGTCATCAAATGGTTAAAGTTTTATCGGCCGTCCATAGTAACCGCTAATTTTTCTTAGCATGTTTGATGCATTAGAAGTTTTGGAATTTGTTGAAAATTGGTGAGGATGATCGTCTTACCTTAGACAACACATCCACCAAATTTCATATAGCCTTTTACCTACCTTAGAAGTTTCAGAATTTGATGAAACTTGGTGGGGATGCTATCTATAGCAAGTTGATCATCCTCGCCAAAAATCATCGAATTCTATAACCTCTAGGGGTATCAAATATGCTGATACCCCTAGAGGTTATAGAATTTGATGATTTTTGGGGAGGATGATCAATTTGCCATAGATAGCATCCCCACCAAGTTTCAACAAATTCTGAAACCTCTAGGGTAGGTAAAAGGCGATGTGTAATTGCATAAGTAAGATTCCATAAGTAAGAGTATCCTCTCTCTCTCTCTCTTTATATATATATATATATATATATATATATATATATATATATATATATATATATATATATATATATATATATATATATATATATATATATATATATATGATCCATTGGAAGGTTTAAGTCAGATTATAGTGGTAAAATCATCCACAGTTCAGATATCTCTCAATGGGATAAGGCATTTGTGTTATCATCATCCATGATGCTGTTGATTAATAGAGCCACCAACACCAGTTGTCATTATCGTTTGTGAAGTATAACATGTCTTTGATACAATCTACAAAATATTTGTCGAATGATTTAATGGAGATCTTAAGTAGCATGAGTTCTTTTGGAACTTCTTCAGGTCCAAAGGCAGCTGCAACTAAGGATTGAAGCCCAGGGCAAGTATCTGAAGAAGATCATCGAAGAGCAGCAGAGGCTCAGTGGGGTGCTCGGTGAAGCAGTGCATGGCTTTCCAACCCCAGCCTCAGGCGACCACTGCCCAGAGTCCGACAAGACGGACCCGTCGACCCCTGCACCCTCTGAGGCCCCCCTCCAAGACAAGGCCACCGGCGGTGACCGTACTCTTAGCTGCGGGCTCTTCAAGAGCCTCTCGCGTGAGGAGTCCTTCTCCTCCCACCACGAGCCGCTGACGCCGGACTCAAGCTACCACCTTGTTTCCCCGCCCGAGAGCCCGAAGAACGAGAGGCAGACCAAGCGGCAGAGGACCGCCGGCGGCTCGGGGAAGCACGACCTTGCTCACGCGCACCCCATACTTGAGTCGAGCTCCGGCTTGGATTTCCGATACAACCCGTATCCGATGTTTCACGACGGCCCGGGGAATTTCGACTCATCGGGCCCTTCAATCTGGCACGAGGATCGCTATGGAAGTGGACCGGGAAACAATGTATGATTCGACATGGGTACAGTGGTGCTTAGAGGGTGATTCCTAATTCTCTCTCTATGAGATTACATTTATATTGTCAGGATGGAAGAGGGTGATATCATGCAACATTTAAGCCCTCATTTCCTGATACACATTTATGGTGTTGAATCCAAACTATGGTGCTTATAAACTTCGGAAAACAGAGATATCTTCAGCCTGTTGGGATTTCCTTTTATTTTGATCCAAGTGAAAAGCTTGGAAGTTATTGTTCAGTTCAGAATTGGAGGGTTATAAGTTACATCAGTTAATATTGTTATCCTCGCATCGTACGGTCCACATCCCAAGTGCTACATGAGAGCTAGGGCTGCAATCTGGGTGGGTCAATTTGAACCCAATCCGATTTTTTCTTGGGCTTGGGTTGGGATTTTGCGAACTTGGGTTGGGCTGGGGTTTGAAAATCCTAACCCGATCTGAAACCAAGTTGGGCCTGGGAAGGGATATCAGGTAGCCTGGCCCAACCTGAAACCCAACCTGTATATGTACTAGTGTATGCCCGTGCTTGTCGGCACTGCAGTGGGCCATCTTCAGCGGCAACACATCTGTCGGCATTGCAGCGGGCCCCCCTTCGACGACAACACACCTGAACGCCTTCGGCAACAAAATACTTTCGACGACAACACCGGCATTCATAGGGACAATCATTTTCTCGCCCGTGCTGATTGGCACGAAGCGGACGCCTTTGGCACGACCAACTCCCCTTCACCCAATAATCGATCAATCACAGCTGTTTCTGTTCGAACGGATTCCTCAAGATCGACCCGATGGTTTGTGACGGTCGAAATTTCAGCAGACGGATTTATAGCCGTTGACGCGAACAACGATCACGGGATGAACGGTCAAGTTTAGTGCAGTTTAAATGGACCGGGTTTTAATGTTTAGTGCAGTTTAAATGGGTCAGGATTTGAAACCAAGAGAAGGGAGTTGGTTGACAGGGAATTAGAGATTGTGCGTTGATTTTTGAACGAATGGTTAGATCTATTTGGTTCATTTTTGTCTAGTCAGCTTGTCCTAGTCAGTTTCGGTTTTGTCTAGTCAGCACAAAACCGACGTGCCATGTTATATAGATAGTGTACACTCCAATACACAATACAGTGCAACAACATGCATAAGATATCACGATTCATAATACTGGGGACGTGTGTAGCGGACTGAGGATAGCCCGGGCAAGTAGTGAAATCCATATAGCCCCAAAGAGACGATGAAGAGGAACAAAATGATCATCGGCTACATGTAGTTTGTCTGGCAATCCAACAACCCGATCTCCCCCGACATATATACAACCTCGGGGCCAACTCGACTTGTATACAAGTTCGGGGGCAACCCGAGCTTAACCCGAGTTATCCATGTTGATCTCGGGTTGGGATTGGGCAAACCAACTCCAGCCAGACGTAGAACCTCGCGTTGGGTTGGGCTTGGGTTAAGGATACAAGACCATGGGTTGGGCTCAGGTTGACCTCCTAACCCGCCCAGCCCAACCGAGTTGCAGCCCTAATGAAAGCTAATGAAAGGGGGACTGGATCCTGTTGTTGGGCCTGTTGGGGATTTACTGGGCCGAGGGCTATTTAACGGGCTAAGAACTCCTGACATTTGCGGAAATATGCATCTTACCCCCAAAAGGCTTGATGTACATTTCTACAAAAAAAAAAAAAGAAAAAAAGAAACGAATAAAAAAAGGGATCTTCTATAGGGTAGTGATTCCATAAGGTGTCACGTACCATAAGGTGAAAAGATTGATGCATCTACAACCATCGGTTCAGACTGAGTGCCATTCACATGTTGAGTTGCCTGCCATTGGATGGCTACCAACCCAAAGGTCGGCCGCTTACTTCTACCTTCATCTTTAACTTTTTACATGATCCAAATTCATTGATTTCTTAAATTTATTATTATTTTACAAAATTCTAATTTTTTTATCAAAAAAAAAAACTATTGAAATTAAAGTCTCATGAGAATTTATTTTGTGTGCAACTATCTATTTTCCGACCAACAACAAGAGGAAAGTGTTGATGGCGGGGGCCTCTCTCGCCTTGATAGCTAGTAGACCTGTCAATGGACCAGATTTTGATATGCTTCCGATCCATTAAGTCGGATACGGATAGGGTTTTTTGATCCGATAATTTAATAACAGTCTGAATCCGATAACTGTTTTACTTAACAAATTGGATATGGAATTAGACCAATCCGATTCGTTAAAAACCCAATCTGATAAAACTATAATATGTTATATTTTAATCAATGTTATATTAGATGCTTTAAATCTAAGGTCCTACGGGTTAATATAAAAAAGATTCACATGATCCCCCGATAGACTCAGATTTTATCCTGGTCCTTCCGAGTCCCAAGGTTGAAATCGTGTGGATTAGACACACAACTACGATATCACAACCATTCGATGAACTGTCCACAATCCAAATCAACAATATCGCAACCATTCGATGAACTGTCCACAATCCAAATTCTGACCGACAAGGATTGGGTTTATTTTTTATGTGATGATCCAATAATGAACCGACTCCGATAACCCGTTTACTCAATAAATAGGATTTGGATATAGCCTAATCTCATCCGTTGACAGGTCTAGTGGCTAGCATTTCAGTATGTGGAGTTTTAAAGAAACAGGGCATTTCTCACTAGCTGCGAGTTTCAATCCTCGGTCTATCTTGCGCCAGCACTAACATGTGATATACAGACCGCTTGATCTCATCAAGGGAGAGACAAAAAAGTCTCGTCGCCTTATCAAGCCTGCAGTGATTGACTTGGCAGATCCATGCAGTTTCTCTCTCCTCAGGTTGCAGGGAAAAAAATGGTGCCCTTTTACACATTACTGAGGAGAGAGAGCACATCTCAACTCATGCAGTTTCTCTCTCCTCAGGTTGTAACTTCTAAGTTTCAGATAACAAGCTCTCTTTTATAAGACACCTTGCGGCAGGACAGATACCAATCAGCATAAAAGCATTGCAAACCGAAACTAAAGCATAGTTACTACCACAGGTCAAGCCAGCAGGTATCAGAGGCTACAGCAAACTTCTGGAAACACATTATATTCTTCTATGAGAGCAGCCCACGGAACAGAATGAAAAGACAATCGAGCCCTTAACACCCCATGAAGACAGCCATCTATTCTTATTTACCAATGAAGGACCACAATATGGTCGGCCCTTGAACCAGGGCCGAAGGGCCAGCTCCTACCCCATGGCATACTTCTGCGTCCAGGATCGGGCGGTCGACTCGTACTTGGTTCGGTCGGTCTTGTACATGTGGGCAATCTCCGGCACCAGCGGATCATCCGGATTAGGGTCCGTCAGAAGCGAGCAAATTGATAAGAGCACCTGCAGCAGTTTTATTGCATAACATGCATCAGCAAAGCAAGAAAGACCATGGTGGATTCACAGGATGCATCAAAACCAACACAGCAGAAACATTAGCAACCACCATCACACCAACAGTAAACATCAGTTGGAAGTGAATTCACTGTAGATACTAGCTACAGGAATCACTGTAGCAACCGAATTGATAATCAAACCAAATTGTTATAGCTACAGTGATTTCACTGTAGCAGCACGGTGATTCTACTGTAGCAATAACAGTTTGGTTGGAAGTGATTTCACTCGTTACAATAAAATCATTGTAGCAATAATCGAAAACCACACTGGAACAACTGAAATAATACATCAAACCACACTGATACAGTACGATGTGATGGAAGGGCAGTTTTGTCATTTGAACGGGATTGAAACGTCAACAATAGTGGTTGGGGGTTTGATGTAAAACATGTCTTTTCGAGAGGGGTTGGAGCTCAAAGAAACACTTTGTCTGGACTGAAGCTCAAAAACATCTCCTAAAAAAGGGGTTTTCACCAAGTCCCCTAAAAAAAACTCAAATCCTTACTCCTAAATTCTAAATCTTGTCTCTCCTTATCCTTTTTTAAAATCCCTCCTAGTAATGAGCATCTATAAACTACGATGCATACATTCAAGCCATCTCGAAACAGTTGACCCTCACTTTATCCAACTATTAATATGACTACAAACATCATGTGTTATTAATCTATAGGGATATTTCCTAATTCCTCAAACAAATAGGGTAATTACCAAAACCTCCCTCACTTCTCAGTAATTGCAGAAACCACCCTCAAGTGCAGTACTCATGTACACAACTGCTGTACTACATATGTGTACATATTGCACCTCACCTGTGTACATGCGGGAGGCTTCTGCAATTAACTGAAAAGTGAGGGAGGTTTGGATAATAAGCCTATTAGTTGGGGAGGAATTTGTTAAAAACCTTAATCCAATTTTTACCACATGCCAACCACAATATATCATATCCACTATGCTAGTTTATGTTCATAAAACCCAAACCTACAAGGCCCTAATAAACAAAAGACAAGCGTAGACCACTCAGCCTGGTCCAACCATTCCCACATGCATTCACATTTGGGTAGATGTGCCCACTGAGCACAACAATTGCTGAGTTTACTTCGAATGGTATCCAAAACCAAGTGACCAATGAAAAAAAAAGAGCAATGCTATTCAACCCAAATGTTTAACCAGAACGACAAGGCATCCAATCACATCGTCCCTTTGCCTGCCGGTCAGGGCTGAGTGTGATTCACCAGTCGAGGCTGGGTGCAACAAACAGCTATGAACGGGACACATCATTCTGGTTAAATAAATCGGTAAAGCATTCAAGTTAAATAAAGTAAACAAAAAACATATCAAACAATTTAGATGAAACAAGTACATCGCTTATAAATAGTATAGATGCAACCATAATAAACTCCATTAAGAAATGAAATCACCTTGGATATTGTCAGAGCAGGGCTCCACTGCTCCTTGAGGATGTCAAGGCAGATGCTACCATTGCTATTGATATTTGGATGAAAAACTTTGGTGCGGAAAGAAACCTGAATGTAAAATTAAGATTTAGACAGTTATTCCATTAGGATATGAAAAGTGAGTCAGGTGTAGTGTGCATAAGTCATAAAGATCACCAACATGAACCATGCAGCATTTATCTATCATTCCAACCCTTGTGTAAAGGAAAATACTATTCAACCAGACAAACTTTTACAGACAATTGCAGACCCGATCATGAATCGCACTCAGCACCGGCAGGCAACAGACAACTGTGATAGGATCTGAAAAGAGTATGTAAACCTTTTGTCTGGTTGAATAGTATTGCTCGTGTATAGCACAACCAAGGTTTGCTCGTGTATAACACGACCAAGGTTTGCTCGTGTAAAATTCTTCCAAGGTGTGTGCCCATACGATGCAGACAAGCCCATTAGTACCAAACCATTGCCACATCAAATCAAACCCTATGGTGCACCTGTGCAAGTACCTTTCAGCACAAATCAAACTTGCCCAACTTCCTGCGTTTAGGCAAGCACTGCCAAACTTTACACACGATAACCACATAAAACAACAGAGATCTTAGTGATAGAACACCTTGTATGAATTTGTATTCAAGTTGGATCCTTTTATAGTTACAGATAACAGTCTCCCCACTTTTGTAGTCTCCCCGCTTTTATAGACCTCATACCCACCTACAGAAAGTAAGATTGGCTTTCCTTTGAATTTTGGAACTATTGGATGCAACGTAGTGAGAGCTTCTGGCTGCTTCGCTGGCTTCCGGAGTCTTGTGGCAGCTGTTATGGCGCTGCCGAAGGGAATGAAAAGCGTATGACCAATGGCACGTACCAAATGAAAAATCTATGATAGAGTTTCATGGAAGTGCTTCTACTTTGCTTCTTTTCCATAAAAGCTTTGGCTTCCCAAAATGTATCCTAGTTTTTAAGTTCTTCAGACTTTCACCAACTTCTAATTATCAGTTTAGCCTCTAATCAAAGTTCATATCTACAACAAGTTTAGTAATAAGAACAATGCTAGTTCTTCACCATCTTTTATCTTGCTTTTTCCTTTATGGATTGCACCAATCAGAAATAATAATTGTTATCCTATTATTTTGCAGGGGATAAGCTGCATTCGTGTGCTTACATTATTCATATAATGATTTGTCATTCTATCCAAATCCCCCTATATCTTGATAAGTGTGGGTGTAACCTAAAACAACCAGGTACTTTGGTTCATTCCGAATCACTACTTACAAGGGATTGTTCCCCAATCTACGGCATCATAGGACGGTGATTCTAAACACCTTGAATAGAATGAGATATGATGGAGAGAATGCAAAAGGATATGGAAGAAAAACGAGACAAAAAGTTGGGTAACAGGATTGAAAGATGACCATCGCCCTACAAATGTGATGCTTTAACCACTCAACTAAGCGGCCTCACATACTATAAATAGAAATAGTGAAAGCAACTATCGCTATCGCATAAACTACTGAATTGTTGGATTTGACAAGCAACCCTTCCTCATGAAAGGAATAGTGAAAAGCGATTATCCTTGAAACAGAAAAGCAATGGAAGCTCATCCAGATCAATAATTGTGGACAAGGCAAAGGGTTGATTCATCTATAGAGTTGAATACCTATTCAATTCGTTTTCAAACTGATTGGAATCAATAGAAAAGGAAATCCCCTACACTACACTAGATCCAGCTCTCAATTATTGGCAAAGTGAACAGATCAACCTCTGCAAGGCCACCCCTACAAAATCGTCACCACGATAGAGTTTAACCACAATGCTCGGGTGGCTTGGTGTGCTTTACGCCCAGGACACCCTAATTACATCTATTCCATATATTTAACTACATGATAAAATAAAATTAAGGAACAAGATTTTTTTGAATTCAGAAGTCTCAAGTAATCAAAGGGGCAAATGATAGAGGGGTCCAAAACCTATATACATATTCAATAAAGATTATACCACAGTCATAACATATCAAATCTAGAATTATGATTGTTTCTAGAGTTTGTGGTACGTTTGATACATATAAAGTTTATACCATGGATCATACCAATCAAACCACTTCTTTTAGTTTTAATAAAAATTAAAATAGTAGTGAAAACCAAAACACTTATATACTAGCCAATCATCAATTGGAAACGATATGATGGTGTGATAAATTTTGATTGGTCCAAACCTGCTAAAAACGGATTACTTGTGCCCTAGTCAGAATGCCCATATCAAGATTATACCATGGATCATACTAATCAAATCACTTCTTTTCGATTTTAATAAAAATTAAAATAATGAAAAACAAAGTACTTATATACAAGCTAGTCATCAATTGGAAACGGATATGATGGTGATAAATTTTGATTGGTTCAAACCTGCTAAAAACGAATTTCTTGTGACCTGGTCAGAATGCCCATACATACTTTTAGTTAAAGGGCCCTATTTGCACAACAAATAAAGGTCGGGTCAAAGTGGGATCCTTCCTTTCTTCAAAGAGAAGGGAAAGAGAGAGTCGAATAGATTCAAACAATGTCTTTTTGGATTGTGCAAAGTGACATTCATCAAATTGCCAACTATTCTCTAGAAACTCCAACAGGATTCTATCATTCAATACCATGACCCTAGATAGCTTAGGAACAATCCAAATTGATGTAGCTACCCTCCCACTAGTTCCACTATATCCAATATTTGCATGTTTCTAGGAAAGCCTCATAGTCCATAACTCATGGTTACAGTACTTTGTGATTCTTTGAACAAGTAACCACACGTGTTTACCAGACAAAAGTTATCTCACTTCTGTTCACAAAGAGGCCTTAGCCAGATTTATTTACCAGTCAAACATATTAAGTGAAATCGAATTTAACAGTTACAGAAATTGCTAATTAGCAACAATACATATAGAAACGAAAAAACAGGAACTTGTTGTAAAAATTATCCTAGGACCAAAAAACTGGCGAAGAGCAGGTTCGATGAACATGCTTAAGCTAGAATTGCTTTGTCACCATATAAAAAAATCATTAGCATTGTTCAGATCTGAACACAATCTTAAGAAAAAAAACTGCACATGAGCGATTGTGTTGAGACAGTCCAAAATTATGTGTATGAACATAATATCCTCTTGTTAGGTTCAGCCTATGTTGATAAAAATTACCCTCTGACAACTGCTCACAGGCAGCATCTAGGACCATTTCAGTTCTACACAGTGAAACCATAAAGGCACCAGCCGCACCACATTCCTATATCAATTAATGTCCGCCAGGGTCACACGTGGTACAATCAACCTAGTAATTGGTCTGTGTTCAGGAGGTGAAATTGGAAGCGATTTTGCAAGTGATTTTGAAGGGTAAACTAGATGAGATCCAGCCCAAGGGCAAGGGCATGCTCGATACCAGGAGTCTCGGCAGGAGGCAGGCCTGATCCAAAGAGCTCAGTGTAGGCCAACTTGTTTCACAATCGAGATTCTAGCCATGCAACTAGGGCTGGCAATGGGCCCAAGTCCAACCCAGTGCCAGTTTAGCTCGGCCCATTGAAAAGGGTTTGAACCAATATTCCAAACATTATATATGATCCTGGGTTTATATTTTTGGCCTGAAAATAAAACATGTCGAGCCTAGTAGGGGTAGGGTCTACCCGATATATTCAATGAGATAGCAACGATATATTGGAGAAATTCTTGTAGTTTCTTATGGTCATTATTAGAATACAACATAATTTACTCAATAATAGCAAGTATATTTATAAAATAAGAAACAAAATAGCTTTGTAAGTCCTCAATAATCAATATCTTTGTAAGAGGCAACCATATCCTCACCGCCAAGGTATTAAAAATCGATATATTTCACAAAAAATCATGAAACATATCGTTTTTCCCTTCCACCGAAACGCTACATATCACGAAATTTTGTGAAATTTCAAGATATATAGTAACATATATATAGATTTAGGCATGTTTGACATATTATCCACTGTTAATTTTTTTATCCTTGCGCATGATAATCCTTATTAAATGTTATTGAGTATGAGCACTGATAAATTTGAATGGATTGTTGGGAAGGCCTTGACTACATTACTATGTGATAACTTCCACACTTCACCAATGCCTGAAAACTAAAGTCTATCGAAGAAGGTTCAAAAATCCGAATAGATGGCCACATCCGCCCTTTCGATGTGCACCAGGTACCACATCGACCTTATCAAGGACCATAACTTTAAAGAACCCATCCAAAGAGAGACAGGTTAGCAACAAGCACCTCTTAGACCATAGCAAGCTTCATCTCGTCTCAAAGTCTCCAATCAGGTCTATTTTATATCACTCTCCTCATTCTAGACCCTTCAAACCCCACCACCACCATAGCAAGCTTCATCTCGTCTCAAAGCCTTCGTCTTGTCCAAACCCGAACTAGTTTGGATTTTGGGCGATTCGAACCCCGGAGCCCGTTTGCCCCATAATAGGGTTAGATTCGAATTTAGCTTAACTCATTGTCTTATTAGTTTTAAAGGCATATATAGTTAGTAGTTATTCCACGATTCATTTGTCGCAAGACCCGAGTCTGAAACGATATATTTGGGTATGAATTGGGTGAATTATACCCTTATTTTTTATATCAATATCAGAATTTTTTATATTTTTTGCAGACATAGCTGAACCCACCTAACCTGAACTGGTTCGCTTTTTGCCAAATCCGAACATGAATTTTGCATACCTGCGCACACGGAAAAAGAGGAAAACAAAAAAGGGAACACCAAGACAAGAATGTCATTATCAATCACAATCGCATGCAGCGAGCTTTCCGTTTTCCTAGGTTTCAACATTGACCTTCAGAGAAGGACACTCAGGATTCTTACGAAACTCGTTTTTCTTGAAGGCAATTATTGAAGCTACGCCTGGGTCCTAATGAAATTCTCTTTTTTAAACAAGAATTCCTATTGTTTAGAAAGTTGGAATGATACAAGAGTTGACTCCCAAGGAATAGGGAGTAAAAACGATGGTTTTCTACGAACAATTTACGGTATACTAATTTTTACTCCCTCCAATTTTTTACTTTGAAGTATTAAAAACTATCTGAATAAATCTTCTCAGAAACAACATTACCACAGAACCTCAAAATAGCAAAGAGATGAAGCATTTTATTGTTTTCGATGAATATGTTATCAAACTGTTTAGTGATAACTACGAAGATTGATACTTAAATAACTTATTAGATATATGAGAAAAATTACCTTTGGCGGCTTGAATGGGTAGTCGGGGGGAAAGTGAATAGTCACTAGAAATACACCACCTGCAAAGGGGCTGTCAGCAGGTCCCATAATGGTTGCTTGCCAATGGAACATGTCCTCAGCAACAGGGCCTGAAAACATGAAATGGACAAAAGCAGAATTAGTTACAAAACAACTTACCAAAGAAGCCTCGTGATTAATAAGTTATGTACATCCGCAATAGAAAAAATGTGCCGGTCGTTAAGCACATTCATCACTATCGTTAATTCATGAAATACACAGATGCATGTCATTTTCTGAGGGAATTCCGATGAAGAGGGGATGATCTCATAGGGAGGATGAGGTAATGCAAAATTTGAAGACCTCATTGCAAGTAATTATAAGGGGACCCGTGTGACACAGTTCAAGAATTTCAACTATCTGTAGCAAAAACATGTATATAAGGCTATAAAAGCTAACAGCATTTCATTTGCTTAGCAGCAAATAGTATTTCCTTGGAAACAAAAGGAAGTACTATATAAAATAAGTCAAGCAAAATACAAATGAAATAAACAATAAAGACCGCATGAATGTCTATATAAGGTTTTCACTGAAAATGGTGGCTTTCTACGCTCCTACAATGATGCATGCAGACACACTGCGTCAGCGACGGCAGTGGTGGCGGAGATAACTTTGCAGACGAAAGGTAATGGTGGCGGATGTAACTGCTCAAATGAGGGCAGTGTGGATGACGACATCGGTCGAAATCCGAGCGAATACAACAAAAAATTCGGCGACTCCGATGGTGGTTCCGACAAAACTTGGCGACTATTCCGACGAAATCTAGCGAATTTGGAGGCGATCCGAACGAAATCGTACAAGATCCAGCGATTCCGACGATTCCTAGGGCGAGATCTGACGATTCCTAGGACAAAATCTGACAACTTCAGGCAAAATTAGTCAGATTTTGGCAAAATTTAAAGGCTTTAGAACTAAATCTCAGTGGTTGCGATCAAAACCAGCATCATTTAAAGCCCTAACCCCACAGAAACCAACTCATAGATTTCACAAAATCGATGGACTGGTTTTGATCAAAATTACAAAAAAGCCCTCAAAATGATCAATTACGTCGAAATTATGACAAAAATCAAGGGCAGCATGTGACTTCGATGGGCCCCCTTGCTTTTGGTCGGAATATCATCCCAAAAGGACGAAATGAGGCTGGTTTCGGTGGGCCCCCACCATATCAAACAAAATTCTCAAAAGTTTGCCGAATCCAGAACAGGTCCAGCTCTCGAATCCCCTTTCATTTCGCAGGCAGCCAAAACCAAAATATTTCAGCAAAATTTCAGAATTTCAACAAAAAATTTCAAACCATGGATATTACCCCATAATTTATGAGGAACAAACAAGTAACAAGAAACTAGCAAGCAATACACTCAAAAATAATAATGGATAATTGCAGTGATTGCATGAGTATGATTGTAGCCACAAAGGAACACTATAAGGAAACGATAGGTGACAATCAAGAAAGAACAATACTGTGGCTACCACCTCATGTCACTCCTCTCTGCAATGGGTCCTGATATTCGTTTCGTCTTGGAAACGAAGTGTGGATTTAACAAGAAACATGAGATATACAGTAATTGAGATGACAGGAGTCCAATCACAAATCATGAACTACGATTTGTTCTGTCTTGGAAACTTAGTGTGAATTTAACAAGAAACACGAAAATACAGCAGATGAGATGACAGGAGTCCTATCACAAATCATGAACTACTAGCCATAAACAGACACATCCGGGATGTTACAAAATGAAGCACGTCTCTCTCATGAATCAGTCTCATATTTTTGTTGCACATAAGCACAACATCTGACTCATTTTTAAAATCAAATTCACCCTTCACCAATGCAACTCCCAAGCCCCTACTAACTTACTCAATGTTCATAGCTGAGGAACATGTATGTTTTCAGCAACAAAATTTTCACCTTAAGTCTAAGTTACACCAATCCATGCCAAGGAAACAGCTTTGGTATCAAAAACAACAAAAAAAAGACATTTTGACAAAAAAAAACAGAACAACTTTCGCATCTGAAACGGTTGTTGGAAGAACGCAACCCAAAAAAAATCACTAACCAGCGCTGCATGATGTCGGTGGGTCCTTCTGCAAGTCCTTCAACTCCTTCAGAATCCGCTTCGAAGCCATCGGTGCCTGATCAGAAATTCTAAATCCTAACCAAAAAAAAAATTGCAAATATAAATATACAGATTATCCTCTAAATAAACCAACAGATAAAGACATGAACCATGATCGAAACATCAAGAATCACTGAAAACATATACAGCCACCAGGACCAAAACCCCCAAATGAAATGTCCCCTGATCCTAAATTCGAAACATGCAGCATAAATCCCCTACCTATCATACAAAATCTGACGAAGAACCAGTAAACGAGAAATAAATCGCACAAAATCGAACGAAAAAACAATAAACGATAAATAAATCGCATAAAACATCCAGATCGATCACAAAAACGCTAGGAATCGACGAGGGGAACAGCGAATCGGCCCCTAATAAGAGAGCCGATATCGATCTGGTAGGGATTAGTACCGGATCTGGCGAAGATCGACGGCCCCTGCGATTGCTTAGCGCGCTAGGGTTTTCCTTAGATCCTCTTCCGCGTCCCCCGTTTGATACTGCGACCTGTTTCGTTCCTAGAAAGCTCCACCCTTTTTTATACGGATTGACGCGGACGGCGGCTTCGTGCTGGCCGTCCAATATAGACCACCAAAGGTCTCGGAGTGACAAGTAGCCGTTCAAAGTAGGAAGGCCGACGCTGCCGACTCCTTCGAATATTACCGACGAATTGGGAGGTTCGCGAATAATTCGGGTTGAAGTGGATAAAATTGGAAGGAAAAATACAATTACAAAATAACTAAAGATGGTTACGAGTCAGAGGGAGAAGAATTGATGCACTTGGGATGACGGTTACGTTCTCACAAAACATAAGGGTCTCTTATTTATTCATCACATATATATAGACTAGTGAAAACCTCGTGCCCGATGGCACGAAAAAAATTTAGAGAGAGATGAAAAATATTTTGTGGGCGTCAATAATATTTTGAGGGAGGTGATAATAATTCGAAGGCGGTGACAATAATTCCAGGGCAGTGTCAATATTTCGACGGAGGTGACAACATTTCGAGGGTGACAATAATATTTTGAGAGTGATAGAAATATTTCAATGGAGGTGATAATTTTTAAAGGGTGAAAGATGATAGAGTTTGCTGGAGGAGGAGAAGGGACAACATGTCCCCTTAGTATGCTCCTCTATTATTGTATTATTGCATATTTGCATTCTTCTAATGAGAAAAGGAGATAAAGATGACTTTAGACCACAAACTCAAGCAAAACTTTTATTCTGATGATGTTTTGGAAACATAGAGCTGAATTGAAATATAAAAGAACTCTCCGTGCACGTTGTGCTAATGAACGGTGAGATGGTGTTAAACCAACGCTCTCTTCAACGTTGATGTGTAAGCACGGTGATCGCCTGATTGGGGCCTAATGGGCGAATATTGTATTATGGTTCTCAATTCATTCAATATCTAGGGGTGTTTATGTTTTGTTTGTTTAGCAACTATATAGCTTGAATGCCTTAATGTGCTAGCTTATTTATGCTTATCTATCTACTCAAATGCGTCCTCTTACTGTGAAGGCTTATAAATTCTTTATATTTGCCTTGATGAAGGTTTTGTCCGTCGTGCAGTCGAGCAGAGGGGCACCGGAGGTCCCGCGTCGTGCAGTAGTCGGCTGCTCTAGGGTGGTCGTCCGGCTTGGGGCTACTATGAAGAGTCAGTGAGGGCCCCCACATTCAGCGAGGGCTCCTATGAAATTATTAGATTCCTTATAATGTTATTCTCAAGAAATAAACACTCAGGCTTAATAATGCCCTCTCTCTCTCTCTCTCTCTCTCTCTCTCTCTCTCTCTCTCTCTCTCTCTCTCTCTCTCTCACACACACACACACACACACACACACACATTCCCCAATCCCAACCCCAACCCCCCAAAAAGATGTTCAGATTTTAGCAAAAAAAATATAAATATTATGAACAAATCAAATTGCAGAAAAAACCCAAAAAAAAAATAAAGATGGAGCCTAATGCTTAATCTTCAAGGGTTTTCTAGTGAGAGAGAGGTAAAGATGGGAACAATACCCGACCGAAAGTGATGAGATCGGTTTTCGGGTTTGTGCAGATCCATAGGAGTAGAACAGTATCTGCAGCCAAAAGGATGGACGAACAAACGGCACGATGATCAAATTTCGTTATTCTATGGAATACAAATCCAAATCACCCACTTATCTTCTCACTATAGTCATAATACAATATTTCTTATTTCCATGTTCCGTAGTATTATTTAAAACCCGAGGATGAATCCAAATTATGAGCGGAATCCATCGAGCCCCAACCTTGCAGTAAGCCACTTGCACGCATCATCGATCTCTTCTTGGACCGTGTAGTAGCCAAGCCTTCATTTAAATCGATCAGGACCCTTCTTTATCCTCTCGTAGCACTCTCCTTAAAATCCCATCAACTAATCCATGGATCTTAGATTCATGGGTTCTGCAAAATATTGTGATCGACCTTGGCAGCTGTATGCTGAAGACCACAACATTCTCTGTGCCAAACACCTCATGGCAACACCACCATTCACTTTACTATGATATTCGGGAATGAGTAGTTCTCAAAAAGCTGTGCTCTCTGAACCAAACAATGAAAAGTAGCATACTTCTAAATGATATTATGATTTAAACAATCCAGATCAACACCAAACAATGAATTCAGGAAAAATTAAACAATCCTTAATAGCAATCTCTCTCTACCTCCCTCATTCTGACAGAAAATATAGCATATTTTTAAAAAGGGGTATTGTGACACCAATGAGTAAAAAGGAGGATCAATTACTTGCTTCAACACCGGAACAGGTAGTATTCTGGTTGCCATTCTGCAGGCAGTCTCAACCTCAACCTCTTGAAACTGAAGAGAGTGGGAAAAAACAAAAGAAAGAAAAAAAGAGAATCAACAATTGATGACAGACAAATAGAGTTAGAGAGGGGAAAATAAGTAAAGAAAAATTGAAAACGGCATGCCCGAACAGCGGGAGAGAGGGGAAAGAAAAGAAAGGAAAAAAAAATTATGTCAGAGCTTTGATCTCGCCTGTGATTTGTCAGAGATCTCAACCTCTCGCTCATCCAGAAATAGAGAGAGAGAAAATCATCTGAGAAAGAAAGAGGGGAGAAAGTAAAGAGAAATTAAAGAAAATCAATGGACCTGCAGTTTGTTAGAGATCTGGACATCGACGACGATCTCCTCTCGCTCATCCTGAATCAAAGGGGGGAAAAATATCAGCAGAGTGAGGAGAGAGAGGGAATAAGAAAAAAAGAAAGAAAAATTAAGACTTTCAGTATCAAAAAGCAAGAATACTATATATAAAACATTGAAGAATCAGGTGATTTGAAAACTGAGCATGAAAAGCAAGAAGAAACTACCTGGATTGTCCTCTGGTCGAGTTCCCAGATGAGATAAATTCAATTTTCAGTATCCTGCTAGAGCTTAAAGCCATAGTTATATATTTATAATAAATCAAATCCAGATTTGAAACCAAAACAAACGAAGAAACATTAGTATCTTGCTTGAGCTTAACCCAAAGATTGAACACAAACTCAAGCACATTTAAGCCTTCTCTCTCTTTTACTTGCATCAGAGTATTCCCACCATTGCAGCCTCCTCTCTCTTTCTCTTGCAAAGAATGGCAAAGGGGGGAGACGTGGTCTATTGCAATGAAAGAGTTGATTTGGCAATTTGCAGATCCGAGAGAAGAGTTGATCGTGATCTCCAATTTCTTTAGGAATTCAGAATAGGAATTCTGCACAAAGCATGCTAAATAGAATTTTGTTGAATTCTGAAACAGCAAAAAAGGATTTCAGAATAGGAATTTTTAAAATCAGCAAAATCAGCAATTCTGCACAAAACACTTAGTTCTTTAGGAATTCAGAATAGGAATTCTACACAAAGCTTTAGGAATTCTACACAAAGCTTTAGGAATTCTTCACAATATCTTTAGGAATTCAGAATAGGAATTCTACACAAAGCTTGCTAAATAGAATTTTGTTGAATTCTGAAACAACAAAATAGGAATTCAGAATAGGAATTAGCTGATTTCTAAGTCTCCCTCGGCCACCGATGTAGTACGGAGTTTGCTGATTTCTAAGACTCCGTAGTACGGAGTTTGCTTCTAAGGTTACATCGACACCTTAGGGTTTTTTTTTAATTCAAAATCTGCACAAAGCAAAATAGGAATTCATATTCTGAATAGGAATCAGCAATAGGAATTCCTATTCAGAATAGGAATTCAGAATTCTGCATAGTGCATATGCTTTGTGCAGAATTGTGAATTCCTATTTTTTTTTTAGAATTCTGCATACTGCATAATGCAGATCATCTTGAGAGTCGTTGATGCTTGCATTATACAGTTTTGCTATTATTCACACCCAAGTATGCAGTTTTGAGAGTCGTTAATGCTTGTATTATACAGTTTTGCTATTATTCACATCTTGAGAGTCGTTGATGCTTGCAAGTATATAATTATTAGAGGAATATTTTGCTGAATTCTGAAACAGCAAAATATGAATTCATAATAGGAATTTGCTGATTTCTAAGACTCCCTCAGCTACCGATGTAGTAAGGCGTTTGCTGATTTCTAAGACTAATTATCATTAAAACCATTTGGAGGTGCAGATAACATACCTGATTATGATGCAATATAAGTAGTAATACAAAGTGCAGATCACACCATTTCTACACTTGCTACCTGAACGCATTATGCCTTTAGTACTGAACGATGTGGCACAATGTGATTGGGCAGTAAGCAAGCGTATAACACTCCAATCCTGAATTTTTTTTGTTGGTTAAGAAAAAGAACATTTTAGTAGTTCATAGATGAAGATATGAGGAATATGTATACATGAAAAGTGTAAGGCCGAACAACAAACAACGTTCAAATGCCCAAGTATACGTCTGGTAGCGATTGGCAAGCAAGGTGTCAAGGCAATACTAACTACATTTGTTTTGTAAGTCACCCTTCCAGAGACCTGACATGGTGGGATTGGGAAAATACATCAGTTTCCATTTATGATGGTGAACTATTTCTCAAAGAACATGGGATTTGTCCTAGTCAGCTTGTCGAGTTGTCATTCTGCCCTAGTCATCACAAAATGCCTAGTGCATGCCCGTGTCAATTGGCAAGCAACGAGTGCCTTCGGTGCGACACACAGCGAAGGACTTTGGCACAACACGGCCAAAAACATAGAGAAGTACTGCAAAAATGTAGAGAAATATATTTGGATTAGTCTTCTACAATAGACACAGGGACGTCAGGAGCTTCCCTAAATGGTAAAATAAATTCTAGAAATTAATTATTTTTTAAGATGGAATACATTTTGGAGAGAGTTACATGTTGGGGGAATGATGGCTTATGCATGGAGAACTTGTGAATGCTTATTAGTTGTTAAACTTCAAGTATGTAAGATGTCAGGTGATCTCTTAGTTGCCATTTTATCCTCAACTACTAAAGGATTAGATTCTAAGAAGCAACAGAGAGATGATAAAAACCGCAAGAGATATTGCATTCATCTTCATCTAAGCACTTATAGTTGATTGTTGAATATATACTACATTGGGTATATGTAAACATAGGTAACAATTTTCTAATCCTACAGTGAAAAATCAATGACCGGGATAATGAAGGAATAACATAAGAGACAGGTAAGTGGGTGACCTCATGACGGAATTACTCGAGACAGGTAACTGGAGCAATCACAGCTGTCCGCATCAAAGGCACTTTTCCTCTCCGAAGATGACTTCAGATCACTATACTCGCCAATAAGATCATTCAATTTTCTCTCGGTCTTATTTTTTTCTACATGTAATGACCTGATTTTATCATTCAGATCCTCACTTTAGATGTTATAATAAATAGATCAACTGAGCATAGTATTTTTGTTTAAACATTTTAGAGTAAATAATATATTTGACGGTGGTGCAAGATACTTACTTGGATATCTTATAACTATAATAGGACCTCAGGATAAACAATATTCGTTGTAGAACTGGGGCTATCATCGGGAAGTAGTATACTTATACGATCAAAATTTGTACACCTTGAAAGGGCCACATATAGTTGTCCATGACTAAACACAGGTGTACGCAGATCAACACCAACAATTTTTACTGATTGTCCTTGAGATTTGTTGATTGTCATCGCATATGCTAACCGTACAGGGAACTGACGTCTAGTCATGTGAATTGGCAATTCAGTCGCTGACGGAGTTAAGGATATTCTTGGAATGAAGACCAAACTCCCAGATTTATCTCCTGAAAGAATTTGAGCTTCAATTATACGTGATGCGCATCTTACAACCATTAGTCGCGTGCCGTTACAGAGACCGTCCTTCGGTGCAATATTCCGTAGTAAAATTATTGGACATCCAACTTTGAGTTCTAACTTGAACGGCGGTAACCCTGATGGATTCAATGAATTTAAAAATTCATTGGGATATCGATTTGTAATCGTTTGATCATTTTCATCTTCAGATATCTTGTCTGCAGCAAAATAAGTTATAGCCTCCATTGGAAACAGATCTAACACAGCATTATTAATTGCGTTGACATCGTCATTGCGTGCAGACAAAATTATTCGTTCTGTTAAATAACTTGGGGTAACCATACCCAACACATGCAACTGCGGGTAAACCCTAGTTAGCAACTCAGAGAGGGTTCGAGACTTGTGCATTTCTGATGGAATTTGTAATATTTCTTCTGGATTTGTTCCGATCTAGAGTAATAAAAGATAATATCAATCATTTATTTCATAAATATTTTAACTTTATAAATAAAGTAAATCATTATTAAATGAAGTAATCCTACTTGTTGCAGAAATGATGCGAAAGCAATATTACTTGGATTCCCTTCATCCAGACGCATATTGGAGTTCAAAGTTAAGACATGTACATGCTTCCAGAGTGAAGATCGTCTCAATGTTGCAGCAACAATTTTCTCGCGTACACCTTTCGGTATAACTGGCAATATTTGTCGAAAATCTCCACCTAGAACAGTAGTGATACCTCCAAATGGTCTGATATTGTCACATATATCCTGTAATGTACGATCGACTGCTTCGACGCAATACCTATGTTGCATAGGAACCTCATCCCATATTATTAATTTTGTTTCTCTCAGAAGCTCTGACTGTAATGACTGTTTGCTAAATCCACAGAATGAATTATCCAAAACATCAATTAATGGGGTGTTTGGCATCATTCCTCAGGATAATTCCGTTGTTCCTGCCTATACATTTTTTTTCCTGAAAAATGCATAGGCAGGGACAACGGAATGATCCCGATGAACGTACCAAACACCCCCTAAGGGTTCACGTTAGACACGATTCCGATATTCTAGGGTTATAGCCTTTATTCCTTCACTATTTGCATATTGTGTACTCCCATTATCCCATACAGTTAGAATTTGGTTAGTGGATAAATATCATATATATCTTTATGCCATATTAATTTGCTTGTATCGTTTGTTTATCATGTTCAATCAATTAATGCTAATACTTAGATTGAATAAGTTGCTCAAGTTTAAAATGGAACACGTGCCGTTATTAGGTACTATAGGCCCCTGATTCAAACATTGGCTACAATAGTTAGACCATCTTCTTATTGCTTACAACAACCAAAATGTGTTTGTTCTGATCAATGCTGGATTTGGACTTGTACTCTTGGCTTGGCATCTTATACATATTGCAGTGGCTTGTCGAATACAATGCAGCATTAGCATCAGTCTGCTTCATGACACTGCTTGGATTTGTTGATGATGTTCTCGACGTTCCATGGAGAGTGTATGTTTTTTTATCATCCTTACCTTTATAAGTAATCTGTATCTACTTTAGTAGCCCTTCTTTTTTCATATCAAGTTGGTTATAGTTGCAATCTTCAAGATTATTTGACTTAAGACTGATTAGAATTTAGTTGTGAAGAACAGAAAATTGGTGTTGCCCTCATTTGCTGCACTTCCCTTGTTGATGGCATATGTTGGGCATACTACCATCATCATACCAAAGCCCTTTGTTCAGCATGTTGGGGGAGCAGTTTTGGATCTGGGTAAGGTCATAATTTCTGAAATTTAGTTTCTCATCCTAGTGAAAAGAGTTAATAAATGACAGCATTGACCATAAGGTGTTTGATTTACACTTTGTTGATTGTAGTTGTGAAGAACAGAAAATTGGTGTTGCCCTCATTTGCTGCACTTCCCTTGTTTTCACTATTTGCATATTGTGTACTCCCATTATCCCATACATCACTTGGTTAGCAATCAGGGTCTATATGTCAGCTTGGAAAAAAGCATTGACAGCATTGACCATCCTAGTGAAAAGAGTTAATAAATGACAGCATTGACCATAGTTTCACATCCTAGTGAAAAGAGTTAATAAATGACAACATTGACCATAAGGTGTTTGATTTACATTTTGTTATAGCCTTTATTCCTTCGTTTCATGCTGACATTTAGTTGACATTAGTTCAATGATTTACATGCATGGACTAAATGTCAGCATGAAAAGAAATCATCACTTGGTTAGCAATCAGGGTCTATATGTCAGCTTGGAAAAAAGCATTGACAGCATTGACCATCCTAGTGAAAAGAGTTAATAAATGACAGCATTGACCATAGTTTCCCATCCTAGTGAAAAGAGTTAATAAATGACAGCATTGACCATAAGGTGTTTGATTTACACTTTGTTATAGCCTTTATTCCTTCGTTTCATGCTGACATTTAGTCCATGCATGTTAATTGAAAATTTTAATTAGGGATTTTATTTAAATCATCAAAATCTAGTTATAACACTTAACAAAAATATAAAACTCTACCCTTCACAACCCATATTCTGGTTAATTGGTATTTTAACCAAAGATTGATATATTGGCAAATTTCTGATAGCTAATTGGTATTTTAACCAAAGATTGATATATTGGCTCATGTTGATACATTTGCCAATATATTGGCTCATGCTGATACATTTTAACCAAAATTTCTGATACATTTGTCAATATATCAATCTTTGGTTAAAATACCAATTAGCTATCAGAAATTAGCTATCAGAAATTTGCCAATATATCAATCTTTGGTTAAAATAGCTAATTTCTGATTGCTAATTTCTGATAGCTCAAGCTAATATACCAATCTTTGGTTAAAATATACCAATTTCTGATACATTTGCCAATATATCAATCTTTGATTAAAATAGCTAATTTCTGATTGCTAATTTCTGATAGCTAAAGCCAAGGAAGGAACATGCATGAGCCCATTCAAGGACAGGTGAGTCCAGGTGAGTCCCTTTTGCTCTCTTTCTCTGCTCTACAGAAATTAGCAATCAGGGTCAGTCTCAGGGTCGATGCCTAACATGTTTATCATCCATTTCAATTTTTTTTTTAGGAAATCCGATGAGAGAGGCAGGTAAAGAAATCATCACCTCCATGAGATCCTCTCTCTCTTGCAGACTCGATGGGACATCGATCTCCTGTAATCGAACAGACAGAGAAAAAAGAGAGAGAGAAATGGTGGAAACCGATCAGAGAAGCGAAAGAAAAGAAAAAAGGGAAGAAAAATATATTGGCTCATGATGATACATTTTAACCAAAATTTCTGAATCATCTGCCAATATATCAATCTTTGGTTAAAATACCAATTAGCTATCAGAAATTTGCCAATATATCAATCTTTGGTTAAAATAGCTAATTTCTGATTGCTAATTTCTGATAGTTCAAGCCAATATACCAATCTTTTGTTAAAATATACCAATTTCTGATACATTTGCCAATATATCAATCTTTGGTTAAAATAGCAAATTTCTGATAGCTAAAGCCAAGGAAGGAACATGCATGAGCCCATTCAAGGACAGGTGAGTCCAGGTGAGTCCCTTTTGCTCTCTTTCTCTGCTCTACATAAACTAGCAATCAGGGTCAGTCTTAGGGTCGATGCCTAACATGTTTATCATCTAGGAAATCCGATGAGAGAGGCAGGTAAAGAAATCATCACCTCCATGAGATCCTCTCTCTCTTGCAGACTCGATGGGACATCGATCTCCTGTAATCGAACAGACAGAGAAATAAAAGAGAGAGAAAGGGTGGAAACCGATCAGAGAAGCGAAAGGAAAGAAAGAAGGGAAGAAAAATATATTGGCTCATGCTGATACATTTTAACCAAAATTTTTGATACATTTGCCAATATATCAATCTTTGGTTAAAATACCAATTAGCTATCAGAAATTAGCTATCAGAAATTTGCCAATATATCAATCTTTGGTTAAAATAGCTAATTTCTGATTGCTAATTTCTGATAGCTCAAGCCAATATACCAATCTTTAGTTAAAATATACCAATTTCTGATACATTTGCCAATATATCAATCTCCTGTAATCGAACAGAAAGAGAAAAAAGAGAGAGAGAAAGGGTGGAGAAATGGTGGAAACCGATCAGAGAAGCGAAAGGAAAGAAAGAAGGGAAGAATTTTTTTTTTTTTTAGGAAATCCGATGAGAGAGGCAGGTAAAGAAATCATCACCTCCATGAGATCCTGTCGATCCTCTCTCTCTTGCAGACTCGATGGGACCTGTAATCGAACAGACAGAGAAAAAAGAGAGAGAGAAAGGATGGAGAAATGGTGGAAACCGATCAGAGAAGCGAAAGGAAAGAAAGAAGGGAAAAAAAAGGGAAAAATCGTTGAAAAATTCACCTCTATCTGTTGATCGTCTGTCTCTTGCAGCATCCTCTCTCTCCATAGCTTGATCCAATCCTTCTCTTGCAAAGAATGGCAAAGGGGGGAGGCGGGGCAATGAAGGCCTCCATCGCACCGTACCGAGGCATGGATTGCGGGCTGCAGGGACCGAGGGAGGCGGTGGCTACAGGGACCGAGGCGGGGGGGCTGCGGGCACCATGGCTGGACGGAGGTTGCAGGTACCGAGGCTGGTTGGGGGGTGCCGAAGAGGCGGGGGCTGCGGGTACCGAGGTTGGGGGCTGCGGCTGGATGCAGGCTGTGGGTATCAAGGGTTTGGAGCGGACGGGAGTGGCTTGATTTGGATCGGACGGGAGTGGGATGTAAAAGGGTTAACGAAGGGATGCAGGGACGATGATGCTGATCTCTCGATCAGAAAAGTTTCAGATCGGACAGATGAGAGGGGGGGACTGCTCTTTCTCTTCCGGGATGAGACGGGTGATGATGCGGGCACCAGGAATGGGGAGGAGGCTTGGATCCGGATGGGATTTAGATCCGACGGATCAGAAAAGTTTAAGAGGAATAGGGGTGGGTTAAGATGATTCAAGAGGGGCATTTATAAGCCTTAGCTGCCTTAGTTGGAAACGGACGACTGTGATCGAGTCTCCCCCTCCTCTAGATAAATCTGAGCCGGTCCTTTGTCTCAGTTCATTTGTCCCCCCCACAACCGTCGTCCCTTATTATATATATAGAGAGGGATTAGGGTTAGAGGTGTCCCACCAAAGTGGACAGCCACATATTCCGTAACAAAGATATTTTTTTATAAATGTCTAAGAATTATTCACACATAGTTTGTGGATTATATAGAAATTAATTCATACTTCATCGTTAATTTGATTTCGGTCTACTTGCCTCATGAAGCGTCAGTATCTCTGAATGATTGGATGATGTTACTACTAGTGTTTGCTTTGTGGATTTCTATGAAATAACTGCATTACTATAAAGAAACACATAATCTGTTTGTGACATCCCTTTGTGGGGATCAGATAAGTAATCAGAGTCAGCATATCCAACTAGGTTAGTCCTTTTACATGAATAGTATAAGTCAAAGTCAATTGTCCCTTTTAGGTATCTAAATATATGCTTTATACAATTCCAATATCTATGTGTAGATGCAGAGCTATATCTCGCAAGTAGATAACAGAAAATAAAATATCAAGCCTAGTGCATTGAGATAAATAAAGAATTTCACATATTACACTTAAATAAGGTACTTCAGGACCCAAGACGTCTTCATTTTCCTCTCTAGGTCTGTATAGGTCTTTGTTAATATCTAAAGACCTTACAACCATGGGTGTACTAAGTGAATAACATTTATCCATATTAAACCTCTTCAGGAGATTTTTAGTATATTTTGTCTGATGGTCTAAGATCTCATCCTTGTTGCGTTCGATCTGTAGGCCGAGGTAAAATTTTGTCTTATCCAGGTCTTTCATTTCAAACTCCTTTTTAAGATAGCTAGCAGTCTTCTCAATCTCTTCGGTAGATCCTATTAGATTTATATCATCTACATATACTGTTGTTATTGTAAATCCATTCGGGGATTTCTTAATAAATACGCAAGGGCATATATGGTCATTTTTATAGCCTTCCCTAGATAGATATTTACTGAGCCGATTGTACCATAATCTTACGGATTGTTTCAGACCGTACAATGCTCGTTTAATCTAATTGAATGCATATTTCTAGATTTGGAATTTGGTAAGTCAAATCCTTTAGGGATTTTCATGTATATTTCACTGTCTAGGTTACCGTATAGGTAGGCTGTCATTACATCCATAAGTCTCATGCTTAATCTTTCAGAGACAGCTAGACTTATAAGATATCTGAATGTGATGACATCCATAACTGGGGAATATATTTCTTCATAATCTAATCCCAGGTCTCTGCGAGAATCCTTAAGCAACTAAGCGTGCTTTATATCTTTGGATCTCGTTCTTTTCATTTCTTTTTCTAACAAACACTCATCTGAAACCTACATGGTTTATTCCTTTTAGGGTTTGTATTTAGGTCCAAATACTTTAAGCTTTGCGAGAGAATCCAATTCCGCTTGAATCGCATCCTTCTATTTTGGCCAATCTTTATTTTATCGATATTCTAGGATTGTGCGTGATTTAGTGTCATTATCATCACCCTTTATTATCTCATTTTTTATAGCATATAATAATATATTATCGATGACTATTTCTTTTTTATTCCATATTTCTCCTGAGTATGTGTAGAACACAGATATCTCATCATTGTTGGGTACTGGTACTTCTTTCCCAGTCACTTCTAGGATCTGGGGCATAACCTCAGTCGGAGCGATATGCTTTAATTTGGAGAAATTGGATATTTGATTCATGATATCTTTCGGACCATCATGAATCTTATCTTCAGGAGATTTTATATCAAGAACAGCTTCTTCAGGAGCTGTAAGGTATGATATATTATTTAATCTCCTCTTTCGGGGAGCCAAATCTTTGAAACTTATAGGTCTGTCACGCTTCTGGCGTGTGTCAGACTCATTTGCTGTCTTATTCTTACTTGGGATATCAATCCTGGCAGGTACATTCATAACTGGTATGTATGATTTAGTTACTTTTGCAGTATCATTAAATACATCTGATAACTTATTTGTAATAGATTGCAAGTGTATTATTCTCCTAACTTCGTGCTCATATTGGGGAGTCCTGGGGTCTAGATGAGACAGAGTGAAAGTATTCCATGATAATTCACGTCGTTCCTCTTGGACGGGACGTTTATTATCTTTCTTATCTCCCCCTAACAGCGGGAAAACTATCTCATCGAAGTGACAATTTGCAAACATTGCGGTAAAAATATCACCTGTTAAGGGTTCTAAATATTTGTGAATCGAAGGAGACTCAAACCCTATATAAATTCTCAATCTACGTTGGGGACCCATTTTAGTTCTCTTTTGGTGGGGGAATAGGAACATACACTGCACATCCAAATTTTCAAAGATGATAAATATTTGGTTGATTCCCAGATACTAATTGTACAGGAAAGAACTTATGGTACGAAGTTGGTCTAACTTTGATTAAAGATGCAGCATGAAGAATTGCATAGCCCCATACACTAATAGATAATTTTGAATGCATTAAGAGGGGTCTAACAATCATTTGAAGTTGTTTGATCAGGAATTCTGCTAAACTATTATAGGTATGAACATGAGGTATATGATGTTCAATCTCTATTCCTAGTGATTGACAAAAATCATCAAAAGTTTGAGAGATAAATACTGTTGTATTATCCAGCCTAATAGATTTGATGGTTTGGTAAGAAAAATGTGCTCTCAACTTTATTATTTGTGCTAGTAATTTGGCAAATGCAAGGTTTCTAGTCGATAAAAGGCACACATGGGACCATCTAGTTGATGCATCTATTAAGCCCATAAAGTATCTGAAAGGTCCACTAGAGGTGTGAATTGGTCCACATATATCTCCCTGAATTCTATAAAGAAAAGAAGGTAATTCAGACTCAATTTTTAGAAAATATGGTATGGTAATAAGCTTACTTTGGGAGCAAGAGATACAAACTAACTCACTAGGTATGTGATAATGTGCTAAGGGATGACCACAAGAATTTTCTATGATCTTTTTCATCATTGTTGTCCTAGGATGTCCTAGACGATCATGTTAGATATTAAAAATCAGAGGACTATGGAGCTTCTGGCTCACTATTTGTCTTGGATTAGTACTGAGCTGCTGGCTCATGTTTGCATGTGACTCAATAATCTCAATGTGAGTGAAGTATATCCCTAAAGATAGATTGAAGAATTTCTCTAGAGTAAACTTCTGGTTTCCAACACTAGAGGTTATACATAAGAATTCATTGTTCCTCTCGCTCAGAGTTTTTATATGATACCTATTTGCTCTTATATCTCTGAAACTGTGTAAGTTTCTTTTAGAGTTACTAGAGTATAAGGCATATTGTATAAAGATATGAGTTCCATTAGGTAATACTGGGTGTGCTCTACCGTAGCCTTCTATTATATAAGCGGGGTCATCTATGGTCGATATTTTATTTGAACCAAAAACAATACTTCAGAAGTATTTCTGGTCCCTAAGTATCGTATGAGTAGTGGCACTGTCTATCAGGCAAAGGTTATCACTATTCATGTCTTCTTTGGATTCCATTTCTAACAAAGAAGTAAAGTATTATTTGATATAAGGTTCTTACAACTCAGATATATAGGAAATGAGAAACACTTATATTAATAAAGAAGATCTAAAAGATATTATACCAAACAAACGAAATATCAACTACAATAAAGCAAATAATTGTTCTGATAAAAATAAATGATGACAGTCTACCAAGCAAACGAAATATTAACTACTAGAAAATAAACAGTTGTTCTAATAAAATAAACGATAGTAGTCTATCACAAAAAGTCTCATGTCCCCCCTAGTTATCGTTGTAGAAATCAGAAGTTGTGAGCTTGGTTTTGTCTTGCATCTTACTGAGTTCATCTTCAAGGAGATCATCATTGTCAAGGTCAAACACTGCATTACCCTCTATTTTCTATGTTGCTTAAAAGTTTGCTACCTCTTCCTTAGATGCACGACAGTTACGAGACCAATGGCCTTCATGCCCATACTTAAAGCAAGTGTCTATAGGACATTTATTAGAAAGAGGTTCGTCTTTTCACTTGTCCTGCGTACCAATGCTTGTTATTCTGCTTCTTGAAATTTGTATTTTGACGCGAGTTGAGTCCACCTCTGCTGGGGTGGCCACACCTGCCTCTACCTCGGTATCCTGCTCTGCTGGGGTTACCACCTCTTCCAAACCTTCCTCTGTCTCTACCTCTGTGGTATCCTTCACTGGCATACGATTCATGGGATACCAATGCTCCAGTAGGTCTAGAATTGTGATTCTTTATAAGGACTTTATTGTTCTCCTCTGCAACTAGGAGTACCGAAATCAGATCTAATATCTTCTGAACGTTTCACTCCCGGTATTATTGTTGTAGTAGAATGTTTGTTGCATGGAAGGTGGATAGAGTCTTATCGATCATTTGTCCTTGGGTGACTGGCTCTCCACATAGTTCAAGTCGGGACACAATGTTATACATTGCAGAATTATACTCTGCAATAGATCTAAAATTTTGGTAGCGCAGGTTTATCCATTCATTCCTCGCTGCTGGGAGGATGACAACCCTTTAATAATCATATATATCCTATAGGGATTCCCACAGAATTAAGGGGTCTTCAACAGTTAGGTATTAGTTCTTCAAGTCGATATGTAGGTGACGACGCAGAAAGATTATCGTTTTAACCTTGTCTTCAGGACTAAGGCTTTCTGTGCCTGTAGGCATTACAATCGCCTTACCCAGCTTAATTGATTATAGATGGAGCTTAGTATCTAGCCTCCATGCTAAATAAATTTTTTTTCCATTTACATCAAGTGCAGCGAACTCCAACTTTGCAAGGTTAGACATCTGGGGACGGAATAGGAGCCTAGTCAATTGATGGATTAAAGATTATCGGATTCTAGGAACATCGAAATCCTAACCGTTATGGAACTATGGATCCTCTACATAGTGGAAAAACTAGTTAAGATGTATCCGTAGCCACATTGTACCGTCTCGGCTGACAAGGGCCGAGCTCACACGCAGACTATGGATGAGGTTAAAAAGTAATCATTGTAACTAGTCGACATATGTCCATAAACAAATAATATTCGGTATTAAATATGTCCATAAACAATTATATCATGTAAAGCAATATGAGTTTGTAAAATCGAGCTATTTCGATGCATCCGGAATAATCTAAATAGTCAAGCTATATATTCGGATTATTTAGATAAGGTCCATAATCATATTAATTAAAATCGGTGGTCCATATTAAACATGCATTAACTTATTCAAATTGATAAGATCGGACCATACCGATGAGTTCAGAATGACCCAAAAACTCAAGAACCATATATAGATCGCTGAAAACGGATTTATATTGGACTCGGGATCACAATATCAAATTAAACGGTTCAGATTAAAATATATATTAAATAGTTTGAATTTGTAAAATCAGATCATACCGATGCATCCGAAATGGTTCAATTAGTTAAGATCTATACTTGGATTGATCAGATTGGGCCAAGATCAGGCTCACAATCACATGATAAAAACTGACGGTCTAAATTAAATCGAATAGTAAAGTATATATGAATGCATACAAAATTAGACGGGTATGGTTTAGCTAAATGCAGTCGGGTCGGGATTAGCTAAAAGCAGTCGAGTCGGGGTTGCCATGTGCGGTCGGATCAGGCCTATACTTATACAGTTGGATTGGGTCTGCCATGTGCAGTCGGGTCGGATCTATTGTATAAGCAGTCGAATCTAAAATTATAAGACAAACGGATTGGGTTGTGAATGGATTTTGAACCCAGAGAAGATAAACAATGTTTATCTTCTCTGTTGGTTTCGGGGTCCATCGTAACGGCCGCCCCACGCGGACACGTAGCCGCCATCGCTCACGCTCGACTTCGGCAGCCTCTTGCGTGTGCCGCCCGCAGCCGCTCCCTCGCAGGCCGCTGCCGTCGGTCGCGTAACCCGCCACCGGTCATGCCCGCAGGTGCTGCCACCGGTCATACGGCTCGCCACCGGTTCGTGCATGCAGTCCGCCGCTGATCTTGCTCGTAGCCCGTCGCCGATCATGCGTGCAGGTGTACGCGCAGCCCACCGCCGGTCGTGCGCGCAGATCCTGTTGTAGCTCGTGTGTCCTGAGCATGAATTTTCTGTATTAACATTAACAAAGATGACTTTGGTTATTGCTTTAATTAGAATACTACTTTGGTATATGTTAATACACATATAATAAAGGACCCTAGGGAACACAGTAGGCCACTGAGGCGCATGGTGGATCCATGCTTGGGTGACCCAGTGGACCAGTTGTGTGTAGACCTAGAACTAATTCACAGCTTAGGTGATGTCAGTTGCTTCACCGAGAACAAGCTGTTGGCAGGTAGAGAATGTGGTGAAGTCTCCACCACGAAAACGCGGGATTCCCATTCACCTGACCAAGCACAATGATCGTGTTGAACAGGAACCAAGACGGTGCACAGTTCAGTGATTTAGACACTGATGCATAAACCGTCTTACTACTATAGATAATCTGTCCTTAACCTTGAGGGACCATGTACACTGGGCCAACCAATTGTGTGGTGCTTTAATGTGCCCACGTGTGCGGACCTTCCATAGTCCAATACCACGGTACGTTAGGTTACCCAGCTGACGCTTGAGTGACATGTAATCCCTACAGGTTATCCGACGTCCAGTGTTGGATGGGTGTGTTTTGATGAGTCAATCTGTCCACACAATTAACCCAGGCCTGGTGGTTGTCAGTATGATTGACGATGTTTCGGATACTAGGCATAGCACCGGAAGGTGTGTGGTGTTATAGATGACAAGTCATCAATTCCTAGTCAGATGATCGATCGCGATATAACGGTGCTCCCCACCGCCCGAGTCGTATCATGGCACCAGTAATAGGAGGGACTAAGGATTATCAGAGTATAGTAGAGAACAAGGTTACGAGGGAGTAATATAAGTTTAGGATCACTAGCATTCAACTCACGTCGCACTCTGGGTGGCTACGCGGGTTAATCGAATTAGGGCTGATTAACGGAACTTTCGGTGTGTCACCGGAACAGTTAATCAGGGATCCGGTTGGAGCTAGAGATCCCAAACCCTGAAGGTTCCACCCTATCGTTGCGTATAGGAATTGTTCCCCGACCTGGATGGATACGTTGGATGTGAAGTAGCGCGATGGAGCGCAAGCCCGGAGCCTAAGAACCTAATTCACATGTGTTAGGGGCCGTAGGGGTATTTTGGTAAATACTAAAATATGGCTCAGAGCATATTGAATATGGATCTTAGAATAAGCGGAATAATTCCAGGAGCTCATATGCACTGACAGAACTCGATTCCGAGTAGCGCACCTCACTCAATCTCTCTTTCAGTTTTTCACTTTTCGTGAAGGGCGTTTTCGCCCAGGCTTCACGATAGACACTTGGAAACCCTAAAACCGACCCCCCCTCATCCTATTCTCTTTAGGGCCGGCCCTAGGCTGCGTATGGCACTAGGAGGCCGGCCCTATATGTAGTTTGGAGGGGGAGGGGCCGGCCTAAGTGCTCTCCCTCTCCTAATACCCGAACCCCTCTCCCTCTCTCCCTCTCTCCCTCTCTAAGGTTTTGGCCAAGAAAGAAAGAAAAAGAAGAAGGAAGAAGAAGGAGGAAGGAAGGAGAAGGAAGAAGAGAAAAAGAGAAGGAGGAGATCTCACGGCTAGCCATCTTCTTCGCAACAAATTCCTCCGTCGGCTCGTAGTCCTTGCACTCAGAGATAGGACTTCGAGTATTCCTCAATTCGCAAAGGACAAGGTGCCATCCGACTAGGGGTGTTCATCGGTTCGGGTTGACCCGCCAAACCGAACCAAACCGGTCTATTTGGTTCGGTTTGGATCGGGTATTTTTGATCGTCGGTTTGGTTCGCGTCAGAAAAAAAAACCCGCTATGGTCGGTTCGGTTCTAGGTTGTGAGTTTTTAAACCCGAACCAACCCAACCCGACCCATTGGTATTATAACCTCAGTAGTTACTACTATACAATGTACAGTCTCACTAATATTGTACATTACATGGTGGACCCCAATTACCACCATTCGGTGCATTCAAAACTTTCAAGTGTCCAACGGTGTGATGAAACTGAAAAGTGAAGAGTGTTACCCACATAATTACTAGCACCCCCAAATCCCAACTTATGAAATATCTCAAAGTAAAAAATTAAGGGTGTTACTAGTAATTCTATAGGGTCAAATAGCAGCACCCAAAGTTAAAAGGCTTAAGAATGAATTCTGAACCAACTCAGTGGCTCAACCAATCACACCTCACGGTGTGATGACGAGCGATTTGAAGGACCCGCAGAACCGAACCGAACCAAACCGAACTTTCCCGGTTTGGTTTGGTTCGGTTTTTACCAAGGAATGGTTTGGTTCGGTTCCATTTTCTAGAGAACCGATCAACTTCGGTTCGGTTCCAAATTTATCAAAAAACCGAACCAACCCGAACCATGAACACCCCTACATCTGACAGCTTCCCTTGCGATTCACGTGCGGTTCATCATCGTTCCGTTCTCTCCAAATCATAGATCCACAAGGTATGATGATTCTAAACACCTAACTAGATGCATGCATGTCTTCTGTAGATCGTAGTATGCCTCTAGGGTGTCCGCACATATGCTAAGATCATAGATTTGCATGTAGATTGTTTTATAGAATTAATTATAATGAAACATACACCGTATGATCTTCGGATCTATCTTTTGCTTCCGCTGCGACTCTGATAAGCGGATCCAATTCCAACAGATGCTACCGCCGGTTCAATTTTTCTGGTGGGATATGCATGGTCGCCGGTGCAAAAACAATAGGGAGATCCAAGGGGTACCTGGTGATGGTCGTCTCTCTCTTCTTCCTCGTTTTGATCGCCCGGGTTCAAGTTTTACCTCGTGAATTGATCTCCAGCTGGGGTTGCGATGCAGTACACGTCGTGGGAGAACACCATTGCTTGTATGATGCGAGATTCTTCGTCGCTGTAAGACTCGGCTTGCTGTCTGTCACCGCAAGAGCTGTAAGGAGCCGCAGCACAAGGCATGTGATGGACAATGCCTTCGTCTCAGAACCCATCTCTCTCTCTCTCTGTAACACCTGAGGTGTTAAATTAGAGAATAATAAAAATCCTCCCAGGGCTCTTTTCGTCTTTTTACCGTCAGACTTTCTTGCTGGGCTTTTTCCAGAATAATGGGTCGTAAACCCATGAGATGTTTTACGTTCACTTTTTCTATATTTTCGAGCACGTTGTATTGGTGCGTCCCATGCAAGGATCGGGTGTATGCGCAGCCTGTTTCGGCAGCCCGGTAGTTAAAACCCTAGAATTTCGATAATCAGCCCACTGTCGGTATTGTTTGGTTTACCACAGGATATTGGGTGATCGGATCGTAGCAAGGCTGGATACGTTGGGTGAGGCTCTGAAAGAGCTTTCCAACGAGCCTGAGCGGGGGTCGATCCGACACCCGGACAATAAGTTATTGCTATTTTAAAGTTCAGAGTATTTCCTTTATTGTGGGAGATCTACAAGTCAGAAAAATATATACCAAACGCAGTTGTGTTCGCGTCGATGAGAGCTTTCCAACGGGTCCTTTCGTGCCCACTTCTGACCTACGGTTTGTAACTTACGGCTGGTTATTCTTTTCAGCCACGTAAGTAGACGGATTGCACCCGGATTCCAACCAAACCCAGTTCATGGCCCGGGATCGAGCCCAAGCAGCCCTATGACCTTTCTCCCAACCTTTTAGCTGGGTTTAGACCCCCTCGATCGCCCACCCCGGTAATTAAAATTCAAAATTCGGATTAGGGAGATGGGGAATATTTACGACGATATGGCCAAATATTCTCCTCCATAATTCCCTCCTCTTTGTTAGGAAGCTCTAACCAACCCAATCCCCCCAGCCGATTTGCCATAACCGCAGCCCCCTCTCCCTTTTTACGTGAACCGGGAGAGAGAGGCTGGGAGAGGATGAGAGAGAAATAAGAGAACGGGAGGAAAAGAGAGAGAGAAACACAGAGAGAGAGAGAGACTAGAGAGAGAAAGGAGGGAGAGAAGAAGAAAGAGGTCAAGGGAGAAGAGAGAAGAGCAACTGCAGCCCCCTTCGATTACCTCTTCCAACCCTGGCGAGCCACCCAGGTCAGCCCTCCTCCCTTCCCACCTCCTCTCTTCCGTCCGAACAAACCGAACCCGCGGCCTCCCTTCCTCCTCCCTTACCCACGAACCGACACCCCATCCTCCTCCCTTGCCGCGGCCCACTTGGGCCAGGGACACCACTGCGACCCCACCTCCGATTCTCTTCGGGCGGACCAAACTCCAAGCTTCGTCGGCGATCGCCGGAGAAAAACCAAACCCAAGCCACCGGAGCCGCACCCTCCGCCACGAACCCCTCCGACCAAGGTCGTTTCGGGCTCCGACGGCACACCGGCCACCTCCTCCCGCGCCTCCCTTGCGGGGGTGATGTGGGGGAGACCGGCCGGGCACCACCAGCGCACCGAAACCCGACTCCCCGCCGCCGTGTCATCGGGCAAAAACCAGAGAATTGGTTTTGCGTTGAGAATAAACAGGGCAGGGACCAATCTGTAATTAAATATATGTCCCAGGTTTATTTTAGAAATTGTTAATACTGCAACCCGACCCGACTGCACTGCAACCCGACCCGCTTAAGTGCACAGCAGACCCGGCCAACAGTGAACCGGTCTGGTTCACCTGAACCAGACCCGTAAACCAACCAGAAATTGGTTCAGCCGCCATTTCTTCGTCCGATCTCGGAATCGAACGAAACCAGCGGCATTTCGACCGGCTCGAAGAGACCCACTTGTTGAGCTAGAATTTGTACAATAATTTTACTATCTAGGATCCCTTTTTATCCATGGGCCCGATCTAGTCGGCGCACCGTGGTTTGACCGCCAATTCTCCGTCCGATCTCGGAATTGGACGAAACCAGTGGCATCGTGCTCAGATCATCGATGCCGATGTATGAAGCCTATTTTAGGACCCTAGAGACCCCTTTTCCCTATTGAACCGATCGTAGACCGGTTTTCACCGGTTCGACCCTAAAACCTCCGACCGAAGTCGGACTCGAGCGAGACCGGATCCCATGGGTCCCTCATCCCTAAACCAACTGTTTTAGAACCCTAGTTTGAGTAATTTATGAATGTAACAACTTATACATTTCAAACCATGATGGTCAGTTTCTCCTTCGACGGTACACCGGACCGATAGGCGTGAGGAGCGTGGACTACTGAGCTATTCTCCAGGTGAACATGATTAATTCTATTCTAGTTAGAGTAGATTATAGTTGTATCTATAAAATAATAAATAAACCGTATGTGGCATAGTATGTCCAATGCATGCAGGCGGGAAACCGGTACTGCATGTGGGAGGTGGGCATACTATCCCTGGCCTCTGAATAATCATATATGTAATATTTTGATAGCTGTAACAGTGATTGACTCAACCTAGATTCACACTAGGATGCATGCAAACAAGTAGATACATGTACTGATTATTTATTAATATTCTGTTGAATGAGTGTGTTTGGTGACCATGGGTCGCGTGGTGCAGTCCAGTTGCTATTGAGCAACAAAGACTGGTGGTCTCAGTGGAGAGACCGGTGGTCTCAGTAGAGAGACCGGTTGTTGTACTTCCTCAGTCGAGGTTCTCTTCCCAGAGGGAAGACTCACTACTCACGGGCATGGGTAGGGGACCCGAGTGCACAGGATGGGAGGTGAACTACCGCCTGTGCATAATCCGAATCAAGTAGGTAGGGTCACAGGGTTGGGCAGGCGGTAAAGCCCCTAGTGGCCTAGTAGTCCACCCCTGGGTAATGACCCCTAAAAGCAAGGTGGGTGGGAGTGCCCCGTGGTGAAAGACCAAGCCCCCTTATGGCCATATGGGTATTTCTGGCTCTCCAGGTACACTTGGACCCAGGTTCTGTTGGCAGACTCAGTTAGAAAACTGCCGGTTCACTTTAGGAGTAGGTAGAACTAACCTTCGGTGATTAGTTGCATACTTTTAATCTGGATGATTATTTATCTTACATTTACTAGTTGTAGTTGTACCATAGTAGAACTGCCATATTAGCTAGCTGAACTATCTTATTTGCAATATATGTATGTGTATGTTGTCGCCCTCGTAGACTTCTAGAAGGGCAGGGTATGACTATGGTTTACCCTAGCTAGTTTAGGGTTAACGGTTCACTGAGTTTACCTAGTAAACTCACCCCGTTGTTGCACACTCTTTTCAGGTACCATAGATCCTTCTCAGGCGCTTCCTAGAGGAGCTTGATTAGCTATCGAGGGAGGATATTAGAGGTGTTAACTAGTTTTATTATTTCAGTTGATTATGTAATAACTGCAGAACCATGTTTTAGATGCTCTGAATAATGCCAGAATCAGTAATATTTCTTTGGCAAGCTTCTCCTCAAAGCTTTATGCCTAGTAGCCTTTCCTCAAGGCCAAGTTTTATTGGTAGGCTTCTCCTCAAAGCCGTCCCTCATCAGCTAGTAAGTAGTTAATGATAAATTAGTAATAAATGACTAAATAACAAAATCAATCTCGAAACCTTATAACATTGACTTACCCTTAAAACCCCATCACCCCCGGGTTTGACTGGTTTACCCTTGTAGTCAGATTCGGGGCGTGACAGCTGGTATCAGAGCTTAGGGATATGATCCTAAGGGATTTAGTTGTAGGCTAGTTTCGTCTAGTTGGGTGTCTGATAGATTTGCTTATTGCAGATGGTTGGCACTAGGGGTAGACCCTCTTCTCCCGAGACGTCTGATCCGGTACTGGCTCCTAATCCCATGGAGATGTTCCGTACTATGACTCAGATGATGCAGCAACAACAAGCTATGCTGCAGCAACAGCAAGCCATGGTTGCCCAGCAGCAAGCGGCTGCCCAAGAGCAGGCTGCAGCAGCTCAGGCCGCCTTGGCCCAGGCTCAGGCCCAACAAGCAGCCCAGGAGGGGCTGAGGGCAGATGGAGACAGGATGGGAAAGCTCCTGAAGGACTTTCAAACACTGAAGCCGCCAACCTTCAGGGGTGATCCTAATCCAGTGGAGGCCGACAGGTGGTTGAAGCAGATCGTCAAGGCGCTGGATGCTCTAGAGGTAGTCGGAGAGAGGAGAGTCACACTGGCCTCTTATCAGCTAGAGGCAGAGGCAGATTTCTGGTGGGACCATGTCCAAAGGTCCCGAGGAGAGAACCAGACAGCCATGACCTGGGCAGAGTTCGAAGAGGTCTTCCGGGAGAAGTACTTCCCGGAAAGTGTTAGAGACCAGATGGAGCAGAAATTCTTAGACCTGTACCAGGGCAACGAAAGTGTTGCCCAGTACGAGGCCAAGTTTGACGAGCTTTCTCGCTACGCTCCATACCTTGTGGCCACTGAGGAGCGCAAGGCGAGGAGATTTGAGCGAGGTCTGAAGCCCGGATTGAAGAGCAGGATTGAAGTATTGAGACTGAAGACCTACCGCGAGGTGGTGGACCGAGCTTTAGTGGCAGAGCGAGGCCAGGAGGAGACCAGGACGTTTTATGAGAAACGGGGAGGTGGTAGTAGTAGCAGGAGCGATCATGGGTTTCATTCTAAGAAGCCCAGAGTTCAGGAGGCTCCTCCTCGTCAGCAGCAACACCACTCCCAGGGTCCCCCAGCTTCTCAGGGTCCCAAGTGCTTTAGATGTGGCACGTATGGCCATGTCAGGCGTGACTGCACTCGTCGTCCTTCGCAGCAGCAGCAGCAACAGCCAGCCCTACCTGCCCTGCCATATCACCCTCGCCCAGCTTTGACGTACCATCCCCAGCCCCAGCATAAGGTGCCTCAGCATCAACAGGGTTCCCGACCTTACCACCCTCCCCAGCCGCAGCCACTTCAGCAGAGGCCTCAGGCTCGTCAGGGAGGAGGTGGCCAGCAGACGCATGGTCGAGCCTATGCACTCATCAGCCAGGATGCTAGAGCTTCTGGGTCTACCATAGAAGGTAAGCCTATAACCCCTTTTAGTGTAGATTTACTTTCGCTTAGTTAGTAGTTTGCCTTCTTTTGCTTGCATATCTAGGATGAGTAGATTCTTATAACGTGCACTACCGCTTAGGTGTCCTTCCTGTTTTCACCACTCTGGCACGAGTCATGTTCGACACTGGATCGACACACTCCTACATAGTCCCTAGCTTTGTGGCTACCTTGGGGCTAGAGTCAGAACCACTCGGTTATGCTCTTTCGGTGGTCTCACCACTAGGGGCTAGCACAGATGTGGACCGAATATGCAGGAAGTGTGCGCTTTCCGTGGGCGATAACGAGCTTGTGGCCGACTTGATCATCCTTGACCTAGAAGGGTTGGATGTCCTGCTCGGGATGGACTGGATGGCGGCTTACCATGCGACTCTAGATTGCTTCTCCAAGAAGATCACTTTTCGTCCACCCGGTAGCCCAGAGATTGTATTCACGGGAGCGAGACTGGCTATTCTATACCCGATGCCTCGGTGGAGGACTTGCCTTAGTCTTCTAGCTCAGTTGGCTAGTGAGACCGAAGGTGTGAGTTCCTTGGAGCGCTCCCCGGTGGTTCGAGATTTTCCTGACGTGTTTCCAGACCAGCTCCCCGGTCTTCCTCCAGTGCGAGAGGTGGAGTTCAGTATCAAATTGCTTCCAGGAACGGCACCGATCTCTGTGGCCCCATATCGGATGGCACCGGCGGAGTTACGAGAGTTGAGTACGCAGTTAGAGGAGTTAAGGAGCCTTGGGTACATTCGCCCCAGTGTCTCTCCATGGGGTGCCCCTGTTCTATTTGCTCAGAAGAAGGATGGCTCAAAGCGACTCTGTATTGACTACAGGAAACTGAATGCGGTCACGGTGAAGAACAGGTATCCTCTCCCGAGGATCGAGGATCTGTTTGACCAGCTAAAGGGTGCTCGGTTCTTCTCAAAGATTGATCTGAGGACCGGGTACCACCAGCTCAGGGTGAAGGATGAGGATATCTCAAAGACGGCGTTCCGGACGCGATACGGGCACTATGAGTTTCTAGTGATGCCGTTCGGTCTGACGAATGCCCCAGCAGCCTTTATGGACTTGATGAACCGGGTCTTCAGGCCTTATCTTGACCGGTTTATCGTGGTCTTCGTCGACGACGTATTGATCTTCTCGAAGTCAGAAGAGGAGCATGCAGAGCATCTGAGGATTGCCCTACAGACATTGCGAGATCACCACCTCTATGCCAAGCTCAGCAAGTGTGAATTTTGGATGAGAGAAGTGAAATTCTTAGGGCATGTGGTTTCAGAAGGAGGTATCTCAGTGGACCCAGCGAAGATCGAGGCAGTACTGAGTTGGGAGTCACCGAGGAATGTTTTTGAGATCCGGAGTTTCCTGGGTCTAGCAGGATACTACCGGAGGTTTGTGGCGGGATTCTCGAGACTAGCATTGCCCCTGACTCAGTTGACAAAGAAGGGGGTAAAGTTCGAGTGGTCAGATGCTTGCGAGCAGTCCTTCCAGGAGCTGAAGCGACGACTCACCACTGCCCCTGTTCTTACAGTGCCAGTTAGTGGGAAGGGATACGTGGTCTATACAGATGCGTCTCAGTCTGGACTTGGAGGTGTGTTGATGCAAGATGGTAAAGTAGTAGCTTATGCATCGAGACAGTTGAAGCCTCATGAACAGAACTACCCGACCCATGACCTGGAGCTAGCAGCGGTGGTGTTCGTGCTCAAGATTTGGCGGCACTACCTGTACGGAGAAGACTTTGAGATGTACTGTGATCATAAGAGTCTGAGGTATATCTGTACCCAGAAAGACCTGAATCTCCGGCAGAGGAGATGGATTGAGGTCTTGAAGGACTTCAACTACAACTTCTTCTATCACCCTGGGAAGGCTAATGTGGTGGCAGATGCACTCAGCAGAAAGTTCAAGAGCAAACTATCACGGCTGATAGCTGACAGGCATGAGTTTCTTATAGCTGTGGAAGGGTATGACCTGATATTGAGAGGAGAGCCCTCAGGTAACCGATTGTTCAGTATCCGGGCTCAGCCTACCTTGATCAAGCAAGTGATAGACTCTCAGGCTGAGGATGAGGAGTTGGAAGAGATGCGCTCTCGATTGATTGGAGGAGAGGCAGTGGAAGACTGGTCGCTCGACTCTGAAGGTGGGCTAAGGTACAAAAGAAGGTTGTGTCTACCGAAGATCCAGGAGGTCCGAGAGAAAGTCCTTGCAGAGGCACATCGCTCTCGATACATGGTACACCCTGGAAGTACCAAGATGTATCGGGACTTGAAGAATCAGTTCTGGTGGAACGGGATGAAGAAAGACGTAGCTGAGTTCGTAGCAAAGTGCCTAACATGTCAGCAAGTTAAGGCAGAGCACCAGAAACCTGCAGGACCCCTTCATCCGCTTCCAGTGGCTGAGTGGAAGTGGGAGCACATCACGATGGATTTTGTTTCAGGATTACCGCCGACCAGGAGGAGGCATGATTCAGTATGGGTGATTGTGGACAGACTGACCAAGTCTGCCCACTTTCTTCCAGTCAGGATTACTTTTTCCCTACCTGAGCTGAGCAGACTCTACATAGCAGAGATAGTTCGGTTGCACGGGATTCCGGTGAGCATAGTCTCAGATCGAGACCCCAGGTTTGTCTCAGGATTCTGGAGGAGCTTACAGACTGCATTAGGGACCCAGCTCAATTTTAGCACGGCCTTTCATCCTCAGACGGACGGTCAGTCAGAGAGGACCATCCAGATCTTGGAGGACATGCTTCGGGCATGCTCTATAGACTTTGCCGGTAATTGGGATGAGCACTTGCCACTAGTGGAGTTCTCATACAACAACAGCTTTCAGGCGAGCATTGGCATGGCTCCTTACGAGGCTCTATATGGGAGGCCTTGTCGTTCCCCTATCTGTTGGGCAGAAGTTGGAGAGCGTAGTCTTCTGGGACCAGAGTTGGTGCAGGAGACAACGGAGAAGATACAACTGATCAGGGAAAGGCTTCGTACAGCTCAGAGCAGGCAGAAGAGCTATGCAGACGTTCGTAGGCGACCTCTGGAGTTCGAGGTTGGAGACCATGTTTTCCTACGGGTTTCTCCTAAGCGTGGTGTCTTTCGGTTCGGAAAGAGGGGGAAGCTAGCGCCGAGGTTTACGGGACCGTTCGAGATATTGGATCGAGTGGGCGAGGTGGCATATCGCCTGGCCCTGCCACCACGCCTCTCAGCAGTCCACCCGGTGTTCCATGTGTCGATGCTTCGGAGATACATGCCGGACTCGTCACACGTGCTGGATTGGCAGGACTTGGAGCTCAGTGCAGATGCCACATTTGAGGAGCGTCCGGTCCGTGTTTTGGCTTCTGAGGATAGGGTGCTTCGCACTAAGACCATCAGGATGGTCAAGATCCTTTGGAGTCATCGAGGCGAGGACGAGGCCACATGGGAGGTGGAGTCTGATATGTTGCACTTGTACCCTTATCTTTTCGATGCTTGATTATATTTTCTGTCTAATTTTCGAGGACGAAAATTTCTTTAAGGTGTGTAGGTTGTAACACCTGAGGTGTTAAATTAGAGAATAATAAAAATCCTCCCAGGGCTCTTTTCGTCTTTTTACCGTCAGACTTTCTTGCTGGGCTTTTTCCAGAATAATGGGTCGTAAACCCATGAGATGTTTTACGTTCACTTTTTCTATATTTTCGAGCACGTTGTATTGGTGCGTCCCATGCAAGGATCGGGTGTATGCGCAGCCTGTTTCGGCAGCCCGGTAGTTAAAACCCTAGAATTTCGATAATCAGCCCACTGTCGGTATTGTTTGGTTTACCACAGGATATTGGGTGATCGGATCGTAGCAAGGCTGGATACGTTGGGTGAGGCTCTGAAAGAGCTTTCCAACGAGCCTGAGCGGGGGTCGATCCGACACCCGGACAATAAGTTATTGCTATTTTAAAGTTCAGAGTATTTCCTTTATTGTGGGAGATCTACAAGTCAGAAAAATATATACCAAACGCAGTTGTGTTCGCGTCGATGAGAGCTTTCCAACGGGTCCTTTCGTGCCCACTTCTGACCTACGGTTTGTAACTTACGGCTGGTTATTCTTTTCAGCCACGTAAGTAGACGGATTGCACCCGGATTCCAACCAAACCCAGTTCATGGCCCGGGATCGAGCCCAAGCAGCCCTATGACCTTTCTCCCAACCTTTTAGCTGGGTTTAGACCCCCTCGATCGCCCACCCCGGTAATTAAAATTCAAAATTCGGATTAGGGAGATGGGGAATATTTACGACGATATGGCCAAATATTCTCCTCCATAATTCCCTCCTCTTTGTTAGGAAGCTCTAACCAACCCAATCCCCCCAGCCGATTTGCCATAACCGCAGCCCCCTCTCCCTTTTTACGTGAACCGGGAGAGAGAGGCTGGGAGAGGATGAGAGAGAAATAAGAGAACGGGAGGAAAAGAGAGAGAGAAACACAGAGAGAGAGAGAGACTAGAGAGAGAAAGGAGGGAGAGAAGAAGAAAGAGGTCAAGGGAGAAGAGAGAAGAGCAACTGCAGCCCCCTTCGATTACCTCTTCCGACCCTGGCGAGCCACCCAGGTCAGCCCTCCTCCCTTCCCACCTCCTCTCTTCCGTCCGAACAAACCGAACCCGCGGCCTCCCTTCCTCCTCCCTTACCCACGAACCGACACCCCATCCTCCTCCCTTGCCGCGGCCCACTTGGGCCAGGGACACCACTGCGACCCCACCTCCGATTCTCTTCGGGCGGACCAAACTCCAAGCTTCGTCGGCGATCGCCGGAGAAAAACCAAACCCAAGCCACCGGAGCCGCACCCTCCGCCACGAACCCCTCCGACCAAGGTCGTTTCGGGCTCCGACGGCACACCGGCCACCTCCTCCCGCGCCTCCCTTGCGGGGGTGATGTGGGGGAGACCGGCCGGGCACCACCAGCGCACCGAAACCCGACTCCCCGCCGCCGTGTCATCGGGCAAAAACCAGAGAATTGGTTTTGCGTTGAGAATAAACAGGGCAGGGACCAATCTGTAATTAAATATATGTCCCAGGTTTATTTTAGAAATTGTTAATACTGCAACCCGACCCGACTGCACTGCAACCCGACCCGCTTAAGTGCACAGCAGACCCGGCCAACAGTGAACCGGTCTGGTTCACCTGAACCAGACCCGTAAACCAACCAGAAATTGGTTCAGCCGCCATTTCTTCGTCCGATCTCGGAATCGAACGAAACCAGCGGCATTTCGACCGGCTCGAAGAGACCCACTTGTTGAGCTAGAATTTGTACAATAATTTTACTATCTAGGATCCCTTTTTATCCATGGGCCCGATCTAGTCGGCGCACCGTGGTTTGACCGCCAATTCTCCGTCCGATCTCGGAATTGGACGAAACCAGTGGCATCGTGCTCAGATCATCGATGCCGATGTATGAAGCCTATTTTAGGACCCTAGAGACCCCTTTTCCCTATTGAACCGATCGTAGACCGGTTTTCACCGGTTCGACCCTAAAACCTCCGACCGAAGTCGGACTCGAGCGAGACCGGATCCCATGGGTCCCTCATCCCTAAACCAACTGTTTTAGAACCCTAGTTTGAGTAATTTATGAATGTAACAACTTATACATTTCAAACCATGATGGTCAGTTTCTCCTTCGACGGTACACCGGACCGATAGGCGTGAGGAGCGTGGACTACTGAGCTATTCTCCAGGTGAACATGATTAATTCTATTCTAGTTAGAGTAGATTATAGTTGTATCTATAAAATAATAAATAAACCGTATGTGGCATAGTATGTCCAATGCATGCAGGCGGGAAACCGGTACTGCATGTGGGAGGTGGGCATACTATCCCTGGCCTCTGAATAATCATATATGTAATATTTTGATAGCTGTAACAGTGATTGACTCAACCTAGATTCACACTAGGATGCATGCAAACAAGTAGATACATGTACTGATTATTTATTAATATTCTGTTGAATGAGTGTGTTTGGTGACCATGGGTCGCGTGGTGCAGTCCAGTTGCTATTGAGCAACAAAGACTGGTGGTCTCAGTGGAGAGACCGGTGGTCTCAGTAGAGAGACCGGTTGTTGTACTTCCTCAGTCGAGGTTCTCTTCCCAGAGGGAAGACTCACTACTCACGGGCATGGGTAGGGGACCCGAGTGCACAGGATGGGAGGTGAACTACCGCCTGTGCATAATCCGAATCAAGTAGGTAGGGTCACAGGGTTGGGCAGGCGGTAAAGCCCCTAGTGGCCTAGTAGTCCACCCCTGGGTAATGACCCCTAAAAGCAAGGTGGGTGGGAGTGCCCCGTGGTGAAAGACCAAGCCCCCTTATGGCCATATGGGTATTTCTGGCTCTCCAGGTACACTTGGACCCAGGTTCTGTTGGCAGACTCAGTTAGAAAACTGCCGGTTCACTTTAGGAGTAGGTAGAACTAACCTTCGGTGATTAGTTGCATACTTTTAATCTGGATGATTATTTATCTTACATTTACTAGTTGTAGTTGTACCATAGTAGAACTGCCATATTAGCTAGCTGAACTATCTTATTTGCAATATATGTATGTGTATGTTGTCGCCCTCGTAGACTTCTAGAAGGGCAGGGTATGACTATGGTTTACCCTAGCTAGTTTAGGGTTAACGGTTCACTGAGTTTACCTAGTAAACTCACCCCGTTGTTGCACACTCTTTTCAGGTACCATAGATCCTTCTCAGGCGCTTCCTAGAGGAGCTTGATTAGCTATCGAGGGAGGATATTAGAGGTGTTAACTAGTTTTATTATTTCAGTTGATTATGTAATAACTGCAGAACCATGTTTTAGATGCTCTGAATAATGCCAGAATCAGTAATATTTCTTTGGCAAGCTTCTCCTCAAAGCTTTATGCCTAGTAGCCTTTCCTCAAGGCCAAGTTTTATTGGTAGGCTTCTCCTCAAAGCCGTCCCTCATCAGCTAGTAAGTAGTTAATGATAAATTAGTAATAAATGACTAAATAACAAAATCAATCTCGAAACCTTATAACATTGACTTACCCTTAAAACCCCATCACCCCCGGGTTTGACTGGTTTACCCTTGTAGTCAGATTCGGGGCGTGACACTCTCTCTCGTTCCGATCTCTCTCTTGCGGTGGTGTGATGCCCGGGCTCGGCGAGGTCATGGTGATAACGTGTTACAAGAAAGAAGGAGAAGAATGGACGCACTCGGGATGACGGCTACGCTCTCACGAAACGTGAGGGTCTCTTGTTTATTCATCACATATATATAGATAGAGAGGGATTAGGGTTAGAGGTGTTCCACCAAAGTGGGCAGCCACATATTCCGTAACAAAGATGATTTTTTTATAAACGTCTAAGAATTATTCACACGTAGTTTGTGGATTATATAGAAATTAATTCCTACTTCATCGTTAATTTGATTTCGGTTTACGTCCGTAAACTCCTTTAATGGTATGTTTGGGAGCCTGGAAATGATAAATTCTTACTTTCAGAAATCTCGGTAAGTCAAAAATCCTACTTTCAGGGATCTCGGTACGTCAAAATTTCTCTTTTGGCGCACGCAAGTTCTCTTGGCTCGGCGATGCCACCTCATCATTGAGGAGGAACGAATCCCATTGGGTATTTCAAATTGACAAACGTTGTTCCACCAAAAAATTCCTATGACATCATTAATTCTTGACTACCAAGCTTGAGGGGAAAAAAACTAAACCCCTAGAAACTATTTGTTCTTTGGTTTTGTGTTTTGTTTTAATGTATGACACTTGGCTTCACTTTGAGTGTCAATTTGACTACGAGGTTAATCATCCCTCGAATGCAACTATGGCCACTTTATTTTAGTGGATTCTCTTTTTTGTCGTGTTTTCGATAATGTATGTATATCTTAGTAGCCTATCTAAAAGGGACTTTGCATTTTTTCCATAATATCAAACTGCTAGGGCTTTAGCAGTTTGAAACCTGCAAATATATTTTCTATAGAAGTCATAGATTGCCTAACCCCCTCCTTCCCGGGATGCCACTTTACCCTTAAACTTTAAAATGAGAAACTAGATTCAACAAGGTTGTGTTTGGCCAAACCTTTTCAATACCTGCCCGATAGGGCTCACACTCCCCATATGTTGCAACGCATAGGGAGAGCCGAAGAGAAAGAAATTGCACCCCTCACCCGCAATTTCTCTCTCCTCGGTAATGCATATTTTTTCATAGGGCGTGTGGCGGCTTAGCGAAGTTGGCTCCCAATAAAGGAAAAAATAATCTAGGATTGCTTAAGTTAAAATTTGTGGCAACCGAGCGCAACCACTTAGCCAAAGATAGTCTAATCGGATTGATTATCGCACCCGTGGACGATATCAATGATATGACAGCAGTTTGTTGCAACCGGGCACCACAATGGTTATTCAATATCACAAATGAGAACAAGTCAAAGAGTTTGAATGTTGGTTTTGGGTGGGGGTGAGGAATCAAATCTCATTTGATAATATTTTTTGGTAAACAATTTTGATATGGGATAAGTAATATATTGTAACTAGTATGTTTTTCCTTAACTTAATGTTGCGGTAGCTTAAGACCGGGTTCAAAACATGTGGAGTCGAGCACCAAAGAGTAGCCCATTATTAGAGTTGAAGTGAGTTTATTCGAAGAGCATGATGTCTAACAATAGATTTAATGAAGAACATAAAGACTCCTCAAAAGAAAAGGCTTAGTTCCCCTTCGAAGTTCCATGGAAGTAGGAAGGGCAACAGAGTGGATCTTGGTGGTGATCCAATTAGACAAATCCCTATTGAGACAAGCTTAATATGATTTTAAATGAGTTTGAGACATATTTGAAATTTTTCATAAAAAAATGGGATAATCAGGTTTAGGTCCATTGTAATACTATTGGTTTACATTAAGCCCAACAAATACTATCCGTTTACATGAAGTCCACAAAATGGGTACAGATTAAGATCCAATCATGTACAACTGTTGGTCCTCGTAACAAGTCACTTTCCTACTATTTTTTATGATTTATATTTTATAAAATACCAATACTATACATGAGATACTCTCCTAGCTAATAATCATCGTACTCGCTATAGCGGCACTATTACTACAGTGATTTCACTATAGCAGCTAGTGTGAAATCATTATAGCAGCTAGTGTGAAATCACTATAAGCTACAGTGATTTGGGTTAGCGTTTGGGTTCACTGTTGGGTTATAGAATTAGGGTTAGGTTTACAATTCACTTTTTAGGGTATAGAATTAGAGTTAGGGTTAGATTTAGAACTAGGGTTTACTATTAGGGGTATAGAAGTAGGATCAATGTTAGCGTTCGCTGTTTAGGGTATAAAAGTAAGATTAGGGTTAGTGTTTCACAACACAATTAAAAAAATTTGGAATTCTGAAACGTTTTTATTGTATTGTGAAACCGATTAAACTAGATGGTTAATGAAAGGGTATTAGAGCTATTTTATTAGTTGTTGGACTTTTTGCAATTAAACTTTAAACTGTGGACCTATCTTAATAGGAAAGTTTTGATTATCCTTAGTATAAATGGACGTTCATAAAAAGGATGGATCACAAAGTCCCCCCCAAAAAAGGTGAAGGTCAGGTTTTAGCCTACCTCATCCCAATCCATGCTATATGTCACATATGCATATTTTGACATTTAATAAGTGCAATAATATAAATAATTCCACTGCAGTGGTATACTTCTATTTCCACCGATGAATTATACTTTAGAAGAAAAAAAAAGAATAACAATTGCTTAATTTATGTAATGATGAATATACGGGTTCAAACTCGTCCTAGTCCTCCCTGACCCATCCCGCTAATCATAAGCAAGTTGGGGCAAGACGTTTTGGGTATTTGATGATATAAGTGAGCTCAAATTGGGATTTACCCATCAACCTGAGACGAGTTTCAAACGGATTTTGGTGGGTGTGGGTGTGTGTGTGTTGGGGGGATACATGAACAATTTTGTTCACTGTCCTGAGGGGTCATGAAGCATTACCTCCCAATGTCAAACCGAGGCGAGTATCAGACGGATTTGGAGTGAGATTTTCCACAATGCCAAACCTGCTCGATTGTCATCCCTAGTAGAAAAGCAATGGCTATATTGAAATATGAGAACGATCTTGTTCACCATCCTGAGAGGCTAGTGAAGCATTACCTCCCAACGTAGACTGTTGGATGCACATCGATCACAAGTGACATCATAAATCGCTGCTGACATTGGGAGGTAATGCTTGATGGTGAACAAAACCGTTCTCTTGGAATACATTCTAGATTCTTACATGGTAGTGTTTATACATTAGACAAAAACTATGGAGGCACATTTGATTGTAGATGTAAACTTAGTACAAGCTAACTGTTGATATACATTGTTGGCTTCCTCTTTAACAACTTAAGTGTTTAGATGAGTTGGTAAGGTAATATTGGTATTAGAGCAAGAGGTCATGTGTTCAAATCCCTAAGAGCCTTTATTTCCCTATATTCTTGTGCCATCATATTTCTCCAGTGTTTGCTTGAACTTTTAGATGATTTGGTAAGTTAACTCTAACAATCTTTTTATGTCAACGATGAGAGGAATTTGATTTATTTTTTTATTTTTTTCCTTCAAGGGAAAAGAGGGGAGGGAGAGGTAGAGAACAACATGATATTGATAATAAGTAAATATGATTCTAAACAGCTTAACTAAGTGTGGTCGCGGAAAAAGATTCGGGTCGTCTTTATTGCGGATCACACGAGATTACAAATTTTCTTTGATCAGGAGATTGTGGGAGAGATCCTCTGGAGGGTCCCTTTGATCCGCGTCTCCACGTGGTGTTCGTGTGAGAGCTCTGAAGGGGTTGCCCAGGACAGAGGTCTTTACAGGGTGAGGGTTTTTGAGAGGCTAAGGAATTTCCACCGTTGATTTTGTCCCTTCCGTGCTTCGCGCTTTCTCGGCTAGGGAGGCTTTGGGCTTCGTTCCTTGGTCTTCGTGTCTTCCTCGATCCTTGCTCGACCTCGGCGTCCTTGATCGTCGGTTCGCGGCGTCGATCGTGTTTTTGGCTTCGGCTTTGGCTTTAGCTTTCGGCTTTGGCGTAGCTTTGGCTTGGCTCTGGCGTTTGCTTTGCTTTGGCGCTTGCGCTTGAACGTAGGCGGGTAGAGACTTGCGATGCTTTAGTTCTTCCGGACTTCGCGTCGTATCGGCTAGAACGTGCGGTGCTTTGCTCGTGACCGTCGTAGTTGCTTGGCTTTGGCACGTGCGTTGCTTTAGCGCGGGCTTTACCGGTGCGTTTGCTTTGGCTTCTTGCGTCGGCTTTGACTTTAGCTCTGACTCGATCTCCTTCTCGAACGACTGGCGTTACTTCTTCAAGGCTTATTTATTCTTTCGGCTTCCTCGACGGTTGTGGCGTCGGTCTTGACTTTTCGGCGGGGGTAGCACCGATGCTCGTGCGACGGTTGTAGCGTCGGCTTTCGTTGATGAAGACGGCGGGTGTAGCACCGGTCTCCGTGCGACGGTTATAGCGTCGACTTTTGTTGATGAACACGGTGGGGGTAGCACCGGCTTTGGCACGACGGTTGTAGCGTCGGCTTTTGGTTGACGAAGGCGGCAGGGGTAGCACCGGCTTCAGGCTTTCTTCTCCCGGCTTTCTTCTTCGTGCGAGGAGTCGACGCCTTTGCTGAAGACGACGGGTATTGTCGGCTTCGATCTTCTTCTCCGGCCTTTGCTTATGGCGTCTTCGGAGCTGGTGAAGATCGTTGGAGCGATCGGGTGATGACGGCTCCGGGTCTTCTTCTCCAAGCTTTCTTCTTCGTGCGAGGAGTCGAAGCTTTGATCTCCGAGTGCAAGGTCTTCACGTTGATGAGGACTTGAAGGGCCAAGGACTCCCGTAGGATATGCTTGCCGTGCCTCGTGAAGCCTTCGGTCTTCGAGCGTTGGAGCTTCTCTTGCGAAGCTCTTTCGTCTTCGGCTTTCGGACCCTTGATGCCTTCCCCGACCCCTTCTATTTATAGGCAAAGGGGGGCGGTTGGGGGAGATATTGCTGAAATCTTATTGTTTCCTCCAATCTCTCCCCTCATAACCATCGAGATATTGTTCCCTTATTTGGGGAAACAAACCCGATTTCCTCCTTTTTAGTTGGAGTGGTTATGGGCTAGTTGTGACTCGATCTTTAAAGATCGAGTTGTTATTTTGTTGCACTTTTGGATCGGATGGCGACGCAACGTCATCTTGTCCGTTGGATCGAGGGATCGTCGCGGATCTACGGTTGTGTAGACATCCACGCCACCTCCCCCCGCATCAAGGCGGTTTTGACTTTTTCTCTTTTTCTTTTTCTTTTCTTTTCTTTTTCTTTTCTTTTTCTTTTTCTTTTTCTTTATGGCCGGCCCCACCTCTTCATGAAGAGGGGGGGGCACGGATTTCTAGAAGGGCCGGCCCCACCTCTCCACAAAGAGGGGGGCACGGTTTTCTAGAAGGGGGGCCGGTGGGCCCCCTCCTCCCCTCCTTGTGTCCGAGTTGCGGGTCCGGTGGGACCCGTTTGCTTTGGGTCGGGCCATGGCGCGCGAATTGAGTTCGCACGTGGGCCTAGTTCGTACGCGGGCCGTTGTGTGCGGGCCGAGTTTCGCATGCGGGCCGTTGTGTGCGGGCCGAGTTTCGCATGCGGGCCGTTGTGTGCGGGCCGAGTTTCGCATGCGGGCCGTTGTGTGCGGGCCCAGTTTCGCATGCGGGCCGTTGTGTGCGGGCCCAAGTTTCGCATGCGGGCCGTTGTGTGCAGGCCCATTTTTTTTGTAAAAAATCGGGTTTGACCCGAAGGCCGTCGGGTGCGGGCCTATTTTTTTGTGTAAAAATCGGGTTCGACCCGTGGGCTAATTTCGATGCCCACAAGTGCCCCCTCAAGTTCGAGTGCGCCCGCGGGAAACGCGTAGCAGTTGGACTTGAGTCGCGTATTCGTGGGATTAGGTCTTTAAAAGGACCCCTGTTTTTCATTATTCTTCATTATCGGCGATTCCCGACGGCTTGGAGGCGAGAGCTCTGCTAGGGTTTCTTGCTTCGCAACGATGCCGAGGAGGATGAAGATGGTGACGCCATGGGGTTCACGGAGGAGGGAAGACCGCCGGCCCGTGGAGGGCGGAGGGTTGCCGGCGAGGTGATCCTTCTTCCTCCTCCTTCTTCTTCTTCTTCTTCTCCTTCTTCTCCTTCTTCTTCTTCGCATGGTGCGGGAGGGCGCGACGGGCGCGGCCGGGGGCTGCTGTGGCGGCCGGCGCGCGGGTTCGAGGCGCGGGAGGGCGCGAGTCGGAGGGAGCGAGGCGAGGGTGCGGCCGGGGGCTGCTGTGGCGGCCGGCGCACGGGCTGGAGGCGCGGGGTGCGGGTGCAGCACGCGGGGCGCGGGGTGCGGGTGCAGCACGCAGGGCGCGGGCGCAGCACGCGGGCGCGAGGAGGAGGAGGCCGGGGGCTGTGGGCCGGAGGTGGCCGGTGCAACGGCAGCACGGGCGCGGGGGCCGGAGCGGCGGGCTTGGCCGGGGACGCGGGCGCAGCGCGCAGGGCGCGGGGGCCGGCGGGCGCAGCGCGCAGGGCGCGGAGGCCGGAGCGCGGGTCGGAGACGGAGGCGCAGGCCAGAGGAGGCGGCGCGGGGGCCGGAGCGGCGGGCTTGGCCGGGGACGCGGGCGCAGCGCGCAGGGCGCGGGGGCCGGCGGGCGCAGCGCGCAGGGCGCGGGGGCCGGAGCGCGGAGGCGGCCGGTGCAACAGCACCCCCTCCTCCCCTCTGCATGTAAAAGAGATAGAGATGGGGGGGGGGGGGGGGTCGTGGCCTTTTGCCATGACCCCCCCTTTTTCTTGCTTTATTTGCCGAAAGCCCCCCCCGTGTTTTGATAGGAGAGAGAGAGAGAGGGGGTTGCGGTTTTTTTTGCCGCGACCCCCCTCTATTTTCTTTATTTGCGAAGAGCCCCCCCTGTTATTTTTAACAGGAGAGAGAAGGGGGGGTCGTGGCTTTTTGCCATTACCCCCCTCTGTATTTCTTTATTTGCTGAAGGCCCCCCCCCTGTTATTTTTAACAGAAGAGAGAAGGGGGGGTCGTGGCTTTTTGCCATTACCCCCCTCTGTCTTTCTTTATTTGCTGAAGGCCCCCCAGAGATAAAAAAAGGCGGGGTCGTGGCTTTTTGCCATTACCCCCTTCTGTCTTTCTTTATTTGCTGAAGGCCCCCCCCTTTTGATTTCTTTGTTTCTGTACTCGGGATCCATCTGACTAGGGCTCTGTGTTCTTTCCTTTTCAGGTCTCGTCGTTACGAGAGCTTTCCGAGTTCTGGATGGGTTGTTGACGCGGTCTCCCACGGGAGTACGTACCTTCGCTTCCCCTTTGCGCAAGTCTCCCATCACCGTACTTCGAGACAGGAGACCGGGCTGTCAGTGCTTCAGCTTTTGACGCACGAGCGAGTTTGCGAGGATGGCGTGACCGACGGCTCTTGTCGAGTGTTAAAACTCGGCGAGCGCATCCTTACTGACGAAGGGTCTTCCCGGCAAATTGTCCGGCCGAGCTTGGGGTTACCGTTTCACCATACTGGAGATGAGTCAGTTCCGGTCCCTGTTGTTGCTTTGAAGATATGTTCCCGCCGTACGCGATGGGGTGTGGGGATTCAATCGCGTGGAGATGTCACCTATCTGGGAGGTTTCCGGGACTGGATGAAAGAGCTATCCAGCGCGTTGGAGGCAGAGCCAGGGATGGAGCGTCTGGCGAGGTTTGTGGAGCCGGCTTGCTGGGAGTACAGTCGTCCGGATGGTATGTACCGGGCTCTGTGTGAGCAGTGGTGCCCTGAGACCAACACCTTCTTGACCGGAGCTGGTGAGATTGGGATCACCCTTCGTGACGTGCACGTCATATCTGGGTGTCCAGAAGTTCGGAGCTATTATCAGGAGGAGGTTCCTTCTCTGGAGGTTTTGACGGACCCAGTCGAGTCTCCTAGCTTTTGCCTTTTGCTTTTTAAGGCGTATGCTATTATAGCGGCGCGCGAGCGGTCAGACCGGGTACTTCACTCGGATTGGGTGGACTTCTGGTTCCGAGGAGAGTATCGTCACGCTCCCCCTTCGAGTCACCCGATGTGGAGATACGCTTCGTCAAAGAAACCGGCGCCTGGCACCTTCCGGCGACCGATTGACTCTCTGAAGAAAGAGTGGTGCTCGATGGCCGGGGCGCAACGTCCCTGGGAGGTTTTGGGACTTGAAGAATGCAGCGACGACTGGCGTGCTGTTTACTGGTCAGCGGGGTTAGTTCTTTTCCTTTGCCGCTTTGCTTTACCCTGGGAAGGGGATGTGGTACGTCCTGGGACCTTCCTTGCGGCTGCTCGGATGGTGACTGGAGATTTTCTTAACCTGGCGCCGGCAATTCTCTGTTCGTTGTACGGTGGGCTTAGCGGCACCTACTGGAGTTTATCGAGTGCGGGTAATGCAAGAGGGGAGGTAGGCAGAGCTAGTTCTTTTTGCCCCCTGCATTACCTCTATGGTTGGATTGGGCTTCATTTTCCGAAGGGGATCTTTGCAGCGCGTGGACCTTCGACCTTGGTGCCCTTTCTTCCTTGTGTGGGAGGTGTAATGAACGCTTTTTATGCATGGGAGCGTCCGAAGCCTAGTGCCCGAGAGTGTTTACGGCGCATGGGCCCTTCTGACTTCGAATTTGTATCGGAAAATGCACTTGCGCCTTCTATGAAATCCCTGGTATGTGATGGGGCGGAGATGTCCGATCCTTTGTACTGGAGCATGGTGAGTTGCAGGCCTGGGTATCTTGTTTGGCGTCGTGGGGATGTAGTGGAGGTGGCACGGTATTCTCCCCACCGGTTTGCTCGTCAACAGGGTTTTCGGCAGGAGTTGCCTGGGACTCCTTTGCGCCTGCGGTTACGTTACACTCCGCAGGAGGCGTACCGCCTCTGGGGAGCGCTTTACGATCGGTTTACTGGATGTACTTTCTCACCGGGGATTAAGTCGGGCGGCAAGGATGCAGCGACTCCTGAGTATCGCCGCTGGGTCAACGGGTCAGTGCTTCCCCTCTTGGCTGGCCTTCCGCTAGACGTCCTTGCTAGCAGCGAGCGGGCTGACTTTCCTTTTGACTCTTTGGCGGGGTTAGAGGATCGCCGTCTTTGGTCCAAGGAGCGATGGTCAGAGGAATCTTGTGGCCGTCGAGAGGGGACTTCCCAGGCTTCACTTTCTGTGCAGGAGGTTGAGATGGCTCCGCCCTCCAAGGTTCATAGTCTTCCTGAGACTCAGGCTTCTTGGAGTGGGTGTACTTCTCCCAAGAGGAGAAAGTTGGACCTCTTGTGCGAGGCAGCTTTGACTGGTGCTGGCGAGGCAGGGCCATCTCGAGAGGGAGAGCCAGGGCTTTTTGCCGATGAGGTAATCCCTCCCTCCGGGGTATCTTCTTCGGATGCTGCAGGTATGCCTTTGTTCCTTATTTCTCATGAATTTCTGTGCTTGTATTCTTACTTCGTTGGCTGAGTTATCCAGCTCTCATTTTGGCAGGGTCTGCTGGACCGGACTACGAGTCTGCCCCGAAGGGGGTTGGGCAGGAGTGCTCTCCCATCAGAGCAACGTTGATTGAAGGTGGCGGGCTGGATGTTCCCTGGGATAACTTGGAGCTTTTGGGAGCGTGTGGAGCGGATTTTGCCGGCAGTGCCGTCAACCTGGATGATATTGACGTGGAGCAGTTGGGTTTTGGGGAGGAGGATGAGATCTCCAGTGTGGGGAGAGAACAGACTCTTCCAGCTAGGTCCGGTACTCCGGCAGAGGCTACTCCCGCAGTCATTTTGTCGGAAGGTTTGCCTGTGCCTCTTCCTTCGGCTCCGGTGGTTCCGCTGACTGTTATCACAGCGATGGTTCAGGAGGTGGCTCCTACTCTTGAGCCTTCAGGGCCGGAGCCCACTTTGCCTGTGCACTCAGAGGCTGTCGGGGGGAAGTGCAGTTCTCGAGACCTTCTTTCTGTGCTTCTTTTGGAGAGCTGTCGGAAGTATATCCAGACGACGCTTGCACCCTTCCAGGAAGAAGGCTTTGACGCTTTGAGCAGCTGGTGGGTTCTTGAGGGGCCCGAGTTTTGCAAGAACCTGGCGGCCTTCCAGGTAGATGGCTCTTTGTTTGAGACACAGATGCGTGTTCTCTTGGCGGATAGTGAAGCTCATTGCTTGAAACGGGCTTCGATGGAAGGTGACCTTCCCCTGATACTGGCAAAGGCCGAGGACGAGGAGCGTCGACTGGAGGCGCAGCATGCACTTGCCGCTGCGAGCCTTGTTCGGGCGCGGAAGAAGCTAGAGGCTGCTCGCGCATCTTTCGAGAAAGCTGAGACGATCGAGAAGTCTTCTGGAGCAGACTTGGCAAAGCAGCGTATCGAGCTGGCAGCGCATCGGGAGCGGGTAGCTTTTCGGTCTTCTGAGTTGGAGCGCATGGAGGTTACTGACGGCGAGCTGCTCCAACGTCTCAAAGGATTTGATTCGCTTTACTAGCATGTCGCATTTCCTTTTCTTTCTTGTCATTTCTGTTGAACAGACTTGTAGTTCTGCTTTTCTTTATCTGGTGATAACTTAATATCATGCATCTATTTGTTTTGGACTTGTATTCTGGAATGGCGGAGCTTGGTTGTGTTTTTCTTTTGTTTGGACTGAACCTTTACAGGCTGCCTACGTACCCTACTGAGAGGGATCAAGTCACACGTAGTTCCCTTTTTTTTTTTTTTTTTTTTTTTTTTTTTTTTTTTTTTTTTTTTTGCAAGGAATGTAGCCCTGCTTTTAGGCATAGTACCTTTTGAGGTACTTGCCATTGATGGGGCCGAGTGTAAGCCCTTCTGGCGTGGTGAGAAGGTATGCGCCGTTGGAGTAGACCTCTTTGACAATGTGCGGCCCATCCCACTTGGCGTCGAACTTCTTTCCTCCTCGATGCGAAAGGATGATGGGGCGTTTGACTGCAAGCACCAATTCTCCTTTTTGGAAGGATCGAGGGCGAATCCTCTTGTTGAAGGCTCGGGTCAGCCTGGCCTGGTAGCATTCCAGGCGTTGCTGGGCTTCGAGGCGCCTCTCATCCAGGGCTTCCAATTCTGCTAGGCGAAGTTGAGCGTTGTCGCCGTTGATGAGGCCTTCCTGGACGGCTATCCTGAGTGACGGGATCTGGAGTTCAAGCGGGAGGACAGCTTCTACTCCGTAGACCAGCGAGTACGGAGTCGCCTGTGTTGGCGTGCGAAAAGAGGTGCGATATGCCCATAGCGCTTCGCCCATGCGTTCATGCCAGTCTTTCTTCGACTTCGAGACGACTTTCTCCAAAAGTTTGCAGAGTGTTTTGTTGAAAGCTTCAGCTAGGCCATTGGCAGAGGCGTTGTACATGGTTGAACACCTTTGCTTGATATCGAACTTGGCACAAAATTGGCTGACGGCGGCGTTCTTGAATTGCTTCCCGTTATCCGTAACGATATAGCGAGGGATGCCGTACCGAAAGATGATGTCGTTCTGGATGAAGTTGATAACAGAGTGCCTGGTAACTTCTCGCAATGGTACTGCCTCAGCCCACTTGGAGAAGTAATCTGTTGCCGCCAGGATATAAAGATGCTGCTTGGATGACTTGGGTAGCGGGCCGACAATGTCGAGTCCCCATCCATCGAAGGGCCATGATGCGATGGTTGGATGCAAAGGTTCCGGAGGCTGCCGGATGTAGTCGCCATGCAGCTGGCAAGTGTGGCATCTCTTTGCAAACTCGAGGGAGTCCTTGATCATAGTGGGCCAGTAGTACCCCATCCGCCTGATGCGAAAGTGCAGCTTTGGACCGGACTGATGTGAGCCACAGATCCCGGCATGGACTTCTTCTAGTGCTGTTTCTGCTTCTTCTTTTGCAAGACACCTTAGGAGCGCACCATCATAGCTTCGACGGTACAACTCGTTGTTGAAGTGGAAGAATTTCAGAGATCGCCTGCGAATGTCGACTTTACGCTTTGGATCTTCAGGGAGCTTCCCGTGGACGAGAAAATCTATAAATGGTTGTCTCCAATCTAGCTCGTCGGTCATGAGAACGTGTACTGCGTTGACTTGGTCCGGGATCCCCATGGGGAGGCCCTCCTCGGTGATCACCATTCTCTTACAGATAGGGATGATGAGTTGGCTTTTTTCTGGGAACGGAAGTGTAGCCGCCAAATTTGCAAGCGCATCAGCCTGCTGATTGAGGTTTCTGGGAACATGCTGGATTGAAGCATCTTTGAGTGTACCAAGGAGTTTCAGGGCTCGTAGGTGCAATGGCACGAGATCTTCTTTGTTGACCTCGTATGCCCCCAATATCTGCTGAATGACGAGTTGAGAGTCGCCAAAAATTGTGAGCCCTTGAAGTTTCATATCATTGGCGAGTTCGAGGCCAATGATAAGAGCTTGATATTCTGCCCTGTTGTTGGAGCATGGTTCTGATAGTAGAAACGAGAAGGGAAGTACTTCGTCGTTTGGTGTGACGAAGATAACTCCCGCTCCTGCTATGTCTTGCCTGGCCGCACCGTCGAAGAACATTTTCCAAGAAGGGGCGATGTCGATGCAGAATACTTCTTCGTCTGGGAGATCTTCCGATAGTTCCCATTCTGCTGGAAGGGGGTATTCTGCTAGGAAATCTGCGAGAGCTTGACCCTTGACCGCTTTACGAGGGACAAAGGTGATGTCAAACTCAAGGAGGAGCAAAGCCCACTTGGCCAGACGTCCGGAGAGCACTGGTCTTGACATGATATATTTGAGCGGGTCAGCTTTTGAGATGAGCCTGATGGCGTGAGCTAACATATAGTGTCGCAGCTTTTTTGTAGCGAAGATGAGCGCCAGACAGACCTTCTCAATCGGGGAGTAGTTTAGCTCCGCGCCGATGAGAGTGCGGCTCAAATAGTAGCATGCTGTTTCCTTGCCTAGCTCGTTGTCTTGAGCCAGGAGTGCCCCCAAGGACTGCTCCTGGGCGCTGATGTAAAGGACCAATGGTTTGCCTTGAACTGGTGCTGTCAGAACCGGGGGCTTAAGCAAGTAATCCCTGATGTTTTGGAGGGCTTCCTGGCAAGCTTCATCCCACTTGAACGCTGCTCCTTTCTTCATGAGGCGGCTGAAGGGTCTGCATTTTCCAGCTAAGTTGGCGATAAACCTTCTGATATATGCTAGATGGCCCTGGAGACCTCGGAGGTCTCGCACGGTTTTCGGGATTGGCATATTGAAGATAGCATCTATCTTGGTTTGATCTATCTCGATGCCTCGATGGCGTACGACAAAGCCGAGAAACTTTCCCGAGGAGACCCCAAATGCGCATTTAAGCGGGTTCATGCGGAGTTGGTACCTTCGAAGTCGCTTGAAGATTAGCTCAAGGTCTTGAAGATGTGTTGACTTTTGTCTTGATTTTACCACGAGGTCGTCGACATAGCATTCTACATTCTGATGAAGGATATCGTCGAAAATTTTTTGCATGGCTCGTTGGTAAGTAGCTCCTGCGTTCTTCAAGCCGAAAGGCATGACTTTGTAGCAGTAGATCCCTTTTGGCGTGCGGAATGCCGTAAGCTCTTCGTCTTTGGGCGCCATCCGGATCTGGTTGTAGCCTGAGGATCCATCCATGAAGGTTAGTGCTTCATGGCCCGTTGTTGCATCCACCATTAGTTCTGTGATTGGCAGTGGGAAGTCATCTTTGGGGCATGCATTGTTTAAGTCCCTGAAGTCCACGCATACTCTGATCTGGCCGTTCTTCTTCTTGACTGGGACCACGCTGGAGATCCATGTTGGATATTTCACTTCTCGGATAAAGCCGGCTTCGATGAGCTTGTTGACTTCACCTTCTATTTGAGGCACTAGTTCCGGCCGGTAGCGTCTTTGTCCTTGCTTGATGGCGCTAGCTCCATGCCTGACAGCAAGCTGGTGTACTGCAATCTTGGGGTCAAGTCCGGGCATTTCCTTGTAGGACCATGCGAAGACATCTCTATATTCTTGGAGTAGCTTGGTGTATGCGGCCTCCTCTTCGGGAGTCAGGAGTGCACTTACGAATGTAGGCCGAGGATCCTCTTGTGTACCCAAGTTGATTTCTTTCAAATTGTCGACGGTAGATTGCCCCCCTTCTTCGAGGACCGGCGGTGCATCGGGCAATTCGTCGTCCGAAGTAGAAGTAGCGTCGATTGGAGAGTCAGAAACGGTGATGTCGGTGATGTCGCCTGTTTCGTAGAATGAGAAGGGTGGGTGGGTGGGAATGATTTTTCTCACCTCCGTGGGTGGCTTTCCCAAACGGTCGAATACTGACCTTCGCTTTGCCTGTCTGATTGGCCCAAGTCTTTTGAATACTGATATGGGATTTTGACTTGCCTGGTTTTTGACGTTCTTCTTTGGCATTTGAGGTGCGGTCTGACGCCGAGCTCGATATCGTCTTCTTTTGGCGACATTGGTGGAGCGTGCATCGGAGGTTGACGATCCTTCTTCTGCTTCTTCTACCAACTTCACCTCAATATAGTTAGAGGTGAAGGTCTTCTCTCCTGTTATCTTGATGACCATCGGGGTTTGACGGGAGCCGATGCCTCGCCGATTTGGTGGGATCTGCTCGCCACCCTGGAGTAAATGGGCTTGAGTCTTAGTCATCCCGTGTGGTATTGGAGCTGGCAGGAGTGTACTCATATGTGCAGCACTATCTTTGTCGTAGCCGGCTTTGAACAACAGCTTGGCGGCATTTTGCCCCCAGCTTCCTTTTGGCTTGAATGTGAGTTGGCTGGATTCGAAGGAATTGATGGATCTTGGCAAGCTTGAAGCTTGCCCCAGGCTGGGTAGTGGCAGTGTCATCTCTTGCAGGGTGATGACGTTAGCTTCCGATAGCGGCTGGACTATCCCTTTTGGCGAGGCAAAAGGTGGTGATTTATCTTTACGAAGCCACTGAGGCGTGAGGCGTAAGACTGTCGTAGCTTGGACAGGTAATGGAGTATGCTTCATGGATCTTGGCTTGGAACTGATGCGGATTCTTCGCCTTGGTGCTAGCACTTCTTTGACTTCGTGTATCGCCTTAGATGGTGGTACTGGATTTGGAGTTGGCAGAGCTTTGGCCTGCTCCATCCTTTTAGCTTTCTGAGTTCGAGGAGCTTTAGCTGGAAGGACTTCTGCAACAAGGTCCTTTGCTTGGTAAAATTTGGCATCGGCGAGGTGCGCTTCAGCCTCATTGAATGGCTTGTCGTCTGCAATAATGCACTTTTCCAGACCTTCCTCGTAATACTTGAGGCATTGGTGCCAGGTAGACACCACGACACCGTTTTCATGCAGCCACGGTCTTCCCAGCAAAAGGTGATATGATGTTTGACAGTCGATGACGTGGAAAAGAACCGTCGTGTCAAGCTGACTGATGGAGAGTTTTAGACGAATGATCCCTATGGTGGACTGCCCTCCTTGGTTGAACCCTTGGATGACCAGCTGGCTTTGTGAGAGCTGGTCGGTGGTGATGTCGAGCTGGCGCATTGTTTGGATAGGCATGATGTTGACGGCGGAGCCGCAATCCAACAGGATTCGATTTACTGGCTTCTCATTGATGTATCCCGAGACATAGACGGGTCGATTGTGCAATCGTGTGCCGAGCTGCAGATCTTCATCCGAGAAAGTTATCGCTGCGTTACATGAGACAATAGATTTGTCCTTCTCGGCGTTTTTCTTCTTTCTTTTGTAGCTGTCTGGGTCTGTCAAAGCCTCGGCCATTGCTAGGCGAGCTTTCTCTGGGAGGTGTAGTACTTCTATGAGTGGCAAGTGTAGAATTGCCTCATCGCAAGCAGCAGTGTTTTCTTTGTCGAAATCATCCTCCTCGTTGTCGGTGTTGCTTTCTTCAGAAGGCTTGATCCTATCTTCTTCTTCCGGTGCCGTGTGAATCTCAACCATGCAACAGGAGGCTTCGCATTGCTGATCAGATGGGAGGAAGTAATCGGGGAAGAACTCCTGCAACGTTGTCGGTTCTGGAGGGTTTTGCAGGAGAAGATCATCAGGATCTGCCGGCGGTACTTTGAATCCCCTCCTTCCTGGAGCTTTGCTTTTCTTTTTGTAAGTTTTTCGTTCTGGAAGCTTCCTTGTTACCCGATCGAGCTTGCGACTTTTTGGCATCCATGGCCTTCGTCTGCGGGGTAACATGACCCAGGCATCTTCATCAGTGGATTCTTCGTTACCAAGGTGAAGGTCTGGAATGGCAGCTGTAGGTTCTTCATGGGTCAGGGAGACCTGCTTCTCTGGGGACCTTGGTGGTTCGCCTTCTGACTCCCAGCCGGTGGGCTTGATTTCTTCTATTGAGACAGACGGAGGTTTGGAATAGAGGACGTGGTAGTCGAATTTACCTGAGGGCTGGCCTAACAGGCCGACCTCCGGGTCTCCTTGTTCGTACCTTGTCTGGAGATTCGTGGGTTCTCCGTGATTCGGGGAGCCTTGCTCCTCTGGGGACCTTGGTGGCTCGCCTTCTGACTCCCAGCCGGTGGGCTTGATTTCTTCCATCGAGACAGACGAAGGTCTGGAATAGAGGACGTAGTAGTCGAATTTACCTGAGGGCTGGCCTAACAGACCGACCTCCGGGTCTCCTTCCTCGTACCTCGTCTGGAGATTCCGCTGGGACATAGCTTTGTTTGAGAGAGACATTGATGTAGATGACGGTTGCCCCCAGGGCAGTGACGTTTCTTCCTCAGCGAGCTTAGGAGCGTACTGCTGTCGTCTTGAGACTTTCCGTCGTGTAGCTAACTTTGCAATTGGCCTTTGGCGATTGATGCGCAACTTGGGCCTTCTCTGGTGAGTAGCAACGAGTACTGGTTGAAACGAACCAAAGGTGATGGACGTCATGTTTGCCGTTGCAACATCGCTGGAGTCGATCTCGATTTTTCCTTGCTTTGCGAGTGCCATGATCTTTTCTTTGAAGACGAAACACTTTTCAATAGGATGGCTAACCAGCCGATGGTATTTGCAGAAGAGCGGATCGTTGACCCGATGCATCTGTTCGGGCCTTTTTGAAGGAGGAAGCTCGATCATCTTTTCTTGTAGCAGTTGATCGAACATGGAGGAGACTTCCGAGTCTGGAAAGGGATACTCTTTGGCCTCGAGTTCTTCTAGAGTCATCTTTGACTGTCTTTGAGATGGAGGCGGTGGTATAGCAGCTCCCTTTTCTTGATCCGGTTTGCCACTGATTTTGAGTGGCTTGGAGGCCGAGGCGATGTCGGTGACGTTAACTTGCTTTGATTTGGGTGCCGGCGGTTTGTCTTTCTTTTCCACCTTCAGGAAGTCTTTGGTCTTTGAATCCCCGCGATTTGCTAAGCTGAGCTCCATGTCGTGGGCTCGAGTTGCGAGTTCTTCGAAGGACCGAGGCTTGATCCCCTTGAGGATGTAGAGTAAGCCCCAGTGCATGCCTTGGGTGCACATCTCGATAGCCGAGTCTTCCGACAAACGGTCTCGTGAATTCAGGGCGAGATTCCTCCATCGATCGATGTAGTCGATTACTGACTCGTCCTTCCTTTGCTTGACGGCAGTAAGCTCGGTCATGCTAACGATGCGCCGAGTGCTGTAGAAGCGGTTGAGGAATTCTCTTTCCATTTGATCCCAGCTGTCAATGGATCCTGGAGGAAGGTCAACATACCAATCAAAAGCGTTACCTTTGAGGGTGCGAACGAACTGCTTCACCATCTCGTCGCCGTATGTGCCGGCGTTGTTGCAAGTTTCGACGAAGTGGGCAATGTGTTGCCTTGGGTTCCCCTTTCCGTCGAAGTGTTGAAACTTTGGTGGCTGGAACCCGGTAGGGAAGCGCAGCTGCTGGATCCTTGCGGTGTAAGGCTTTGAGTATGCCGCCGTGATCGGAGGTAGGCTGCCGCCGTGGGAACGCATCATGTCAGCCACCAGTGCTTGTATTTGCTGGGCATTCATTGTTGCTTCCACTGAAGGTTGCGCGGCTATCGAGACCGGCACGGGGGCCGAGGAAAGTGCAGGAGCAGTTGCTAGTGTTGCCGGGCCAACTTCTGCAAGAGTGGGAGTTGGAGACGGGGCTGGAGCAGCTACTGGAGAAGCAGGAGGTTGACCGAATGTTGCGACATCCCTGGTACTCAGCCTCTGAAGCAAGGTGTTGATGTGACGATCTTTCTCTTCCATTAGTCGGGTGAGCTGAGCCATGTGTTCACCCATTTGCATGACTTGGAGCTGGAGAGCGGAAGGAGGATGATGCCGCAGGACATCTCGATGTTGTACTCCTGCACCCTCGCCATCGTCGTCGGAGACGTAGTTACGCTGACTTGCTTCTGCTTGATGACGGATGTTCGCCCCCGGCAAGGGAGGTGCAAAGTCCGCTGGAGAACCCGAACGGGTTCGGGGTTGGGGCTGGTCCTCCCCAAATTTCTGGACAGATGTTCCAGGATTGAGGCTTGTTTCTTCATGCACCAAGGCCTCATTGGTGATTTGGCGAGCACCTTCAGCAGCAGTTTCTGGCGTGAAGAAGTCCGCAAGAGTTTGAGTACGCCGAGTGTAAACGCGTACTACCGGGGGAATGTCATCCACCGGGTTTTCTGGATCGCCTTGTTGGAGTAGTGGAGACTCAGCGATAGGTGAGAGGCTTGTTGGAGCAAACGTATTGTCGTTCGTTCCGGCCATGGCGAACTTGAAGCAACTCCTTCAAACGTACGGATGAAAGGAGAGGAGGTCCCACCGGGCGTGCCAGAAATCTGTGGTCGCGGAAAAAGATTCGGGTCGTCTTTATTGCGGATCACACGAGATTACAAATTTTCTTTGATCAGGAGATTGTGGGAGAGATCCTCTGGAGGGTCCCTTTGATCCGCGTCTCCACGTGGTGTTCGTGTGAGAGCTCTGAAGGGGTTGCCCAGGACAGAGGTCTTTACAGGGTGAGGGTTTTTGAGAGGCTAAGGAATTTCCACCGTTGATTTTGTCCCTTCCGTGCTTCGCGCTTTCTCGGCTAGGGAGGCTTTGGGCTTCGTTCCTTGGTCTTCGTGTCTTCCTCGATCCTTGCTCGACCTCGGCGTCCTTGATCGTCGGTTCGCGGCGTCGATCGTGTTTTTGGCTTCGGCTTTGGCTTTAGCTTTCGGCTTTGGCGTAGCTTTGGCTTGGCTCTGGCGTTTGCTTTGCTTTGGCGCTTGCGCTTGAACGTAGGCGGGTAGAGACTTGCGATGCTTTAGTTCTTCCGGACTTCGCGTCGTATCGGCTAGAACGTGCGGTGCTTTGCTCGTGACCGTCGTAGTTGCTTGGCTTTGGCACGTGCGTTGCTTTAGCGCGGGCTTTACCGGTGCGTTTGCTTTGGCTTCTTGCGTCGGCTTTGACTTTAGCTCTGACTCGATCTCCTTCTCGAACGACTGGCGTTACTTCTTCAAGGCTTATTTATTCTTTCGGCTTCCTCGACGGTTGTGGCGTCGGTCTTGACTTTTCGGCGGGGGTAGCACCGATGCTCGTGCGACGGTTGTAGCGTCGGCTTTCGTTGATGAAGACGGCGGGTGTAGCACCGGTCTCCGTGCGACGGTTATAGTGTCGACTTTTGTTGATGAACACGGTGGGGGTAGCACCGGCTTTGGCACGACGGTTGTAGCGTCGGCTTTTGGTTGACGAAGGCGGCAGGGGTAGCACCGGCTTCAGGCTTTCTTCTCCCGGCTTTCTTCTTCGTGCGAGGAGTCGACGCCTTTGCTGAAGACGACGGGTATTGTCGGCTTCGATCTTCTTCTCCGGCCTTTGCTTATGGCGTCTTCGGAGCTGGTGAAGATCGTTGGAGCGATCGGGTGATGACGGCTCCGGGTCTTCTTCTCCAAGCTTTCTTCTTCGTGCGAGGAGTCGAAGCTTTGATCTCCGAGTGCAAGGTCTTCACGTTGATGAGGACTTGAAGGGCCAAGGACTCCCGTAGGATATGCTTGCCGTGCCTCGTGAAGCCTTCGGTCTTCGAGCGTTGGAGCTTCTCTTGCGAAGCTCTTTCGTCTTCGGCTTTCGGACCCTTGATGCCTTCCCCGACCCCTTCTATTTATAGGCAAAGGGGGGCGGTTGGGGGAGATATTGCTGAAATCTTATTGTTTCCTCCAATCTCTCCCCTCATAACCATCGAGATATTGTTCCCTTATTTGGGGAAACAAACCCGATTTCCTCCTTTTTAGTTGGAGTGGTTATGGGCTAGTTGTGACTCGATCTTTAAAGATCGAGTTGTTATTTTGTTGCACTTTTGGATCGGATGGCGACGCAACGTCATCTTGTCCGTTGGATCGAGGGATCGTCGCGGATCTACGGTTGTGTAGACATCCACGCCACCTCCCCCCGCATCAAGGCGGTTTTGACTTTTTCTCTTTTTCTTTTTCTTTTCTTTTCTTTTTCTTTTCTTTTTCTTTTTCTTTTTCTTTATGGCCGGCCCCACCTCTTCATGAAGAGGGGGGGGCACGGATTTCTAGAAGGGCCGGCCCCACCTCTCCACAAAGAGGGGGGCACGGTTTTCTAGAAGGGGGGCCGGTGGGCCCCCCCCTCCCCTCCTTGTGTCCGAGTTGCGGGTCCGGTGGGACCCGTTTGCTTTGGGTCGGGCCATGGCGCGCGAATTGAGTTCGCACGTGGGCCTAGTTCGTACGCGGGCCGTTGTGTGCGGGCCGAGTTTCGCATGCGGGCCGTTGTGTGCGGGCCGAGTTTCGCATGCGGGCCGTTGTGTGCGGGCCGAGTTTCGCATGCGGGCCGTTGTGTGCGGGCCCAGTTTCGCATGCGGGCCGTTGTGTGCGGGCCCAAGTTTCGCATGCGGGCCGTTGTGTGCAGGCCCATTTTTTTTGTAAAAAATCGGGTTTGACCCGAAGGCCGTCGGGTGCGGGCCTATTTTTTTGTGTAAAAATCGGGTTCGACCCGTGGGCTAATTTCGATGCCCACACTAAGTTAAGGTTAGTAACTGAACCTGAACAATTTTTTTTATACATGACACTTGGCTTCTCTTTGAGAGTCAATCGGACTAGGAGGTTAATCATCCCTCAAATGCAACTCTGGCCACTTTATTTTAGTGGCTTCTCTTTTTTGTCGTGTTTTTGGTGATGTATGTATATCTTGGTAGTCTATCTAAATAAGTCATTGTGTTTTTCTCATAATATCGGACTCCTAGGGTTTTACCAGTTTGCACCCTGCGAATAGATTTTATATAGAAGTAATGATTACCTAACCCCCTCCTTCCCGAGATGCCACTTTATCCTTAAAAAAACTTTAAAATGAGAAACTAAATTCAACAAGGTCATGTTTGGAAGCCTTTTCAATTCCCGCCCGAAAGGGCACCTCACCCACCCCATTCGTTGCAACGCGAAGGGAGAGCAGAAGAAAGAGAAACTGCACCCCTCACCAGTAGTTTCTCTCTCCTCGGTAATGTATATTTTTTCTTAAGGTATGTGGCGGCTTAGCAAAGTCAACTCCATATAAAGAAAAAAAAACTAGGATTTGCTTAAGTTAAAATTTGTGGAAGTCAGGCGCAACCACTTAGCCAAAGATAGCTTACATGAGATTAATTATCGCCACATGTAGACGATATCAATGATATCACAGTAGATGGCTGCAACTGGTCACCAATGCCCCTAGATCCTCCTTGACCCTGTATGGCGTAAGATCTGGGCCATTAAAAATTTTCCACCAAAGCTCCTTTATGTTTATTTGGAGACTATTATCTAATATCATTCCCACAAGAGATACTTTAAGCAGGAGGATCCCGCCCATGGATAACATATGTCTTTTTTGTTCCAAAGACAAAGAAAACTTAGAGCATCTATTCTTTTTATGCCCCTTCGTAGCAGCTATTTGGTTTGGCTCACCCCTCTTATTAGACACCAGATCAGTTTAATTATCGACATCGGAATGGATCAAAAAAAGGGATTACTACGAATTCTAATCCAGATTACTTCCGCCTTGCAGTTATAACGTTATGGCTCATTTAGAAAGCTCGATGCACAAAGATCTGATCACAAGGATACGAGCCCCATCCGAGTAATCCAAGGTATTACTACCTCCTTCAATGATTATTCTAGAGCTTGGGAAGAAGAGTCCAACCCATATGAGAAATTCATCCCTCAATCCTAAAGAAATATAATAGCCACTACATGGGTTTTTTCGAAACAAGGAGAGCTTAAAATTAATATGGATGGAGCTACTAAACCTACTCATTCTGCAGTGGCGGCTATTGTTAGAGATGCGAAAGGGCCCCTAGTTTTGGGCTCCTCAATGAAGATACCATCCTCTCTAACATAACTTGTGAAAGCCGAGAGTTTCAAATTAGGACATATGCTATGTTCGAAGTTTACCAATCCAGTCACTATAGAAGGAGATGCTCAATCAATTGTCATGTTGATCAATGATAGGGAGGGAGTTATCCCTTAGAGGCTAATCTCAGTAAATAAAGAATGCAGATTGTTGCTGAAGCACAAAACCATTCACTAAAGTCAAGTTTGTACCTAGACGAGGAAATGTTGCTGCCCACGGGCTTGCTAAATTTGTTGTAAACCACTCCTTGTTTCAAGAGTGGTCGTCCTTCTCAACACCTTTGTGTGTTCTAGATATCATTTGTAAGGATGCTTTGATTATCAATATAGCTCAACACCCTCTACAACCCCTAATGACTATTCAGATGTGGGACTTGGTGAACACAGTAACCAGGCACATCAGAATGATTCTTAGAATTTATAAAGGAGAGTTGATTTCCAAAAAAAATAAAAGTAAAAGAATTTTTTATGTTGATTTTAGGTGGGGGTGAGCAATCAAAACTCTTTTGATAAACAGTTTCGATATGGGATAACTAATATATTGTAACTAGCATGTTTTTCCTTAGCTCAATGTTGCAATAGCTTAAGACCGGGTCCAAAACATGTGGAGTCGAGCACCAAAGAGTAGCCCTTTATTAGAGTTGAAGTGAGTTTATTTGAAGAACAAGATGTCTAACAATAGATTTAATGAAAAACATAAAGACTCCTCGAAGGGAAAAACTTGGTTCCCCTTTGAAGGTGCATGGAAGTAGGAGGGCAATGGAGCGGATCATTGTGGTGATCCAATCTGAACTATCCATTTTGAGACAGGATTAATGCGATTTTAAAGGACTTTGGGACATATTTGAAAATTTTGAATAAAGAGGGGGTAATCAGGTTTAGTCCACTGTAATAGTGTTGGTTTACATTAAGCCCACCAAATATTATCCATTTCCATGAAGTCCACAAAATGGGTTTAGATTAAGAGCTAATCATGTACAATGTTTGGTCCTCATAATATGTCCACTTCCAACCGTTATTTATGATTTATTTTTTTAAAATACCAAAACTATCGATGAGATACTGTTCCAGCTAATAATCAATGTACTCACTCTTGCTACAAGGATTTGGGTTAGATTTAGGGTTAAGATTCACTGTTGAGGAATAGAATTAGGGTTAGGCTTCGGTTAGGTTTCACTATTTAGGGTATAGAATTAGAGTTAGGGTTAGGGCTCACTATTTAGGGTATAGAATTAGGATTAGGTTTAGGATTCATTATTTAGGGTATAGAAGTAGTGTTAAGGTTTCACAAGACGAAATTCTGAAACTTTTTTCTCATATTGTGAAACCGATTTAACTAGATGGTTAATAGAAGTGCATATGAGTCCTTTAACAGAAAAGTTTTGTTTGTCCTTAATGTAAATGAAAGTTCATTAGAAGAATGGATCATAAATTCCCCCTCCAAAAAGGTCAAGGTCGAGTTTTAGCCCACCTCATCCTAGTCCATGGTATTTATCACAAATACATATTTTGACATTTAATGAGTACAATAATCCTAATAATTCCATTGCAGTGGTACACTTTTATTTCCACCGATAAATTATACTTCATAAAAAAATACAACTCGTTCTAATCCGCCCTGACCCATCCTGCCAAGCATAAGCGGGTTGAAGCAAGACGTTTTGGGTTTTTGATGATACAAGTGAGACCAAATTGGGATTTATCCGTCAAACTGAGGCGAATTTCGAACGGATTTGTGGCTCAATTTTCCACAATGCCAAATCCGCCCGATTGCCATCCTAACTAGAAAGCATTGGTTATATTGAAATACGAGAACAGTTTTGCTCACCGTCCTAAGAGGGTGACGAAGCATTACCTCCCAACGTTAAACCGAGGCGAGTTTCGAACAGATTGGGGCGAGATTATCCACAATACCAAACCCTCCTGGTTGCCATCCCTTGTGCACCGTTCTAAGAGGGTTGTGAAGCATTACCTCCCAACATAGACCGTTGGATGCAAATCGTATGTGACATCATAAATCGCTACTGACGTTCATACGTCGGTGGTGTCATATCATATACATCCAACCGTCCACATTGGGAGGTAATGCTTCCGCCACCTGTCAGGACGGTGAACAAAATCGTTCTCTTATAATACATGCTAGATTCCTACATTGTAGTATTTACACATTTGACGGAAAATATGGAGGCACATTTGATTGTAGATGTGAATGTAGTACACACAAACTGTTAGGCCCTTTGATATTAGATGAGTTGGTAAGGTAACATTGCAGTCTTTACCTACCATATGAAGGGGGAAAATGCTATTTAGCCATCCTACTTTCCATCCAGATCGGGCCATCTTGACGTGCCACCTGATCCAAACCATCAGTTGCACCGAACCCCGACAAGTGAATCGCACTCAATCTGACCGGCAAACAAAGGAATGGCTGTGATTAGGCGCCACGTGACATGATGGAAAGCAGACGGCTGAATAGCATTGCTCTATGGACAATGAGAACTGCTACTCAGCCATCCAGTTTTATATTTTGATCAGGCCATTCTGATGCAGCATCTGATCACACCATTCGTTTTCCTGCTATTTGGGCTTAGTGCGGTTCGGCGGTAGGGGATGGATACAACGGACGGCTGTAATCAGCTGCCACATTAGGATGGACCGATCTGGCTGCATAGTATTTTCCATGAAAGAAGTATACTATGTTTGTATTTTCCAACAGTAAGGTAACATTTTAGGTGAAAACTGCAAATGTATGCAGACGGATGACAATGCTGATAATTCGAGTAATTCATATTGCTTTGGATTAAAACTGCAAATGTACTGAACCAATACAAAAGTTGTCTCCAACTCTTATAGTTCAGCTGGTAAGACATATGCAACCCGAGGCCTTGGTCAAGGGTTCAAATAAGTGCTACGGGCATATTTCATCTCGCTCTGTAGAGGCGGGGGGCCTCCTTCTCGTCTTAGTGGTGAGCCTTCCGACCTGTAGACAAGTCAATGGACCGGATTTCGATCCGAATCATATCCGTTAAGTCGGATATGGATAGGGTTTTTTGATCAGATAATCCAATAACGGTCCGAATCGATTACTGTTTACATAACAAATCGGATATGATCGAGTTTCAGCCAATCCGATCCGACAAACTATAACATAATATATTATATTTTATCCATTGTTAGATTAGATTGTTTTAGATCGAAGGTCCTAAGGGTTAATATAAAAAGATTCTCATCGTCCCCCCCTCAAGACTTACATTTTATCCTGGCCCTTCCGCATCCCAAGTTTGGAATGACGCTCAACGATATCACAACCGTCCGATATAATCTTGTCCATGATCCAGATTCTGATCCAAATCCAATCTGCACTTAAGCGGCTATGGATTGGGTTTTTTCATCCGATGATTGGATAGCGGTCCGAATCCGATAACCCATTTACTTAACGGATCGGATTTGGATATAGCCTAATCCGATCCGATGACAGGTCTACCTGTGGGGTTATTAAAAACCAGGGCATTTCTCTTGCTCCTATAGTGAGTTTCAATCCTCGGTCTATCTTGCGCTAGTACACTAACAGATGATCTACTAACCAGTGACCACTATGGTGGTCCCTTTAAATTTTTTTTTTTTTACTAAATTTACTAACATTTGATTAGAATTTTAAAATTTCACTCAACTGTACTGTACTTTACTGCTGGGAAATACAAATAGGGCAATATTTGAATATGGTTGAAATTTTAGACAAAAACAAATGGGTCAATTATATCCACACAATTACAGAAGGTTTCTTGTTGTCAAAAGCTTTGGTGTGGTACAGTAGATATGACTTAAACTCAGTGATTGAATTTGTGCCCAACGTTTCAATTAAATTATCACCGTATGTTTCATCAAATCTGCGCCGCCCCCGACAACCACTGATAATTTTGAACAAATACTTCATTGTTCAATAAGAAAACAATCAGGTACTACTGTGCCCATGAGGAATTTCTCATAGCCCTGTACTAAGATAAATGTCTTGCTGTTCGAAAAATCTACACTACTATAAATTTTTTTTTCTAGATTTCTTTACAAAACGTCCTCTGCAATCTTCTCTATTTACACACACACACGCACACGTGCCAAAACACACACACGCACACGTGCCAAAACACACACAAGCATCATTAATTGCCTAGCAAATGTTCAATTTAACCCTAACAAAATGACTTGAGTCCCAATTCTCCCTTTTGAATCAAATATACTTCTTTACTTTCACTACTTCATTTGAGTTTTCAAATATATTAGTCGTCTCCAACTGATAGCCGTGGCCTTGGTCGAGGGTTTGAATAAATGCTTATGGCATATTTCTTCCTACTCTATCGTGGCAGGCCTCCCTCTCGCCTGAGTAGCAAGCCTTCCAGTCTGTGGGGTTGATAAAAATTTGGGGCATTTCTCCCGCTTTGTTGGCAAGTTCTGATCCTTCATCTCCAGGATCTCCTATGGTGCTTCTTCACCAGTTCCTTCTTCTCTGCATAAAAGGGGGCAAGCTGAGAGACCATCATCGCCATCAAAAAAACTTCAGAGAAAGGAAAGCTAACGAGTGTTGAAGGGATAAGAGGGTTGGCAACGGTAAGGCCGTCAAGAACAAGTGAATGGCAGAGCACCGAGAGACAATTGAAGGAAACGAGGAAGACGACGGAATTGCATAGGATAGGATCCCATAAGAGAAAACTTAATATAGGAAGAAGGCGACACATTGGCTCTATTTATAGCTTTTACATTTAATGTGATAATCACAAAATTGATGTATAGCGCCGATCAAAGGAGTCTAAAAAGATGTGTCTGTGTCTACTTCCCTAGGAAGAATCAAACGGTCAACAACCGCTATCAAACAAATCCACTTAATCACTAAACAACTAATCAATGTGATGAACATACCTTCCAAATGGTCATATTTTTGACCAGTTAAACCAAGGAGGTTGTCAACTGACTTAGGACGGACGGCCTCGTTATACAGCAAAATGAGCAATCGGTGAGATGATGACACCTAATAGGTTGTTCAATGCATTTAAGCGTTATCCTACTTTTGCTGAATCATCTACCGTTCAGTATTTTCTCAAATCGTCAAAAAATACGAGCCATGAGGACACCATAAAAATAATCTTACAAGATGATATATGTCAATTGGCTAATGAAATGGCTAATAGTGTCTAACCACGTAAATCCTAAATACAGGAGCAAATAAATTTTGCAACTGCTCCAAAGTATGGAGATCTTAGCCATAGTGGTTCAACCCAACCATTGTGTGGCACACCGCACGCGGCCTATCAACATGCACTACCTATGAATGCACGCATGGCTCCAATGATCAGAAGGCGGTCAAGCACGACCACCAAGCGGATGGTGCGTTCCAGCCGAAGACAGACGTGCTCCCCTTAGGTTACGTGAACATCAATAGTGGAGCTGAGGCTGCAGGATAACCAACCAAGTGTAACCGTCCCATGCCAATGTCTATGTAAGGGAAAGACAACAACATTAGAAGAGGCCAATCTAATGCAACAATCATTCTCATGACTTCTATCGGCTAACACCATCTTCTTTTTAATAATCGGCCAACGCCAACGACTACTTCCATGTTTTACTTTTACGCACCTAGCTTTAGCTTCTTGTATACTTTTGAGTTTTAATTTTCAAACTTGCACTTTAAACTTCTTGCACATCTTTCGATACTCTGCAAATGACTTTAAATTCCAGTTACATTATCTGCATTCGTTTGATTTCGTGCAAATGTTCAAACTAAAAAACAAAATTATGGACAATCAATCTTTCAAATTCCCTCTATTTTTCATGCACACTCTACACACTTACTTTTCCTAGCCACTAGCTCTTAAGCAATAATAAAGTCCTTTTAATAATAGGAATCAAAACTTGCTGGAAGTTTGTTCTCAAAACTTTCGATGATCACATGTATTAGACGTCAGAATCACATCAATACATCACAGATAGACTAATTGTGTGTTTATTAGATTTCGGATAACAATCGAATGACAAATCAATTAGCCGAATCGTTTTATCTCTAGCATCCCCACGCACTTCCGACAAAACTTTGGACATCTTTTTCAACACTGGCAGAAGCACTTACAATTGTAATCCTTGTTTTGAAGGTTAGGGCCTTGAACTGCAAGTTACACTAAAGGAAAAAGTGGCCTATGTCGCTTTTTTGCGTTTGGTCCTCGAGCTCCAGAACATGCCAACAATTGCGTTCGTGACCTTCATGATTCAAAGCTGGGCTAAGAAAGTTTGAGAAAAGCCAGTTAAGGTTCCAGTTCATACACAAAATCAAGCAAGAGTGAAATTTCCACCATAAAAATCAGATGATTGTCCTACTACCAATGGAACTCCTTTTTCCACTCAAACCATTGAGTTGTACTCTTATCTTCAGAGACTGGACGGAAGGAAGCAAATGCACCCTATAGTTTTTCTTTTGATCCCTGAGGGTAATTGTTTCAAGAGGGATTATGAGTCAAGAATGGGTGGAAGGCTAGGTTTGGCCCAACTTGCTTGCCTTGCTTCTTGTCGAGTCCTTAGAAGCAGGGATAGACCCTGAAAGGTAGAAAAATCAAGACAAGTATACAGGTCTTGTATTATTCCGACATTCCGTTCGATAGGGACTTGTCGTAACTCGATGAAACCCAGAGGGCCCACAAGCAGATGCACTGCATGGCAGGCAGCTTGCACTTCACCGTGCTGGTGAAGCACTTATATCAAACAAAAAACAGATTTTTATTTCATTAAATACTAAAGTGAACTAATATATCAAGTTAAAAATATATAAAAATCCTTTGAAAAAAACCTTATTAGTAAGGATCTTACAAAGATTCGTATTTTAGCATGTAAAGATTATATAATAGGTATATTCCGTGAGTCCGACCTAGCACATGGAGATTCATATGAAATGTAACAGTTTGGAAAACCTAAATATAGATGCCCTCATAGAATTTACATTCCCCCTTCTCCTCTCAAATAGACTATTTCCTATCAGGAAATACAAAAATTCAATTAATTGATATAATCTTACGGCTTACAAGGTTGCATTACATCTGTCCATCAGAACTATATATATGTACTTCAAAGACATCGCAGCAACAATTGCAAAAGAAGTCAATTATCAAAGTTTCACAGGTTGTGACATCATCGATTTTAACTGCTATACCAAATGGCAGGACAAAACAGCTGTTAAAACCTTGGTAAGAACCACATCAGAATTATTTCCACAACTGCTTAAAATGAGGAATAACGCTCGTTATAATCTCAAGACTAACAAGTAAAACCCAACTGATAGATGTGCACATAATACAGCTTGCTATATTGATAAGCCCAACTGAGCATGACTAACAAAAAAATTATTAGAAATTTAGAAAAAACTGAACAATTAAAAACCACACACTACTATGGATTACCGATGAAGCATAATGGCACACTGAACGCAATGAGAGAAAATGCAAGTGACCGTATTCAGTTGTAATCTTGAAATATTCTCCCAAGCCCAAAAATACACTGATGCACCCAGCCTCAACTTCGATTCAGGGCTCCCTGAAATAGATGACATCTGAAACCTATGAAGAGACCTTAAAGTGATTGTTGCACCTTAGAGAAGAAAGCTTCTAGTCGATCTTGACGGATGAGAAGAGGTAGTGAACAAAATAGAATGACATCAGGAAACCAATGGTGCCGGTAGATAACATGATAGCAAGAGCCATAATCAGTGAGTAGCCTAGGTAGAGTATAGCCGAAACAGGCCCGCTCAAGCTTTTAAGGTCAAACACCAAGTAATGGATGGAGTAGAGGAACACATAGAGAGCAACTGAACCAGAAGCAAAGAAAGCTTTCCACCACCACCTCCAGTCCTCCACACACAGATGCATGTAAGTCAGGACCACAGACACTTCGGCGCAGACAATAACAAGTAAGACAAGGACGACGAGCAGGAATCCAAACACATAATAGAACCTCCCTAACCAGATACTGGAGAGGATGAAGAAGAGCTCGATGAAGAGGGTCCCAAAGGGTAGAGTTCCAGCACCAAGGACAAGCAACCATGAGTGAAGCTTCCGAGCAGGAATTTCTCTTGGTATCTGGTTGGTCCGAACAGGAAACTGTATATGCTCAGCTCGGATGCCCAAGAAACCCCCGAGAAGTGTAAGAGGTACCGAGACACAAAACCACAAGGCCAGAATAGTGAAGTACAGAGAGATCGGGATAGCCCCCGTGCTGTTGTTTCGCCAAAGTATGAAGTTCAGAATGGTGAGTATAACAAACACAATCCCCGGGAAGAAACAGGCAATTGACCAGGAAACCGACCTCCACCCATCGGACCCACCTTTGATGGTTGTCCATAGCCGAGCACCAACATATCCAGCCGCGATCCCAAGGAAGAGATAGAGAATTATCATCCCAGTCAAGAGCATGCCTCGTGAAGCAGGAGACATTGCCCAAACGCTGCAAAGACGATTGTAACAACAGCCATGCCCGTAATCTGAACACCATCGCCAATCATGACACATAGCAGCTTCGAGCAAGCTGGCTCTCTGAACACATCACCCACAACAAGCTTCCATCCCGATAACTCCTCATTCATCTGAGCTTGGGCTTCTTTATCCAGCTCTTCATATCTTGTTAAGTCCCTGCGTACAGTCCTCAGGAATATAACAAACACGATTGCAGCCAGAAAGAAGATGACCACCAGAGAGTTCATGATCGAAAACCAGTGGACCCTCGCGCCATCCATCTTCAAGTATGCATCCCACCTCGAGGGCCATCTGATGTTGCTTTTCACAAACTCGACCTCATAGGTGAACGAGATCCGCTCCTGCTTCCGGATCATCTGGCACTTGTCGAGCTCCAAAGGGCAGCTCACGGAGTCCACTGTATCGTACATGTTAAGCTTCAACATGGCTTCCGAATCACGCTTCACGCTGCAAGGAATGACTTCAAACCCCACAATCTCAAACCCAGACATCTTATTCTTATCAGTCTCTGAAATCACTCCCATCCCCCCTTCCCCGGTCCCGATTATCCGCACATTGCTTCCTTCGTACTCATGGACCAAGACCTTGAACTTCAGGTGATTGATGATGATATCTTCGTCGCTGCCTGTTGGAGTGTAACCAACCGGGAACCCCGTCCACTGGATGCTAACCCCATTCTGCTGGGTGTATCGCATCACGGGCAGGTTGTCGAGAATCATGTTCACCTGATAGAGATCGCGGGTGCGCTGCTTCAGGAGCTTCACCTCGTGCTCGTCCAGCGGTTTCGTGGTGCAGAGGTAGAGAGATTCGTTGACATTGACTTGGAACCGGTAGGGGGAGTTGTCGATCTGGTCCCCCATGAGGAGCTCACCCAAATTCTCCGCGCTCTTCTTGACCCCTCCTGGCGGCGGGCAGTAGGGGAGGCTGTAGTAGCTGAACGGGAGCTCAGTCTCAATGGAAGTAAGGGAATTAACCTTGACCGATATCTTCTCACCTTGCCCATATGTGTGCATGTAACTGCCGGGGAGGTAAAACGCATCGCACCGGCACCGGAACAGAAGCACGGCAAACACCGCCGAAGCTATGAAAGAATAGGATCTCCTTGTGATAGATGGAAGCGCCATTATATGCCCCCAAAAAAAAAAAAATTTAACAAAATGCCTTCCTCCTCGATCTACAGAAGTGGAGATTTCAGATCTAGGGTTCGAATCTCTAGTTTTTTCCCCCCAATTAAGCCCTGTAACCAAATTAAAGAACCCTAAATCAACATTTCACCGCTCTAACTGCAGATCTAGAATTACAATCGGCGCCAAAATAAGAATTTTGAGATGAAATCAGAGAAAGGAACCTTGATTGATGCAGGAGGAGCCTCCCTCGGCTATGGAACCACAGATCCGGAGCAAGAACGCTGGATGTCACCGGAAAAAAAAACCCTAAATTCCTTCAAATGGGTAGGACGGATCCGATGATGGGGAGTCACCTGATTGGGAACGACACCCTAGATTCGAGAGAGGGGGCGGGGGGGAGAAGCTCAGGAGGAAGAACGCCCGCTGAGTGGGGAGGGAACGAAACGGTTCTGGTTTGGACTTTGGATGCGTCGGGGGTTTACATCGGCGTTTTAAACCGGACCGGAGTGGTCATGGACCGGGGTTTTAACACAGCTTGTTTGGTTGGGAGTTGCGACTCATGCGTTTGGCCAAACTCTACTGTAAACCCGGGTGGTGCGGCCCTTCGTCGGCAACCTTTGCCCGCCACCAACCACTGCCGTGTAGCCACCCAACCATTGCCAGTCGTCCAACCTCCTCCATCACTGGCCGCCGCCATCACCACCGCCCAGCCACTATACGATGTCGCCAGCTACCACCACCTCGAAGCCACCACCGGACGTAGGCAACGGCCACCACCGCCCATCGTCACCCACACCAACTTATCGTAAATACAACCAAATGATTTATTTTTTAAATAACATATTTAAAAATAAGAAAAAAGAAAACACATACTCAAGATTTTTGGTGGTGAGAGAAAACCACTTTTTTGTAACCTTCGTCTATATCACATGGCGCCAATTGTTAAGATACCACTGCCACCGGACGACTCTGATACCTTGCTTCACTTTCCCCAACCGCTCCCTCTATTTTAAATTATTTTCGTATTAAACTCTAATTACTCCCAACTTACCTCACGTAACCTACTCACGTACCCTATCCACTATCATGCGTCCATGTCGGCGACCAACCGTGGTAGAGGGAGGCGATAGGCAAGTGGTGGGTTGATGGCGATAGCAATTAGTAGCAATGATAGGCAATCGTTCGATGCAAACAATTATGGTGAGCGATGATAGGCAATCAATCGTTCGATGCAGGCAATCAAGTGGGCGGAGGCGCTCCTGATGATGATGAAGGGCGAGAAGTGGTGGGCGATGGTGTGGCGGACAATGCGACTGGCATTAATCGGTGGTAGTATTATTGGTGATCCGGTGGCTAACTATGATGAATGTAGATTGAGCTAACATCTCTGAGGTAGTTTCATGGTCGATATGCGTCTAATGTGGCTGCATTGCCACCCTCGAAATATTGTCACCTCCCTCGAAATATTATCGTCGTTCACGAAATATTGACGTCACTCTCGAAATAGTCACCTTTCGAAATTTTGTTACCACCCTCACATTATAATCACCTCCCTTAAAATATTGTCGCCTCTCTCAAAATATTTTTTCATCTCAAAATCTTTTGTGTGCCCTTGGGCACGGTGTTTTCACTATCAAAGTTTCACAGGTTGTGACATCATTGATTTTAACTGCTATACCAAATGGCAAGACAAAACAGCTGTTAAATCCTTGGTAAGAACCGCATCAGAATTATTTCCACACCTGCTTAAAATAAGGCATAACGCTCCTTATAATCTCAAGACTAATAAGTAAAACCCAACTGACAGTCGTGCACATAAAACATCTTGCTATATTGATAAGCCCAACTGAGCATGACTAACAAAAAAAATTATTAGAAATTTACAATTGTTACGAAGAGAGAGGGAGAGAGAATAAATTTGGGGAGCAAAACTCTTTGTATTATTTCATTAATCTCATCGTCATTACATAAGACTACCTCTCCTTATATAGAGAGAGAACGCACACCTTTACATTACCACAACCAAGGTGGGACTAATAGAATACTAACACACTACATCTAATACCCCCTGTCAAACAGATGTAAGGTATAAACCGACAGGAGTTTGCTTAATAAAAGAAAGGAGAAAGAAGAAGAAATATACATCAAATAATCCTTTTTTATGCTGTAAAGTAAAGATAGTGCATGGGCGACCTGCAAGCAAGTCGTTCTGGAAACCCGATTGACCTGCTAGCAGGACAACCAGGGGAACCCGACCAACCTATAAGCAGTTCAACCGGGGGAATTGGTAATGATCACTAAGGATTGGAGTGGAGAAAGCCGACGGTAATGGAAGCCGGCAATAAAGGAGACCGAAAGGAGAGAGAACGGCTAAAAAAAAAGGTGTGAATGCGTGAGACCTCATAGGAGCCAAGCACCCGGCTGAAGCAAGCACTTGACACCTCCTAGAAGATCTCAATCATCACAGACAAAGAAGAAAAATAGAGGAAGGAGAGAATATATAGTTGTAGCTCTGATAGGGTCACATGAACAAGGAAAGGAAGAGGATCCAAAAGGCCGACACAAGTGTGACCGGTAAGAGAGAGGATCCGAAGACCGATACAAGTGTGACCGGAGAGAGAGAGGATCCGAAGGTCGGCACAAATGTGACCGGAGAGAGAGAGGATCCAAGGTTCACATAATCAAGGAAAGGGAAAGGATTCAAAAGCCGGCACAAGTGTGCCCGAAAAGAGAGAGGATCCAAGGGTCACACGACCAGGGAGAAGAAGGATCTGAAAGCCGACAGAACTATGACCGGAGAGAGGAGATCCAAGGGTCACACGGTCAAAGAGAAAGAGGATAAAGTCAACTGGCTAAGGAGAGAGACACCGAAGGAAAAGAAACTCGATCGGAAGGATAGAGAATATTTCGATCGGCAAAAGAAGAAGGGAGTAGATGGACCGGTAGAGCGCCGAGCACAGGGCACGACCGGTAGAATGCAAGGGGGTAGGCCTGTAGGACGCAAGGTGGATCGATAGGGCGCATGGCACAAAAGTACCAAGAAAGCGCAAGGGCACAGAGCACGAGTGTAGGCGCTGGCGAACCGACAAAGCGCAAGGGCACAGGGTGAAAGGCGGGCTGACAAAGCGCAAGGCGCAGCGGGCCGACAGAGTGCAGGGCGCCATGAGAGCGCAATGGGTCAGAGTATAGGCGGACCGGTAGAACGCAATGGCGCAGGGCACAAGTGCAGGTGCAAGACCGATGGGCGCGGGCTGAAGCTGGAAGAGGAGCGTTAGCTTGAGCACAAGGCCGCAGCACTGGGCAAGGCCGGAGAGGACGGCGGATGAATCTGGAAAAAAAAAGGAGACCGGACACTAGGCACAAAGGGCAGGACCGGGCTGGGGGCAAAGGGCACTGCCGTTCAGTCCAGCAAGTCGCAAAGCACAGTCGTCTGATGCAAATCGGATGGGTGTGATTAGCTAGGGAGAGAAACAGAAGGGAATAAAGAGAGTCGGAGATGGAAGAAAAAAACGATCAAAAGAAATAGGGAGAGAGACAGAGAGACGCTCGGAACATGAGAGAGAGAGAGAGACGCTCAGGACGTGAGAGAGAAGATTGGAGGCCGGCGCGAGGTGGGGTTGGAGACGTGGTCGGCGCGAGGGCTCAGGGCGCAAAGCCGGGTCTATATCGGGATGCAGGGTCGAGCGACAGCGACGACAAGCGACGGGGAGCAGCAGCGGCGAGGGCCCCACGGTGACCGGGGCCCCGGAAGGAGACCGGCGCGGCGAGGGGATGGTCGAGAGCGCCAGATCTGGCCCCCCGTGCTACTGTGCCGGAGACAGGATGCGGGCACAGGTCTCGGGTGGCGGGCGCAGGGCCAAGACCGGACGGTGATGGGCGCAGGGCGACGGGCGCGTCAGATCCAGTGACAGGGTGCGCGAGGCGCGTCAAATCCGACGATCGGGTGCGTGAGCTCACCGGGTCTGGCCGGGATCTGACGCCGCTCACGAGCAGGTGGTGGTTAGGGGTGGGACTTGGGTGGGTCTGACCTGAACCCGGCCCACCCAACCCGAACAATGGACAAACATGGGCAAATCTGGTTAAAAACTTGGACGGGTTTGGACAAAAAAGGATCAACCCGATTTCAACTTAGACGGGTTTGAGCACCAATCTCCCCAACCCAAGGAAGTGACATACTAAGGTTGAATGCTTTGGTAGTTTTTTTTATGGAAATGAAAGACTGTTATTTGATGTTGAATGCTAAGAGTTCGTTTGAAATATGTGAGGATATGGTTTGGACTTTATGTTTTTGTTATGCAAATCAAAGATATTTTTTATCCAATTCAAAAAACTGTTGGGTTTTTTTTCCCCATCAATTTATGTGCACAAGCATTTCTAATTGGGCAACCCGCCCAACCCGCCTATTATTTTGCAAATTGGGCAACCCGAGCAACTAGAATAAGCAAGCACGGGTTGGGCTGTCACGGGTTCCACAGGCAAAACGGGCTAAGGTTTGTAAAAATCGGGTTGGGCATGGGCAAACCCTTCAACCCGCCCAAGTCCCACCCCTAGTGGTGCTCTTTCGGACGGTGTGCAAGGGCGAGGCTGGCGGGCGCAGGGCGGACGGCGAACTGCTGACACGACGTAGTGCGTAGAGCTGGTTCGAGATCGGACGCAGGGCCGGGCTCGGATGAGGAGCGGCGGCTTGCACGCAGGGCCGACGGGCACGGCGCAGGGTCAGAGAGGAGGTGGCACGGGCTCGGGCCGGCACAGGCTCAGATCAGGGAGGAGGAACAGGTGGCCGACACGATCGACGCGGACAACAGCAGATCTGGCAGGAGGTGGCACGGGCTTGAGCGGCTCGACTGCAACGTCGGCAGCAACACAAGGGGAGTCGGCGCGCAGGAGGTGGTCGGCCGGTGAGCACGACAGAGGTGGCACGGGCTCGATGGCGGGCTGCTACTGCAGGGAGGAGGCCGGCGCGGTAATGGAGAAGGTCGGCATCACCTGCGGGCTGTGCTCTAGGAAGGAGGCACACCGGCGATAGGGCCGTTGCAGATGGGTTGCCGCCCGGCGGGACAGGTCGTGCGGCAGAGCTCACCAGACACACATAGGGAAAAGGAAAAAAAAATTTACTATGCCTGGCCTTCCCGAGGCCGAGGCTAGAGAATGATTTCCGAAACCCTAGGTCAAGAAGGTTGGCTCTGATACCATGTTACGAAGTGAGAGGGAGAAAGTGTTTGAGGAGAGAAACTCCTTGTATTATTTCATTAATCACATCGTCATTACATAAGACTATCCCTCCTTATATAGAGAGAGAACGCACAACTTTACATTACCACAACCGAGGTGGGACTAACAGAATACAAACACACTACATCAAATAAGAACAAACTGAACAATTAAAAACCACACACTACCATGGATTACCGATGAAGCATAATGGCACACCGAACGCAACGAGAGCAGTATTCAGTTGAGATTATGAAAATTTCAGATGCACCCAGCCTCAAGTTCGATTCAGGGCTCCCTGAAATAGATGACATCTGAAACCTATGAAGAGACCTTAAAGTGATTGTTGCACCTTAGAGAAGAAAGCTTCTAGCCGATCTCGACGGATGAGAAGAGGTAGTGAACAAAACAGAATGACGTCAGGAAGCCAATGGTGCCGGTAGATAACATGATAGCAAGAGCCATAATCAGTGAGTAGCCAAGGTAGAGTACAGCCGAAGCAGGCCCGCTCAAGCCTTTAAGGTCAAACACCAAGTAATGGATGCAGTAGAGGAAGACATAGAGAGCAACTGAACCAGAAGCAAAGAAAGCTTTCCACCACCACCTCCAGTCCTCCACACACAGATGCATGTAAGTCAGGACCACAGACACTTCGGCACAGACGATAACAAGGAAGACAAGGACGACAAGCAGGAATCCAAACACATAATAGAACCTCCCTAACCAGATACTGGAGAGGATGAAGAAGAGCTCGATGAAGAGGGTCCCAAAGGGTAGAGTTCCAGCACCAAGGACAGGCAACCATGAGTGAAGCTTCCGAGCAGGAATTTCTCTTGGTATATGGCTGGTTCGAACAGGAAACTGTTTATGCTCAGCTCGGGTGCCCAAGAAACCCCCGAGAAGTGTAAGAGGTACCATGACGCAAAACCACCAGGCCAGAATAGTGAAGTACAGAGAGATCGGGATAACCCCCGTGCTGTTGTTTTGCCAAAGTATGAAGTTCAGAATGGTGAGTATAACGAACACAATCCCCGGGAAGAAGCAGGCAATTGACCAGGAAACCGACCTCCACCCATCAGACCCACCTTTGATGGTCATCCATAGCCGAGTACCAACATATCCAGCTGCGATCCCAAGGAAGAGATAGAAAATTACCATCGCAGTCAAGAGCATGCCTCGTGAAGCAGGAGGGATGAGCCCAAAGGCTGCAAAGACGATTGTAACAACAGCCATGCCCGTAATCTGAACGCCATCCCCAATCATGACACATAGTAGCTTCGAGCAAGCTGGCTCTCTGAACACATCACCCACAACAAGCTTCCATCCCAATAGCTCCTCATTCATCTGAGCATGGGCTTCTTTATCCAGCTCTTCATATCTTGTTAAGTCCCTGCGTACAGTCCTCAGGAATATAACAAACACGATTGCAGCAAGAAAGAAGATGACCACCAGAGAGTACATGATCGAAAACCAGTGGACCCTCGCGCTATCCATCTTCAAGTATACATCCCACCTCGAGGGCCATCTGATGTTGCTCTTCACAAACTCGACCTCGTAGGTGAACGAGATCCGCTCCTGCTCCCGGATCATCTGGCACTTGTCGAGCTCCCAATGGCAGCTCACGGGGGGATCCACTCTATGGTACATGTTAAGCTTCGACATGGCTTCCGAATCATGCTTCACGCTGCAAGGAATGACTTCAAACCCCACAATCTCAAACCCAGATGCCATATTCTTATCAGTCTCTGAAATCATTCCCATCCCCCCTTCCTCGGTCCCGATTATCCGCACATTGCTTCCTTCGTACCCATGGACGAAGACCTTGAACTTCAGGTGATTGATGATGATATCGTCGTCGCTGCCTGTTGGAGTGTAACCAACCGGGAACCCCGTCCACTGGATGCTAACCCCATTCTGCTGGGTGTATCGCATCACGGGCAGGTTGTCGAGAATCATGTTCACCTGATAGAGATCGCGGGTGCGCTGACTCAGGAGCTTCACCTCGTGCTCGCCCAGCGGTTTCGTGGTGCAGAGGTAGCGCGATTCGTTGACATTGACTTGGAACCGGTAGGGGGAGTTGACGATCTGGTCCCCCATGAGGAGCTCACCCAAATTCTCCCTGCTTTTCTTGACCCCTTCCCGCGGCAGGCAGTAGGGGAGGCTGTAGTAGCTGAACGGGAGCTCGGTCTCGATGGAAGTAAGGGAATTAACCTTGACCGATATCGGCTCACCTTGCCTGTATGTGTGCATGTAACTGCCATGGAGGTAAAGTGCAACGCACCGGAACAGAAGCACGGCAAAGATCACCACCGAAGCTATGAAAGAATAGGATCTCTTTGTGATCGATGGTAGCGCCATTATATGCCTAAAATAATTCCTCCTCGATCTACAGAAGTGGAGATTTCCGATCTAGGGTTCGAATCTCTAGTTTTTTCCCCCCAATTAAACCCTGAAACCATATAAAAGAAACCCTAAACCCTGGAATTACAATCAGAGACAAAATAAGAAATTTGAGATGAAATCAAAGAAGGAACCTTGACTGAAGCAGGAGGAGCCTCCCTCAGCTATGGAACCACAGATCCGGAGCAAGAACGCTGGATGTCACCGGAAAAGAACCCATAGATTCCTTCAAATGGGTAGGACGGATCCGATGAAGGGGGGTCTCCTGACCTGATTGGGAACGAAACCCTAGATTCGAGAGGGGGGGGGGGCTTTCGGGGTTCTCAACTCTCTATCAAAAAGTCTGCACAGTAGACTTTCGGGGTTATGCCAACCTTTGGAAGATGATCTAGACAACAAGTAACCACCCCGTTCTTGCCAAGCACCTCATATTGATGGTGAATTTTTTTTTTTTAATTTCGTTAAAGGGGGAGGTCACAATCGGATCTCCAGAAAGACCGACACAAATCAGAAAAAAGCCACACACCAGTAGAGAATTATTGGACTAAGTCCACCAAACCCCAAAGGGCAAAGACGTCCCACAGAGGATGAAACAAACAACGCCCTATATGTCGAAACCCAAAGATCCACCACACCGGCCAGAGCAAAGCCCAAATCCACCACACCAGCGGGATAAACACAGGTAAACATCACAAAAAAAAAACCTAAAACAAGGCTCCAAGTCCGGAACCAAACCACTACTACAAGCCCCGAGGGAGTCAAAACCCACCAACAACCAGCCAAAAAGAGGTTGAAGAAACGTCTGCCCTCGATCTACCTTTGAGTCCACCGCCGCCGCCGCGCGCCGTCGGGATCTGCACCGCCGAGCTGAGGAGGGTATCCGAAATAGCCTGTCACCATAACGTCCGCCACAAGCAGGTCGGGGCCCTGATCACCACTCCCATAGCCATCGCCGGTCGCCACCATCCTTGACCGGCCCTTGAACGGAGAAATCGAGGAGGAAGGGCTGCGCTGCCTCGGATCTACGAAAACAAAAACGACAGCTATAGGGTGAAGACCCCTATTTACAAGGGGGGAAGGGGCACCGGATCCACCCCCATAGAAGCCGATCGGATGCCCGACCTCCTCGGACCCTCCGACAGCAGCGTCCGAGGAGGCCAAGCCGAAACCCTAAACGAAAAAAAGAGAAAAGCGAGGCAGAGGGCTCACAGGACCGCATGGCCTAAACAGACTTGGTACATATGAAAATCGCAAAAACCATGTTGCCTTTGATCAGGAGATTGAACTTACGGTAGTTATATGACGTTGTGCATGTGTGGAACTTGAAGCTTTCAATCAGGCGAATATACTGCATGTGTGAGTGCCTCATCAGTAGGGCTGGTAATGGGTCGAGTCGGGTCGGGTCCGGTTTCGTGTCGTGTCCAAAACCTCTAAATTCGGACCCGATCCATTTTAACTACTCATATCTAGACCCTAAAACCCCTACCCAGCCTGTTTATAAATAGGTAGACCCGATAAGACCTGTTTTATTTATTTATTTTTAATTTTATATTTCGTTGCAACTCACCATCATAGGTGTCCGGATCACTGTTGTCCGTTGAACCTATCACACACTGTGATCAGATGCTTGGTAGACCCAAACCAACCCAACCCAACACGGCCCATTGATTATTAAACGAATCAAACGGGTCGGAGATAAAACCCGGACCCAACCTGTTTACTAACGGGTTAGTTGTATCGACCCGTTTACGACTCGAACCCGCTTAACCCAAACCTGGACCCGCTAATTTCTTGTCGGGTCCAAAATTGCCAACCCTACTCATCAGACATATTGATTACAGACGTTGTCTTAAATGGGAACCTCTAGGCTCAAATTTATTTTTGATGTATATTTTGATCCACTTCCAAGGCTGTTGGCGTTGGTTTGGTGGTTGCGAACTGATTTCCATTGTAGGAACAATTTTCTTTCATTGAAAGTCGGTGCAGAATGCTAAGGGGGTGTTTAGCATCATTCCGGAACGATCTATTTCCATTCTGAACAATCTCTATCCTTCTTGGATCAAAAAGCCCTCCACTCCATGGAGTGTGACCCGCTTAACCACGGTGCCATGGCGAATAAAATTGATATGAAGCAAACTTATGATCATATAGGAATTTTCTGGCTAGAGTTCTTTGTAAGTTTGGATTTTGCCATAGGTGGATTCAGTGGGTGATGGGGTGTATCACTAACCCGAACTTTAAGATCCTACTCAATGGTGCAGGAGAACCAGAGGATTACGGCAAGGGGACCCATTAGCTCCTTATCTTTTCTTTCTAGGCTATGAGGTCCTCAATCGTCAAATCATCGATTTGCATCTTGTTGGGCATCTTTCTGGTATTAGGCCTAAAAATGGACAAGTAGGGCTCCCTTTGTTGGCCTTTGCTGATGACTGCCTACTCTTTGTTAAGGCTAGCATCTGCGAATGTGAAGTTCATCATAGGCACAAACGGATTATTTGTAGGATCCTTGGCTTTAAGGAGCTCAACGAACCGTTTCGATATCTTGGGGTTAAGATTTGGGGAAAATCTATTCCGGGAGCATTCAAGGTGAGGACCTCCTTGCCAAAGTTTTGAAGAGACTTACTGGGTGGAGATCCAAGACTCTTTCTTTCCCAGGTAAAGTTACCCTGTTGAAGTATGTCATTGGGTATTTGCTTGTGTTTACTTCGTCTAATACTTGGATACCTCAAAAGACTACTAATGCTATTGAGAAAGCCATGCGGGATTTCTTTTGGAGCAATATTGATTCGGGGAAGGGGCTTCATCTTGTTGGATGGAAGACAGTGTGCAGGCCGCTCGAAGAGGGTGGGGTTGGGGCTTCATTGCTTTGGTATGGTCAGACAAGTCCTTATGGGAAAAAAAGTTTTTGAAATTGCTTCGGGCCGGTTGGGTCTGTGGGGGCGGTTTTGTAGCCTCAAGTACAAGCTATCTAATAATTTGTGGGAATGGGGTTCCCCAAAGAATTGCTCACGTGCTTGGAGGGTGATTTTGCATAGAGTGCCTATTGTGAGAAACAACCTTGTTGTGAATGTTCATACCCAATCTACTAATTGTGTGATGAGGGATCCGTGGCTTAATACCACGCCACTAAGAATATCCTTGATGCCCCTCATGGCTGAGATACTGACTGATTCTGTTGGTGATCTATTGGACCAGCACGGTCAATGGAATATGGAACTCCTTCGGTGCATGTTCAGGGTCGTTGTTGTAGCCCAGATTGCACAGCTGCCAGTCTTGGTGACTTCAATTAGAGAGACAGTCGCTTGGGGCCCTAACATGGCAGCCAAATTCTCTACTAAGACTGCAGTTAGGCTTTCATTGACAATGGGCAACGATGAAGCTATCTCTGAGCCTGTAGGGGATGGCGATGATGAATCTAACTCTGAGCCAAATGATCCTCTTTGGAAATACCTATGGAAGTGCATTAATCCTCCGAGAGCCAAATCATTTGTGTGGAAAATGATACCTCGTAAAATTCCAACTAAAGATTTGCTCGTTAGGAAGGGTATGGATATTTTGCCTCTATGTTCCAAGTGTGCTAAAGAATGTGAACAACGGACCATGCACTTTTTAGATGTCCCTTCTATGCCAAATGCTGGACTGGACTTGGAAAACACTCCACCAATCTGGGCCTGATTTGTGGAGTGCAAGATTTGTGGAACATGGCCTTCATCTCTTCTAGGCGCGAGACAATCAACCGATAATAGAGAGACTCTTCTCATCTAAGCTTTTTGGAGCATATGGAAGGCTAGAAATGAATAACTCTTTGAGAGAAGAAAACCAAAGATTTCAAGACTTGTTACATATATCCTGAATGCAGTCAAGGAATTTTGTGAAGCTAATGAGTCCTCGTCTATGCAGAGGTTGAATAAAGTCTCTATTGCTGTTAAATGGGTCTCCCCAATGTCGGAGGAAATCAAAATCAATTTTGATAGTGCAGTGGCTCAAAGGAAAGGCGAGGTTGGAGCAGGCTTTATCTTGAGGAAGGAAGCAGGGGTGGTTCTGCAAGCCGGTGCTATTCACATCAACACGCGACCGATGATCGATACTGAAATCCGTGCTTTTTGGGAGGGATTGCATGTGGCCGTGAGGCTTTTCGGACATACCAAGTTGTAGATTGAAGGGGACTCACTTTAAATTATTAATTGGATCAACAGGATCGGTGGGGACCATGTTTGGACCGGATGGGGCATTTTTTGTCCTAAATTTTTTTATTTTTGGTAAGTTGTTTAACCTGTCAAACCAGAAGTAGAGCCGGCTTGGACCGGAAAGGCCATTTTTTGTCGGTTTCTTGTCCGTATGGCTGTTAAAAAAACTGAATCCAGCTTTAAGATGGGCCCCTCTCCAGTCTCCACCGCTCCCAAGCCTAATAAACTGAATTCAAATCTCCTCCAGTCGGCCGGCCCCGGTCGGTGGGCCCGGTTCGCATCACGACCGCACGATAGCTGGTAACCCAAATGTGAATCGCACTCCACCCAACCACGTGCGGCTGTTATGCCCACCGGGCCCACAGACTGCGTCCGACCGACTGGAGGAGATTTGAACTCTAAAATAAATTAGTTTCTCACCCATAACATGTTGTCAAGGACAGCGTAATGCAGCACTTACCCGCTACCAACCGTTCGATCAAATTGAAGATGGCCTAGTTATAACCCTTTGATCAGTGCAACACCGCCAAATTAAAACGGTCCGCCGGATCACCTAACCACCACCACCTCTGTCCTCCAGCAAAACCGCACTGTGGCCAGCCGGCGCCAGTCCGGAGCTGACTCGGTCGCGCGTCCGGCCTCCCCCCCCCCCCCCCCCCCCCCCATCGGCCCTTTTTCTACAGCGGCGTCCGGGCGGGAGATCTCACGGAACGCCCTCTCCTCCTCTTCGCTCCGATCCTCTCGATCCCGTCCCTCCCCACCCTCCGCCGGGATTCCGAGCTCCCTGCCAACTGAGATCGGCGGGAGGGCGAAACCCTTAGAACGGGAAGAATCTCTTTCTCGAAGATCCATGGCTGTGAATCGAAGCTTACTGTTGCGAGCGATTCTGTCGACGTTTTTGGCGGGATTTGCTGCCTCCACTACCTTCATCTCAGGTGCCCATTCATAACTTTTCTGCTTTAAAAAAAAAAAAAATCAATTTTTGACAAAATGGGTATTTTTCTATAAAAAATTTAGGGTTATTTTGACTTTGCCCCCCAAATTATGCCTTGAATTAGACTTTAACCCCCATATTTTCATTTATTAGACTTTACCCCCCAAAACTAACAGTTCCGTCAGCTCACCTCTCAAAGCTTTATTTCAAGGCAAAATTTGGGGGGCAAAGTCAATTAATGAAATATTGGGGGGTAAAGTCTAATTAATGAAAATATGGGGGATAAAGTCTAATTCAAGGCAAAATTTGGGGGGCAAAGCCAAAATAACCCAAAATTTTAATCAGTTATATATATTTATATTTTTTTGGTTAGGTGATGCATTGCAGTCTCACGGGTCGACGGGTCGAAATCTGCTGCAGGCGCAAAAGAGTAAGGCCTGGTTCCTTGGACCCTTAAAGAATTATTGACACCATGATAAATAAGTTTGGCAAAAATCTTCTATCAATGCACCTAATAATGTCAGACATTATCATAAGCATCCGTAGTGAAATAAGGATGATCGCATCGGACACTCACACTCACACTCACCCACCCGTGCATGCCTAACTCACACAAACTACACAGCCAACATATATCCCAGCACGTGTTGGGGTTCGATTCCGTCGTATTATTACCGCCAACGGTCAATCGATGGGAATACTATAGTGAGAGTATGTTGGAGAGTAGAGTAGACATATAGATTTGTTGTCGAAGTTCAGCCGTAGACTACGTCTTCGTGCGGTAAGCCGCAACCTTGAAATCCACTCTCTGAAAGACAGGCTGAGGAGGGCTTTTACAAGAAATCAGAGAAAAAAAGAACATGGGGTAGATGAAGATCGGGGATGTGAGACGAGGTCCCAAATCCAATCTGTTCCACGTGAGTGGCCTAAGGAAGCCTATATGTTCTGAATCTGAGCTCTCCAACTCTGGAGTTTGCGAGAAACAACTTTTGAGTCTCTGCTAATTAAGACTCTGTATTTATGTTGATGAATATTTCTCTTATATTGAAGAGAATACCTGAAGGTTACTCCTTGCAACATTGAGAGTTACTGCAGTAAGTCCCCATACTTGCCTTCTGATGATAAAATGATTCAATTTTGCCCCCAAATCCCTACTCATTTGCATTTTATATGATCCAGATTTGACAATTGTTTGAAGACAATTAAGAGTCATGAGTCATCCCAATATTTCTTCTTCTAGTTCTAAATAAAAGCTTCTTGTGAACTATACACCTCATTTCAAATTTACCCATCGACCTTTTTCTTTCGAACGATTTGAACTCTTAAACTATGCTCCGTCTACATTTAGCCCTCTCCATCAACTTTTTATCCCGAAAACACCCTTGCCCTAGTAAGCATAAGTCAAATATTTCAAAAAACATTGGAGTCTAATAGGAAATTGATAAGGGTGTTTTCAGAATAAGAGTTGGCGGAGGGGGCTAAGTGCAGACAATGCATAGGTTAGGGTTCCAATTGTTCAAAAAAAAAAGTCAAGGGACCGATATGAAATGAGGTGCATAGTTTAGGGGATGTTTTTGTAATTTGCCCATGTTTTTTTTTTTCTAGGGTCCATTTTTTTTGCTTGAGACATTCATGGGCATGGCAAATAATGTCTCAAGAAATTAAATATCACATATCCTTTTATGCTGGACAAATTTATCTAAATTTTCTGTGACATTCATTTTCTCTGCTCTTTTCTACCTTTGGACGTAAATGGATTAGAAATCTATTTTCTTCGTATTAGTTTTTCCCTTCAGGCAAATAATGACTCACCCTTGGTGGGCAATCAATGTCCAACCAATTTTGGTTGGACTCTAATATGTCACTAAACTAGAAAAGAAAAGAATCTTGAAAATTTATTTACCCGGGTAAATGAATATCCAACATATTTTACTTCCCAAAAGAACAGACCCCTAAAGGAAAATATTTCAAGCTTACGGCTCACCCCATGGCGAGTCTAAGCTCCTAAACCCTCACCTTCGCCTTAACATCGAAAAACGAATAAGCGATGGCCTCAAACTCTGATCATTTATATCGATGTCTTATAAGATCCAACTAATTCATTCGCATTTCTGGCAGGTTGCCCCGTAAACTTCGAATACATGAACTACACGATCATCACGAGCAGATGCAAGGGACCGCAATACCCTCCCACCCTCTGCTGTGCTGCTTTCAAGGAGTTCGCCTGCCCGTACGTCGACGAAATCAACGATGGCAGCAACGAATGTGCCTCAACCATGTTCAGCTACATCAACATCTACGGGAAGTACCCGCCAGGCCTGTTTGCGAGCGAGTGCAAGGAAGGGAAGCTAGGGCTCGAGTGCCTTAGCGACCCCCCGCAGTCTGCCAACGACCCAAGCTCCGGTAGTAGAACCCTGCTCCAGCTCGTGATTACTGTGCCTTGGTTCGTGATAGTGTTCCTTTCCTCTTAGAAGCCATGAACTGTAAATTTCCTCTTAGGAGCAGTTTGTATTCGTTTTTCAGTCCTTATAGAGTAACTCATTCTTTCACGAAATGTACTTCTAAATTATAATACCAAGCATTGTAATGGGAGTTTGTTTGCTGTGAGATCTCAGCCATAGCTGTTGAAAGGTGTTTCAGAACCTAAGATGGTGAAAGTTGCAATGTTGGTTGATAATCTGTAAAAGCAACTCCAGTGGCATCCTCATCCTGGAAGTACAATTGAGGAGGCCAAGGACACCCACCGCAGCATTTGAGGAAGAGGGATATTGGGCATTTCCATCAGCCTCCTCTGCCTCCTCTCAAAATATTGTGAACTTTGGATTAGATCCAAGGCTCCATGGTTCAAAGGCTTGCACCACCCACCCTTGGGTTGCCTAGATGGGAAGAGGAAGATTTATGGGATAATTGATAACTAATCCCTGACTAACATTTGATTTAACGTATAAGACATCCAAATATGGCCGGTTACATCATGTACTTTCATTTACCAAATGTCCACTTTACCCTCTACATGTAACTTACTATACAAGGAGAAATCATGTGGAAAGTAGCATTTCGATAATGAACACTAGAAATTGCTATAGTGATTTCACTATAGCAATATTTTTTTTTAAAAAAAAAACAAGACTTCACAAAAAAATCAAATGGCTATAGTGATTTCACTGTAGCAAAGAAAAATAATTCAATACCAAAGAGGAACAATTGGTTTTCACTGTAGTGATTGTTCCTTTTTAGTACTGAAGTATTGCTCTTTGCCATGGTATACCAAAGAAAAACAATTCGATACTAATGGCGTAAAAAAAAGAGATTTTTAAAAAGAAAATCCTACAATGAATTCACTGTAGCAAAGAGCAACAATTTGCCACTAAAGAGGAACAATTAGTGTACTGTAGTTGTCCAGTTGCCGCATTGAAAGTAATGTGGACTTTTAATCAAGGATATTTTTGTTGTTTACAGGGGATAAAAGTCAAGGAGGGACCTGCTGCAAGTGCATATGTTTCAGGATGGACTTGATTTGTATAGGGATATTTGGACGTCCTTTACGTTAATCGAACCCTATGCCCGGGACCTACCACCAACTCCTCCAAGGGTTTTTCATCCTCAAATTTGGGGGAGGTGAAAAGGAGGGTGTGTGGTCCCCACATGTTTGAGGAAGCCGCTGGAGACCCTTTTTTTAGTTCTCCTCCTTATTTCGTTCCTTCGAGGAGGCTAGCTATTGGAGTTGCCCTAATTCTACCGAAGGGGATTTTAACTGGTTGTAAAATCAAACTTTCCTTAGATATATGATCAGTGGCCGTGGACAACCCGAAAAATAACTAGCCATAGCCGCTACTGCAGAAAACTACTATCCACCGCACCATCAATATTAATTTTTAATAACCCCTAATTGGAAAAATATCATTTGTCCCGGAGCATCTATCCAATGGACAGCCAGAATGGTGTGTCTGGATCACAGCCGTCCGTTGCACTGAGCCCCGACCGGTGATTCGCACTTTTCCTCGACCGACAAGCAAAGCAAAGGGATCCTGTGATTGGATGCCACGTCAGTACATATAATCTGAATGAAAAAAAAAAGATGAACGGAAGAAAATGGGGAAAAAATAAAACATTGAACCCGACGTGAATCGAACACGCAACCTTCTGATCTGGAGTCAGACGCGCTACCATTGCGCCACGGATCCAATTTATACCTATTATAGAAATATAATACTTATTACGGTATAAACAAACCTTACATCCCGTCTTCACCTTTGTGGCCAACATTACCCTATCCAAAACACCCACCAATCAACTCCCTCCAACTCAGCACCCCAAATCCTCCCCTCCCCCCACCCCCCCTCTCATCTCCGCCCCACAAATCAATGGCTCCTCCTCCAAATCTCACCACCCTTTCTACAATCCATCCACACTCCACCATCATGGCCTCCGCTCTCTTCTCCACCCCCTCCTTCCAAGGCCTCCGTCCCCTCAAGCCCACCGACTCCTCCCCCGCCTCCCTCAAAACCCGAGCCATCCGCACCACCCGCCGGGCCTCCCGCCGGCCGGCGGCCGTCCGGGCCGAGCTGAACCCCTCGCTGGTGATCAGCCTCAGCACGGGCCTCTCCCTCTTCCTCGGCCGCTTCGTCTTCTTCAACTTCCAGCGAGAGAACGTGGCGAAGCAGGTGCCGGAGCAGAACGGGCAGACCCACTTCGAGGCCGGCGACGAACGCGCCAAGGAGTACGCCGGGATCCTCAAGTCCAACGACCCCGTCGGCTTCAACATCGTCGACGTCCTCGCGTGGGGCTCCATCGGCCACATCGTCGCCTACTACATCCTCGCCACCTCCAGCAACGGCTATGACCCCAAGTTCTTCGACTGACGATACATTCGACCGTTGGGAATCCTTTGCGTCTGTACATTTTTTTTTATGCGGTTACGGTTGATGGGTGTATAACACTGCTTTAGGATTCGTACCTCTGCAGATCTCGAGCTGGGGGTCAAACCATGGGTGGTGTATTTAATAAATCAAAATTTCCTCATACAATTATTTCCTCTCTCTCTCTCTCTCTCTCTCTCTCTCTCTCTCTCTCTCTCTCTCTCTCTCTCTCTCTCTCTCTCTCTCTCTCTCTCTCTCTCTCTCTCTCTCTCTCTCTCTCTCTCCTATGTTGGAGTGGTTCCCTATTCGACTCCCGGTATGGACATCACTGGAGCAAACCTTTCCTCAAGGCCATTGTGCCTTGTTTGTGTGTGTGAATCCTGGCCACTGATGTCATGTTCACAGAATTATGAAATTAATAAATAGCAATTGCTGTCTTCCCCTCTTTGATCTCCAGACCTTTTTGAGCCATGTCCTCAGATCGCCTGACTGGTTTAGCAAAAAAAAAATATTTCCTCATAACTTTGTTATGAAGTTCTCAACTTGAGATTTTTTTTTGTCTTTTTTCTTTGGGTTATTTTGACTTTGCCCCCCAAACTTTGCCTTGAATTAGACTTTACCCTCCATCTTTTCATTTATTTGACTTTAACCCCCAAAACTAATAGCTCCGTCAGCTCACACCATCTAAGAGAAAGAGTGAGCTGACGGAAAAGAAATATAGTTTTGGGGTGTGAGTTGATGACACAGTTAGTTTTGGGGAATAAAGTCTAATTAATGAAAACTATGGGGATTTAAGTCTAATTCAAGGCAAAATTTGGGGGCAAAGTCAAAATAACCCTTTTTCTTTTTAAGGGGACCAAGTGGTTTGTACATTACCCTTTAGTGTGCCAATTTTTTGGTTAGTTAGCCAACTTTGAGAAAGGGACACCATAGATAAACTAATCTGGCTCCAAATTCATTAATGCACTAGCAAGACATCTAAAGAAATAAGCTGTACATACTTATATATAGAGAGAAAGAAATACTAAAATACGGCATGCGATAAGTGCGGCACCACACCGTAGCCGTCTGATGCACCGATGCGTGCATGCGATGCACGCAGCGCATGTGTCAAACGGCTGCAGTGCAATGCCACACGTACCGCATGCCCATATATATATATATATATATATATATATATATATATATATATATATATATATATATATATATATATATATATATATATATATATATATATATATATATATATATATATATATATATATATATATATATATATATATATAGGGGCATGCCATAATGCGGCATGCGCAACATAACACCCCTCTCTCTCTCTCTCTCTCTCTCTCTCTCTCTCTCTCTCTCTCTCTCTCTCTCTCTCTCTCTCTCTCTCTCTATATATATATATATATATATATATATATATATATATATATATATATATATATATATATATATATATATATATATATATATATATATATACGGCATGCGGTACGTGCGGCACCGTACCGCAGCCGTCTGATACACGCGCTGCGTGGATATCCGCACTTACCGCATGCCGCATTATAGCATATCTGTGTGTGTGTGTGTGTGTGTGTGTGTGTGTGTGTGTGTGTGTAAGCATCTGTCCCCCAATGGCAAGTTGTGAAATATAATCCCATAGGCCTTCTTCTTGTCTTTGTAGCGAGTCTATTTGTGCTCCTGTGTACAATATTGCAGGCAAATGTATGATTCAAACTTTGGTATATCTTGTGCTCTAAGCACTAACAGACGATATACGATATATTGATCGTTAGATCCCTCAAGAAAAAGAAGATGAAGAAAAGGAAGAAGAAGAAACTGGACTAATATGGTTATCTGGTGCGTTTACATCTTGGAAAAGTTTCCTCAAATCAATATTCCTTAAAGCCACATCAGCCAGCCAGTTTATTAGTGTATACACAATGCTTGGGGGCGGAATTGAACCCACAACCTCCTCACCAAAGCATCAGTTGCTTATCAACTCGTCCTTACCGCTATTTAAGGTGATTGAGTTCGAGAAAGTATGTGTCACGACCAAAAGGAACGAAGAAAATGAGACCCCAAATGGAGCATGAATCAAACTTAAATCTGGCATACCTATGATTAATTTCAGTTTTAGAGCTCTGAAAAAGCACCACCATTGTTTTAGGTAGTTGGTAGTGGTATATTGCTACAGTTAAATCACTGTAGCATATTAACAATTTGGTTGAAAGTATCAATTCGGGAAGCAGAGTATCGATCCGGTTGCTACATTGATCCTACTGTATTTGTTTTTGGAATGTACATTGATTTAACTGTCATTACAGTAAAATCACTCCCAACCGAATTGTTACTCTGCTACAGTGAAATTTTATAGCTGTCACTGTACTACTACCGAATTGATACTCTAGGAATAAAATAAATATTTTCTTAAAAAAAAGTAGTGCAAAATTCTAGAAGAATGCGAGCTGAATGTGGGCTAAACATTGTGGTAAAACTTCGGGCCGAGTTCGGACTTCTAATCCGGACATACCTTGACCGACCCAGTCCAATCCAATTGCAGTTCTAGCCGAGAGTCGGGTCTTATTGATCGTCGAAGAACCGTGCAAGGTTCACAAGCCAATACTGAAACAAATCCAACAAATTGGCATTAAACACTTTCTTAGCATGGTCAGTTCTTTGCTATGGTCTATCAATTACAGAGCAATTGAACACTTTCTTAGCATTGTCAAATGTGTTGACTTCGAGACCTATGCGATATCCGTGATTACTTACTTATAAGATTGTGTTAACCCTTCGATTTTCCTTTTGCTGTATTTCTATGGACTCTTTAACCTCAAAAAAATAAAAGCAAAAACATTCCTTCAAAGTTATCAGACTGCTTCCAACTATATGCTTCCAAATCCTTCTAGATAAAGAGGTTCGTAGGGTTCTTCATGACCCGAGCAACTAGGGGTGCAACTCGGGTTAGGTTGGTTCGGGTTTGAGCTAACTCTGAACCGAACCGAACTAGTTCGGTTATACCATATTGAAACCCAAACCAATCTGACTTGGGCATAGACCCAAACCAACCCAACCCATACTAGGTCAGGTTGGTTCAGGTCGGTTCTCGAGTTGGTCTAAAAAAATAATAACCATCAGCCAGGAGGTCCACGTTGGGCTTTTGGCTTTAGCCACCCATTGAGTTCTCTTGATAGTTGGTTCAATGTTAGCAAACAACTAATGTTTACTCGGATGCTAGTATGATGTAGCCCAAAAGTCCAACCCGTTACATATATATGTGGCCTATTATATATGAGTTTGATTCTTGGGTTGGGTCGGATCTACATTCTTGGGTTGGGTCGGATCTACCCGACCCCTAACCCGGAACCAACCCATATTTAGTCGGATCCACAAAGCTTACTCATTCTGAGATAGTCTTGATCTGTATCCACACCCCCCACCCCCCACCCCCCCCCCCCAACTTTTTTTTAATACACTTACCTTTCAAAAATCAAACAGTTGGTAGAAGGCTTTTCCCCAAATCAGTAGAAGACTTCTGTGTTTTGTGTGGTTTTCATACACCCAACAATTTCGACATAAAAGTTGGTGTAATTCAATTAAAAAAAACACTTTTAACATGTTGCTCACATTCAGGTGACGGATTAGGGGGTAAAGTCGTAATTTTAGAAAAGTCGGGGTGTAACTCAAAATTCAACAAGTGGAGGTGGTGGCGCTGGTGGTGGTGTGCGTGTGTGGGTGGGAGGGGGGGGTTTAAAAAAACCCTAAATAGTAATGCCCTGTGACAAGGGCGGCCGAGGATGGAAACACAGGATTCAGAACAGCTGCAGCTCACCATTCAGCATTAACGTACATATAAGATAGATGGGCACTGAGAAATCTGAATACAAGATCAAGCAGCCAAACCAAACTATCCCCCGAAGGATAAAAAGATTGTAGTACAGAGGCCATAACCAACAAGGTAGGTCTCCTTACCCGCCAACTGGTCATTCAGGTTTCTTGGCCTATGCCGCTCCATCACCTAGTAGCCTTGGTCGGTGGTACCGTGGTGAGGTCAGTTGACACCCGGCCGGATAATTCTTTGCAATCCTCCCCGTCGCTTGTCATCGTCTTGATGGGGTAACACTTGGATGATGATGACGTGGTTCGAAGCAGTAGAATTCGGGTTCGGAGCAGAATTCGTGAGCAGGTCTGAAGGCACAGTAGCACTGAATTTATTAGTGGATGTGTACACCAACCAGGAAATAGACGAAATTTAATGATTCATCATAGGGATTTTTACATATATACCCCTAGATATTTTTTATATTGCAAAAAGACACCTATGCTTTACCAAATTCTGTGTGCAGCCTTCACTTCTCTATTTTTTGCAAAAAAAAAAATGTGGCCAGATTATATGACCATTTTAACCTAGACCGTCACCGGTTCTCGTGCACAAACACCGAGTAATCCTAGGGTTAAACAGTCAAAAAATTAGCTAGAAGGTCAATTTTACCCTCGGCCATCACCGGTGCTCGAGCACATACACCAAGTAATCTAAGGGGAAATGGTCAAAAAATAGCTAAATGGCCTTTTTTTTTTGCAAAAATCAAGATATGTGAAGGGTGCACCAAGAATTTTGTGAAAATGGGATGTTTTCAGTAATATCTAACTTAGTGGTATATATATGCAAAAATCCCTTCATAATAAACATCATGATGATTTTTGAAGACAAAATATGACATCCTTTGCAAAAAAAAATCACCTAGAAATGTTCCGGGTTGTTTACAGTATGTGGCAAACATAAAAGAATCCTGTGATCAACTCTGGATAACTACAAACTCTTTAATCAAGGAAGACATACATATATAAAAGGATCATAATGGATATTTGAAAGTATAACTCTGCCTGAACTCACACAAGGCCTTTGCTAGTTGAACGGATTTTGTACAAGGACCACATATAAGAGTATTACGTCCACCATGGTAATATAACTCTCTCTCTCTCTCTCTCTCTCTCTATATATATATATATATATATATATATATATATATATATAGATATAATGAAGTATGGAATATACTAGGAAAGGTCAGGCCAGTTTGATAACCCCGATGATATAGTAGGACATTATAAAACAGGAAATTTGAAGAAAGCTGAGGCAAAATATTGTCTTAGCAATTCGTACAAAAAATGTAGTGTAAAAAAACTCTCATCAAAGGCTACACCATGAAGTCATAGGAGGGGATGATGATACAAAAAATATACTTAAAAAAAAGGTCTTAATATGCTTAGTTGAAGTTACTTGCAAATGCTAGTTAATGATAAGACAACAAGATTAAACTCCATATGGATGGTCCTTAAATTTACTTAACCCTAGTAAGTAAACATTGTAATGCTAGTGAAAATTCACGTGAGTGTGAACTTAACCATTATATAGGGGACTTGAGAAACATAAAAGGTTGAACCTATAGACGAATAGGTTGAAAAATATCTAAGGTGATGACTGGGTTGGCGGTTGAAGCTTAAGAATGGAAAGGATCCTTCTTCAGTCTCAGGTCCGTGCTTTCCATGCTTCTTTCGGTGTTATGGCATATTCCTGCTATCATGGAGTTCTGAATCATTCCCTAGCTTACCCATACAAAGAGGACACAAATGTATTTGTTCCCCGGGCTTGGATGGGCACCACACACATCCAAAGCAAAACTCAGGGACTCGAGAGGTAGCTAAATCCCAAACAAATCCATGTGAAATGATGGATGTCATCATCAAAGTCACGGCATATGCAGACTCACGAGAGATCCTAAGCGTGCATGAAAGGTATGTATGAGGTTTCCAAGCATGACCTTGGATCAATTCAGCCAAAGTTGGTAAATGAGGGGGGAAATGAATGTCTCCTTGTTCCTTGTCCACTTAAGCAACTCAACTTCTATCGCGTTATTTGTAACTTCTTGTCATAAAGACTACATGTGGCGCTTGATCTTGCCCTATAAACCTAATCTATAGAATCTCTGAAGACCATATCATCATATCATAGGCTTTACACTCAAGTTAGAAGAAATCATAATATCTTCACCCTATCTGCTTGAGCTCATAACTTTCTATCATCTTCTCTTTTAATCTTCAAGTTCATGTAGAATGCATGTGGCACGTGATCCTACCATATAACTAAACCTATGGGGGGAAGGGGCAAAGGTCGGGAACCAAATACTTCGACGACCCCAAACTTCATTCGTCGGGCACGAAAGGCCATCTCCAGCCATCCGATGCCCCACAAACAGAGTTCGATTCATTTACTGTTCGAGCTTTCCCTCGTTTCACTCGGTTGGATAGTAGGGACCCTCCGCCATATATTATAGTATAGACTGATAGTCAAGTTGGAATAAAAAAAAGGGGAAAACTAGAACTGCAAATTGACAATTGATATACAATCCCAGCGTACACACGTTAAAATTTGGCTATTTCCCCAGAGCAAATTGCAGCCCAGACATTCTAAAACCAGTAGAGAATACTAATTTCTTACAGCAAATTTGTCAATCGGTTAAGGGGTAAGCACACAACTCTTTGAGGTCCCAACCTATTTGTACTAACTCCACTCCACAAAAATTAGAGACTGCAACTCTTGTCAGCAAAGATAAAACTGAGTAACATTCAAGCAGACTAATTCACTATTAGTAAGAAAATTTCACATTATATATTCATATGAATCATACATTATCATCCGAATCATTTACTAATGCAATTGGCATCAGCAAGGAGAAGGATGGCGGTAATCAATGAGATTACAAGGGGACTGAAAGTCTAATCTTTAGGACTCCAAACCAATGATAATTTTCCTTGCGTACAAATTTCATGTTCTTTAGGACTTCAAATTTGATTAGGAGTTCAATTACAATTTGGCTTGGACCCTGGGACCTATTTCAGTGGGTTTATATATTTTTTAAATTTTGTACCATTTTCTTATTATTTGTAAAGTGAATTTTGGAGTCATATTCTAGTAGGGAAGTGTTTCAAAGACTCCAACCTTAGAAGATAATGGTTTGAGAAACTGATTTCATTCATATTACAATAGTAATCCAAGTGAAAAGTCTAGCATATTAGTGAAGATCTGTGGGATGTGATGTATGACATCAAGGGACAACTGGCCCACATTCATTGAATAAACCTATGTTCCTCTCTTATTTGTTGCATTCTCTTTCTGTGTTTGTCTTGGCGAGTTTTCTAGGTTTAATGGTGTGATGCCTTAATGTCTGCTTGAAGTGATACCCTTCTAGTGCTCATCTTTGCTTCTTCTTTTTTTTTTATTTGTTTATTCTTTTCACTTTCTGCATCTAGACTTTAAATTCTGCACCTAAACTAGTTTTTTTTCCCTAGATCAAATCATCCATAAGCCTAGATCCACCAATAAACCTTCATAAGCCTCCCCAAACCTTCTGTAGTTGATTTTCAATTACAATAAGCACAAACTTCTTGAATTCCTTCATGAACCCGTGCCAAATATTAAAACCTTTTGAGATCCTAGTTTTCCTTATGCTTCCTCCATTATCTTTGACCAGTTTGGTAGTGTAATTTCATATCAATTCCGATCTGATCTTACTTCCCACTTTTAAAATTATTTTAAAATCTCACCCAATTCCTAAACCTATGGAAGTCCTTTCATGCACAACTTACCCTATCTAAGGAAGACAAAATGCCTCATTGGATCACTTTAACCAAGAAAAGAATGTCATTATGTTTTCATAGCTTCACCTTTGATATTTTATTGGAATAACAAAATTTGAAAATGTTCCCAAGTCCCAACTATGCACAACATGATTTGGTAGCAAATAGTGGTAATAGCAAGTTTTTAGTAAAGCTGGTATAATGGACATTAATCGCCATCATGTTAGGTTCACCAAACCCACACTATGGTATAGAACACATATAATGGGCTTATAAATAACTGATGTACTTACATCCTATTCTATTCTGATGGCCATTATCTATATTTTTTTAATATTTCATTACAATGCTTCTATATCAATATTATATTGATATCTTATCTTACATATATAAAATTATCTAAATAAAAACACCATAACACCATTACATGCCATTATAGGTGCTAATGATAGTCGTTAATGAATACAATTCCAATTAAAATAGCATTCAATATTTTGGCATCATAACAACCTATTATAGCCATTATTAAGACCCATATCAGTTCTGGGACTAGGTCATTCATACATTGATAACAGTTTTGTTAAAACTATGGCAATACGCCATCCATAACTATCACACCTTTCAAAGCAATAAATGGGGTGCATTTCTTGAATCCATCTTTGACTATAATCCCACTTTGTTGTTATAATAGATGTGTGATATCTTGTACTTGATTTTGTTATGTTGAATTAGGCCCAATTGCCAAATCACCAAGGTTGCCAAGGCGGCAAGGCAAGGCGATGTGCCTAAGGTGTGCCTAGGCGTCGTCTTATTTTTTTTTTTAATACAGCCTACTAAGATACTGTTATCATTTGAATATGCAATAATGCAAAATATGATAAAATTTGTAACAACCTAACATGATGAAATTTGTATAACATCAATACAGTGACTGAAGTTCATCACATAACAATGAACAATGAACAATGAATAATGATATATTCCATAACCACTAACAAATGAAGCTATGATTGAAGTTTATCACAAACAGTCAGTTAACAATTAAGCACGTGAAGCTGAAATGATCAAATGACAGAAATAACCACATAACAGTAAACAATTGATATATGACAAACGAATCATGATTCTAGGCCAAAAAAAAACAAATAGATAGAAGCACTGAGTCACTGACCCCTCAAAAAAAAAAACATAAGGCGCGCGCCTTATTAACTGCGCCTAGGCGTGGTTAGGCGCGCCTAGGCGTGCACCTTATGCATATGCGCCTAGACGGCTTACACCTTACCCTTCAGGAGCGCCTTGTCGCCTAGGCGCACACCTTGACAGCACTGGAAATCACCAAAGATTGATTCACTTATGTGAACTTATAAGTTTTGCAAAATGGTTGTATCCTTTGAAATGGGTACTTGAAAACAAGTATGTTCTTATTATTGTCAACTCTACTACAATTCAAGGATGAAACTTGTTGCCTCATTGCAAGAGTACTTGGATGAAAGTAATGGGTACTTGTTTTTATGGTGGTTTATTACTTGAAGTTTAAGAAATTGGTACTGTTTCATACTTGACTGATGTACAGGTTTGAAGGCAAGTCTGTCCATATCATAGGTGTTGATGAAAATGGTACTTGCAGGAAAGTTGTTCTTATTATCAAAGTACCAAATGGAGCCGCTCATGGGGTCACATCAAAGGAATTGAATAGTGGGGAGCAACTAGTGGGAAACCAAATACTTTTGTAATATTAACCTATTGCTATTGGGCATCAATTTATATGTGTTTGTCTGTTCCAATGCGTGTATGTGAACAATTATGTGGAAGACTATTATGTGTAATCCAGTAGATGTTTGGATGTCCCAATGTTGAAGCAAATTGTTGTTTGTAATGCCAGAATTGTTAAGTATAAGAACTGTGATGTTTGGATGTTTTAATGCTTGTATGTGACCAATTGTTTGGAAGGCTATGGTGGGTAAGAACTGTCAATTCAATGTGTAGGTAGTAGTATGAGAAGTATTATGGGCCAGACTAGGACATCATGTTATTTTGTATTTATTTACATTTGTATTTTGGGGCTTCAAGTTTCAATGGTTGTATTTTGAGCCTTCAAAATACACAAGAGAAAGTTCACATGGTCCACAAAAAGCTCCACATGAACTCCTGAAAAAGGATTTCTGAGCCTGTGGACTTCTCAACGAAACCTGCTGACTCCTTAAAAAAAGTCAGCAGACTCTCAAAGTCAACAAGAATCCATGGACTGTGTTTTAAATCCCAATTGACTAAACCCCCTTAGACTGTGTTTTAAATCCCAATTGACTAAACCCCCTTAGACTAGGACTCCTAATACACCTAGGACAAGACTCTAAATACACATAAGAAACCTTTATAACATGGGATTTGACATGTTAAGAAATTAACCTAAAATTAACACCGAAAATAGTAAATAACCAACTAAAAATAAAATAAGTCCAATGTGTCCCCACCAGCTGGGCCATCAATCGGAAGAGTGCTTGGCTTTGAGAATCATGCATGGCATTATCTGCTCCACATCACCAATGCTATTGTATATATCATCTTCTATCTCTCTATCCTTCTGTACAACAAAACCAAGATACAGAAGAAGAAAAAAAAAACCACATTGTTGTACTTCTTGGCCATCAATTTTCAATATGGATTCATTATCATCAATATATATTAAAATTGCTTTCCATAAACTCCTTTTTTAGTTTTACTAATATCAAAACCCCTATCGTCCTAAGTTGTCATTAATATGTCCATTAAAATTGGAGATATTGAAACATAAAGATCTAATAAACAATTCAAAGAAATGATGGAACTCTATGTCAATCTTGTGTCATCCACTTTTGTAAATCAATCTGAAAAATAAGTAAATAACTGTATACTTCTACATAGCTATTCCAAGAATGGCATATTAATTTTTATCAGTGTTATGATTTCCTTATAACATCACCTGAAATGAATTCATATATTGACATAATTGCAATACACAAAACAAAAGATAAGGAAAAGAAAACACAAGTCTTGCAAATACACCGAAGGCTTAAGAGAAGCGCTAAAGGGCATCCACAAGGGGATGGGGCTAAAATGCCAAGCTCAAATGTTTTAGGGATCCAATGGCAAAATATAAAAGCATACAACAGGGTATGATCACCTATGGCTGAGAATACTACACAACCAAAAAAGGAAAAACATATGTATACAAAAGAAAAATAAAAGGAAAATATACAACATATCTCAACGGCCCCAGTAAAATTTAAGGTAATATACCTACATAGAGTTTGTAGAGGGAGAAGTAGAAAACAGTCATGCAGAACAGCAAGCAAGTCGATTGGGGAATCGACAAGCTTGTAAGCAAGCCGACAGAAACAAGCCCACCTGCAAGCAGGTCAGCCTGAAAACGAGTCACCATACTAATATCTCGAACACCCCATTACCTGGACAAATAAGAAACGATAAATCCGCCAATAGGAAGGAGGAACGTCGAGAGACAACAGAGCAACCCACGTAGGAATAAGTGGGAGAGATAGTGACCGAAGTGTTAAGTCCGCAGACGAGCTAAAAGAACCATGATTCAACCAGGGTAAAATGACTCGATCAGCAATGTTGATGGCTAACAACGACACGGATATCAGCCTCCGAAATAGAGGACTACATGTGAAAAAATATTCTCTAGCAAAGTCAACTAGCAGAAAAGTGCAGCTCAATGAAGTGCGACGTTGCTAAAAGCAAGGGCAATCGGAAGCAAGCACACTCTCGAGTAACAGCAAGCACACCCCTGTAGTGGATTGAAGAGAGAAGAAGTGCATAAGCATAAACGTGCAAGGTGTGCGAGGTGCAAATCGTCGCCGAATATGTGCAAGCACAACCTCATCTGTCGGTGATCCCAAAGAAATCCTTTGGAACAAGTGAACGAAAACTCCACCAGCTTTCACCAATACCAACAACACCCTCTTGGGGGAACATGCGAAAGCAGGAAAGAAAGAAAAAGCCTGTCAACCCTAGATCTGAGGTAGAATTGGAGTCGTCGGTGATGAAGGAAAGCGTTGGAGCCAAACGGAAGAGGTCGCGCTTCTTTCACACCCTAGCTCTGAAGTGGAAAAGAGTGGTCGACTAAGGAGGCGGAGACCAGGCAGTCAACCATCAAGTTGTGAAGTAGTAGTTGTGGTCGGACTGAATGGATCCATTGGCAGCAAGCAAAAACATGGGAAGCATATTACACCACAGTAGGACAACAAGTGGGAAGATGGAAATCAACCTTGACAGAGAAGAGACCCAACCGACGATGAAGAAGGCAGGTGCTTGACCCATGCTCAGATAGGAGCGTGATAACCCACAAAAGTTGGTTGTCGTCATGCTATCAGTAAATAAGGAATATCTCATTCGCCTCCGGTTTCATTCGGTTGCAGTCTAATGTCTCATATGAAACCTCGAAGGCTGAGGAGAAGGTGATAGGAAAAGCACAGTCACAGACATCGTGCCACCAAGCGTCGTCCCTGAATTATCTGCAACCATAGGTACCGTGTCGGACGTTATCACCAACACCAGAGCAACTGAAATTGTTTGAAGATCGAGGGCGGCAGCCCAAATGAAATTGCCTACAATCGGTTTGGCGATAAGCATATGAAAATGGGCATCTAATTCAGATGAAACTATGTTGCATTGTTATTATTTAAGTGTCTGGACGAGTCACTAAGTTGAGAGCTCGATGGAAAGGGTGAGTAATCGACCGGGACCAAGAGTTGTCGTCGCACATGAGGCTGCCCTTCCTCCTCATCAAGGCTCTGCAAAGGAGAGGGTTGCTCGCATATAACTGTGAGCCGTTGATCATAAAGAACAAGTGTCGCAGAGGCACGGAGAAAGCGCAATAATGGGGGGTGTCGGTTTGAATCCTCTATAAGGTCAATCGAAGTTGACGGAGGGATGGTTTGTGGCTGAACCGACCTGGAGAAAAGAACCCAACTCAGGTGGTTCTGTCCACTTAAAGTGAAGAGCTTAGGACTGTTAGATCAATCCGAAGGATCAGATCAAGCACCTATTTTATCTTTTCCTTAGGGTTTTAATGATGTCAATGGGCTCGACGCCACTCTTGAGCAACTATAACAACTGGATGGGAGGGGGCGAAGCTCGTTGGGATCCCTTTCCTCCCACCACCACCACCCAATGGTGGCGACTGGTAGCACATAAGCACAGCAGTAGTGGTGGCGACTGGCTACACAAACAGCGATGCAATAGTAGTTCATAGGTTTTTCAGTGACTTCGAGTTGTGAAATCGTAGTGGTTTCAGACGGTAGACAAGACAATGTTAGTCGTGGGACAATGCAGCGGTGTCGTCGACCTTTTGCAGCCACTTGTTGATACAGGGGTAGTAGTAGAGGTGGCTGCAGAAGGTGACCACAAGCTCCATCGTGAATTCAGGCTAATGATGAGTCTGATTGCGAAGATGGCGACGGTGAAGCTCGAAAGAGTGGCACTGCAACTGGAAGAAAGTGAATCTCCACCCTTAAAAGATCTCAATGTTATGCAATCGTCAGTGGTTGAAGAGGATTTCCGGGGAAAAAAAGATTGCCGAAGATGATGCAAGAGGTTGAAACCCTAGCTTGGAAGAAGCCAAAGAAAGAAAAGCTAGAACCGGTTTTCAAAGACAGGGAATAGGTTTGAATGCGGCTCTTTCATAAATCCTATTAAAAGCGTACTATAAAGATGATAATACCCATTCAATGGCAGTTAAAGGTCATTTCATGTCAATTAAGAAAATTGTTAGTACACTCTCTCTCTTTAACAAGTGAATGACACCCTAATGAATGAATCACACTTGCTCCAGATTGCACACTTTTTTGGACTGCTGTGATTTCATTTGTGCCAATTGGCGTGTACCAAGTTTATCCGAGCATTGCTCGGGCTTCTTTTATATATATATATATATATATATATATATATATATATATATATATATATATATATATAGAGAGAGAGAGAGAGAGAGAGAGAGAGAGAGAGAGAGAGAAAGAGAGAAATGCTATAATGCGGCATGCGGTAAGTGCGGCACCTCACCGTAGTCGTCTGATGCACCGTTGCGTGCATCGCACGCACACAGCGCGTGCATCAGACGACTGCGGTGCAATGCCGCACATACCGCATGCCGCATTATAGCATACCCCTATATATATATATATATATATATATATATATATATATATATATTGAAGACATATAAAAGGTTAATATCAAGTACATCTCAACACACAATATGACTGACAACAAGCCTGTATATTAATATGTATACATGACTTGTAGTGCTTGTAGAAAGAGAACAATTTCAAAAGAAACATTGTCATCTAAAACCCAAGAGAAGTGTCAAAAGTTATACGGCACACCTTTTTATCTTTGGAAAAAAGTTGTACATAAAAACAATCCTAAGAGAATCTCCAGCCCTTACTCAAATTTTTACTCATATTTGAGTAAAAATTTGAGTAAAAACTCAATTTGATCCTGAGTACTTCAGTCCTTACTCAAATTTGAGTAAAACCCAATCTGATACAAGCACTCCAGGCCTTTTACTCATATTTTTTACTCAAATTTAAGTAAAACTCAAAATTCGATGGCGCGTTTGTAAATTGGAAGGAATTGGGAAATGACCGTTAGAATTTGGCATGGGGTTTGAGTCTCCCTGATTTGGTGAATAATTTGAGTAAAACTCATTTTGATATTAGTCTGGGTAAAGAACTGGAGCTGTTTTTAGACAATTTTACTCAAATTCAAATATGAGTAACGATTTGAGTAAGGACTGGAGATGCCCTAAATAGATGGTATAAGACTTTTTGTTTAATGGCTACGTATGGTGTAGACTATCAAAGAGTCAATACGAGCTGCAGCATTTCATCATTGAAAGAACAACATAAAAGTTCAAACCATGAGTATCTAAACCTCGGGAATGCAGTAGTTCATATATGTACCAAGTTTTGTGGATCAATGACATTGCCGCCATCAAATGGGACATTGGTTCACAATATTCTTTTTTGCTGCAACAACGTCTGCATAAGCAATTTGTAGTGCTTGTTTTGCAATGGTATAAGACTCCCCAGATGTTGACCCCTCAATCGCATACTTAATGGCATCACGACAAAGTTCATTGAACCGTACACATTCATCATAGACAAGGCCACTCTTGGCATTTTTTGTCCACCGTTTCCAGATGTAAAACTCAGGGAGTGCGCGAACATCTACTGTTAAGAAGACTCTTAATATATGCCGACATAAAATTCCAGAAGTCTCAAATTTGCAACAACTACAACTTGTTCTCTTTTCTGAGGAATCATAGGTTACTGTGCATATGATACGGGCATCCTCATCTTTTGCAACCCTATAACTGCTAACCACCCCATCCTCAACTTTATCAACATAATAACCAAGAGATTCAACAAATTCCTCCTGAAATATATCGAATACTGTCCTCGTGTAATGGTCTGCCACTTGTTTTAACAAGATTGACGGAGTCTTCAAAATTGGACTAGTATTAGCTGTAGCAATATCTTCTAAGTATTCCCTTTCATACCAACCTAACATCACTTGTTCAAAGAGAGAAACAAACACATATAAAGTTGTCTTTGTATTGAAGTACTTCTCAAAGAACTTGTTTAAGCTTTCAGGTCTTTGAGTGGTAGAGATTTCTGCAGTAAACATATCCTTAAGATATACTGGCACCCATTTTTGGCGAATGTTGTATAGAGATTGCAGCCATGAGTTCTCCCCCAGATCATACTTATTAACGGCAGACTCCCAACATGACTCAAAAACCTCAATTGTTTCGGACTCATTTATACACTTTTCAAAATCACTTTCAAAAGTGGCATGGGCCAGATAAAAATTGGATAACTTATTCTTGCACTTACTTAATATACGCCATCTGCAAAATCGGTGACGAGTGTCCGGAAAGACCTTTGGAACTGCTGCTCCGATGGCCTCATGTTGGTCAGTAGTTAGTGACGCCGGTGGGCGTCCACACATAGCTAAAAGCCAATTTTGAAATAACCAAATAAATGAAGCCTCTGTCTCATCTGTAAGCAAGGCACACCCAAAAATCACAGACTGCAGGTGATTGTTTACACCAGTGAACATGACAAATGGCATCATGTTCTTACTCTCCTTGTATGATGTGTCAAAAGTAACAGCATCACCAAAACAATAGTAAGCCATCTTAGCTCTTGCATCAGTCCAGAAGACATGTGTCAAACAATTATTTTTGTCGACTTGAAATGCATAAAAGAATGCAGGGTTTTCAGCCTGCATCCTCTTGAAATGATCCAAGAGGTTCTGGGTGTCCTCAACTCCAAAGGCATTTTGCCGAGAGTCTCTTATATCAGCTCTGGTGTCTTGATCATTAGAGGGGAGGCCATTAAAAGCCCCAAATGATTCTACATGCTGCGGCCTTGAATTAGCTGGAGCTGCTGACTTCTCACGATTAACGGTACTACTCTTTGCAAGAACAACTACTTCACTCTGTGATTGAATATAATGCACTTTGCTTGGTGCAACAGCCAGATCATGTGTGTGCTCTGTGACAAGCTTAGAAACAATCCATTTATCATAATCTTTTTTAATTACCTCAAACATTGCCTTACAACCTTCCCTTGTAGGAGTCCTATTTCTCTTTTTCCTAGTCTCGTCATAATTTTCCTCGTACGGAGTATAGCCTTCTTTTGTACATACAAAGCGCCGCATAACAAAGGACTCATCTCGTGTCGAGCGACGTGAGAGTCTAATCCGAACATCAAACCCAATGCGGCTAGCATAAGCATAATAGAATGTCTGGGCAGCTTCGTGAGATGGAAACTCCATGCCTAGGTATGGCTCTATGTGAGCATATTCCTCAGGTGCAATATAAAGCACCCTACTAGGCGCCGCCACAACATGATTATGCTCTTTTACAAGTTTCGTAACAACCCATCTGCCATAATATTTTTGAATTACCTCGATCATTGCATTGCAACCTTCCCTTATAGTTGCCCGCTTTCTCTTCTTCTTGCTCTCGTCATAATTTCCTTTCTTCAAATGGAAGCCCTCCTTGGAGCACACAAAACGTCGCATAATAATGGACTCATCATTTCTTGAACGTCGAGACTTGCTGATACGCACTGAAAAGCCCATTCGGCTAGCGTATGCCATATAGAACAACTTTGCAGCCTCTTCAGATTCAAACTCCATGCCAACAAATGGTTCGGGGTTTTCCGAGTTTTGTTGATGGGAGGAGAGAAGATTGTCAGCTTCAGCCAAATGACTGTTGACTTCCAAGGTGATGTGGTGTTCCATGTTATCATCATTGAGGTCCACATTGTTATCTCTTAGTGATCCCTCCTCATCTTCGCTTGAGGTACACTCCATCACCAGAAAGCTAAAACCTGCAAATAATTTGGTTCAAAGTTAATCAGTTTCTGTGTAACCGTATTAACTACTGACCAACTTACAAAGACAGCAACTGCAAGCAGAAAATTAAGAATGAAAAGAATCAATCTTATGTGCACTGATTGTATAAACTTAAACAACCTATGACTAACATAAATTGTGGGAAAAGGCATGGGCATATAAAATAACTACCAAAACTATCAGTCTAACAACAGAATGTGATACGAAATGAGACACTTCTATCTAAACTTTGTACCTTATATTGGGCATTGTCTTTGTGTCTGTACCCTACCTTACCTGAGGAATTTTAATGGTTCTCATTAGAGAAGCCCACAATTTTGCCAAAAATCAAACAAAGATTAAAAAAAACACTCAGACTATGAACTCATAAACCCCCCACAATCCATGATATGAAGAACACTTAACGCCATTAACCTCTCAAAAAAAAAACATTAGAATAAATTAATTCATTGACACCTCAAACTCAATAGAAAGAGAACCCTACTTTAAGATTTTCATATGAAAGCATCTTCTCCCAACTAACAAATCATTTCCAATAAATATTTTTGAATATTGATGACATATATGATATAAGTCAACGCATGATTCATCCTAAACGATAGAATCACTTGCAATTGCATACAAATAGTACGAGAGACATAAAGAGGCCTTCGGTGGATTTTAGAATTTTGTCCACATTTACAGAAAATTTTTAGAATTAAAGTAAGGCCTTGGGTGACATTAATCTAAAATTACTAGAAAAGTGATCAAAGATGTTTAAAAAGTAAATTACAGGGAGTCTATATCAAATTGATCGGAATCTTAAACGATTTTGCAAACTACTGAGGATTCATGAAGAAATCCATAAATAGTATGCTTTATGTAGGGAAATTCTGGGTCTAGAAAGAATTATATGAGGCCTCCAGGTAGATCAGACACAGACATAGCGATGACTCAGGAAGACAAAATTTACAACAATAGACTATAGTGTAGAAATTAAAAGTATAAACATAGAAATTTAGAATAACCACACTTATAATAAGAGAAGGACAAGGGATAATTATAATTGCTAGAAGTACTGCATTTCTAACAGGGAACTAAGGCATCTCATCTTACAGTTTTCAGGATATTGAACCAAGGATTCAAGGCATCTCACAAGACAATCCAATGTAAATATGCAGGAGACATAAAGAAGAAAAGTTTGTAATTGACTAATGAAATTTGATGGCCAAATGATCTTTATATCACACGAAAGGTCACGGCAATCCATATTACTACTCTGGGGTCTTCACTTGGACTCCTGTATTAGTCCACGTGAAAACAGCATCTACAGGGTCGTTCCTCTCATTCCACAGCCAAAAGATCTTTATATCATACAAGCAGTCATGGTGATCTTTATTAATAACTAAGGTTTTCACTTGAACTCCTGTATTAGTCCAAGGGAAAACAATATTTATAGGGGCCGGCCCCTTTATTCCTTAGCACAAGAGTAACAGTTGAAAGAGATCCAGTGATCCACATGGGGTAGGCCTGTCAATCTGGCCCTTTGGAGATGGTACCCTACCCAGCCCAGCCCTCCAAAGCCCTGCCCACCAAGAGCTTGAGGGTCGAGCCAG